>CM066216.1:9652020-10852020 GCA_033675125.1 Athetis lepigone | reverse complement strand
TTGTACCCCAGCTGGGATCTCATAGTGCTTAAAACAGCCTGTAGTAAACGTTACTAATTAAAAAAAAATAGTTAGAACAGGCGTGATACGGTTATTTAATAAAAACTACAGCATATAAGGGACCCTCGATTAAACCTTCGAACACGATTGGTCGTTGAAAGGTTAACATTTCAACGACCAAGCGACAACCGGCTGTCGGGCAGCTATTGTTTTTTTTTACTCACACACGGTCATCTGATCCCAAACTAAGCAGAGCTTGTACTATGGTAAACAGACAACTGATAAACATACTTATATAGTTTATAAATATATACATAATTATAGATAAATTACACCCAGACACAGAACAAACAATCATGCTCATCACACAAAGTTTGTCCTGGGTGGGAATCGAACCCACGACCTCCGGGTTAGCAGTCAGGGTCACTAACCACTAGACCAACAGGCCATATTGTCTTTCTATTTTGTCTCGAATCTCGTGTGTTTGTAGGTTTAAAGAACTAAAATACAATTTTCTACCTAAATGGATAGTTTGATAGTTTTCTAATAAAAGTAAAACTTTTGGTTTTTGGGGAAACTTAAATTATATCTGCTGTATACCAATCTACTTTGCTATTTGTACATACCGAGTGCTAGAGCAACGTTACAAGTACCTACGTCTGTTTTGAATAGGACATCATGCAATACAGTTTCTAGCTAGACGGAAAGCTAAACAGACCGGCTTCACATACGAACGTAAACATTAATTTAGGAAAGTACTTAATAGGTAATAAGGAGTGTGACGCCAATGAGCGTCGAACACACGTGATTCGAATAGAAAGATTATAGCAGCCTGGCAGCCGACTGTCGGTTGGTTAATTAGTTTAACTGAAATATAGCAAAAAAGTGTCGGAAATTTTAATATTTAAAATGAAGTCATTCGATGATTTCGATTTTTGATAAAGAGCGACGCCATTAATTAAAGCATATTTGACTTAAAAATATATTAATACAACAAATTCTAATGTTATGGTACCGAATACCTAATTATTGTAGGTTTGCATTAAAACTATGACGTCACACCAGGCGTCCGTCACTCGCTCAAGGCCACGCGTTTTATGCCTACCGCTTCGCGTATCGTCGACGATACAACGAACACCGGGCTGTCGCGCGCCCGGCTGAGTGCTCGCGCGTCGCGCGTACAGCGCTGACTATCAAAATGCCGAAACCACGTAATTATTGCGTGATTATTGTCCAATCTCCTGTTTCCTAATTCTCCTGTTTCCCTTTTGATTATTTATTAATATTATTCACGCGGTTTTGGATATTTTCGACACTAAAAAATATAAGTCGGGAATTCAAGCAACGAAAAATATGCATCAGTCATTTAATCAAACTAAATAATGTTTGATCATTAAATAAAAAAATAATTGTTTTTCTAAAACATTCGTTTTATTACCATTACTAGCTGCTGCCCGCGACGTTGTCTGCGTGAAGGCTTCAGCTCCACCGCCGTAGGTGATAGCGTGATAATATGTAGCTTATAATTATGTTGACCTGACCTCTTAGTAATATTCGTGCAAAATTTTAAGTAAATCCATGCAGTCTTTTTAGAGATTAGCCCAGACATACATACAGACAAACAAACAACAAAAGATATTTAACTTTCTCTCAAATTTAAACGGTTGGTTCGAAAAAAAACATGATGGTAGTCCTTGGATTGAACCTTAAAAGAAAGCTAAGTATAACGGCTCAGATGAAATCGTTGTTAAATTGTTAATGCGATGTGTTTCGTTATGGAATCCTAGTCTGACACGCGCTTGACCAATTTTTTCTACATTCCACGATATAAAAAAATATTAACGATTGCGAATTGTTACTAAACTTCTCTGTAAACTACGTTTGTAGTTTTGCTCTCAGCAGCCTAAATATACAGAGAATCAGGACTCGTGTCGTGACGCGGGAGCAAGCGTCGTACAGCTGCCCGTGTGAGAAGCAGCTCGTCCTGAAGTCGACACCCGCAGCCTTCAGCGTCTGCCCCTGCGACTTGTTGATAGTCATGGCGAACTCACTCACTCACAGGGAACTGCACGCGCTTGAATTGGAAGGGAGTTTAGGAATCCTACGGGATAATGTGTGGAGTGTTTATGGACGTATAAACTACTTCGTTCCCCTCAATTTCCGAGAGAATGCGTTCGTTGATGTCTGCAGCTTGATCATTTTTAGGTATTAAAATGGCTCGCTGTCACACCCAAGAATTCTATTGGTTTGGTATTCGACTGATGTCCCCATGCACACAACAAATGAGTTCTTCTAAGAAGGCCACCACTCTACCGAGGGACTCTGGGAGCAGCACCTGTTCACCTCTTTCCTAGAGTGGTAGAGTGCCTTCGCCGAGACTTAGAAGGACATCTGAGAATTCTTGAGCACGTGAATTGCCACCGAGCTGAGCTCGCATGTTGATGGTCAAGCGCGGCCTATGAATTTGTGACCACAACGAATATCGTTTCAACGAAGCATTCGCCTCATCAGCCCTAGACCCCCGTGTCACCACAGGAGTGTTTGCCGGAAATCGCCACTGAACAGAACTGTAACACCACCCATCAAGTGTTCATTCCTGCGGTTGTCCTGCAGAGTTCTTTCTGTTCATGGCCTCCACTGCTTTCCTATTAGCCATCGTGCACTCATCCCATACGATCAGAGAGCAATCCCTGAGCACATGTCCCTTGTCACTTTTACGGGATACCCCACAACAGGCATTTCGGCGCTTTCTAAATCTATGGGTATTTTGAACATGGCATGCGCTGTTTTGCCACCAGAAAGCAGTGTAGCAGCGATTCCTGACGATGCTACAGCAATGGCAATTTTGCCTTGCGTCCTGACCTCTGCAAGGATACCAGTGATAATGAATGTTTTCCCTGTTCAACAGTGTCATGTATTTGTTTTAGCTCTGAGGTGAACCTAGGCCCGTATTAATAGACGTCACTCAACTCCGAGACACTCTCAAGTCACTTGCTGTCCTTGTCATTCTAAAGGGAAAAAATAAGGACAGCAATAAACTTGAGAGCGTCTCAGAATTGAGTGACGTCTATTAATACGGGCCCTAGTGACGTGGTCATTTCGGATAGTGGTCATTAAACCCGAATCGTAATTGGTTTCGGCGGTGTACTCCCGATTTCCACGGTCTTGATGTGGTAATGATCTGAGAGCTCGCAACCCGTACTCTACCAGTGGTTTACCGCCGATTGAAATGACCACATCTTAAAGTGAACTGAGACGGGTGTGCAGCATGCGTTTATCAGTTGCTTCAATTTCACCTTCAGAAGCACGCCTCAAAGCTCGTAAAAAGTCCACGAACAGAAGATGGCGGTACTTCTCCCACAAAGCTACTGGGTTCGCAACTCCACAAAACACCAAAATGACGGCAAACAGATGACGCATGCGACTGGGACTGTCATCATCATCATCATCATCATAATTAGGTTTACAACGACATGAACATTTATATTACTGACAAAGCAATAATCACACAGATAAATACCGAAAAAAAGTATTAACAGTCAATGTTTATTCAGTACTAAAAACATGAAATTGATGAAGAAATGATCATCATCATTGAACCGACTTTAAAAAAAGTAGGTTTTTCTGTTCGACTTGTTTGTATGCATGTTTCCCCGCCTTCATCGAGTGGTACCTCCACTCCATAAAGGCTGCTCCCGGAAAATGTGTGGAAAATGAAGCTCCCAGCTTAAGTTATTTTATACATTGAAATCAGTGATAGCTTTGATTGCCACATCAGATCTATCTAACCTTCGATTTTATAAACCAGAAAATGCCTATCAGACCGAACAACTTTGCTAAGACGTCATTCTTATTTAATGTGTTATGGTGTAGTTGGATGCTTGGAGTTCCACTTTAGGTGTTGGTTCTAGGTCTTCAATATTATGCATCAACAGAGAGTGCTCATCAGGCTGAACAACTCTTGCTAAGACGTCATTCTTATATATGTTCGGTATAGTGTACGTAGCCGGGCTCATGGAAGTCTACAACAGGTGTTCCAGATCTTCAATTTGTATACGTCAACAGAAAGTGCTCATCAAGCTGAACAACTCCTGCTAAGAAGTCATACTTATATATGTTATAGTTAGCTGGGCTCATGGAGTTCCACCTCAGTTGTTCCAGATCTTCATATTTATTCTTTCAACAGAAACTGCTTATCACGTGAAGCAATTTTTGCTATGATACCATTTTTGTATCTCTTATAGTTAAGCTGGTCTGTTGCGGTCCTGCACCAGAAGTTCATGTTTCCAGGATAAGTTATAGCCTATATGACGCCCAGACTTAATACCTATACAACAAAAAGAAATCATTGAAATCCGTTGAGTAATTCCGAAGATAGCTGCTGCCCGCGACGTCGACAGCGTGAAGCCTCCAGCTCCTCCCCCGTAGGTGATAGCGTGATAATTTGTAGCCTATGTTTTGACCCGACCTCTTAGTAATATCCCTGCAAAATTTGAACCAAATCCATGCAGTACTTTTTGAGTTTATCCCGGACATACATACAGACAAACAAACAAACAAACAAACAAACAGACAAACAGACAAAAATTCTAAAAACTATATTTTTGGCTTCGGTATCGATTGTAGATCACGCCTCAAGTATTCTTTAAAAAAAATATTCAATGTACAGTTTTGACTTTCCTACGATTTTATTATATGTATAGATCATCATACGTATAACCCTAGCAGATTTGCTGGACGACACGCACACACGTAAGTCGCGCGGCGGGCAAAAGAATCTCAACTCTCTTTGTGCGTACTTATGGTACATTTCTCCTTGCTGCAAACAACTGGTATTATTATTATGATTTTGTAGGCTATTATAGCGTAGGTATTTTGGTTTTTGTATTGGAGTGAAGTATCTGTTACGTAGTAACTATTTATTAATCTGTGGTCACACTACAAAAATAACGGACATTTTAAAGGTTAGCCTTATTTAAATTGTTTTTTTTTTGTTTTTAATTATTTTGTTAGTTTTTAATATTTTTAGTATAAGTATTAGAGCAATGTAGACTATCAAAAAATTTAAAGCATGCAATTTTTACTGTTTATTTCAGCTTTTAGCAATGCAGTCCATCAGTTTTTATTAAGAGCCAATTATTACTTTTTCAATTTTTATGTTTTACGACATTCCATTACAAGTAAATATCTTATTATATGTCGAAACTACAATAAATAATTAAATACTAATTAATTAAATCATAATGGTGCACTTAGTGGTCGAATCATTATCTTAATGGACGATCTGTCATTATTAATGCATTATTATGATTGTTGCTAATGAATTGATACCAAATTATTTAGATAAGAAACAGGGTGTTTATGGTTTCCGTTAAAGAAAATATCATCAAGTTTTATGTAAGTCATTAATACTCTTATTTATAAAAGTCGTGACGGCAGTGAATAAGGCGCTTGCCTCTCATGTGAGAGGTTGTGGATTCGAATCTGGGCAGTACTAATGTGACTTTTTCAATTCATTGAATTTTCTAAAGTTCATCGCGGATTATTACTGACATTCCGTGCCTCGGAAAGTACTTGAAGGCTTTGGTGCCGTTAGAAATTCGTAGTATTTTGACAGTTGCAACGGGGCTGACCATTTTTATGATGAGATGAGTAGAGATACTGCTGACCAACATAGGCTCAAATTCAGCTGACCCAGAAACATCTGGACCGATTTCGACAAGACTTTTACTGGCAAATTGTCTTACATTTTATAAATTTAATATTATGTTTTGCGGCATAACGTTAAATCGAGGTTCAAAAGCGAAATCTAGAGAAAAAAAGCTACAAGGGGTAATTTAAGCGGAGTTTCCCGTTCGTCCCACTGACTTCGGCCCGTCGTGGGAAGTACGGAAATTTGTCTGATAGATGCAGATGCAGTAAACTCATAGCTTTTTCTAAACTTTAACGGTTTCAAACATCAAAATCCCATTATCTTTTTTCTCTATCCGTGAAAGAGTTTTAGTCAAACAGACAGACAGAGCTACTTTCACATAACATTAAATTGGATGAATTCAATTTCCATGTGGACGAAGTTGATGTTGAAGTAGTTTGCAACTTAAAGTTAAGAAAAAGTAAGACGACTACCGGCCACCGTAGGCGCGGTTCTACGGGCGGCGAGCGATGGGTAGCTCGCGGCCCGGCTAGGACCAGGGCCCCCCTCAGAGTTTAGCGTTAGTGTTCCACGCGCGCCTCAAAGAGAAGTCAGCACAGGAAAGGGCTCAACAGGGTCAACGCCTGTCGGGGTTGCGGAATGTTTATAATAATTACCGTGACCCTGGAACATAAAGGGCAACCGAATTAACATGAGTGGGTTTTAGTCAGTAAAAGTCTGACACGCCCTCCCGCCGCACCCAGGACGCGAGCAGTCATTGGATGATTTCCAACTCCCCAAAAAAGTAAAGTTAAAAAGTTAAGAAAAGTGTTGTAGTGTTTTTTGAGGTTTCACACAAAAAAGATGAAATATTGTCCCAACAACAAAGAGGCATGTTGTCTTAGGCAGTAGGAAGACCGTCAATCCTGTTCTGCCAGGGGCTTGAATTGTGCCGATCCAGAATGCAAATTACCAACGCCACCTGTACTAATGGATGCAGCCTGGCCTCTTTCACTGTCGGGCCAGGGAAACGGCTGGGGCGGTAGCGGGGAACTTTTTGCTGAAATAGGGTACAGTTTGAGTAGTTGGTGGATCTTAAAATAAGGGCACGCACGTGTCATGTTGTTACAAGTTACCATATGTTTTAGCTTTTTGTTAAATATTTGTGAGGATAAAGGTTTGGAAAAACTATACGAGAATAACAGTTTTTTTTTGTTGACATAAATGGCAAAGAAATGCAGACTGTAAAATTATTAACATTGCACTCTTGACTATAAAAAGTAGCTTCTTTAGGTCTCAAACTTACTTCGTATAGTAAAATTTCAATAAAATCAGTTCCGTGGTTTGGCCGTGAAAGAGCAAAAGACAGACGGATATTCAAAAATAAATGTAACCTATAATGTCTCTAGACAGTCCTTAGGCTGGCCTTATTACCTTATTATCTGCCCCATGGTGTGCATAAAATAAAAAAAAATAAAAAATATTGTCTTGTAAAAGTGTTATGTATATAACCAATATAAAATAAATATGATTTTAATCTTATCTACAGCATTATGCCTATAATTAACAGTCACTTAAAAGCAATAAATATCAAGGCTCATTCTCGTTCTATCCTATTAGTACCAATAGAAGACTATATTTCCACTTTTCCGTTCCCAAAATCAATGTTTCCCGATTGATTAGTTTCTCATGGCCCCACCGTCACCTGGTACGTATCTTTGAACACGCTCAAGACCTTTATTACTGCCCAAATAGACTTAAGTTAGCACTATATTAAGCTGCAGTAATTAAATTTTAGTTTATAACACAATCTCTTTCATCGAGGTTTGTGCTAAATTAATATTATATGAATTTTCGTTTAATACGGTGTATTGCTAGGTTTACTGATATCCTGCTATTCCGGCATGATTTTATTCACTCTAGACTTAAGGCCAAGAGAATTGCATAAAATCCCCGCTCCCAAGATCCTATTGGTGAATTTTTGGCTTGGTCCGCGCTGATTCGCTTTGTTCCTATCGACAGGCAGCCTCAGACGGGTATAATATGTTGTAAAACACTTTGGGGCACTATTTGACACGCCATCCCCCCTAGACAAGTGGCATTGTAGAATAGATAGCGAAAACGAATAAATTGTCCATGTATGGAGATGTCAAATTGTTTAGCGAAAGCTTATGTCAATTCCATACATTTGACAATCTATTCGTTTTCGTTTTCTATTCTACAATGCCACTTGTCTAGGCCCTCTGATCTGCATACAACGCAACCCAATTAGTGTGTCTGTTTCTTGGTCACCTCCTGTAGGTATAACGGCTTGACTGGTTTTAAAGTGTGATGTCATTAAATTTATTATAACCCTCTGAGTGTCATAGGCTATGTGCCGTCACTATCACCAGACATGTCACTAACCGTATGTTAACAACGCTAGTAGGTTTAGCGCGAAAACTCGGATCACTGGCAATTCCAGCATCTGAGGGCATATAGGCGGTCCCCAGCAGCCACCTATTCTCATATTTGCTTCATATTTATTCTTGCATATTTGTTTGTATTGTCCTTCACTGTTTTTGTCCTATTGGTGTACAATAAAGAGTATTCTATCTATCTATCACCATGGGAGACTCTAGCAGCCACCGTAGGCGCTTGCCTGTGAAGGCGAGTAATGGGCTAGTTCACCGTCCGTCCGTCTTTTGATGACGACAGGCCGTGTCAACAGCGCGTTCGTGTTACACGAGTGCCCCAAGGAGATGAAGATGTCAGTAACATTGCAGGGACAAGGGCCGACGCTTGCCGGGGCTGCGGGTTGTTCGAAAGAGATACCGTGACCCCGGATACAAGGGCTAAGAAGATTGATTTTAGTCAGTAGAAGTCTGACACTTTCTTCCGCTCCGCCTAGAGCGGGAGGAGTCATTTGATGATTTCCCACCCACTAAAAATAGGGTATACCTATAGGCCCTGTAATAAAATTATACACAAAATTTTATAAAATCCCTATAAGACATACTAAAACGTTTTTTTCGTATAGTCTTTGTATTAAATAGTACCCTAAATGTTTTCACGTTAATTATCTACTAAAAAGTCATAGCTGGAATGTACTACTAAATATGATACAAGTTGTCAAAAGGTCAGTTTATTTTGGTACACAAATATATTTAAATTAACATCAGATTTTTCCTTAGCAACGTGATTATCTGGTAACAGGAAAACCAGTAATTAAATACACGTCAAAATTAATTTAATATTTAAAATGCTAACATTTCATTATCATCCCCCTAGTCTTTTTCCCAGCTATATCAGGTTGGCTTAAGTCTAACCGCATTTAGTTGAATGCCAATTCCATAAGAGCGACTGCCTCTCTAATTAATAATACTTTCTAATTACTAAGTAACACGAAACTCCTTGATAAACTCAATGGTGCTGATTCTCTTGTTCACAAACTTAACTAAATTTAAGTTAAATGCATCTTTCTCTTTCCATTTCTTAAAGAAAAGGACAGAAGATACATTTTAGTCTAATCCTATCAAATCAGACAGCGCCTGAATAAAGTTGGCGTATATTTAGTCGCCATGTTTTTAATCGCGTCTAAATTATCTATGGACTGTCTTAATTTGACAAGACTTAACTAAAATTTTATCGTCTGTCCTTTTCTAAATAAAATGGAAAGAGAAAGATGCACTCAACTTAAATTTAGGTTAGTTTGTGAATAAGAGAATCGGCACCATTGTCAAACTTTCTAGCTTCAGACTTTATGTATCGACTGTCAAAGATCTACGAACGAATCAACAAATAGCTTTGCGTGCTTTCCGACGTACGGGTTATCTGTGATGCTCTAGAAATTCTTTGAAAGTATTGTGAATTGAAAAAGTCACAAGTATTGCTTTTCTTTTATGAATGGTAAATCATCAAATTACTTATCCCGCTCTGGACGGTACAGGAGGGAGTGTCAGACTTTCACTGACTGAAACCCACCCATGTGTTCCTTTATGTTCCGGGGCCACGGTAAATATTAGTACTATTCTGCAACCTCGCAGGCTCATTATTAATACTGGCCCGGTTTCGAGACTACAATCAATTTCATTAGAAGCAGGCGCTAAGGTTTAAACATTTTAATACGTGTTTAAATAACATTATAACTACACACATTCTTCTAATCACACAATAAACAACAAAACACACAAACATTCGGGCAACTTTAAAAATTCCGCTGCATCACAATTCGACGCGATTCTGTCCCTTATTCTACAAAATAAGAATATCAAAAAACAGAAGCAAATATCATTCGTAACCGACCAATAGGCGTCGAGTATCCTCAACTGTATTGGAATTCAGGCAACGAAAGAAAACCGTAAAATTTGTCGTGAATAGAGGCACTGTATTTTCATGACGTGACAAATATGAAACAAATAAAAATAAAACGGGTATAGAAATATCTTTGGATGCAGACGTGGCCTGTAATATATTCATGGGGAGTCCCAAAATGTTGTTTAGGCACTATGGAACCGAATTGGGGACTGAAATTGAACATAAGGTGGGCTGTTTTAATTTTAGATAAATACTTGAAGAGCTGCTTGTTTGGGGAAAGAATTGGGGACAGTTTTATTTTTTGTTTAGGTTTCAATGATGGGTTCTTGAGACATCTTGTTGGTGAAGATGATGATATTGGAGGCTCAGCCAGTATTTTTGCATATTATGACAATCGTACGTCAAGGACAAAAGGGAGATGTTGTCGAAAATGTGTCTTCCAAATAAGGTTAACATGACTGTGTCTTGCTCCGTCGTGCCTATAGCAATACTAACTTTTATGCACCTAAATCTGTGTCTATATAAAATGATAAACGGACTAATTGAACAACTGATTAATTCTTAATAAACAACACACATCCCAAACCGCTGGTCAATGAAACATGAAGCTTGGAGGGTGTGTTCTTTGTGAAGAGTAAGTATCCACTAAGAAACGAATTTTGGGATTCCACCCCTAAAGGTGCTCCCTCACCGGGAGCATTCACGTGTATTGTAACATTATAGATTCGCCTTTGAGCATTACATTACAATAATACCTCCCTGGCTAACGAGCATTTGTGTGTAATGTAACAATTGATTCGACTTTGAGCATTTCATAGCAAGATGTCAGACGCTGGGGCTGAGGGAAGTGGAGCGCATTGATGTTACAAGTTGTATCAAGATATTACACATTGTATCATTACAAGGTGCGCATTGTAATGCTTGGTTCTCCTCCTTCACTGATGTAATGCTCAAATCGTTACATCACCACCCGAATGCTCCCGGTGAGGCAGCACCTTAAAAGGGTAAAAATGGGGGTGAAAATTCGACATCCATGAGCGTGAAACCGCGGGCAAAAGTTTGATGTATATAATTCAAGCCGAAATACACATTCAGTTTGCACAAAAGTTAGCAAGTACCTTGCTTGTTATTATGCCTTAACTGAATCAAGCCCGCTACCGGTAGTCTCCCTGAAGACCTTATTACACCAGTTTATTATTGCCTAATGTAGGGCAAAGGCCTATTTTTATACAGAAACGGCACAAGCGTTGAACAGCACACGAGCTGAAAGCTGTTTGGCGATTGAAGACTATTATAAATACAAGTTTGTGTTACTGTGTTTTCTTTACACCAACGTCAAAGGTCCAAGATAAACTAAGAAAGTAATCATCATCTCCTTAGCCTTTTCTCACCATGTCACATTGCCAATTTCATACAAATTTTGTAAGCCCTTCATTCATTTTTTTAAGCCACCCAAACAGTTTAGTTCGTCTCCATTTATTTTCAACTACAAAATAACAGTATAACACAGAACAATATCTTCAAAACTAAATACAGGCAGTCTCAGGAAGCATAAAGGGTTCCTTTACAGTGTCAGGCACAAATTAGGCCTGTCTGTTTCGATAGTGTGCACCAGCCCGACTTGAGGTCTGAGATACTAAAGCTGAGATCACACCGCCGCAGAATTCGACGAAATAGAATTTCGATCAAATTGCATGATTATAGCTAATTGGTGTATATGGGTAAGAGGTAATTAGTGACCATTTACATATGACCACAACGTACAAACTAAATTAATGGTTATATTAATGGATGTATGGTTTAAACAACTTTAACGAAAACATTTTTTTTTATTGTGACAATGGCGGACAATGGCGGAGAAAATATCCGCGGTACACTCTTATTATTACTAGCATTAGGTTGCTTTTGTCCACTTGCAGTCCGCCAAGCGAGGTGCGGTATTACACGGACCAAGTGCAACCTTACTGTAGTACTAATAAATGCGCACCGCGGACTTTTTGTCGGCCGATGTCCCTCGTCTGCACAAGCCCTTAAACTTATATCAACTAAATTGTCGACATATAAAATTAATATGCGTTGTGTTCAACGTTGGACCAATTTATTTACCATTCAATAAGAACTTCCAAGTATAAGATATCAGCCATAAAGTGTCCATCAATTATTTATTTATTGGTTTAAAGTTTACAAACAATTTTAGTTTTAAAACACCCCACAAAATCTTCAAAATCAATCCTTTTTGATATTTCAATTGAACTCGATTTTGGAATTCGATTCGGCAAAGCGGGTTCGCTAAGAAAGACTGTCTTGAGAAACTTCATCAAGGCATGGCCAGTGAGATTGCAACCGTTCTTCACTCCAAATCTAATAGTGGGTACTAATTCCTCCCGGGTTCCGTCAGCGCAGACGAAGATGGCGGCGATAGACTAGATTAGTTTCCCAACGCTTTGATCATTTCAACGTCCTTTGTGTACCTGGCTTTATTTCGGACGGGTGGTAATTGGTTGTTATTCATTTGTTAGTTAATTTAGTCCTAGATTCTTGTTTGTTTGTCTGCATTTTTTTATGCTAAGTTTATCTTGTGCGGAATTTAAATATTGTATCATAAAATGCTTACAAATTGACAATAGTGTTAGTGTTGTCAGTGAGTTTTTTATTCAATTATATTTTTTGACGCCCTAATAAAATGAAAAAAAAAATACATATCACAGGACGTTTCAGCAAATCACAATACATCCATATTTTCCGGTTACAAGAATTTGAAATACAATTCACAGCCAATATAAAATGGCGTTGGAACCGTCTTTCAGATAAATCGTCATTTTTATGAAATGGTATCGATAAATTTCATTGGCTCCACAATATCGCGGGGACAGTGTAGCACACTCATATGAAATATTAACGGTACTCGTTTATTGTCACTATCTTTAAGAGACATTCTAGAAGAAAGTAGGAAACAATAAATAATCTATTATACCGTTTTTTTTTTCAATTAATTGTTACACAAATATAAAAACTCACTGTTTCAGAAGGTTAAGTAAGACCCCAGTTTTTCATACAAACATGAACCCGCCTTGGATGTTGACATTGAAAAATCGCTTGTACGTCATCAATAGAAACTAGAACCCATACGACTCTGTGCACCTCGGTGAAAGTTGTCATAATCAAGTTTCTTTGCTCAGTAATTTAGGCTGCGTTGATTACCACCAAAAAGCCAATTCTTTATAAATACTTATTTTAATACCGTCAGAATCTAAATCAAGCTTGCATCTGCATGAAGCAGCACAGTCCTCTAGCTCACAAAGATATTCAATTGCAAAAGACCTAGCAAATAAAATGGCAAGAGATATCGTATAATTTCCTCTAAGTTTCCATGAAATACAATCTAGTTTTATCTGTTGTAACTTTTGACGTTAACTTAATCATTGAATATTTCATTCTAGTAATTTACTTAGAATTTTTTAAAGTTGAATTTATTGTTAAACTTAAAACCGATAAGGCAGCCTTCATACCAATGTGACTTTTTAAACATTAATCACCCCGTTTGCTCAAGGCGAATTGGTGACTTGTATTTACTCAGATTAGTAAACAGAAGGCAGATAGATAGCGCGGAACACCGCGAGTGAGGTCAACAAAGCAAATACAAAACCAAAAGCGAATACAATCTCGAGTCAGTACGGCACGAAGCGTCGCGCCGTAAACATGTCACAGAAAATATTCATATTTTCGAGAATGATGCTGTCTTTTGTTTTTAAACATTGCAAAAATTGCTCCCTATATCAAAAGAAAGAAGATGGAGTACCTTTTTATAGATTAATATGGTTATTTTTGCCTTTTTGGATGTTATTTTATTTGGAACACAAAACAGAAATCAACAGAAAGCTGTCGGTGTTGCTATTTTATTGTGAAAAGATTTACCCGTAAGTTGGAAAATATGTATTGGACACAGGATTATCGATCTACAAGAATATTTATTTCGAGTTTTTTTTTCTTTTTGGTGGGTATGTTTGTATCATGTGTGTGTACTTATCTTGTAAGTGTCAAAAGTCTTCGTTAATAAAAGTAGTGAATGTTTTGTCTCTAACTAAAATTATGTACACCAGTCGATTCGCCAACATAAAGTAAATATAGTAAAAAACAGCGAACAGAAAAAGATGACTTAACTAATACTTTTTATTCTGTCTTTTTCTTTAAGAAATGGAAAGAGACAGATGCATTTAACTTAAATTTAGTAGTTTGTAAATAAGAGAATAAATTAGTGCGTTCAAGTTTCAAACAAACAAACTTTTTAGCTTTATAAAATTGTTTTACACCTGAGCACTTTATTATTTATATCCCTAAGTTGTTCCATAATTTTAAACACAATAAATCAATTATTATTTTGTACTATCTGCCCGCTTCCAGCATAGCCAGGGTGCATTTTTTTTAATCAATGTTGTCATACCAACATTATCCTGACAATTACAAACACAACAAAGTAGATTCACGTAATTAGGCGTAGCAGTTCTTATGCTACGCGCATACTTTCATACTTTTAGTAAATTCATAAATTGATTTTAATTAATATAGACAGATAAGAATGAAATATTACGGGTAATTTTTCATCATCCTGGCAACCGGAACGCACACAGAGACGACGTGTTCTTACAGCGTAGTCACGTGGCAGTCACGCACACATGTCTCGACATTCGCCGCACTCGTAATGTTCCGCGCTGTCTATCTGCCTACTGTTTTATAATCTGAGTATATTTGATCTTAACGATATGCACGTAAATACATAAATTCTTCATGAATTACTCTATCTATAAAAAATCATTTTTTTTTGTGGATGGGATTTGGAAAATCATTAAATAAATTCTCTCGCCCTTAATGTCAGACTTTTCTTGACTAATACCCACCAATGCTTAGTCGGTTGCTCGTTATATTCCAGGACCCAGTAACTCTTTTAAACAATTCCGCAACCCCGCCAGGCGTTAGCCTTAGAGGAATTGGAATTCACTTGTCATGATAAGGCGCCTGAAGTCTTGTTCTATCCCTTTTTGAACAGATTTTAATTATCGAGTATGTCCACTACAAGTTTCCGTTTGAAAATAATACTTTACATAAAGCAACACTTTTATCGTAACAGCAAAATGGCGACCGTCCAATAAATGAAGCTGACAGTTTCTTAATAGGTTCAGCTTAGACATAACACTTATTTAATAAGCTGCTATAAGCAAACACTGTTCGATAGAAGATTTTGTAATAACAGCATTTTCAGTTCCCTTTAGGATTTCATGGAAAATTTTAAGGGGCTTTACTTAGCAAGCAGAGGTAAATTAACGCTTTGGTAAAGCGATTTCTTTAATAAGACAATGTATCAGCAGTGGGAGCTTATTTTTGGCTAACAGAAGTTCGGTTGCGACAGGCAATCTTAGGAAACTCAAAGTACGGTATCAGAAGTGGGAGCTTATTTTTGACTAACAGAAGTTCGGTTGCGACAGGCAATCTTAGGAAACTCAAAATTCGCAGAAGTTTATCTTAATATACAAGTGTGTATTGGCCTTTTTACTCTTTATCATAGTATAATGGGACGAATGATTAACGACGAAAGAAAGATCAGGCTTAAAACTAACGTCTTCACGGACTTTTCGAGACTGGTGGTGTTATGCCAACAATTTTTTAATTCCTACTTCTAATGAATTACTCATGAAAAACTTTTTATCTAAGCAAGGACACCATATTGATCAGCTGTCGAAATCAAATCATAGCATTTACAGGCACTTAAGAAATGTCAAACAGTCAAAAGGTTTGCTAGGAAAATTGAAGCTAGTTTCTTGTTCCAAAACGTAGGTTGGTTTCTATGGAAAAGAACAAGCAAGAAACTCCATGGACATGCTTTTAAATCATAAGCTTTTAAATGGAAGTCCATGAAAGTAGCCACAACGCAAACAGAAGAGAAAAATTTACTGCACCCATAATATCCAGAATACAAACTAATTTTTGTATGAAAATAAGCTTTAGTAAAAACTTTGCAAGCAGAAACGACTGTCTGGATACGAATTATTTATGTGTCTGGCTTTTCTACAAATACCTAAATCTAAATATCTTTTGTTTCTTCTCCTTAACCGGATTTATTATTAATAGAAAATATTAACTATTGTTTTGTTAGTAGGCGTTTTAAATCATACTTATTTTTACCCGACTGCCGAAAAGAGAGTTATGTTCTCTCTCTCTCTCTCTCTCTCTATTCTTGTTATCTCATTCTATGGCACGCTCTACAACCTAAACCATTTAACAGATATCGACATATGAGGTGTCATTGTATTTGTCTCAGTTGTGGAAGTGGCATAGGGTATATTATTTTGAAAAAAGGAGAGATAAAAAAATCATATAACCTAACTGCAATTTCGGAAGTTAGTGGCACTTATTGGAGTTGGGCTTTTGATTATTTAATTATATATTTTTTTTTGCTGTAAAGCAACGTTATCGAGATGTTGACGCGACAACCGCGACACTGTCCACTGTCAAATCAGGCAGCTGTCAATAATGTCTGTGGTTGCAATTGTCGACCATTTCCGAGTCTATGGTTAGTTGCAGCGCAAACGCCTGCCACTACATACGTTACGTTACCTTCTGTTGATGTTGAGGTTGCGACAGAAGTGCTGAAGAATACGATAAGTTTTAGAACACAAGTGGAATAGACTCCTTAGTATCAGCATAATTATAATATCAGTCTATTAGTGTCCAAAAGCATTGATTACCACTACAACAGTAGTAGTCACAATGTCGTACACACAATGTCGTGATGGCCTAGCGGTTAAGGCACCCGCCTCTTATGCCAGAAGTTATTGGTTCGATTCCGGGCAAGTACCAATGAGACTTCATATGTTCTTTCTAAAGTTTATCTTGGACATCACAGACATCGCTGAAGGAAAACATCGTGAGGATAACTTGTAGTTAATATAAGTCCGAAATCGCCAATCCGCCTTGAGCAAGCGTGGTGATCAATGCTCGTACATTCTCTGTATAAGAAGAGGCCTTGCCCAGCAGTGGGGCAGTTACAGGTTGGTATTATATTATATTTATTATTGTTTTAGACCTGAGTTGCCTCACAAATAACATTGAAAATTGCGTGTAAGATTATTCAGCTGAACACGACTACCGCTCGCTAAGACAAGGCAAGTTTCCGTGTGAACATAATACACATTTTAGTTGTAATTAGTCGAGACCACTCAGAATAGAATTTAGACCGTATCATTGCGGTATTCTAACATCTGCACTGCCAGACTATTTGCATATCGTAACAGATACACATACAAACGCATCCTACTCGAGAGCTACTCGAGTTGTCGAGTACTCGAGTAGAGTTACTCGAGTGTAGCTTTTGTGAAGATTAAGATCAAGTTGTCTATACCTTACTTATTAAGTTTTATCTAGACTATGCCTATCCGAATCATCAAAAGACTTCTCCCGCCCTGGGCGGGGCGGGAGAAAGTGCCAGACTTTTACTGACTAAAACCCACTGTCCGTCTGACTCTATGTGTGCTTAGATCTTTAAAATTCCGCAACCGATTTCAATGTGATTAACCGAAACACCTGTGCGAAGCTGGGGTGGGTCCCTAGTTACACTTATTTAGAACAGGACGTTACATCTAGAAACAAGTGACAGCCATTATATGTACATCATCATCTCCCTAGTCTTTTCCCAACTATGTTGGGGTCAGCTTCCAGCCTAACCGGATTCAGCTGGATACCAGTATTTTACGTGGAGCGACTGCATATCCGACCTCTACAACCCAGTTACTGGGCGACACGATACCCTTTGGTTAGACTGGTAAGACTTTATGACTTATTCGTAACAACTGTCAAAGTTCTAAGAATGACAACCGGGACCAACGGCTTTACCTACGTGATTTTCGAGGCACGGGATGTCAGTGATGTCCAAGATAAGCTTTAGAAAGTACATATATGAATTGAAAAAGTCACATTGATACAAAAACCAAAAAATAATCTTAAATAGTTGATAAGAAAATCCATCCTCTCGTAATAGTTATTAAGACTATAGACTCCTTAAACGATAACCTCAAAATTATACCTCTACCATATTTTGTAAAAGTTCTAATACTAATTTCAATAGAACCTCATTTGATCTTCTTCAACTTATTATGTAACGAGGGTTGCTGGCCTTCTTTCATCGCAAAAATTTGAAACGCCATTTGTGTTACTTTTTTATTTCTTATTTTTCTAAACAAATAATGGCCGTCACTCTTGTTTGGACATAATGGCCAGTTTTGAAAAGGTATGAAGATATGAAAACTCTTTATTGAGTTCTATGAAATTGGTAAAACCTATTCGATTACCTATTATAAATGTCAAAGCATGTGAGGATTGATAGATGGATGTTTTTTACTCTTTCACGCAAAAACTACTGAACGATTTTTTTTATTTATTTATGACACAAGGTGCATTACGGGCTGCTAAAAGTTTGTATGAAAATGGGCAGTCGAAACCGCAGAATCAACCAGTTTTGCATGACGAAATTAATTTAGATAATTATGAAAAAAACATCAAAGCGAATTCAAGAGAAAACAAACAAAGACATTTGTAAAACACATTTAATTTTTCGAAATAAAAACTCACTTTATAAAGGTTTTCTCCATTCAAATATTTACCAAAAACATTGTATATTGTGGTTTTGTTTTGCTAGACATTTGTATCTCAAATTAATGAAATAGGTACTTTGAACTCCGGTTAAATTGCTCGCAACGGTTGTTTCGACAATCCCGGTGTCAAATAGAGGTTCAAACTTTGTACAGTAAAGTTGACAGAAGTTTCAAAGGATAATGATTTAACTATTTTCATTCAAACACGCATTTAGTAGTTCATAGTACGGGTTATATTCGAATTAGTTCAGTACGACTTTTCATTCAACTTAACATCCAACCCATTAGACTTTTCTGTGCACCTCGCTGTAATGCGACCCCTCTCCCGCTTCCCCGGGCGCCGCCTCGTGTTCGCCTCGTTCGTTTAGTAGCGATAACATTTCGACAGCATTACGTCACAGCGCGAGGTGCACAGTTAACTCATAAGTGGAGTAGCTCATTTTTATAAGCCATGTATGAGATTGTAGGTTCCGAAACCGAGATTTTTTTTTTTAATCCATATTACACTTTTAAGTTTATTCAAAACATCTTTGACCTTGATGAATTAAAATATAGCAAGGAAAACTGGACTTTCAATGCAGCCAATCGCAGCAGTTTATATATATTGTAAATTGTAAGATTTGACTGAATATTATTTTGTTATGGGCAATATACGTATTTATATTTAGTAATTTGAATCCTTCTGTTTTCATAACAACGTTTCCTACTATAAATAATAACATGAACCCAACAGAGTTGATTGTTTAGGACTAAAATACAAAAGTTCTTAAATATACATAATTTAGATCCTGTCCAAGTTTCTATTGAAACACTGAGCTCATATTATTTTAAGGCACATACATATTTAAGATGTAGAAGCAGCTGTACCCTTCAAAACTCGCCATTTGAGTCTGTTTTTTAAAAACCTCTAATAAGAAATAGGTTCTATATCCGTCTGTATCCAAAAAGCGGGGAGTTAATGGTTAGACCGCTTTGTCTGTATCTGTGTGTGTGTCTATCTTTTTTGACGGGCCTGTTGGTCTAGTGGTTAGTGACCCTGACCGCTAAGCCGGAGGTCGTGGGTTGGATTCCCACCCAGGACAAACTTTGTGTGATGAGCACGATTGTTTGTTCTGTGTCTGGATGTAATTTGTGTATAATATGTATATGTATGTATTTATAAAGTATAAAAGTATGTATATCAGTTATCTGATTACCATGACACAAGCTCTGCTTAGCTTGGGATCAGATGACCGTGTGTGACTTGTCTCGAGATATTTATTTATTTTATTTATTATCTATCTGTGGCACCAAAGTTTTTAAACAGGTAATCCGATTTTAATGCAGCTTGATTTATTTAAAAGTAGGTTACTCAGCTATGGTTTTTAGACATGTTTTATTGAAATCAGTCCAGCCGTTTAGAAGTTAGTTTCGTAACGCTTTTGCTAGCTGAAGTAGCGATCCTAATAACTTCAAGGGTTATTTTTTTAATTTCGATCTACATCACAGTTAAAACCAAATATTTTTCTTTAAACTAAGGTGGGTGGACCATGGAAGGCCACTCTAACGAGTAAACGCTTTTTATTCGTTTATTAACTGGATAAACGAAAAAAACAAATTATCAAATAATAGTTTGTTTTATTGTGTACCATATAAATCACTTTTTTTTTAACCTAGCTTTAATCAGTATTCATTAAACTTAAGTTTTGTTAAGCTCTTCCAAATGGCCTTGCAAGAAACACGGCTCCAAACAAGGCCAATATTATACATCAGTCGTTCAACTTAAAAATAGAGTTGTAACAATTAATATATTCGCTTTTACTAAAACTACATAATAAGCTCTTTCATTTAAGCAAAACATTAAATGCTCAATATATTTTTATCATTTATAAAAAACTCAACGAACATTACTCGAACACCATCGTATAACTAAGAATGTATTAATGGAAATTATTTAAAAACAGTAGTAATGAGTATTACATTGACATCAAATAACTTGCCAACGCGTATTATAATGAAATTAAAAACTTTTTTTTTACCTCAAATGGCCTTCTTATGGGTCCGTTCTTTGTAAGGCCAAAATATTTCTTAATTATGCCCAAAATTAACCCTTATAAATAAAAATATTATAAATAAGTATAAAACATTGTTTTAACTGTAACGGTACGTATTTATAACTAAAAAGTAACTGTTCATATGTTCATGGTTTGTGCATGTTCTATGTAAGTCCCATGTATCCTAGCAAGGCCAACTGACAAATTTTTGATTGGCCTTATAAGGAACCATCGGCTTTCCTGGGAACACTACCAATATTTTAACTTAAATCGAGGCAAAACTATTTTTTTTTTCTTTAGTACCATAAAAATATCCTTATACGACAATTCACAGTAAAAAAATATGAAATAATAATAGGTCATCTAACTAAAAACTTACGTTTTGCTATGCGCGCGAATAACAATTGTAACGTCGACGACCGAAGTCTACGAAGAATGAGATCGCACAGCCACAATAGCGGCGCGAGCGACTCGCCGCCGCCTATGTGGCCTTGAGTTTGATGGATCTTAGTGTATAGCCGAAGGAATATGTGTTTACATGTCAATAACTACGACTTTTTGATAGTTGGCCTTCAAAGGAGCGTGGCCTTCCATGGTCCACCCACCTTACTAATTTTGTAAAACTCTGTTGTAGATATTGTAGTTTACTTACATATCCCTGTCCATATAGTCATAGAATTCTAAGATATCCTACGGAACGCTTCGTTTACGAATACTGCCTATAAGTACAGTAATGAGGTATTGTTATAAATGTATTACAAGCTTTTGCTTTCGTACAATACAATACAAATTAAATATTTATTTGCGTAAAACGTGGTATACAATGGTGTAATATAAATTGATAAGGTATTGTGATTAATGTATTACAAGCTTTTGCCCACGGCTTCGTCCGCATAAATGTTGAAACTTCCACCCTTTGGAAATTCCAATTCTAAAGCGGTGTACCCTATAAGATTGGTATACCCAAAAATGCTTTCTTAGTGGATACTTACTCTTTTCAAAGAAATACATACCCTCCAAGTTCCATTTTTCTAGAACCACCGCTTTGGGCTGTACGCTGATATATCAAACAGTGAGTTAGTCAGTCTGTTTAATCTAGACTAATCTATAGTAATATTACAAATGCGAAAGTAACTTTGTCTGTCTGTCTGTCTCTTCTTCACAGCTAAAATACTGAACCGATTTGAATGAAATTTGGTGTAGTCTGGGACCCGAGAAAGGACATAGGATAGTTTTCATCCCGGAAATCCCCCGGGAACGGGTACTATTATTCTACGCGGATGAAGTCGCGGGCAAAAGCTAGTATTTAATATGAATAAAAATTAGAAGTCCTGCCATTTTATTTTAATTTAGTTGAAATACTTTTGTGCCATCGACAAGAAATATATTTTTGGAAGTATTTTTTATTTCCACATTTTCCTCCTATTCTTCTACCTGCGGGAAAGATTTATGTCACGTGAAATCTTTTAATCAAAAAGTTAAATTCTAAAGAACTTGAGGTCCAGCCGATTTAACATGACAGCTTTAATTGAGTCGAGTCTTTACAAATTTTTGTTTACAAAAAATGGCGAAATCTGCCTGTTAGTTTTCATTTAAAAAATAAAATTACTGTGACCTAATTTTTCTCCACTTCCGTAGATAAATACGTGAATCCATCAGAAGTTATTTTTATGATAAGTCAATGATTAAGGTGTGTTATGCTATTAGTGTATATCCGTACTAATATTATATATGCGAAAGTAACTCTGCCTGTCTGTCTGTCCCTTCTTCACGTCTAAACCACTGAACCGATTTAAATGAAATTCGGTACAGATGTAGTCTGGGACCTGAGAAAGGACATAGGATAGTTTTCATCCCGGAAATCCCCCGGGAACGGGAATTATTCCACGCGGACGAAGTCGCGGGCAAAAGCTAGTTTAAAATAATACCGTTTAAATATAATCTAGCGTGTAACGTAACCTAAATGTTATTTTGATGTATAAGCTTTAAAACAGGAACAAACATATAACACATACATACAAACTTTCACATTCAAAATATTAGTAGGATTGTAATATTTTACAGTCGTTTCAACGTCAAGCCCAACAGTCTCACAGTCTTTTAGTGGTTATCTGGGTATCTAGTCGTTTTACTGAATCGTGGAAGACCTATAGGCTGTGTTATTTCATCAAATAACTGCCCTGCCCTGCCCTGGGAGGGCGTGTTAAAGTTTTACTGACTTAAACGCACCCATGTTCTTTCGGGTGCTCTTTATGTTCCGGGACCACGGTAACTATTAGAAATATTCCGCAACCCCGGCAGGCATTGACTTCATGATGATTAAGCTTTGTTTTAATCGGGAAGTGTTCTGAGTCGTCAATAATTTGTGTGATAAAGTTCAGTATGCAGACCATATTTCACTAACATTGCCCTGAAATTAAATAAAATGAAAATGTATTAGTTTAAACCGCAATTTAAAACAATTTCATTTAAATCATTTTTACACGTCATCGGAGACGGCACTTCCTAGATCATAGCGTGACTTACTTGAAACAAAATTAGCCCATCATCTTTTCTTTTATATGGTCACTAAAAGTTCCTCTTACTTTTTAAGCATCACACAAGCAGGCGTTTTTGATAAAAAAAAAACATACCAACTGCTGCATTCCGTTGAGAAAGTCTGCGGACTAAAAGTCGAGTCTAGAAAATATTCAGGCAATTTTGCATAGTAATGCCACAGGACATTTTCATTCATTTATTCAGTTTCATGACTACTTCAAATAAAATGTCGGAAAGTTCGTCTGCACTAAATTTAAATAGCTGTAAAATATTTGCTGATTTCTTTTTAGTTTTGTAGTATCCTTATTGCGTATTCTGAATTTCAGTATTATATATACACTTTGCTACGAATTTAGTTAGCTCCTTAGTGATTTAGGCATTCTTTTTGAATTTTTGGCCGAAGAAATAAAAAGGTTCGACTTAATTTATTGTTAAGCTGAAAAGGGGTCTATGAACTCAGCATTATATTCTTAAATGTAAATCTATAAAAAAGGACCCTGCCACGAAAAAAAGTTCATCTATACATTTTCAATGGTATTTCTTCATCACTAAAATATGATTAAAATAGTTTTATATACCTAACAACTAAAATTTATATCCTTTTAAAGTTATCCTCTCTCAGAGCTTATAATTTTAAGCTATGGCTAGGTCTAACACACACGTCCTAACCCCCGTCTAGGTGAACTAGAGCAAAACATTTTAACGAGGTACCCACTCTACACAACGGAATTATTTTCCGTAGTATTAGAAACAGCATAAACTGAGCCACTAAAAGTGGCCAGTAGTGGTGACATTTATTTGCCAGGGTGAAATGTCATACAAAACACAGTTTCGAAACGATGTGCTGGGACATGATTAAAATGACGGAAAATCAATGAAAAAATATCATACTAACTGAGATTATAATTCGGATGCGTGGTTCAAACTATAATATAATCAAAAACTATAATAATTCAATAGATACTTGTCGACTTGTCCGCGTAAATATCTGTTACATAACTCATCAGTACTCAATAGCCAAGTCGTGTATTAAGATGGTAAAATCTATGTTAAGTCCATTTGCTTAATAAAACTCATCAACTTGATTGTCGTGGTCTGAAAGATCGCTTCATGTAAAACACTAGCATTCAACTGCTTTTGGTTAGACTGACAGCAAATCCTAACATTACGAAAACGGCTAGAGAGATGATGAACCCCAAAAAGCAGGTTTCATATTCATAGATACTTTGATGCCTCTGAAAGTTGCTCATTTTGGTGGAAATAAAATCACTGCCTAGTGGCCTCGTGTGCGCCGTACCTAGCAATTGTAACACGGCAACTTGACTTACTGAGTATTTGTTTGATACTGAATTACTGACCTTTGGTCTCTGTGGTTTAATAAGGTGCTCGTTGAGTTTCTACTGTGATCGTAAATAATGTTGCATTCTTATATAAATAAAAATAATTCCGTAAAATTGTTTGATGGAGCTTTTTTTGGACTTTCGTGGTTTATTTTCTGTGAGTGGATTGGTTGTATGTCCTTTGTTAAAGGTATAGTGTTGCTTTTGACTACCCGTATTGACTGTTAAATCTGTACTAATATTATAAATGCGAAAGTAATTCTGTCTGTGTTTCTCTCTCACATTAACGCAAAAACTACTAAACCGATTATAATTAAATTTGGTATACAGATAGTCCATAGCCTGGAAAGGATATAGGATAGTTTTTAACTCAAAAAACCAACAGGAACAAAAACTATGCGGGTGAAACCGCGGGGGACAGCTAGTATCTATTAATTACAATGAGGACAAAAGACTGAGGCTGAGGCTACAGTAGGCAGCGATTTGCGATGCGACTGGAAGAGCGAAACGAGATAAACATGGAATGGCTACATTATAAGCGAAAATCTGGCGTATATTCGATTCAATTTCGCTGATACGTCGATGTAGCCGGTGCCGAGATTACAGTAATGTAGTTCCTGTCGCAGAAAAATTCAAAGATCGCTAGTAATATTTGATGAACGGTGTAGCCATTTAGTGAGAATCCATGTATTTGTTTCAGTCGCTCGTGCGTCGCAGTTCGCGTCGCAGCCTAGTGTAGCCTCAGCCTAAGTGCTTTCCGAAGCACGAGATGTGTGTGATGTCCTAATAAACTTAATAAGAAATTATAAATTGGCAAAGTCACAATAATATGTACTTGCCTGATTTTGAACCATGCATTAAAGATGAGCGTGTTAGATTTTTAAAAAGGAGAATTAAATATTTAAACATAAAAGCAAATTATGTGGAAAGCATTTATTGTATTTTAAACCATTTTTGGTTATAAGTTGAGTTGTCATTGAAGCTAAACCTTCTATATGACACAAGGGCAGTTTATCATCAATAATATTTATATTTACTACATTTTTAACACATTTTTAAAATAAAATAAACTTTAAGTAAAATGTAAAACCATGCATTAAAGATGAGCGCCTTAAAGATAGGACCTTTGCAAATTTACAACCTACTAAATACAGTCGCGGTCTGAAAGTGGTTACCACCATAAGGATCACAATTGCATGCACACATTAAGGCCACAAGTTCTAAATGTCTATTTCATGATAATTTGATTGATCATAGATTATTTTTTTCTAATGATATGACAATCAATCGCTTTAGGTGATGGACTGACTACTAAAAAGGTTTGATATACAGAAAACCTACTTTGAAAAAGACGGGTTGCACTCCGGGAGTGCCGGCAGAAGTGAAAACTTGATTATTAACAGCGTGCTGAGCGTGCCACGCGCATCCATGGATGGTGACAGCTGTCTACTATCCATCCGTCCTACGCTTTTTCGATCAGGTCACGTGTCCTGACGCGAGTTTAAGATTTTATACACATTACAGAAAAAGTGCTCAACGCCGCTAAAGAAGTTTTCACTTCAAAACATTTTTTTTTTAAATAAGAATATGAAGAAATAATAAATAAAAGTTTAAAAAAATCTTTATTCAATATCTGGTATAACATCACTCCGCAGCTATGATTAATTAGTTTTTTGAATAAGAATATGAAAAAAAAGCACTGAAAAAAATCTTTGGTAAATACTATCTGATCCCGCGGTTTTACCCGCGTTGTTCCCGTTCCCTTGGAATTAAATAAAAGACTTTCCTATGCCCTTGCTCAGGCTATAGACTAACTCTGTACCATTTAAATCGTTTCGGTAGTTTTGGCGCGAAAGCGAGACAGACAGACAGTTACTTTCGCAATTATAATAGTAGTATGAATGAACTAGTACGGATCCACAGCTACGACCAATTTAGTTTTTTTAAATAAGAATATAAAGAAATAATAAATCAAATCTTAAAAAATCTTTATTCAATATCAAGTATAACATTACTCCGCAGTTACGACCAGTGCATAGATGCAACAAGACACGCGCGTAGATCAGTATTTCTGGTATCATTTTCTGGTATCACTCGAGCACAGCGTGATCTATCTCGTAGCTCGTAGTAGGCATCATCACTTCTTCCTGAATCATTTCCATGATCTATTATTTGGTCTTCTTCGCCGTGACATCTTATTCAAACCTCACAGTAAATCACAAAGATTGTCCCTTGCTCCAGGGTTAAACTTGCCATTTTATTTCGATATGACAAAAAAATATTTCGTAAAATTTTACTCTTGTCTAAACGACGTTCAAACAATATTTTTTGACAAATGTCAATTCAACAAATTAAGAAAAGAGTTTCAAAGCACTTACTTTGGCACTATACTTGTCACTGTTACACAACTGCCAAACGTCAAGTGCACGATAGAGACGAAACATGGCTAAGCCGACGCGACGCCGTTGCTTAGTATTTGTTATTCTCGTTGTCTCATTTTGCATAATAACTTCTAAAAGGTAACAAGTCACATGATATGGCATTTTAGATTTTAATGAAAAAAGTGTGATATAGAATGTACTTTCAAAATTGGTTAACCTTTTCAGACCGCGACTTTACATACCCTGGTTCATAATTTAACTCTACAAGTGTAAATTACAAATTTAGAAAACCCTCGCTCCCTAAGTCATTCAGATCGCGACTGCGGCTAACAAAAGAGTTGGTAACTTCGAAACGGTTGAATCGATTCTGATGAGACATTTCTGAGCACCATTGCTTTTTACTTTCAAATGAAAAACTGCACCTGATCGATTTACCCATTTAAGAGCTAAAAACCATTGCTAGATAACCAACTTTCAGATAAAAAAAAACGCATCAGAATCGTCCTACCCATTTAAAAGCCTTAGCGCTACAGACATACAGACACACAGCGCAACAAAAAAAAAGGCAACCGAAGGAACATGAGTGGGTTTTAGTCAGTAAAAGTCTGACACGCCCTCCTGCCGCACATAGGACGGGAGGAGTCTTTTGATGATTTCCCACTCACCAAGAAAAAAAAAAAAAAGGAACATGAGTGGGTTTTAGTCAGTAAAAGTCTTACACGCCCTCCTGCCGCACCCAGGACGGGAGCCGTCATTTGATGATTTCCCACTCCTCAAAAAAAAGACTTATAAAACCCCTCTTTTGCCTAGGAGTTTAAAAAGCACTTTAGCATTATCAAGTTAGTTTTAAATCCTAGATCGCCTGTAGGATTACATCTGTCCTTTGTTCTTCGGCGTCAGATACTTATAATAGTAACTTTAAATTCGCTAACTTTAGACGCCTGAGACGTCTAGACGTTGCAGTCAGCAAATAGCTTTTTCATCCCACCTATTCGAAAAAGACGACTTTGTTCCCCTTTAAGAACGCCCAAAGTTGGTGTTTTCTATAAGAAACTTTTAGCGGGCAATAATGACGCTCCAAATTCAAAAAGTGCGCCTAAAAGTAACTTTTATTCGCACTTTTTGAATTTGGAGCGTCTTTGCATCTTTTACGCCCTGTTATAAGTGCGCCTAAAAACTCGCCAAAGAATCGAACGCAAATAATGAATGGCTGGTACGACGTCCAATACCATAGTCACGCCACGGCTGAATAAAAAAAAACTTAAATAGAAATAGAACGCGCAAACTACAGCCCGAGTTCTCGTAAAAATTTTCACGGATTGTTTTGTAGCAAATTATTAATATAGCTGCTATTATTATCAAGATATCATAATAATAGCTTTATTATCATTATAATAATAATAATAGCAGCTACAATAATAATTTTACAATAAAGTATGAAGCGCCTTTTATTTTCTCATAGGGGGTGATGAAAAGTAGAGTGTATCACTCGGGCGCAAAATATATTTTTGGCTCGGGCGACGTACTTTGAATCCCTCGCTACGTTCGGGATTCTATTTAAGAATCCCTCGCAAAGCTCGGGATTCTACTCTAGAATCCCTCACTTCGCTCTGGATTCAAAAAACGCCCTCGCCGTAAAAATATTACTTGTCGCCCTTGTAATACAATCTACTATTACCAATGTTATCTGGGTGATTCGAGGTAAATCGAATTACTTTTTTTAACCGACTTCAAAAAAAAGGTGGAGGTTTCTCAATTCGACCGTATATATATGCATTTTTTTTTGTTTGTTCGCGGATAACTTCGTCGTTTATGAACCGATTTTGATGATTCTTTTTTGTTTGATAAGTCATGATTCATAGGTGGTCCCATAAAAATTTTATGGCGATCGATTCAGTGCTTCTTGAAAAAAATCATCAAGAACAAAAAAAAATCGACGAAATATAAATTGACGGCAATGCGTTACTTCAGTTTCTATTTTCGTTTTATATTACTTTCAAAGATACTGTTATACACAGTCAGACATTGGATCTCGACTCGACACTAAAAAGTAAAAAATATAAAACTTAAAAAAAAAAAATAACCACCTTCAAAAACAAAAAACACAAAAATAACTAAAATTTCGAAAGTCTCCTCTCCTGCCAATTAATTTGTGTTGCCAAAGACTTCCGAAATTTTAGTTATATTTGTGTTTTTAGTTTTTGAAGGCGGTTATTATTTTTTTGGAAAATGTTTTTTATGTACTACTATGTACGTCTATAGTCCAGTCGATAGAAGCGCTCGCTTCTCATGTAAGAGGTTACGTATTTAATCTTCGAAAAGTGCTTATGCATAGAAAAAGTCACTTTGGTTACCAATGTGACTTGTTCGACGCATATGTGTCCTTTACCTCTAAAAGTTTATCTTTTGTATTGTTTACTTAAGTTTATCTTGGATATAACACACCTTTTACTGTCACTTTATCTCAAAATGTTTTCCTTTACAAATCTGACCTTATAATAATCAATGTAAGTGAGGCTGGTGATTAATGCTCGTACCTTTTTTGAAGCAAAATGCTCTTGCCTTGCAGTGGAACAGTAGTACACGAGCTTATTCCCCCGTCTCCGTTTTACCACCGGACATCCAGACGTACGGCAGGATACCCACCCTTTCTTGGTCGATATTCCTCGAATCCGCACGCAGCGTTTTTCGAAATTCTTTATTATGCGCACCGCAAAGGAATGGAATTCTCTGCCGGCGTCTGTGTTTCCAAAAGCATATAACTCGGATGTATTCAAGAGACGAGTGCATAGGCATCTTTTGGGTGAGCTCGCTCCATTGTAGGCCCGCGTCTATGCCCTCGGACTAGTCCGGGACCAAGAGCAAGTTAGAAAAAAAAATAGACCTGTGTTATTATGTTATTATTATTTTAATAACGGCCGTGGCAATAATGTTGACAAGTCACTGTCAAAATTGCAACTCTTTACTCTTCATAAGATATAACATGCTGACAAACATACTAATAGCAGACACAACTGGCGCCTACAAAACACTAATTTTTTTTTATGAAGCATGAACTAAAGTGAGCCTAATGACCTATTAACAAAGTTCTATAAACAAAGTACGTGAACTCGATTACTGGTATTGAAACAATTTTTCATTGATGCGGCCGCCGCCTGTTTTGGTCAATGGTCTGTGAAAGCGACCGCTCTTGACTCTACGAAGACTTTAAACTAAATTTGGCGTTATGCCAGAAGACGTATTCTGGTGAGGGCGATACTTAAGTTAAACTTTAATTACTAATATAAGGTCTATGTATTAATTCATAAAATATTTTAACAGTAGTCGCAAGACGCAAAAGCAACAAAAAAATCGATTTTTTATTACATTTTATTTTTACATTTTGACGAAAGCCGCTTAAATATAGCGCGTAGTGAATGTTCAAAAAAACATACAGTCCTCCTTTTTGAATTCGATTGACAATAAAGAACCAGTATTTAATTGCCCGCGGAATTGTTCGAAAGAGTTACCATGGCCATGTAACATGGGCAACCAAAGTACCAGGGGTGGGTTTTAGTCGCTAACACTCTTTCGTGCCCCGCCCTAGAGAAGAGCGGTAGAAGTGATTTGATGATTTCCCATACACCAAAAAAAATATTTGTCATTTTAAATGATTTATCTTTATGAAATACCCTTAGATGATACTCTTAAAATATTTCGTGTATGACTAGATAGATGTTATATAATAAAGAGACAAATTTTATGTTTTACTAACTGTTCCTGGTTCACCCGCGATATGTTAGGTTTTTGTTTACTGCTCCGCTCCAGTAGGTGATAGAGTGATATTGTGTAGTCTTTTAGTTATTCTGATGTATTAGCAGGCGTCCGTCACTCGCTCAAGGCCACGCCTTTTATGCCTACCGCTTCGCGTATCGTCGACGATACAACGAACACCGGGCTGTCGCGCGCCCGGCTGAGTGCTCGCGCGTCACGGGTACAGCGCTGACTATCAAAATGCCGAAACCACGTAATTATTGCGTGATTATTGTCCAATTCCCCTGTTTCCTATTTCTCCTGTTTGCCTTTTGATTATTTATTAAAATTATTCACGCGGTTTTGGATATTTTCGACACTAAAATATATAAGTCGGGAATTCAAGGAACGAAAAATATCAATCAGTCATTTTATCAAACTAAAAAATATTTGATCAATAAATAAAAAAATAATTGTTTTTCTAAAACATTCGTTTTATTACCATTATCATCATACGTATAACCCTAGCAGATTTGCTGGACAACACGCACACACGTAAGTCGCGCGGCGGGCAAAAGAATCTCAACTCTCTTTGTGCGTACTTATGGTACATTTCTCCTTGCTGCAAACAACTGGTATTATTATTATGATTTTGTAGGCTATTATAGCGTAGGTATTTTGGTTTTTGTATTGGAGTGAAGTATCTGTTACGTAGTAACTATTTATTAATCTGTGGTATTAGTCACATTCCTGTATATAATACTAGCTTTTGCCCCCGACTTCGTCCGCGTAGATTAATAGCTCCCATTCCCGGGGGATTTACGGGATGAAAACTATCCATGTTCTTTCTCGGGTCCTAGACTATATCTGTACCAAATTTTATTCAAATCGGTTCAGTGGTTTAGACGTGAAGAAGAGACAGACAGACAGACGGACGGTCAGAGTTACTTTCGCGTTTATAATATTAGTATGGATTAGAAATGGCTGCTTTTTGAGGCTTGGCACGCCTATTTTCTTACTAACTTTTCTCGCCTACTCGCCGAGGCTGGTTTTTCCAATAATCCGTTCATAGTGGGATATTACTATAATAATAATATACTAAAGATTAACGAGCTATTCTATGGAACTAAACGCTTTAACTACTGCCCCATGATAACATCACCTTGGAATCGAATCACTATATAATTTCAAAATTCCCTACAACCTTACAACTCCAAAGAAAACAAAAACCCTCCAATCAAACAATTTAAGAAGAAAACAGTCCTTGGCCCAAAAACAAGGAAGTCAAAGTCGCCATCTTGTTAAACAATATTAAAATTTAAATCGTCCTTGAGGTCGTGAGGACCCGAATAAGGACATAACGTAACTTAGAGGCCTTAAGTGTTCAAGTTTAAAACACTGCTAAATAGTTGGTTAGTACTGGTTCGGGGGTTATTTTGGGTAAAATATTGAGCTATAAATATTAGGTAGGTTGTTAAGTGGACATTTTTACAGCTATGTTTTAAGTCTTGGGTAAAAAGGGGTAATGTTGACCGATTATTAATATCTAGGTACTTGACTTCTTAGAAATTGTTGATAAATAACACTATGGCTGGCCTTTTAGTTTGGTGGTTCATGAAACTGACTGCGAAGCCGGAAGTCGTGGGTTCGATTCCCACTCAGGCCAAACTTTATGAGCATGATTGTTAATTGCTCTGTGTCTGAGTGTATTTTTTTTATAATATGTATGTATTGAAATTAAAATATTATTATGTATGTAAATAAAATTACATATGTACATATGTATATCAGTTGTCTGGTTACCATAACACAAGCTCTGCTTAGCTTGGTATCATATGACCGTGTGTGAGTTGTTCCAAGATATTTAATTATTTATTATTTAAAAATGAGCTTTATTAAAATAACCTTATTACCTAATCTTTATTGGCGACTACATTAAGTATTAAAGTGCCTGCATTAAAACGTATGAAACAACAAAGTTTAAGAATTATAAGTACCCACATTAAATTGCAAGCGTCCTTATTTTTTAATTACCTATTGCTACTAGACTAAGATCCCGAGTCACCTAACCTATGTCATTACAGCATGAAAATGCCATTACATTACAGAATTAAATATTATAAACTATTGAACCACCCCAGCTTCACACGGGTGTAACAAACCTACGTAAATAATCCGTACTAATATTATAAATGTGAAGTAACTCTATCTGTCTGTCTGTCTGTCTCTTCTTCACGCCTAAACCACTGAACCGATTTGAATGAAATTTGGTACTGATATAGTCTGGGACCCGGGAAACGACCCTTTTTTACTGTCCATTCAACCAATTTTGAGTTTTATTACGTTGGCGGAATGACAAATGACGACTGCAGTAAATAATTGGTTTGTAAGCGACTTGTTTGGCCAATTGGTGGAGTGGCAAAGTGGTGGCCAATGCCACCCTTACGTTAAACAAACCTTAAACAATGTTGTTTCGAGTGTCTAATCTTAACGCAAATAGAGTATAGGTGTCTATTTTTGTAAATTCAAACCCTAGGCAAAACAGTTAAAATAGGTGTTCTCTATTTATTTTAAAAAAATCACGGTAAGATGACGTAGTTTTAGCAACCCTCGGATCTTAGACCATACGTGATTAACATTAGAGTACTTATTACGAGCACACGGCGGTCATTGCGTGATGAATTATTTAAATCCTACATTACGGTGTATGCAAAATCTGTAATCAGGTCGCATTTGTACGCCAAAGAACATGGAGCTTGTGTTAAGCCGACGGATTATAAAAAAACAACTACAAAATATTACATTAATGTCAGCTACTGTAAATAATATTTGCTTGTTAGCTTCAAAATACTAAAGTCGTGATGGCCAATGGATAAGGCGCCTGCCTGCCATGTTAGAGCTCCTTAGCCATTTCCCAACTATGTTGGGGTCAGCTTCCAGCATAACCGGATTCAGCTGGATACCGATGCGACTGCCAGCGGATCTTAACAGCCCTGTTTAAACAGGTCAGAGTACCCGTAACGACTGTCAAAGTTCTACGAATGTCGACTGGTCTAAAGGCGATTCGTGCCTTTCGAAGCACGGGATGTCAGTATGTCCAAGATATACTTTAAAAAGTAGTAAGTACATGTGAATTGAAAAAGTCACATTAGTACATGCTGGGTTCGAACCACAACCTTTTAAGACATGAGAGGCAGACGCCTTAACCACTGGGCCATCACGACACACGAAGAAAAAGTATTTGAAAACATTCTTTTAAAATGTACGTCAAAAAATCTTTGTGTAAATGAAAGTAATAAATAAGTTAAGAATTAATTTCCAAGAAATAGAAGACCAACTTAAAAACGTGTCATTTATTTCCCTATCTTACGTTTTAATTACAAAGATATCGCTTTTTACTAAAGAAACGTATTTTAAAATGCAAATAGCTAAAGTCCGGAAACAAGTTAATCCAAGCTTTTTTACTAAAGGTGACATAAACTTAGTGCAGTCCTGTAATTCGGTAAATCTTGTTAACTGTAATGAAGAAGTAGGCTGTGTTTCAAGCATAAATATTTTTAAGCCCCGTAAAAAGAAGGGTGTTATAAGTTTGACCGGTATGTCTGTGTCACCGTATCTCTGTAACGGGTGGACCGACTTGGATGAGAAAAATAAGTAAAAAAAGGACCCAATGAGGGGTATACTACTTATAGGTATTCGACATTTGATATTTTATTTTATACAAATCCTGTCAGGTAAAAAGTTGAATGAGATTCAAGCAGTAATTATATCAAATACAAAAATAAATAGGTACATAATTAAGTACTACTTAGATTTTATTTTCCATTCCTGGTTTCCTGTCCTCCTCCTTTATTACTTAGTTATAAAAAATAAAGGCCCTTTTTTTAATAAAAAAAACTGCGAGTCGCTTAAATCATCAAAACAATCAGTCAATCAATCGAGTTATATGCACTTCCAGGGCTTCAAAGTGCGTATAACTCGATTGATTAAATATTTCATGAAAAAGTAATTCAATCGAGAGCTGTTTTGATGATTTAAATGATGGGTTGCGGAATGTTTTTACCGTGACCCTGGAACATAAAGGGCAACCGAAGGGACATGAGTGGGTTTTAGTCAGTAAAAGTCTGACACGCCCTCCCGCCGCACCCAGGACGGGAGCAGTCATTTGATGATTTCCCACCCACCAAAAAAAAAACAAAAAAAAAATTTAAATGATGATAATTCTGTAACTAATGGCCTGTTACAGTCACAAACCATTCTATATCAACACACACCCAAACACTAAGCGACAAATTGCGAATAGCGTTCACAAATTTGAATTTCGCGGGCCGTGAAGCATCCCCAACTATCTCCGTCTACCCTCCGATAAATCGTATTTTCTTTATTATTGTTTTATAAAAAAAACACATTTGACAGTTTTAGACCTTCGAACACACGTGAATCGAGACTCAATAGCAGCCCGAAAGGTTATTGAGTTGAAAGTGTTGAAACATAATATTTAAAGTAGGTACTTACAGAAATAGACTTTTTCAACGAACAGCGGCACTGCTTCCCTCGTGCTGTTGTCTGGATGCTCACAGAAATAAACGAGAATGTTCTTTTGCACACACTTCACATTTCTCATTTAACAATAATATTAGGCACTGATTTATACCTAGCATTGCCCTGGCACTTGCACTGATACCATATTGTTCACTAAGCACTCAACACACACACACACACATACACACACAATACTTCACATTATCCCTACAACGACTAGACTTAATATTCTCACTACTCCGATTACTGGATTCTGGGCAGCGGAAAAACATCGCGCTTATTAACGGGACCCTTGGCGGTCCCTACATACTACAAGTAAAAAAACCAGGGTTGCACTAATAAGATCATAGCTTGAACAATTATACCTAAATTTTATAACGATTGTAGAACTCTATAAGCTACTAAATTTGCTAAAACGTAAAAAAAATTGAGCTTGTACTAAATTTGACCCCTAGACACTCCACTGTTAATGAATAATCTACTTACTAGCAATAAGAATGAAAATAAAGGAACGTTCACCCACCACTACGCCGCATATGACATGACTGATTCCCGGGTGGAGGCCGATCGAACGAGAAGCGGGTAGGTCGATAAACCAAGGCATGACGCTCCTTAATTTTTTTTAATTTGATCTTGCCTTTACAAAAACCGTAGCTCTATCTTTCTTAGTAAATGAGCCCACGATTAAAATTGAATTAATTATGCTTTATTCCGTTGTAATAAGTTAGAAATTTCTGTCTCAGTTTTTAACTTGACAGAATATTAGGAATAGTTGTAAGTGAAGGTTTATGTAAACTCTGCCTTATTCGACAAAATCGTCTAGCGTGTTCGAGACACATAAAAATATACACTCGAAGTCGGAACGCCTACCTGTCACGATCAATCGCGGACTTTTCACCTACCCTAAGTAATGTACAATACAATAACGTAAGTATCACCAGTTGTTAATTAAAACGTTAAACAAAGGCACATTGGTATTTATAAATCTTTATTTAGACACGAACGCGAAGTTGTGAGTTTGAATGTAACGTTTTTCACACGTCAACGGGTTTTTGTCAGTCAGTTTTATTGTGCCAGGACAAACGCCTTTTTTGATGCAGAGAAAGCAAGATAATCAGTTAAATATGTAGCAGCTAGATAATGTAATAAATCTTATTTCATTTTTTTTTATATGGCAAGCAATGGCAAAAGGTATTGGCAAGATAGTTGATGTCAGTACCTCGTTATTATGTAAAAGTAGAATAAAATAAGTCTTTTGACAGTTCGCGGCTGTCAAACATTTTCACAAAAATAAAAAAATAAAACCTAAATCAAACCGTCGTCGATACCTACAGTTTTTTGTTAAATCGAACTTCTCTATGCGAAAATTCTTTTTTATCTTTTTAACTTGCGAAATTTAATTAAAGAATTCTTTACCAAACCATCTCTTTCATTGGTTGTTTTACTTCTTCCAACCGACAAATATTTTTTTCATCTTTAAAAACAATGGCATAAAATATTTGATAATTCAATGTTCTCAAATAAACAGAAACTAAAATTAATATCTCTTCACAAAATGTTAGTGAACTCATGTAATTTTCCTTTAATATAAATTGTTTAGAAGACTCTGAGCACTTCAGTTATGTCACAAAGCTGAAGTTTATGTCTGGTATGACAATGTTAGACTATTTAGACCATGCCTATTATTTCGATAATATAGGTTACTCGCGCAGAATCTGAAAGCTTTGTAAAGTACGCTCCTTACAAAGTTAATCTGTACACATAATACAGGGGCGTAGCTATCGCCGTAACAAAAATTTGGGCCCCGCTGCTACGGGGGCTCCAACTTCATGTAGTTAAGCCATTCGGGCCCCCGATCAATTTTAATATTTATTTATTTATTTAATGAGCATGGAAGACTTATAGCCATAACGGAACAGTATAATATCTTATTTTTATTGTCATAGAGGCCTCGTCGGCTACGTTTTGCAGCCGGGACTTCTTGTAGCAGCATAGGGTCATCAAGTCATTAAGGCTAGTTAAAGCACGAAAACCTGACATTTGGCCCTCTCAAGAGGTTCAGTCACCTTCTTAGGACCTCTTTCTGGGAGGTTAATACATATGTAAGAAACATATTTTGTTAATATAAAAATATGTATCTTTATAATTTCTTGACTGAACTTTTTCTAGTAACCTATGTTCTTTGATTAAAAGCTTGGGTAAGATTTTCACTAAAAGACGCAAGGAAAAAAAAACACAAGAATTCTATTTCATTTCGTTTATTCCAATATCGACCTTGAATACTTATGTCTATGTAACAAAGTCCAAGCTAGCCTATAATATAATATGACAATCATCAGTCGCTCTCGTCTATACCTTATAACATCCAACTTTGCTTTGATAATTACTTAGGTACACATACTCTTCTCTTACATAAACTTATATGGTCGATTTATCATACAATTACTCATAAAAACGACGTTCATCGCAATCATAAGTCTGCACTAGCCTAAAACGCGGCAGAAAATGTCAAATGGATCCAAATTCAAAATTCTATTGAAAAAGGACCCATCCATCGTAGTCACTCGCAATTAAATGAATTAATAAACGAAATGTTGCAAGTATAAAAAAGAGCTAATAATGAAATAAAAAACAATCTAAACTCAAAATAAAAAGTATAGACTCTGATTAAATTCATTAATGCAAGTGACTAAAATAGAAAATTAAAAAGTTTACTACAAAGAAGTACCAGTTAGGTACAATTTCAAAATTATTTAAGTATTAAAATATAATTGTCCATAAAGAACAGAAGGCACTTAACCGTTTAAATTTGTCATTTAAATTAAACTCGCATTCAAGTCAATAAATTAAAAAAATATTTTAGAAGCATTGTTATTCTTATTTTTTTTAATTATGGCAGTGTTTATTTTTTGTAGGTGGCAATTTTTGAAGAATTGTTTGAAAAATGTCCACCAACAATGCTAAGTACGAGTAATTGATCAATAACATTACAATGTTAACGTATGTATATTGGAATGTAATCAAAGTTACTTTTTACACTGTTTCTTAACTATTACGGTGCTTCAGAAATAGTGTTTTAGGATAATTAGGATCCTAATGCAATAGTTCTCAAGGGTTAACTAGGAAAATCATTAAAAAAATAACCTAATATAGTGACAATTTCATCTTTTGTATTAAACAAAATCTACCGTTTTAAAGTTGGCCTAAGAGAAATAACTATTAACTGAACGCTAATTTAAAAAGAAAAATACACTCTTTTTTTTAATTTAGGAAACATTAGAATTTGCTCAAATAACATAAAAACAACACAAAGTCAGAAATTAACATTTATTTTCTATATACGTACAAATAAAAATACGACATTAAATACGTAATAAACAGCTCATAGGATCGGTATCAAAATAATATAAAAAAATAAAAATTAAACCTACTTCACTTAGTACAAGAAAGTACTGTATTTATTCTGTGCCTACTTAGAAACTAATTACAAAACAACATGTCAATAACAAAAGAAAAAAAATAAAGCGAACGACTTCTTAATATCTATGGACACATTAAAAAAAAATCATAAGAATTTGTCTAAAAATAGAAAGTCATAAGTATTTTTGCAATAACTTTGTTAGTAATGCCATACACATATGCAAAAAAAAAACAAATAAAATTCAGTTTCAATCATATTTGAAAAATAAGATGGAAGCCAAAAATACACATGCCATTGTGACTAGTCACATGCATACGTTTTTTACAATTTATATTTTTTATATTTTTATGTGGCTATAAAAAAAAACTTGTTAGAATTTTTGTGCTAACTCTAACATCATCTTTTGGACTAGTTTTTCAATAAAAATGTTTTACGAATTTTACGGCTATGAATTTACATTGGTCGGAAATAAATAAAAGTTTTTTATTCGTACATATAGTCACTATTTGTTATGCTAAGGAGATTACATAGTAATGGATATTACACATAGATAGGCATTATGTCACATTGAAAACTTTACGAAACAACGGATCCGATTAGAGGTTAAATTTTTAATATTACAATTCGTTGATATGCATAATGATAAGACACCTTGTATATTCGCCTAATATTAACCATACAAAAGTTATTTTACTGAATATTAAAGTTCACACAATGTTTCATCGCTGTACATATTTACATATTTTTTTTTATAATCTACTATATTCCAATTAAGACGATCTTACATTTAGTTGAAACTATTATTTAACATTACAAGATAATTAAAGTAATGAAACATTTATTAGGTTTTTAGTATTCGCACCGTTTAGGGCATGTCACAAAAAGAGAAACACACATTGGCCTCGACATATCAGAAAACTTATGTGTAAAATATGATTTGTTACATAGGCCCTTTTTTATTTAAACAAATTATTCCAAAATGTTTTCTAACATAAATCTGTATGGCTTAATATAATAAAATAAGACAAAATGGCACTTTCGTTCCATCTTCAATATTATAAGGTAGGAACCATCCGTCTAGCCAAGCCTCAGCCATCTTTAAAAATAACTGAATAGAAATGAATACTTAATTCAAAACTACTACTATGTTCAGTTGACTAACATGCAGCGTTTGTGGAAACGCAAATAGCTTTACAAAGATTTATTCATTAATTCATTAAATAGTATAATTGTTCAATAACTCACTGAATAGTATAATTATTCAATAACTCATTGAATCATTATTCAATGATTTATTGAATAAAGACACGACATTAACGAAGAGGCGAGGCGACTATCAGGAGCTGTGAACGTCCCATACGAATAACACTAACTAATAGCTAAGGCCGACCTATTTTATTACAAAACTAAATGAATAATACGTATAAAAGTCTTAAATACAAGTCATACACATCAATCAATTTCTGTCCTAAACATTTTACATATAAAAATTACATACTCGAAATAATTTAGGCGTATCTACAACGATGCCTATTGTTACATCAGTCATTTTTCTTAAAAACATTTTTAAATGTGATTTATTTGAATAATTATAATTGAATACATATCTTAAAAAAACGCAATTTACTACGAAACTTTCACCTTTTTAGGTTATCACCTTGCTTTATATATTTAATCAGTTTTTAATTGAACCCGCTTTTTGAAATGCAAAAACTATTCGTGATTTAAGTAACGAATCTTGTTATTTTTTTTATAATATTCATAGTAGCTCGAAGTAACAATTGTTTTGAAATGTAGTAGCTTAGGGATCGATATATTTAAAAAACCTAGAAATGACCTGCAATACAGTAAAAATATATGCTAAGGTACATCAGTGTTGACACACTTTCTTCAAAAGATATTTACAGACGTCCTAATTTTTACAAAATTTGCAAAGCGTTATGGGGTCATCGTAAGGTTCGTCGTTTACCTAAAATAAATTAGGCCATTTTTTTTGGATTTTCTGATCAACTTTGCAAGTAACGTAAAAAACATGACGACTATAAATATATTAGAGTTACAATAAACTTGAACACACATTAACAAGTGTAATTATCACTATCTGTCAAAAAAATTGTACAAAAAACCGAAACCAAATTCATACAATCCCAAAGCGATTGCCACATATCACAGGGCTCAAATTCAAACGTCAATTTCAAAGGGGTTATCCGGTGGGGTGTAAAAGTCACTGGCAACACAAGTACCGTTTTAAATCATACGCTGTGAAGCGGTAAGGCATCTGGGGGCTTGGGGACACCACCAAGCACTTGGCACTAAGCCTGAACAGTCTGATATGGCTATACGAGCCAAGCGTGGCGCTAGCACCAGGATTCTTCGTGAGGGCGCTCCCTGTCCTCGTCCTCGTCACCATACATGTCCGCCAGTTTGCGGAACCGAGGACCAAATGTTTGTAGGTAGTTGAATTTAAGGTCGCCGTCATCCGTACCTAAAAGAATGGTGTTGTTAATTGTTGTGAAAATAAAAAATAAACATGTCAAGAGAGTCGGGAGGCGGGCCTTAACCACTTGCGTATCATAGTGGTTAAGGCCCGCTTGTCATGTTAGAGGTTGTGGAGAGGTACTTTCTAAAGTTTCTTGGACATCACTGACATCGGTTAAGGGAACATCGTGAGGAAACTGGACTTCTAATGAATGAAGCCCGAAAACGCCAATCCGCCTTGAGCAAGCGTGGTGATCAATGCTCGTGCCTTCTCTGTATGAGAAGAGGCCTTTGCCCTGCAGTGGCCCAGTATTATTTATAAGAATTATTTATTGAAAAGTAAAATAGCTTTTATCCTATTTCAGGATAAATATATCTTCTTATACATGGAAAAGGAATACACGAGGATTGATTATCATTCGTACCACAAGCGCTTAGGTTTCGTCATGTTTTCCTTTACCAATGTCGACATGACCAAATGGTTAAGGCTCACCGTAATCATTAGTTATCATGATATTACAATAATATTAATCTAAGCAAACTGATTTCTTAGATGGGTAATCAAAATCTTGATTAACTTTTCCAAATTTTCTTTCTTTTAGAGCTTTACGATATCTTTAAAAATATTGCTTATAAATTATACATGTCTACTTGTATAATTTATGAGCATTATTTTTTTAAGGTTCTTATTAAGGCTACCAAATTATTCAGTGAAAAATTCTAAAATAAAATTTTATGAAGGTAGGTCTAGACTTGTGTAAAACCAATATTGACGAAATAATTTTTAGATAAATAACTTTCGGTGAGAGCTAATCAATATACAACAATATTTCTAAGTAGTTGGTAAAATAATGGGAATCTATTTACAACAATTTTTTTTTAATGAATAGAAAAAAGTATTATTTTAATAAACTTGTAGGCATTTGTATTCTAGACATCATTTTATTAGACCCCGTTTAATTAATTACTCATAATCGAGTATTTTACATAAACTTCTAGTTGCGAGTTCTTTATAAAGTCTCACATAAGTGTAGAAAACTCGATTAATATTCAATTACTTGTAAAATTTGACGTTTGTTTGCTCATCAATCGAGTTAGCAAACAATTGACATCAAGATTATTTCAAAATAATATTGAGTTTCTTAATTATGAGCAAGAAACTCAATATTAATCTCATACAGGGGCAACTGCTTTTTAATTTTCAAAGATATACCAGAATAGCTTTTCCAAAGTGGCTTTTGACTGCCTAATGGAAATAAATAAAGTTTCATTTTTATACTGCTCATAAAAAGGGTACCAATTGATTGCTGGCTTAAAGTTATATTGTTAAAAAAAAAATTGGTTGCCTGTAAAGTCGGTATACGGGCGAAAGTTTTACGTGACAACGACTTTGAGTGGTAAAATAATTTTAATGTGAATATTCACTTTTTATGTCTGTCTCTCTCGCTCTTAGGCGGGCTAACCATGCCCGAGTGGAAGGGACGCGTGCCTCTCACTCGCTCTCATTGTGAGCGCATAACGTGAGCGGAGCGTAACGCAGTTTCTTGAAGTGTCACCGGCAAACAAATTTATAAGACGTTGTCACGTCAAAAGTCTTCAAAAACTTACAGCTTGCTAAGGAAGAAAGAGAACCACTAGTATTCCCGTCTCCCTCATATGCGTAATGTCGAACGTCGTCGTACGGCGTGATGTCAGGGTCCCGGTCGAGAACCGACTTCTTGTCGTCGAGGAACCCTGAGATGTCTGGCGCTGCTCCTACCATACCTAGGAGATAAAGATAAAATATAATAAGGAAAGTCAGACAGACGCTCTGCTGATCCAAATATAGATGGGAAGAGGCTACGGAGAAAATAATGAGAGATAAAAATTACAATAATTAATTGATTGAAAAATGGCATCCAAGAAATAGGGAAGTAAATCGTCAAACGAATAATGATCTCGGATTCGACAATCTATTATATTTTATACAAAAAAAATTACCTATGTTATATTTCTCCTATATTTTTTTAAATATGATGCTTCTGCTGTATTATTTAACACGGATTAACTTTAAGTTTACTGTGGTTATTACTGAATTTATAACTGATTGTTACTTTACCGAACATTTAGCATATTATTCAAATCGTTGAAAGTAATAAATACCAGTTATTGTTAGCAGTACATCAACAAAATACGCTTCAACGTGCAAAAACGACGACCAAGTAAAGCAGCATTCAACAAGGAAACACTGATAAAAGTTCCGGGAAAAAAAGATTATCGCTGGAGCGTTCATTAAAACAATTTTCATAGTCAATAGAGCTTCGAATTGAGATAAAAACGCGCTCCTTAGTACGATATCAGATACCGGTATTTTATCGTTGGCGCCATTTTCAATACCGATCACCGTTGACCTGGCAGAAGCAGGTTAAAAATGAGTCCTAGTCCTCATTACATTTATTTTTTGCACGGCTCTGCTTTTGGCAGACATTGATATCGGAGGCTAAAAGATTTGTAGATTTCTGTAAATCTGAGGCATATAAAATGGGTGGTGTTATTTTTTTCGTTGAATGGTATGTTTGATATAGGTCTTAAAGGCTCGTCATTACCTAAAAGGGCAACTCTTTAATGTGTCTCTTTAATGATTTGTCAAGTTTCCGCAGCACGTGTAGGTCGTAGTCTCTCTCGTATGAGATGTTCTCTCTAAAACAAGTATGAGATGTTCTCTCTAATACACTTCTCACCTCTGCTCTGCATGAAGGTGTCGGTGTCAGGCAGCGGTCCGTCGTACATTTGTCGCAGCACGTGTAGGTCGTAGCCGGCGTCTCCCTCGCCGCCGCCCTCGTCCTCGTACGCGATGATGTTCTCTCTAATGTCGTCTAGCTCCTTCTCCGCCCAGGCGTCTGCTCTTCTGCGGTGGACTACTACTGCTAGGAGGAGAACTGTGAAGAATTTTTGGGGTTAGATGTTTGGAATTATGAACTTAGGAGAGATTACACTCAATAAAATGTTCAAGAGGGATGTCTGCTTTTTATGAAAGTACAACTTTTTTCCCTTGGGGTGGATTATTTAGAGTTGAAAAGTGGAATAAGCCATTAATTTGCAGGTTCAAAAAATTCACGTAATTTTTCATAGCTATTGCCGAAGTAGTGCGACATCGACAGTAATATTGCTTAGCCGAGGCACTTCCTGGCTAATGTTTATTTATCTTGGTATGGTAACCCTCTTTGAAGTTAGTTTCTTGCAACTTTGGAAGCAAATAGACTGTATCGAATAGAGTAAAAAGCTATCAATCAGTAAAACGTGGAGAACGTGTAAAAGGGATGAAGTTATGCAATACTTGACGTACATCATCTCATTTAGGTACTGGTTCTTGAATTGACTTACTAAGGTAGACTGGTAGAAAATGTCCAAGGCATCAAACTACCTTAGTACCTAATTTTTTTAAATTAATACATATTGCAATAAATAAATACTCACTTGCTAATATGACGATGCAGACCAGTATGGCGACTAGGAAGTTAGTATCTATTCCGAAGGTCACGGCGGTGAACATACTTCGTTGACAGCTGGGGTCCGCGTTATGGTGTAATGACGGCTCACCCAAATTGTACATCTGTTGGGTAAAGTAGAATATTAGTGACAAGGTAAAAACAGTTGAGGAGCTTGGAGTTAAGTAAGCTAGGGATCGAACGATCAGGGCTTTTTTTTCATCGTTCGTCACTCCAAGTTTAACACTCTTTGGATATTCTATCACCGATTTTCCGTTACGGTTTTTTTTGCATGAACTTGTGTGCGCTCCGTAATATTTGCAAAAAGTTCAGTTACGAAAGATCGACAGCGCACTAAAGTTACCTAGTCTAAAAGCTAGATGAGATTAACTGCCAAACTAGCAGTTACTACCGATAATAGATCTGAGTAGTAGAAATTAAAAAGTGATAAAAAAAATAAGGACGGATACTGAAGACCAAATTCTATACAGCTCAAAGGCTACTACAAAATCTTAAAAGTGCAGTATTTTGATATTGCTTTATTTTCACAGTTCGATTTTAAACTTTCAGAACTGGGTCGAGCGCTCAAAGTTCAATAGTGATTGGAGTCCTGAATTCAGGTTGCGTACACTTTTATTTATTAACCAAAAGCGTCGGACTTACAGGCTAAGTAAATGCTAGTAAGTGAAGTTTTATTATATAGCACTTATTAATTTGAGAAGTATACGATACTATTCAACTGTATGTAGGGTGTCCATCATTTTACTCATCAATTCTTTTCTAGCATTTTTTCAGCGTGTCCGTCGCGTATCCAAAATGTGAAAGTTATTATCCCGAAAAAAAAATACATACTGATTTAGGACACTTAATCAGGTGTGTTTTTTGAAATACCTAATGTAAATGTTATAAATATATTTCATCATACATAATAACCGTGTATTTAGTTTTGTAATGCAATATTCTGTTTTATTTGTATCTACCTCATCGTTGACATGCCTTAGAATAATCCTTGTCTTTTAAAACAGTCCTATCTATCAATAAAAACCATTTCACACAGTCCCAATACTTACAAAATCATTATACGTGAAGTTGCTGATACATCCTACGAAGTTCTGATTGGTGGGGACGTGTCTCCAGCCGAAGGTTCTCGCTAAATGCTGCAGGTCTATGCTGGAACCGCCCAGTTGAAGAGGGCCGTTTACTGTGGAGAATTTAGTGGGTTAAATATGGTGAGGAAAAAAGTATTTGAATAAAGTATGTTTAGGCGTCGTTAGAGTTCTTTGGACAACTTGCTTTAAAACAATGAAATTTATTTTAAACAAGTATCTAATTTGGTTTTTTAAGCATTTTTCTTAGCACATGTAATGTGTATATAAACACAATTTATACACTACACTACATTATTAAAAGTGAAATAAAATGACATCAATAATTCTTCGCATCACCGTAAACGGCAATGCTACCTCTAACAAAAAAGAAACAAGCTCTTAGTTAATTGGGATATGGAATCAATATCTTAGTTTTTCTGTTGTCCAATTATTAACATGGCAGCAACTATATAATAACATAATGTAAAAAAAATACAAAATTCCGGAATCCCAGATACTGTGTGCCTCTATTAGCGAAGATACCATAAATTAGTTATTTAAAAACACAGCAATAACGACAGGGACAATGGAACTTCAGTTTATAAAATTAATATTCAACAGAAACAGACTAAGTAATTAAAACTATTGCCAAGTTCTTTAAAACTTGTGCCTACTTAATTTATATCATGACAAACATAAATTTAAAAAACTTTGGCTCAGTACTCAGTAAAAGTGATTATGAAAAACTAATAATTAAAAAAACCAATCCACATAAAATTAATTCAAACTAATTAAACAAAACCTGAAAACTGTAACTTCTAACTTCAGATATAATTTAGAAAATATAATTTCTTCAAATGTTCACACCAAAATTATATTTTTCGTTAAAATTCTTGTGTTAGGGTAGTCACACAAGAATTTTAACGAAAAATATAATTAAGAACGTCTTTATTGTAATTCTTAGAACTTGATAGTTCAAGTTCTAAGAATTACAATAAAAACGTTTTGAAGATTCTTAGACAAAAATCTTGTTTACAAAATAAGTAAACAGTATTATAACTTGAGAGTTTCAGAGAATTCATATTGTTCATTAATTCTATTAAAAAATATTTGTTTTCAAAAATTAGTTAAGTAACCGTTGTTTCAAAATCTTTAATTTGTTACCAAAGATTAGATAGGTACTATGAAAACAAAAACTTTTTAATTTAAATATTATTTAACGTACCTACCGAATCGTGCTTAGTTGTTGTGGAAAAGGTAAATTGACTATTTTTGTTAAAAACATTATAACATTATGTTAAGGATTTAATATAGTTAAAAATAATAAATTTGTTAAAAAAAATCTTTAGTAAAAACATTATTTATAAGAGCCTTCTATAACCCCGCTCCGATTATACCGTACTAGCTTTTGCCCGCGGCTTCGCTCGCGTTAGAAAGAGACAAAAATATGTTATACGAGACTCCAGCCCTTCAACTATCTCCACTTAAAAAATCACGTAAATTCGTCGCTCCGTTTTGCCGTGAAAGAAAGACAAACATACAGACAGACACACTTTCCCATTTATAATATTAGTATGGATAATTACAACACCATAAAGAAAACAAAAAAAACTCACCATTCAAAATCTCTCTAGGTCCAGTAGGCGCTGCGAGGCTCATACAAGTTGACAACTTGCATCTATCCACAAACATTTCTATGGAACTCCTCATCAGCACTATTTCTATCAAATGAGGTTTTCCATCAGCCACATGAACCACGCTGTTGTTTAACCTGGTGGTTCCTGATCCGTAGTTCACTAGAAGAACCGGGAATCCTTCCACTAACTCCAAGGACATAAAATCTGTGAACAAAATTTTGTGGTTAAAAAGTTATACTGTTGAACAGGGAATGTTGTAGGTGACCATGATAGAGGTGATGTGAGGATAATTTCTTGATTGTTGATAAATAATATTATTGTCTTTTAAAATATATACTAGCAAGTTTGAGTGAAAAATAAATAGGTACTGAGTAACTTTATCTAAGTACTGTGTCCTTTGATATAGTTGTTATAATTGCATTGAAGTTTAAAGCCAGTGGCTTAGCATTACCACTTTATATAAAGATAGGATACATCAAAAACAATTTCTAACCCTCAAAACCAGTCTAATTATTATTTCAAACGCAATACACTTTCCACAAACATATCAAAAGACTACTAAACCAATTAATTACGAAATATCATAACAGCCAAAACTGGGTAACAACCTAACAATGTTTTCTGTAGACTAATCCTCCTCGTATATTAATTATATACAAACTAGGTGTACCAACATAACAAAAATAATAACGTAACAGTTGGAAAGGTATTAAAGGTACCAACCTATCACGCGATGGCCACTTTCATAAATCATAATATTCTGTAGGTACACGGCTGTCAGTCATTATGGGATCATTAAAAAATCATTACAGCTAGCATTCAAGTGAGGGATGGCAGCGTGTTATGTTGTTAGATGGATAAGTTATGGGTGATAGAAAAAAGAGTTTATATGGTGTTCAAAGTCAAACGGGAAATGGTCTTAAGACTAATAGCGATATTGTGGTATGTGTGTGGGGATACCTTAACTATATCCAAATGCATATTGCTTTATCCGAGTTATTTCCATTAGAAAAAGAGTAAAAATAAAGGTCTTATTGATTTTCTTCTTCTTTCGATTTTCATAAATAAAGTTTAATACCCCATTTCAGCTTAGGGCTAGGATTTCTAAAAAACTACTGTATCAGTAATTCAATAGTTCCGGCTGAGCGTTGATTACCACTAAAACCTCTTATATATCTTCTTTATTTGTCAATTAAATCAAGCTTTAATATTAGTTGAATAAAGTTTTTTATCCTGTTCTATCCTATTATTACCTCCACGCCTATAATCGTTAACAAATAAACAGTCACAAAAAATGTCCCGTTTCATTTAACAAACTTGGTCACCCTAACAATAAACGTAAAGTCAACTCGAACTAAAGCATAAAGACGCACACAACCTTAAGTTCCAAGAATGCAAATGCTTCATTCTGATTGGCTGTTTTTTGCCGTCATCACAACATCGTGTTCGCTGATTGGCTACAAAAATAAAAGTACTTTTTTTATTCTGAATGAGGTCCTATTGTGGTGAGGAAATCATTATTCAAGTAGTTACGCCAATATAGTATGACATGTTCATTGTTGGTGGTTGTTATGGCTTCGAGTTCTAGTTAACGATAGCTTTATGAACTTTTGTACTACGCTTTGTTTGGTAAGTTACGACCGAAATTTTGATGAATACGAGGAATTTTTGCCACGAATAACTTGCCTATAGATTCTTTGTATTAAGAATGCGAAGCTAAGTCGCGATGGCCTATTGCGACTTTTTCAATTATTCGTTATGTTATACTTGCTAAGTTTACAAGTAATACATGGTGAGATAACCTAGGACGTTGTAATCGTCAATCCGCCTTAACCTTTCAACGACCAAGCGACAGCCGACTGTCGGGCTGCTATTGTCTTTCTATTGTGTCTCGAATCACGTATTAAGCGTGATCAATGCTCGTGCCTTCTCTGAATAACAAGATTGTAATATGCTCCTCGTGTGATAGTAATATTATGTTCATCGGCCTTACAATAACATAATGCATTGTTAATGATATGTAGCATAATGTTCATGCAGTAACGGGTAACTTTTGACATTATTTAGTTGATAGTTTCGATTCTATGTTTACCTATTATGTTCTTCTTATTATTAAAGAAACTTAATTTTTGAAGTCCACTTGTTCTCGAACTGTTCGTATTTCATGAGTTCCATCCATACTAATATTATAACTAATATTATAAATGGGAAAGTGTGTCTGTCTGTCTGTCTGTTTGTCTTTCTTTCACGGCAAAACGGAGCGACGGATTGACGTGATTTTTTAAGTGGAGATAGTTGAAGGGATGGAGATAGGCTACTTTTTGTCTCTTTCTAACGCGAGCGAAGCCGCGGGCAGAAGCTTGTTATTTATAATTGGTCTTCGTCAGATTTTCATTAAATAATTCAAAAGAATCATTCATTTCACAATTGTCGATGAAATAGCCAAACACAGAAAACCTCCTTTTTAAAGTCCGTTGATAAAGATATTCTATTCTGCTGTTAAAACCGTTTTTAATGGAAAGCACACAAATTGAAACGATGAAAGCTAAAACTATTTATAAAATTTAAATTATCGTAATAAACGTTTTTGAAATATCGGACAATGATTTAAAAATAATATCTATTGTAATAAAAATTAAAAAAAAATACATTTCTTACTGAAGCTTGAGATTACGTTTCAAATACGTACTTAGCGAAAAATCTTGATTAAAAAGAAATAAAGACTTTTTAAAATAGTTATTTTGTACATTTGCTATCGCCTGCGGTTTAATTCTTAGATTTTAAGAATCCATTTGTTTTTTGCTCACTGTGCGCGAACAACGATAGAAAGGGTGTTGCTCAGCCTAAAGCGTAATATTATAATTAGGTAAAATATGTTATTTTAGTATGTTTATAAATGTTTTTTCTCAATATAAGATGTTCTTTGGCAAGTAAGTTGACACAAATTAAGTGAGTCCTTTAGCTCAGCGGATGTGGACACAACACTTTCCTAGATTGCCAATTTGGCACTCGGACGGAAATATTTGCTTTACCGTGAAAATACATTGAAAATTGCTTTTTAAACGTACCTACATTTCGACTGTCGAAGATTTTTACAATTGGTTTGGTATTTTAAAGTTTTTGGTGCTTTAGTACTTTGGTTTATTTTGATGTAAGTGTATGAGTTTATCTTTCAAGACCATTGTCTTTAAGACTGGTACACGTATTAGAAATTAATACAAAAAATGCACTTGCAATTTCTTAGTACAGCCATAAAAAAGTACTAATAAAAATTTGAAATGAAAGAATAAACTAGGTATGAAATGAGATAAATATTGTGTTGGGTCAAATAAGTTCAATAAGTATTTTTTTACACTTAGTTTATCAAACAAGTCTAGATAATGAATCGAAGGAACATGAGTGGGTTTTAGTCAGTAAGAGTCTGACACGCCCTCCCGCCGAACCCAGGACGGGAGCAGTCATTAGATGATTTCCCGCTCACCAAAAAAAAAACTGTATGAAGCCCTGGGTCCGCTTCCAACTCATACTTGTCTATTTTTTTAACATTTTAACAGTCGAAATGACAAAAATCTTGCCGACAGCTTCCAAATTATTTAAAGCGACGAAATAACAAGAAAAGAATATGGAAATCAATTACTTAATTGTATCAGAAGCGTCTCCCGACGTTGACATTTTTCGGCTATCTAATTGAAGAGCATGTTGTGATGTTGTGACGTAATTGGATTCTGATTTTAGATGCATATTTCATTTTTATTATGCTCCTGATGACTCGGTTTTGCTTGCGAGTTTGATAGTGTGTCTTTAGACTTTATATGTTGGTGAAAAAGCCTTTCAGATTAAAATTACACTTCGCAGTGTGAACTATTTATTACTAGCGAATGGCACGGGTGTAAAAAAATCTTAAAAGTTCTCTGCTGTCTTTGGTAGAAGATGCATGTCTCAATGGGTATGTTGTGTTATCAAAACAACTGTTTTCAAGCCAACCTTTAATTACTGACTAAAGGCCTGCGCAGACGAGGGACAATGACGGACAAAATGTCTGCGGTGAGTTCTTATTATTACTGCCATTAGGTTGCTTTTGTCCGCTTGCATTCTGCCAGGCGAGGTGAGTTATTGCACGGACAAAGTGCAACCTTATTGTAGTACTAATAAATGCGCACCGCGGACTTTTTGTACGCCGATGTCCCTCGTCTGAGTAGGCTCTAAAAGAGTACAAGATTGTTATATATTAAAAGAAGATATTATTACATACAATGGATAAGGTTATAGATATTACACTGTAGGTACCTCATAACCTCTAAATAAGCCAACTTCAAAGCGAATGTATTTCATAAGAAGAATTCAGATTACAGCACAATTAATTATCATAGTTATTCCGCAACTACACGTAAATAAGAAAAAATATCAGCCATAAAAATGGTAAAACGGTATTTCCGTGACGGATTGGCGTGGTAACCATTTGAGGGCAAATAACTTGGTGGCGTGCAAATATTTGTCCCTGAATACAAGCATAAACAGCGGTAAATATGTGTGAGGGTGTGTTTGTATGTGTGTGTGTGTGTGTGATTTCTCGCTGTGTTCACAATCATGTACTTACATGATACGTTTTTGAATCTTTGTTAATATAATAAAGCTAGAGAACTTTTGTTTGTTTGTTTAAATCTTTGGAAGTAGCAGGCGGATTGCAATCATTATTTGTATAAGATACCCGGATTAATGTGGAATTGTATAGTATAGTTATAGGTTACATAACATAACATTACGTCCTATCAAATCGCTGCAATAACTAAATACAATAACTAGTTTGACTTTCTGATATTTGCTATGTATACCATAGTATACGCTCCTTGTTTATGGTATACGCTCCTATGTTAATTTTCTAGCATTTACTTAGTATTTTTTTGTATAAACGAGTTAATCTCTTGAGCTACCTAGTCTAACTGTAATCATTTTTTTATCAGATAATTGAATTCGTAAGGAATATATCATCACGCTACGTCTCACGGCAGTATCCCAATCACCAAAGACCACGAAACCGCGGTTGACATCTACAATATTAACAAAAACCAACATACCTTGAACTTCAAGCAGTGGATTATGCTTCAAAGGTCCCAAATAAAACACGAGGCTGTTGCTAGAATGTGACGTCACTGTCAACGTCACATGTCCTTCTTGGCAGGCAGGGGGGGATGAATACATAGCCCAGCCGTCACCGTGGAAACCTATGGACGTCTGCTCGCAGTGGGGCCCGGATAAGCCTTCTGGACATTCACATTTGTCCGCGAATGGTGTACCTGATAACAATATTTAAAGTATTAGAATAAGAAAAAAAAAAGGTTAGAAGACCCCACCCTAAATAAAAATGGGATACCCAGAAGAGTGAGTTACCAGACCTTCTTCACGTAAATTGCAAAAACCCGCAAGAGCCGACGCCTGCCGGGGTTGCGGGTTGTTCGTAAGAGATACCGCAGCCCCGGACACAAAGGGCTAAGAATGAACATGGATGGGTTTTAGTCAGTAGAAGTCTGACACTCCCTCCCGCTCCGCACAGAGCGGGAGGAATCATTTGATGATTCCCTATCCCAAAATAAAAACACCTTCTTTGTAATAGTATAGTAGTCCAGTTTTAGCTCAGTTAGTGAAAGAAGAGAGTCACTGCCGTTTAATTAATTTTAAGATTTAATTTTATTTAGCAGTAAACTTAGATTATATAAAACAGGCTGCGAAGTTGAATTAAATCCTTAGAAAACGGTGCATAATAGGAATAAAACCTTATTTAAAGTGAAGACTATAAAACGGGAATTCTGAGAACAAATTTAGGTAAAGTATACGACAATCCATACTAATATTATAAATGGGAAAGTGTGTCTGTCTGTCTGTATGTTTGTCTTTCTTTCACGGCAAAACGGAGCGACGAATTGACGTGATTTTTTAAGTGGAGATAGTTGAAGGGATGGAGAGTAACATAGGCTACTTTCTGTCTCTTTCTAACGCGAGCGAAGCCGTGGGCAAAAGCTAGTATTAAATAAAATAACGGTTAAATAATATGTTACTTATTATTTGATTCGAAATTAAGACAGAATCTGGCTCAGTTTTTATTCGTATCTAAACAAATAACATACAATTCCTGGTAATATCCAAACACTTAGGCCTTGATTCTGTCTCTTTCTTGCCATCGCAGATTAGCAGTAGTGCGATAAAGACAGCAATATTACTAAGCCGTACAGCCTTAAGGAATTGCTCCACATCCAGCCTAAAAGAAAAATAAGAAACTCACCTCCATTCAAGCACACAAGAGGTTCCACTACATCACAAGTACACTCTGACTCAACCCTGGCAGAAACGCCCACGAAGCTGGTAGTGTTAGTGTAGACAGAGAGAGGAACATTGTTCTTCATCAGCACGTTTCGACAGGAATCCTCACACTGTTCCTTCTCAATCAGGCACTCGTCAATCTTCACCATGTAGATCTTGGAGTCTAAATCTTCTTCGAGCTGTGGAGAATATTGTGATTTAGGAGAATAAGCTAGATGACTAAAAATACTAATTGGTTCGTAAAATTTTGGACACGTATTTTTCTTTTTTCTCGTAAACGAAAAATATAATACGATACAGTGAGCTAAACTTTCGCGTGAAGTCACCCCTAGTTATAATTTTGACGATAAAAAATATTTCAATGGTGCTGATTCTCTTGTTCACAAACTTGACTAAAGTTAAGTTAAATGCATCTTTCTCTTTCTTAAAGAAAAGTACAGAACATAAATTTTAGTTTAATCGCCATGTTTTTAATCGCGTCTAAATTATCTATGGAGTGTCTAAATATGAGAGGACTTAACTAATATATTATCTTCTGTCCTTTTCTTAATGAAATGAAAAGATAAAGATGCACTGAACTTAAATTTAGGGTAGAATTCGCACCACTATCACCACACTGACAGAATTTTAGCGTAAAACAAAAACACAAGAAAGTAAAATATTATACTCTTTACCAACTACTATTTGCACTACATGAAGAAAATACTCCACCAGAATACGGTACTCAAACACAAATAGCCAAAAGAATTCGTACTAAAAATAAGACACAGAACTACAGTACGTCTATAATAATTCCAAATTGGGTAACCCCATCAAATAAGGTCCTAATAACATCATACGGATACCAATTCCACGAAATGTCCCTCTAACCTCATTCATTATAGCATTCTATCCGTAGACCCATGTTCGGACGTTTACGGGTTAAAACTTCGGTAACAGAATAGTGGTACAGAATGTCGGGTGTATAAAGTACACACACACTGACACACACTCGTATTTCGTTGAGATATTGGTTACACGTCTTTAAACGGTTAATATAGGTACCAAATTGTTAAAGAAAATTTCAAATTGCTCAAGGCTTATCCTACTAAAGACGTACTTAGCGACATTCGATATTAAAATATTGTCGAAATAAAGGTAAAATAAAAGCAATTTTGAACACTAATACCGAAATTAAATTGTGAACGTTGCTAGGACTTATCTGAATTGCCCTCGGTATACAAAGAGTTATTTAGGTATTATAATCATGATTTATTTTAAGTGGTGTAAGAACTGAAGAATACAACAATTACAGCTCTGGTACAAGATGTAAAACCACAAAAAAACTGCCATTTCATATATTTTGTCGAAATAAATTACCATAAATAAAGAAATGCAATTTATTGTATCATTTTTAAGTCATACAATTCAATATAATTATTTAATTAAAATAATGGTAGTAACCACACAATGACATGTCTGAGATCACCTCACGAACATACGTAGGTAAAGTTAACATTCTGTACATTATTCTATGACCGAATTGTGAGGTCAAGGTCAACTACGGTCGTTACAACTTCCAAAGACTTAAGTATCTTCACATTAAAGTTGTAAAAGGAAAGTTTTAGATCCATTTGTAGGCTGGTCACGAAAAAACGGTTGATCAAATTGATTAAATGAACAATGGCGGGAATTTTGTAGTGACTCGGCAATATTGTTATCATTGGACCGTACGGAACTTGAGGGAGGTATTTGTTGTCAGTATTTAGCTGTGAAAGGTTCTATTAATCATAATATTAAGTACACGTAATTTATTTCAGAACTCACTTACAGTTGTGGTCAACTAATTAGGGACAAACAAAAATTTGAGCTGAATTTTAATTTTTATGTCCATGGTAGATGAGATAAACTAAATAATTAAGTTTAATTTTATGTAATACTAATTAATATTAAGAATACTTGAAAATTGTGAGCATTGCTTCGAAGTTGATAATATTTTGTAATAGGAAATTTAAAAACAAACTCTTGCAACCAAATCGCAGCGTATTCTGGCTGGCCATCTAATTAGGGACAAAAACAAAAGTAGTGTGTTATATTCCCATTTATTATAAAATCTGATGGGATGTAATTTTTTTTTAATAATTAAGATTAGAGTCTATTCGTTGACTTTGAATTTGTTGAAATATTATCATAATGTTTAATTAAACATGGGGCGAAATAAAAGTTCTGATACAACAATGCGAAAAATAATAATTATTGATTATTATAGTAAATAGCCATATCGTAAATTATTAAAACATTGAAATTGCTCCATTATCATGATTTTCAAAACAGGACAATTATAATCTTTATTTAGAAATTATACTTTTGAATCTATAAAACTACTAAAAGTGCAATCAGAAAGGAAATACCAACAAAAACCATTGTGCAGAAACATCGCAAAACGGTGATAGCGGCGATATAAGACCCACTTATTGACTTTTTATTGATTATAGGTCTGAATAGTGTTGGTATTTGAACTAGAACATGGCAATGGAGTAATCTACAACAACCTTTCGACGTCAAGTTGTTGAAGCTAAACTGTTTGGCATGGTCGTACGAAAAGTTCCAGTGTTAAAAAAAATCACAGACTCGCCACGGTTGGCCTTAGTTATGAGGCACCGATATTGGGAGTGATTTTAAATAAAAAATGTTTTAATTTTGTACTAAATGAAGTTACATTTTGTTTCATCGGAAGGCAGGCGGTATTAAAGGCGCCCTAAAAAGCAAAAAGTATCCAAAATACTCCAATAAGCAAGTTAAACTTGAGGAGAGAACATAAAACTATGGCGTTGGTTTTCTGGAAATGATGTGGGACCTTTAGAGCAAATGGAAGGCACACTAGATTCAATTGAATAGAGAGAAATACTACAAACAATTTATGTTGAAGAACACACGATAACTACCGCAAAAAATACTTCACTGTCTGTTAGAACATTTCTCACTGATGAGTAGGTATCGGTTATAAATTGACCGGCCTAGAGCCCAGACCTGAATGCTTGGAAACAATTTGTGGTACGTTATGAAAGAATAGTAGGTTTAAAAAATGGTATAAATAAACTGGATATTAAAAATCAACAATAGTATCTTTGAAGAAGGCTGAAACAGTATCACTAAATAACAATGAGACATTTAGATTGCGTCGATTCCATACCTTTGTTACATGGTTATGGCAATCCTTAGCAATCACTCTGGATATTGATTTGCATTACAGTGCGACGCATTAAGCCTAATTGAATAATAAATAAACATATTTTTTTCCTTTATTGCTCTCTGCAATAATTATTTTTAATGTTGTCTTAAGTGTCCCTAATTAGTTGTCCAGGGTACGAATAGAGTGAAGAAGAAGTTAAGTTGAATTTTGATTGATATTTATTTTACGTATAGTCTATTCCTTTAATGACTATGCCTATTCGTTAAGATATTGGTTTAGTTTTATATTAACAGTAACTAAACTGCCAAAGTCTCAAGCAAACTTAACTTATGGGAAGCAGAATTAAATGTTACTCATAGTATATAATGTTGTCCCTAATTAGTTGACCACGACTGTATATATTTGATATGTATCATAAGTGGCTCTTTTCTGATTATTTTTCTATTGGATAGCGATGGAAGAGACCTAAAATTCCATTGATTATTCACTCTTTGTTAAAATCAAATTTGAAAATGAACTTACCTTTTCCTGTATTCCAATGACCATACTATCTAGTTTCTCAGGAGGATAATAAGGTGAACCGTGAGCAGAAAACCGGACATCCAAAAATACATCCTTCACAGTCGTCTTCGTAAACACGGTGAAAACATCCACATTGTCCAAAGACGTATTATACAGTTGCGCTAAACGACGGTGTAGTTTGTCCTTCTTACTCGTACCCTGTAGGAAAGAGAGGGAAGATAATTAGAGAGGTAGATAGAATGAATTGTGATGAAGGACGGTGCGGCAGACATTAGTAAAATTCGCTTGAATTATTCCTAATCTTCTACTTCAGTGTATCTTCAGGCGTTTTGTTCGGTCAATTTACTTGGACCGAGAAAAAAGTGTAACTTTATTTGATGAAGAAAAAATTCACAGTTGGCTATCTTTTTGGATATCGTTATAAAATTTTGGGTTATAAATAAAATTGCTTCGTACGCATCGACAGATTGCAACCGATATTTTACAGTGGATGTATATATTTTGCACGTCAGATTCAGTTATCCGTTGGACGATCGCTGACATACTGGACAACGGTATCTGGATCGCTTTTTGTTGTGAGTCAGTGACACATTGCATCTAGTAGCACTCCATTGGTTCAGCTTTCTTTAAATGTAGGCTACAATAATTGAATTACCTTTTAAAGCTAATTTATTTTAGCTCTAAAAAGATTGGTCTATGTAAGACCACTTCCTATACATAATGCTTGCGGTCAATCCCATAAATAGTTGCGTTGATTGGAAAAGAGATCTATCTACAGATCGCATTATAGATACGTAAGTAAAAAAAACTCAGAGATAAAGAAAAAATTACTCAAAAAATGAGGCTAGATAATCTAAACAGGCAACGCGAGATTCGGTTTAGAGAGACAAAAAAAAAGGATTTTCAAAATGATTTGCGGAAAGCATTTGTCAGTGTGGGACGCTACAACTTAATATTAGGAAATACCTTAACCTAATATTTTATGCCACAATTATTTCGCTGTGATATCCAGACTTAAAGATATATTTGTGTTTATAAAGACTTGTTTTCTGATAGCTCATAATATTTAAGCTAATTTAACTAAACCTCTACAGTTAGTATTAAATAATATCTGTGGGCAAAATTTTACATCTGACAGGTTTTGTAGGAAGGGCCATCGAACATTTAAAAAAACGCTAGTCATTAGTTACACTGAGTAAGTACTTATAGAATAGTTTAGTAGCATTAACCCTAAGAAATACGACTTCAAAGTACTAACAAGTACATACATCAACAACTACATCACAATGACACTACAGTCCTAAAATGGCGACCGCCGCCAATTGCTCTTAACCGCTAAGTTGTTAACTGAGCTCAATGAATCCCCGGATGAAACTTTACGTAAGCATAATTTAGAGCAAGGTCAAGAACTGGGAACATAGAAATAAGGGATAAGTCAGCTATTACGTAAACTTCAAAGATTAAAAATAAAATTAAGGAACTTTTTAGAGAAAGAGACGTTGAAGATGGCAGTTGAATTAGTCAAACAGAGAACACTTTTTCTTAATAAGGCAATTGACATAACTGCAGTCTTTAATAGGTAATTTTGTAAGCGACGTTCGAAGTTCAATATTTTAAATAGGGCCTCATATTTTTTTAATTTCTAAATTTTCTACTTGGAGGTTTCATGCGAGACAATTTAATTAGAAATCTACAATATCCAAAGATAGGCGGCATTTCTTTTTGTTATTTGTAGGTGTATCTCCGGTACGAAAAAAACATTTTTTTACTAATAGAATACTAAATTATTCCCGAGTCTTGATAGACTGTAAAAAGTGACAATGACATAACTTTCTAGTTTCTGAGATCTACAGTCCAGACAGATAAAGGAACTTCACTTGAACTTTCTAGGGTTCTTAGACATTGTCTTCCTACTTAAGCCTCGACCACACTAGAGCGAACACTTGACGGCGTTGTGGCCAGGCTCTTAGTAAACATCTTAATTTGGTTGAAAATTTTGCCAAGCCCTGACTCATCGAATTTTAAGATTTAAAAAACTGCAGATTTAAATTGATAGAGCGATCGAGTGATTAAGCGAACTTTAAGAAATTTTAAGTCTATTCATGTAATTTAAGTGGTTTGAAGTTTTTTTTGTATAAAGCGTGCTTTAATAAATCAATACTGTGATTTTAATCTTGGATCCATACCTAAAACTAAACTACAATGTATAAAAATTGTACTGAAATTAAAAAAAATCGGCATATTTCAGAGTGAATTCATGTAAATTATGTTACAATTTTCATAGCAAATAGAACTTTGTAGTCAAAAGCGAAACTGTAAATATCGTGTTAATATTTTAACGGTTATTGCATATTTGATATTTACTACGTTTGTGCAATGTTCCAATTTTGTTTTTTTTTTATTTCTATCACCCAATGTATTGAAACAGAGGTTTGTATTTTTATTTTGAAATTTAAAATTTAAAATGATTTTCTCTCCAAAAAGAGTAATATTATGGGTACCTATAGATTAAAAAATGTGAAATATTAGTTTGTGTGTAATGTTTGATCATATTATTTTTGGAATCGCACCTATGATAGGAGAAAATCTCCTCGTGTAGTAACGCTTATAAAACACTTAATATTTTTTCATAAATATTTCTGTTTGTGTTTTTTTTTTTGTTTGTTACCTTTATGTGACCGAAATAAATACTTTTTTTCTCTGTATTTTAAACATAACCAATAACGAATCGTGTATGTCAGTATGTTATCAGCTATGACCCATGAACATTAATTTTACATAAATAGAAATATTACGTCTCCATACAAAACATGAATTTGAAAAGGACATGCTTTATTTTTGTTTTATAAATGACGTTCCAAGTTCAAAGTGCCTGTTTTGGCATAATGGAAATAAATAAATTTGACCTCAAATTATTTTTCGTTCGTTAAAACAATACTTACATCAGGTTCAGGAACAATGAACTCTTCAGCGGTGATGTTCACAAAACGTATGGAGCCCGACTTGTCGACAGCTTCCTCTGGAATCTCCTTGATGGTCACATTCACTGTCGCTTCTACCCAGTGGAACGGTACTAAAGGCTCGTTTTCTTCGGTCACCTACAAGTTAACATTTATTTTATTTAGGGTCTGTTTCACAACCTCACAATAGACGCTAAATTTCAGATATATTCAAAAAGGAACAGAATTAGTATGAAATAATCTGCCAGTTATTTTAACCAGAACTTATAAGAAGAATGTGACAAAGGCCTTTGCAGCCCAGCAGGCATTGATAGAAACATAAGCAGCCACAATATATGTACAGATTTAAACTTATTTCTTAAATAATGTAAAATAATGAGGGAAATAAAGATTGTGAATTAATGGATCTAATTTTAAATCGCTTGTAGGGGTCCATATTCCTTTAACAAAAAGATTCTTTAAATATGTCTTTGTTATACTATTGTAAAATAACAGATAGACACACTTGATTTCAAATAAAATTCACAGTTTATTACAGCTTTTTTGTTACAACTCAAATAATAAAAATAATTTTGATGATCTCATTTGATTACATTTTAATAAAGTGCCACAAACAATAACAGCTGCTTCGGGCTAAATTCTGTTTTAACACCTAACGGAACAATAAATAGTCAGTTTTGTATTTAAAAATGTCAAACAATCATATTAAGGGCGCTATTCATTTATGCGTATCGTGTCGTAAGGCTGCAGTGCCACAGCGGTACGTTTGCCGTACATCGCACGTACGTTCGTTTGTTTTCATACAAATAATTCTGTTCATATCGACAAAAGTGGCTACTTTGATTTCACTTTTGTAAATGAATTGTTTTATACTGTCCACTTCTAAGTAATCTGAGTCATACTTACATTAAACCTCAATAAATAAGTGCCGTTAGGGGTTCCCTCCTTCATGGTGATCATGCCAGTATTGCTGTGGATATCGAAGTATGGACTTCTCTGCTCATATGAGGGAAGCCACATGAATCTCTTGTCTGCTAAGTCCCAATCGTCGGGGTCGTCAACGTAGACTCGACCGATTTCAGTGTCTGGTGCTTCGCCCTGTAAAAAAAATAACGGTTTAGGAAAAATCTTAACAATATGAATAATTATTTTATTATGCTTTTAAAAAGAAAACTGAACTTGGCGGTTTGCTACCGTGCATCTAACGGTGCGTACATATTATATAACAAAACATGTTATACAACATGATTGTAACTGTAATGTGGACATTATAAATGTAATAAAAATGTATACAGTATTGTTGCAATATTTGAAAACAATGTAAAATAATATGGACGTGTTATAAATTACAACTTATACAACATGTTACTTAATGACGCCGATTCTGTTGTGCACAAACTAACGTAAATTTAAGTTAAGTGCATCTTTCTCTTTCCATTTCTTAAAGAAAAGGACAGAAGATACATTTTAGTTTAATCCTGTCAAATTAGACAGCGCCTGATGAAAATTGACGTATATTTAGACGCCACGTTTTTAATTTGCGTCTAAGTATCTATGGAGTGTCTAAATTTGACAGGACTTAACTAATATTTGATCTTCTGTCCTTTTCTTAATCAAAAGGAAAGAGAAAGATGCACTTAACATAAATTTACGTTAGTTTGCGCACAAGAGAATCGGCACCATTATGTATTTATTCCATTAGAACCAAGAAGTTCACATAACACGACAACAAACACGATAGAAAATAATTGAAAATAAAACCAAAAAAGGCCAGAAAATAAAGAACGACAACCTTTACAAAATAACCCTACTAAACACATTCTCTACGATAACAAAAGACTCCAAAGAATGCCTCTCGGTATCCGAAAATAAAAATATCCGCAATCTAGCCGTTCGTATATTAGGACCAGTATTTTCCAGTACAATGTTAAGTTAATGGTCCTTTTCTACTGAGAGAGAACAATTATAATCGGCCTAAATACGTCCACTCGTCAAGCTCTTAAAACCGGCCATTTTACGAAATCTGGGCGATTGCTGACCAGTAACGGTTTTGGATATGCGATTTTTTGTATATGGTAATAGATGTGGGTGACGTCAAGAGTACCCAAATATAAGTGACTTTGGTCCTTTGGCTGGTACTAGGACGAAAGGTCAACCTAATTTAGTACCAATACTGGACAAATTACCTGCCTTTCAAGCACGACATTGTGAGTTAAAAACCGTGCAATTACCAATGATTGACTATTCAAGTTACATCAATCGTATGTTCTTTCTAACTATCTAAGACATCACTGACATACCCTGTCATGGAAAGCACATAACAGGGACAGAGACATTCATAGATTACTGGCAATCATCACGGCAAGAAGCCAGAAGGAATGACAGTCTGTCTAACTGGCGGCATTATCATTTCGTTTAGATAATGATAAATAATTAAATAATTAGCAAATTGGTTAAAGATAACACGTCATTTTTGTTTTATTTTAGATGAATGACACCGGTTCCCGGAAAACCTTATCCATTAGAGATTCAAAAATCGAAACTAAATTATGTCCCTAATTCTCTATTCGTCTAAAATCATAACTCCCAGCAGCTTTCAAAACACAGAATTAATAATTATGTTATTGTTATCCACAATACACTTTAACGGTAACAAAACATGTGTATTTATTGGCAGTTAAACCCTCCAAAGCGTTTTACTTTTAATAACAGCGTTCGCCGATAGCTAATTAAAACAATTTTATTCGGCTCGACTACAGAACGGTAATTTTCCAATTCATTTACCTAATAATTATCTGGGATACGGAAATGTGAAACCCTTTACTGATAAATAAATAGCAAGTCTATTAATAATAAACAATTTTAATTAGTACCCCTTGTAAAAAGGGACTTGATTTGGTTTATAAAGGATTATGGGTGCCGATCTAATTATAGGCACGTAAGACACATCTCCTTCTTTGTGATGGCATCGTAAAACCTTTGGTATTGCTGAAGTTAATAGTCGGCAGCGATCAGTTAACATCAGGTGCGTTGTTAGTTTGTTTGCCATCCAATGATATAAAAGAAGAAAAGACAGTTTACAAGTTAAAAGTGATTAAGGTAATTTTTATTTATCTGGACCGTAACATCCTATTATTGTCTCAGATGGTCACGGTCGTAGCGTGATTTTATAGGTTTTTTTGATAAATAGCTGTAAAACAAAAAGTTTTTTCAATACCAACAAGTAGTTCATGAGATTGGCGCGTTTAATCAAACAAAACCAAATTTTTATATTTCATTAGTATGTATACGTAAATACTTTGCTTCCCGTAATCCAAAGGCATTTTATCAGAACCACCTAAAACCCTAATCACGTTACAAAAGACAAAATGAAAATAGTTAAGGCAACTCCAAACTGCTACCAACTTCGTCCAACCATATTGACTGTCGGCGCTTAGTTTTTAAACTAAGCAACTTGTAATTACCGATAAATAACTTAATTTCCGAAGTTGCCGGCTGAAACTGTTTGCGACAAATCAATTATGGCGACGATAGCTTTTCTCCAAGTTGGTGTGTACGAATTTTGGTCAATCCCTGGTTTAGAAGGGACGTAAAGCCGGTCATTAAAACGAACACGGACAAAAGATGCGTGTGTGTTCACCGTGGACAGTTTACTCGACTGGTGTGATGCTAGTAACTGGGAAAGTTGAGGATTGTTTGGGGGAAGAAAAATGGTAGATCGTTTGAACGTTTTGAGTTTTACAACTGGGCAAAGATACCCAGATACCCATTTTCCCTTGTTTCTCATTTTCTTTGAGCTTTGCGGCACGTGTCGAAACCCTATTCCTGAGCTAAATCACCTCGCTAGTTTATTTAAGCATAAACCGCCGTTCGTCCCTGTTGTTTAGAACCATGGCTTGGCAGTTAAGTGCTCAAGTGGCACAAATTATGTAGCAAAATATACAAATAGTTACAAAATCATATCAAATAGTTTCTGCGAAACAAGTCCGATTTCTCATTTACTATTTTCAAACATGCAGAGGGTTTATAAATTCCCGGAGTCTGAAGACGAGTGGCTTAGCAATTGCTTCAACTATGCAATATTGCTGTGACTGACGCACAACTGCCAAACTACAATGTCAAGATAGAGACAGAGAAAAGCTAAGCCAAAGTACGTGCCAAGTAACGTTATTTATATCGGTAAGATACGGTTAAAAGACAGTTACGCAATTAGCACATAAGTACCGTTCTCTCCAATTATTCGAGTTGACAAAAGCCAGTTACTAAAACTTTTGCACACTAATCGATATTCCAGTAACTCGCCTCCAGCGCGACTAAACGCTACCCCAACGTATTTGTGGCAAGTCGCCTTCATTAAGCGCTAAGTTAAACGAATCTCGCTTGCTATACACAGATTGCGCGTACCATACATGGACATTCTCCTTTATTTTTTAGCTCAAATAGTATTAAAATGTTAATTGAGAAACTGTTTGAAGTTTTTTTGAGCGTAAATTAACTTTTGGACACAGTATGTTTTTATTATCAAATGTTTTACAACGATTTATGATAATAGTAGGGCAATTATAATGAATAAAGATTGCTTGTGAATTGGTACTGTTTAATATTTGATTTGATCGTTAGTCACTTAAATGGGGTCAATATTTGGGCTTATACTAGTAGCAATATTATTAGGTAGCAGGGTTTTCTACCAACTTTTAACTTCATAGTATTTTCACAGTATAATGAGCTCTGTGAATGCTCGCATGTTTACATGCAAAGGTATCTTCTCATACAGAGAAGAGACGAGCATTGATAGTTTGCTCGAGGCGTTTTCAGACTTGTATTAATTTCAGGAGGTGTCCAGGTTGAATGTGGCTAAAGTATAGTTCCTCAGTGAGATAGGCTATCGATCAAACATGTACTAACCCCTATTTCAATCTCTTGACCCAGTAACCCCTATTTAAAGTAAATACGAGCCAATGCCACATCTACAACATCCCCGCTATAACTAAGAAATCAGGGCAAGGCTATAAAAAGTGCCTTCCCACATAATCCCTGTTTATAGTGCCTGTACTAAACTGAGTTTCATTAAAGCAAAATTAACATTTTAATAGCCATATATTATTATAAAACAGGTACATAATCGTGAATGTTTATAGGGTATATCGGAACTGTTGCTGACTTGATTATATTATTCATTGACGGACAAAAATCGCTGAATTCAAAAGGTAAGGGTAAATTAAAATTGCCTGTTAGGCTTTAATACGGTGCTTTGTTTTTGAGATTGGTCTATTAAAATGGGCATGATGTGGAGGACAACACAAGTAGGGGTATCTGTCGAGGAGAGGCTTGATTGAGTGAAGTTTTTAGAGATTTAGCTCTTAACGGGGTTGAAGAAAAGTCGAGAGAAGTCACAGCCACTAAATATTATTGGAGAAATATTTACTTTAGTTAACTACTTTAATTTTTTTCTAATCTTAAAAACATCAGTCAGGTTTTCTTTAACTTTAGGTCCACTTAAGAGCTTGTTACTCGAAGCCCTCACCTGGAGTTTGGACATAACACTCTCGTGCAAAAATCACGTACAGCCGTTGGTTCCGTCGGTCATCATTAATTCGCTACAATAGTCAGAAGCCCGAAAGTCTACTACTTACTGCACAAAAATGTTACCTTGTAGGTAGGATGTAAAGGTCAAATAGGTAGTCTTTCCACGTAAAACACTAGTACTCAGCAGAATTCCAACTCTAGCATAATTGGCAAAAGTCTACAAAGATGATACGTTGTCTAAAGTCGCCAGTCCACTCCGCAAACCCAAAGATAAATGGTCAATCCCTCTTTGTAAAAATAGGCCTTTGCACTACAATTCACAGATTATTTTTTATATTACCACCACACAGAATACAAATTGCTTAAAGAAACGAATTCTCCACAATAAATAATATAGGTGTTTGAATTTGGAACGCAAGAAAAATGTGCTACGTGATTATTTTGTCGGTTTACGTGAAACAAGATGGCGGTAATCTTGTAGAAGTGACAAAATGGAGTCGGTTTTAATTAGAAGTTACGTTAAAGATTAGCTTTTTTGTTGAAGTTGATAAAATAAACGAGGTCTTTTGTTTAAGGGCTAGGTAGGTTGTGGTACCTAAGTGTCATTGGGCATTTATTAAAAGTCACGGAAAAGGTATTTTGTTTAAGTCGGAGTCCATTTTTATTAATTTAAAGCGTAGACAAATTATTTTGTAACTTGGTTAGTTATATTTAACTAATTTACAAATTAAATTGTCTTTGCTTTTACAATTCAATTTTTATATTGATAATTTAAGCGAACGTCAATATTATGATTTCTAACTAGTTAGTTAGAGATCAGGTATTATAGTGAATGAATATTATAGAGTGTGGTGTATTTTGAAAAGAAACATTCGCAGATATTTCTTGTATGTCATTCATATAAAAAACCATACTATCATTTTTCATATTGTAGACATTACGGGAAATAAGAAGCCTTAAGCTTTGTATTCAATCTTACCGTATCGTGTCACCTAGTAACTGGGCTGTAGAAGTCTTATGAGACGATCGCTCTGCGTGAAACACGCGTATTTAGAGCTATTTCAAAATTTGTTTGTTTTATTAGTACTTATCATTTTGTGTAAAAACGTACCTAAGTATTAACAAAGAATTACCAGCCACCTTATATGTAGTCTAAAAACTACTAAAAAACTACATTCTGGTTTAAACTCGCCTCGCCATTGTACATGTATTTTGTATACTTATTTAATATTTTTGTGTTTTGCTATTTGTTTGCATGTTTTTTTTTTATTACATATGGGCTTGCTCTTGGAATGTATATATGTCTATGTATTTTCATTTGGAAATAATTTTCCACCCTAAAACACCAAATACAATAACATCAGGTCAATAACCCTTATAAATCTCCATTTCCACCGTAACCACAGCCTAACACAAAACAGTACAACCAAATCAATTCGATTCGACGCTTTTGGTAGGTATAATAATTATACGAATTATTCGACAGCCAATTGAAATCATATTGTTATTATGCGTCACTTAACCGTTGGACCCTTAATTGGATTTGCCAATAATCACCCTGGAACTGTCGGTTGTCGTATAATTAATTAATTTTAAACGTAAGTGACAAAATGTAGTTGTTAGGTTTGATTTGATGGTTGCGGAATGTTATGTTTATAACAGTTACCGTGACCCTGGAACATAAAAGGCAATCGAAGGAACATGAGTGGGTTTTAGTCAGTAAGAGTCTGACACGCCCTCCCGCCGCACCCAGGACGGGAGCAGTCATTGGATGATTTCCCACTCACCAAAAAAAACAAAAAAAAAAGGTTTGATTTGATGATCGAATAATAATACGGTTTATTCAATTGTTTTTTTTTTGTTTCTGTAACTGTAAGGGCTAGATAAATAGACGTTACTTAGCATGCACTTTGGCTAAGCACTATACCTGTCACTGTTACACAACTATCAAACGTCTAGTACGCGATAGAGACGGAACATAGTAACGTCATTTTATCTCGCCATAAGAGCATAAGAGTTTGTAGTGTATGTAACCTTTGGTAAAATTACTTTATTTACATTAATAACTAAATTGAGCGAATCTTTCTAGAAGTTTAATCTTTAAAGATACTATGTAATATTATAAAGCTTGAGTTGGTTGGTTTGTTTGGTTGAACGCGCTTAAGAACTTCCGACTGATTTAAATTATTTTTGTTGTATCGCTCATTTATCGAGTCAGGCTGTAGGTTTTTTAACATCACGCTACTACCTACGGGACCGGAGCAGGAACTAAAAACGCAGAATATAATGGCGTTATCTATACCTTGTCAAATATCACACACAATAGAATACATTAATACGTATGACACAAAAACAACTTATAAAAACCAAATACCATCCAATACAATTCGATAGTAGATCATAGAAGAACCAAAAAAAATACGAGAAGCAACAAAAACACATAAATAACAACTATAATGCCAAGTTATACTCACATAATACCGCCAACTGTATAAAATTTCATTGAAGTAGGTTTCCGGCTGATAGCATTAGGGAAAACAATTTTGTTAATACAATATATCGAAAAACACACTCTTGTGTAAAAAAAAAACAATATACTTATCATATTTTATTTATAAAGCGTGCTGCTAAAAAAGTAAAAAAAGGAATCTATGGAAAAAAGAAAACACGTCAGACTAAATCGGCGGTAAATCGGAGTAAAATTTGATTTAAATAATTAAACTTTTCTTTTAACTTATTGGCTTGCTACCAAGAGCTTTAAGCCATCTCCTTAAAATGAAATCCAATATTTCAAAGTACACACTAAATAAAAAAGCTATTTTCTAACCAATATACAACCGTTCTAATTTCAAAAATCTAGCACTACCTAAATAAAAGCGGGATTATATTCTCGATACAAAAAAGGAAATATTGAAATATCGAGTGTCAGCTAACTGTACTGGATGGTCAAAATTCTATAAACATGTAAAAATAAAATACTTTACGCTAAATTAAACAAAACCAGGAAACTTAAAGGTGAACGATATTAAAAGGTCTACTTGGAGGCTCAAAGGAAATATGTGATGGTCCCTGAAGGGATCAGAAATCTTTTTTGGCCTTTGTCGGACCACTTTATTCGGAATGTAATTGGCCTTTAAATATGTAGGTAAATATCAAAAGCCTTTAGCATTTTTCTGGGTTATTTACTACTTCTAATAGAATTTTGACGGTATTTACTCCGTGAAGAGGGAATAAATCGGAAAATACTTTACAAAATTGTACAACGAAATGTCAACCAAGTTTTTGCCAATATGAGAAACAAAAAAAAATGAAACCAAATATTCAAATAACGAAGCAAAAAAATAACATTCGAATTTCAAATAAAAATAGTTTGTCAATAAAAATGGAGGGAAATTTTCACTATACCTTGTAATTGTAAACGAAAATGTCGCTGTGTCCTGATGCCATGGGGTTGTCATTCTTGTCTCCGATCACCACATGAAGGATGGAGACGCCTGTCAGTCGAGGAGTGCCAGAATCGGTGATGGCTACTGGAATCCTGTATTCTTTTCGCTGTTCCCGATCAAAGGACACGAGGGTCGATAAAATGTTGCCTGTGGAAAAAATTCAAATATTATTAAGATTTTGAGTTACAGTATTCATTATGACGTAGAAACTTTTATTGTGCTTAACAGCATATATACGATTTAGGGCTTAAAACTTAAAAGAAGGCTTAGTCCGACATAACCAGCCTATAATGACCTAAACTAAGAGTCGGTCCACATCTCTACTCTAGGAAATGGGCCATAATAGTTCACGCGGGCCAGCAAAAGTAGGGCCATATACATAATCTAATACACTTAAAATATTCATGAATGAAACAATTTACTTGTACGGAAGCCTTAATCCAAGAGAATAATTGACTAAACACCCATAACTCTTTTTGACAGCGACATAACACAGTAGATCAATTGAAAATTATTTGTAGGCCATAAAGATGACAAGTCTCCTAATGATTTACACGAGCGATTGATCAATCAAGTGGTCTATTGACCCTCGTAGTATGTCAACTAAAATTCTTTTGCAAACGAATTAAAGTTTTAATTTTCTTCAAACTTTTAATTGACTAGAAGAAAGTTTTTTTTTCCTTTGTAATGTCAAGTTTTTGTGACAGGTGACGTTTAGAAGTTATGTGGGACGGCCACCATGACGCATTACTTTTTAAAAGTTTACAATCCAAGTTTTTTATTTACAGAAACCGACTTAAAATGTTTCTGTGAAATTTAATAATGTCACTTGGGCAAACAAAGAAAACTTATACTTATCTTACACGTGTTATAAATTGTAAAACTTTAATTTAACGAATAAAGAAATGTTGACAATGGGAGCAAGAAAATAGTACTTTCTTTCTTCCATGACATGGTTTCTTCTAATTCTGTCTCAACCACACGTTTTATAAAAATGGTTAGAATCGCAGTAAGAATTTATATAATAGCTTATTTTTAGGATGTCTTTATTTTATCAATTGCCTAGCACCTACTATATTTAGCAATGTCGATAAGCCAAATATAATAACCTAATTTTATTAGCCAATAAACTGCTAGAAACAGCCTACTAACTGCCAAAACAGGCCATTTACAAATTTAAAAACCGAATCTTTCACCCAATACAAACAGAGAGGCGTATACAAAATTATAAACACCCCAACATAAATGGAGAGGACCAAAATTGAATTGGCACTTCGAAAACAAAGTTAGACTTAGGCTTGGCACGCCATTTATTGCATGTTAACTACACTAATTGATCGAAACTCGATTTTGGGAGACTCTCGGAAAATTTCTGGCGCGCGAATAGGACCCACTGAATTGAAATGGAATTGCTCCAAAGACGAATCGGGGAAGTTTCAGTTGGGACCTAGCTACGAGTTTAGAGGAATTTGTGTCAATTGGTCCATTGTGGGAGTTTCTACGAAACATATTTTTGGCATTTTAGGAAAGATTTTCTTTTTACCTTCGTGCTGAGAAATGGAATTGAAAAATGGCCGTGAATATTTTTGCTAGCTAAAGAGTAGATTTTGTGTCGCGATAAGGGTTTTGTTCATCAGGAGGTACTAATAATATTTGAAATTGAAGACATGATAAAAGTAAATGACCGAATTGAATGTTCTTAATAAACTGACAAAGCTATGGTATTGCCTGCGATGGTACGAATGACAGCTGCGCCATTGTTACAACGAAATATTCAGCCGTTCGTAAACTTAGGTCATAAGACTACATTACATGTTATACCTTCATGTAAAAACACTGTGAATTATTAACCAAGTACAAACGAAGCCTATATTATTTTACACGGGTGTATAGTTTACATTGGTGGTAAAAATATATTATGAAAGAAAAATAATAATATTTTATTACAAAATCAAGAAGTCAATCAGTCTGAAAGTTGAATCGACCAAGAATCTCCATGAACACTCTTTAAAAACCAACAAAATAATACAAGTCTCTGACTTTGGAGACAAAGCCCAAAACTCCAAGAAACAGCAAAAATCGACTTATCTCACGCCACGCCACTCTACTTTAACAACGAGTGCTCATTGGCCAGAATTTGCATAGCACTAGCCACTTTAAGACGTGCAACCAATGAAAATGTTCGTAGCTTTTAACTTTCTAGCAATAGTGTAACAGCAGCTTTAACTAATTTCTTACCTTGTATATGAAATTTGGAGCGAATATCGAAGGATGCAGATTCGTTGAGGGCAAACGTGAACGGTGGTCCATTTTCAGCCGAGTCGTAATCTTTAGCAGTCAGGATGACCACCTGACCAGGAGGTTCGTTCTCGTACCATATCACTGGCTGGGTCTGTTGAGAAAAATAATTAAATTACAAACTAGAACATTTTTTATCTCATTATACAAGGTGTATTTTTGGTCTTGGAACCTTTGAACACTCTTTGCGTGGTGTTCAATGCTTGTGCCTTCTCTGTACAAGAAGAAGCCTTTGCCCTGCAGTGGGACAGTAATAGGCTGGTATTTTAAAGATCTCTACTACTTAATATACTGTAGTCTTATTTTTTAAATGTATTTAAAACAGTAAAACAAATCGAAGAAGTTATTAGCAGAAGAAGTGTTTCCTATTTATATTTGATGTAATTACCGCTTGGATCTCATTCAGCTTTTTCCTAAAGATTTTGAAAAAGAAATATCAAGGTTGAGTAAAACAATAATCGAAAAGCAAGTCATTACTGATAATAATTAATATTCAGATTTATGGTCACTTTTCTGTAATAATCTTAATATGACGTGACATTGTTTTAATTAAATCTGCCCTTCACTAGGAATTTGTCGTACCTTGGTTGTGTTCAGTGGCGGATTAACGTATAAGCACTACAAGCACGTGCTTGGGGCCCCTGTTCTCCAGGGGCCTCCATCCTCTGCTGGCGTTTCATTTTATACCTACATTTTATCGCGATTCATGCACAATATGTCCGAAATCACAAAAATAATACCGATTTAACGATTACGTATGTTTATTATCAGCCCATGAGTGTCCACTGCAGGAGATAGGCCCCACCCAACTTTTTCCAGCACAGGCGGTTCTATTCCGACCGCATTTAACGACTCCCTGCGAACTTAGGAAGGTCATCCGTCCATCTGGCGGGAAACCGAAGCTGCACTTGCAAATACGGGGCCGCCGTTCGAGAAAGTTTTTTATGTGCTCAACCCACTTCTACTTCAACTTGGCGACTCGGTGAGCTATATCGGTGACTTTGGTTCTCCTACGGATCTCCTCGAACGAAAACGGAAACACCGAACGCGCGGTGGAAAGAGCGACTTTGAGCTTACTTATGAGGCCTGAAGCTAGCGTCCACGTCTCAGCAACTGCATCACTGGCAACACACACTGATTGAAGACTTTTGCCTTCAAGCACTGGGGTATTGAGGACGAGAAAATAGTGCGTTGTTTCCCTGACAAAACGAGTTGGATTCGGTGACCGACCTCTTTCTCGAAGTTGGACGAAGTTAAGGGTCCGGCGGAATCTCATGGCGGAATAAGAGTGAGGCCCCATTAGTGCGTTGCGCTGCGTTGCGTTGCGTTGTGTCTGGTTGATTGGTTGGTTCTGGTTATTAATTATGTGGCATACAATACGTACGACGCGACGCAACGCAGCGCAACGCACTAATGGAGCCTCGCCCTAAAGAATTGCGACTGTCGCAAACCAGTGCTGGGCACGCCATAATAGCGAGGGTAAGGGCCCTTCTTTGATGAGTGGTCCGACGCGTTCCTGTGTCAGATTTGGGTGGAAGAAACGACTTAACGTCACCGCTGTAATGGTCGAATAGAGAAAACGATGGAAGTGTGCTCCACCGTGGGCAGACCACCGCCGCACAGTGTTTCCGCCCCATAGTAAGACACGGACAATATTATTTACGTTATGAATTTACTACTTATTGTTAGTATTGTGTATGAAATATATGTATTCACCAGAATAACCAAAAATTACTATGCACTAGCTGCATCCTGCGGCTTTACTCGCATTAAAATGAAAAAAAAACAGATATTAAACTATTATGTTATATCTGATAAAAATATCCTCTAAAAAAAACAAGTGGCACATACTCACAATCTTTGAGTTATACATAATGTACAAGTACCTAATATTAGAAAGATTAATGAAAAAGAATAAGAAAAAATAAAATAAAACAAAGGTAAATAAGTTTTTCTAGTAACATAATATTACCTACATTTTTTACTTTGACTTTGTCTTGGTAGGGAGTTTCCTTTTCCAATCAACTGTTTTAAAAAGTTTGAGTTTCAGTATTGATACGTTTAACGTATCAATCACTCCATTCATCTTCACTACTGTCTCCTTCTGTAGATACTTCTTCTGTATCAATTATTTTCGTATAAAAAGGCAAAAGCATCTCAAAAACCTTGCGTTTTTTAATTGGAAATTGTCGAAGGCTTGATTGAACTTGAACCTATTAAAGACATCCAAGATTGACTATCAACGGAAGATGCGCAAGATTTCAGTACTATAGGTGAAGCCGTAGAAACTTTTCTAATGACGTTTGGTTTGTCGCTTTGCCCTTCTTTACGATAGCACATAGCTGCAGCAAATGACAATTCACTGCCACTTGCAATTTCTTCTAAATGAGCGTCTTTTCGACGTTTTGTTCTGTCACATACTGTGTCAAAAGAAGACATTGGACCTTTGAACGACCTGGTCCGGGAAGTACTCCATAGGTCTCAAATGTCTCCTTTTGATCTAGCCAAACTGAATGCTTTGCATAAAATAAATCTTTTCTCCGACCGGCATCAAAGTATTTAACTTTTATTTTATCAAAAAGTGCTGACACCTTACTTCGGGTGGCATTTTGCTTGTTTGGAGGGCAATTTGTCTTCAAAATTATTACCTCTTTCAAATTCAGACCCTTTCGACTCCAATTCTTAACAGGATCTTGAAATAACAAATCCGCAAGATCGCGACGAGTAAATTCCATCACGCGCCCTACAAGAAACAATTAACAATAACAACCGGGGTAGCAAGTAGTAGCAAGATTTGTTATTTCAATATGATTATATAAAGTCCAAAGATTATCTGGGATATTAACTTGTTATGGAAAGTAGCGGAAAACACTTACTAATAGCCTTGTGAATTTTTATTTAAGTCGTATTTTTGGTCGTTACTTTGAACTGTCAATATACATATGTTAAGTTTATACCAAAAGTCGATTAATATCACATTTAAAAGACAATACCTTGAACTTGAGAATTCATGTTGTTTATTATGCTAATAACAATAAGTATAGAAACAGTATTGGTATAAAACACAGTGAAATTTTGCTTCTATAAAACGTAGTTGTCGACAGCGTACTTTGTCAAGTGATATCTCAGATTTTTTATTAGATAACTACCCTCAATTTTTTGCATTTCTATGACATACATATTCTAGTTTTAAAATCGGTAATTGTTTTTCATCTACCTTCAACTTCAAAAATTTCGTTTTTGTCCGTCCTTGGCAACACCGTGCGCCGTGGCCCTGCAGCGATCGGCGGCGGTGACCTCTCATGCCAGGTGCTAGTTCAGCCTAGGCCATGCAAGTGAATAATAAGCCGTTGCCTCCTTTTGCGAAGCAGTTAAGCTAGAGAAGGAGACGACGGTGAGCGTGAGGCAGCGTCAATCCTCACGATTTGGACTGAGACCTAGGCATAGGCGTCTAGAGTCACAATACGACTACTGGCCACCGTGGGTGGGGGCCTGCGGACGAGAGAGTATAGTACTAGCAAATATTTTCGATGGTGCATGGCGTGGCGCCTGTATTGTCTTGGCGCGGCCTTGAGTCCAACTTTCATTTTATACTTTCTACCTTCCATTCCATTCCTTCCATTTCCATTTGAGCAATAGAGGGCCTACACAGGCTCTGTGCTTAGGGCCTCGGATACTCTTAATCCGCCACTGGTTGTGTTTACAAACAAACTCACATCCGTACTAATATTTTAATGCGAAAGTAACTCTTTCTGTCTGTCTCTTCTTCACGCATAAACCACTAAACCGATTTGAATAAAATTTGGTACAGATATAGTCTGGGACCCGAGAAAGGACATAGGATAGTTTTCATCCCGGAAATCCCTCGGGAACGGGAATTATTATTCCACGCGGAGGAAGTCGCGGGCGAAAGCTAGTATACAATAATTCAGCCCTAGAAGCTGTAAGCTCTCTCTGTGTAAGTTATACAAGATTTAGACCAGGTCAGGGTTCTTAATTGTGATTAATATTAGTGAATAATATTCCCTACCAAGCTTATGTGTACATTATGTTGCGCAATAAAGAGTTGAGAATTGAGAATCGTGCCGAAAAAATTATGAAATTTCCTCCCGTTTGTTTAATTTAAAAAATGGCAAATAATGGAACAGTATTGCCATACTGCTTCATATATCTCCGGCCTTAGCACGCGCATTTCGATATGTATTTATGCATAATTTGCCAAAAAATACTTCCGATATCCCAATGAACCCAACGAATATTAAACAGCGGAATAAATTTTCTTACATTATTCCTTACGGCTTAAGATATTGTATAAAAAAACTGTAACACGAGTAAACCGAAAAAGGCACTTCAGAATTCTAGGTAACTTTAATACGATGTTTTACTGAGAAAATATAAAAGAAGGCTCATGAATATCGGTGTACCATTTCCAATTTTTGGTTGAAAAATCCTTGTATTTATGATCCAAACCATATTTTTCGTACTGTATTGATTGCAATTTCTGAAAAGCGATGATTGTAAATTTAAATATTCATTCTTGTACCTGCAATTCGCTCTGTACTTACAATGGGGTACATTATCAATTTAATGTTGTATAAATTCGATTCAGTTTTAATTCATTTCTGGGAATGGTTTTAGTTTCATGCAACCTGCAACGGTTCGATCATAAGGTAACTAGTAATTAATAGCTGATAATATGATAATAAACAATTCCTAAATAAGCTTGTTTTTAAATTAAGTACGTTATTTACTCGTTATTTATATTTTCTCAAAGAGCTAGGAAGGGAAAAAAGTTCTTCGGAATTATTGTTTGTTATCTGAGTACAATAAGGCACTAATTACCAATCATCCCCCTACAAAACCTTTTCATGTGATTCATACGCCGATTTTAGATTATACGTCGATTCCTTTCATAGAAACTAATAACAAAAATAACAATAGCGTATTGAATGTGAAATAAGTATTTTCAAATTTAAAAATCTTTCGAATTTACGCACGCATTTGTTTCAGGCCCTCACGGCCTCGGCAAAACAAAGTCCATAAGCCTTTCAGACCACAGCCCAACATTTATTTCTTAACACGCACGATCTAAATCTAAATAAAGCCTTTTTCTGCAAAAATACCAACGCGTCGCCGTCTCATGACCATCTCGCTAGTCGTCCAAAGCTCTCTGGAGGACCATACAGATCTCCGGAATGGAAATTAAACCAACCCTTCGTGGAACATAGGACCGAAGGATCGCTCCGAAAAATAAGAAATTGAACACCCATAGGTAAAAGATTTGCATAAAAAATTGACAACTGGGTCGATGCCTGGAGTACCTTTAAGTAAAATGAGGGAAAAAGAGAGAAAAAGAGGTTCGTTTTGCTTTTTTATTAAGGCTGGATTTGGAAAAGAGTAGGGATGTGCAGGTCGGGGAATAGATTTAATTTGTTAAGGATCGAAGGACCATGTGTTGTTATAAAGTTTGGAACTAAGACTTATTGGGGTTCTGTAGTGAAACTAAGATTGCGTTGTCTGTTATAATTACGTCACAAATTAAGGGGAGGGAGCTAGTCAATAAATTGTGACATTATGTGACAAGGGATGGGGGAAACTCCTTGATGTCACATTTATAAAAATCTAAAGTAAGCTTTGACAGAAAATGTTTTATTTGGATATCTTATGTACAAATTGATGGAGATTATACATTTGATAAATATATTTTTTTACCGTCTATGAAATGATGCAGATATGCTCAAAAATAATAAAATTCGTATGGCGTGACTTAAGAATGGCTTTTAATAGGTACAAACCTAATTTTTTTAGACCACTTAAAGTGTATTTTATGATGGCCGCTACATCAAAGGTTTATTTTAAGTTTTTGAGTCCTAAAATTGACGCTTTGATAAAATTAATTTTAAATAGTTAAGAAAATCTTTATAGAGCACGTTGCCCTATCTTCTATCAATTACGTTAGTCGTATTCTTTTGATTAAATTTGTGAAATTCAAATTAAAAAAGCACAAGTAGTTCTTAAGTAAATTCATTTGACTTGAACTTAAGAATTCTAAAACCCATTAAAAATAGATCATAGTAAAATTCAGATTTAAAACTTCACTATTAACTGAATTGAATTCAATTTTATTTATACACTCTTAACTGTTGAAATCGTGTGTAAGTCTTTTTATTCAATTTAACTATATTTACAAAGCAGCGAAATTTTATCGATAATAAAGAAACAGCAACTTTCATGGCTGCACTCAGCGACTGACTTGCACAAAAATGTAAAGACAACATAATCAATTAGATTCATCTATGATACTAATTCTAAATAATTCCCGCCTATTTTTGCCGTACTGAAGTTTTGTTTTATCATGTCAATGATGTCTGAGACAAACTTTAAATAATCAGCTAAGCACGATTCTGAGTCGTAAACATCGGTTCCGTTCTCATTAGTTTTCCTATTATAAATGTGTATGTAGTTTCGAAATTAGAATAATCCTATAAGGATAAAAGGTCACATTGACACATAAAATTAAATGTATAATTACTGAGTATTCAATTAAACCTAATGAAATCTGTTGCAAGACAGGCGGGTACCTCAACTGAATCACTACGCCATTTTTATCTTAAAAACACTTATAAAAACATATCACTTAAATCCATAAATTTCTCAAATGTCCCTATATACAGACCTTTAAACAAAAAAGGGCTTATGTCCACAGAACATAACCTACATATTCTTACCCCCGTCAAAAGGTTTTTACCTGACAGACATACAAACACACAAGGCAAAATAATGTGAGAAATTTACATAATGTAATATAACGGGCGTTTGCGAAGGTAGCTGCGTGATTTATTGGCAATATGGAAAGGTTTAAAAAAAATGAAAACGGGAACAAAAATGTAGAATTCTTAACCGCTTAGATAATTGAAAATTTGAGCGTGCTTGGGTACGGATGTCCTTTGTTTTTGGTGTTTATTATTGTCTTTTACTTGGCTTGAGGCCAAAATTGCTCATTATTAGGGTTGGCCACAGTTTAGAAATAGGAGTCTGTGTTACAAAAATTAAGTGTGGGTTGGGTACATTTCAATGCTTATTTAATTTACTTTGGGATATCATAGAAATAGGAAGTCTAGAAAAAGAAGAAAAAAATCTTACTGTAATTTTTTCACAGATTTTTTCTTTTATTGGAATTGTAATTACAATCTAAAAAAAAGGTTAGACAAATAGAGTCAAAGTTGGAGACCATAAAATTAATTCCAATATTGTATTTGTACTATTTTTCGTACAAGGCAACAGGTATCAAGGGTCTGGAGATATCAAATGCTATAAAAAAAACGTTTTTATTTGCTCGATGTTAGCATTGTATGGGGAAAACCTTTATCTATCAGTGCGACTCGGACTTAGCCGGGTTTTTTAAGAACTTAAGAATTGATATTATTTTAATGGTTTATTATGTGCAATGGTGCGGTACATTACGTACGGTAGTTTTAATTTCTTTTAATTTACATTTATAAATAAAAGATAAAGAAGTAAAATACGCTCATTAATAATGTACTGCACGTAAATTTTGTTTCATAAATATTACACATTGCCCTTCACTTAATCTTCGCCAAGAAAAATGTCCAAACCGTGAAGGCATCCAACTAAAATTTCCTCCAAATTAAGCAGATTAATCTCCACAAATACTCCATTGTACAAAACCCCACAAAAGAGACAAAAATCACCCGACTCCAACATTCTAAGCCATAGATTATGCTTAGTAAGGTGACATTATCGCAAAATGAATAAACGCTGACGTGAGGGAGATTCTTTGAGCAAACGATTCTGCGTACCGAGATAACATTCGCACTTAATCCCGCAGATTCGGGATTTCGGGATTCCCGAATTCCCGGCATTTGAGTCCGATCAGCCCGACCGGCCGAATTTGAAATAAGCTCCGGTTTCAACTAGAATATGGATATTTTGGGACTATGAAATGGTTGGTTCTAACTGCGGGAAGGTTAAAATTGTTTAATTCAACGCTCGGGGTTGCTTTTATATTGTTTGGGAGTTGGGGCACGGATTGAAATTGCCTCATTAAATGGACGGTATTGTTATAGACGAAATGAATGTCGATGGTGAACGTTTAATATTCATTTTGTAACTAGCTGTCACCGTGGTGTCACTTACGTCTTTGGTTATTGTTTCGTTTCTCTTCATCTTTACGTACTCTTCGAGGCCTGGGATCTCGGTGATGCCCTAGGTACATTGGAATGCATTCTCTTCCTTCCCTTATCTAAATTCTAATTAGTGTCAATGAACATGTTGTCACTGCTTCATGTCCTTTACACAATCACCACCCTCCTTTTTTTCATCCTTCCTCTCTCCCCTTATCCCTACATATTCACACTATTTGTTCTCTTAGCAATATGCGTTTCGTCTCTTCTCTTTGTCTTTACAAGTTCTTACCAAGACAAACGTTATCCTTTCATCTTTTCTGTGACAACAACGCCAGTTACAGACTTCAACTTTAGAATGCACATTTGAAATGAAAAAGTCGTATTGGTAGGTGTTTGTCCAGCATCTATTTTATGCATGAAGGGTAGGTGCTTTAGCCATTTCATGATGACGACGATAACAATAAGGTCATAAATACATAAATAATAGCAGCGTACTGCAAGCATATCCGAATGATTGTTTCTCCGGCCCCGGGCAACAGCGATATTAATCATATACTAAGCCTAAACAAACGTAACCCGGTCCTACACAAACACATTTTCAAAGGAATCTAGCGGACGAAGAAGATTTATGTGAGGATAAATCTTACGATAGTAATTGTTGAATGTTAAGAAAATAGTAGGAAAATTCGAGTTTCTGTCCGTCTGTGAAATGGATTGGGGGACATTTATCAGTGTTTTTCGTTAAGGGGGCAAACGGGGATAAGTTTCTTCACCAGAAGTATCACGGTTGATGGTGGGGACGAGAAGGGCAGCTGTCCCCTCTCAAGCAAAGAGCATTTGGAGTCACGTAAAACAAACAGAACACAAGCAGCTGACTTACTATTTCTATATAGTTAAGTTATTTTTAACCATGGTTTTCTTTTTTTCACAAAACTGTTTATTAAGAATCTATAGATTGTTATAACTTTTTTTGTATTATGGTGGCAACAGCACAACTTCATGTAATAAAAAAAAATATTTGATTCAATAAATTGACTCATGTGCTTTGAAAGCCAATAAGGACAGAGATCAACAAGGATCAAATACCTCCCCAGTTCTTCTTAGGAGTCATGCCGTCTCACCACTGGAGCGAAGCGACGCAGCGGATTGGTGAGCTAGCCAAAATGCCTCCAATGGATTTGCATACAATTCACGAGCGGAGATTTTTGACTCACTCTAAAGGTTCCCTTCGCTGCCGTAAACCGGTAGCCTGAGTCGATCCTTCTATCTAGCATGATCTAAAAGTCTAATCTATTTGTATTCCTGGGTTTTAGTCAGTAAAAGTGTGACACGCCCCCCGCTTCGCTCAGAACGGGAGAAGTCATTTGATGATTTCTAACTCACCAAAAAAAAAACAATTTATATTATTTATGTCCACGAAGTTTTATTTCAGCAACCCACAACCACACTTAACCTACTCGTTTATTTTAACGATGATTGGGATACTAGTGTTCAGTAATTAGAGCTCATGTTTCATTATACTTTATCGACAACATCTTTTAAAATGGACTGTAAGATGCAGTTTTTAAGAACTTTGAATGTAATGGATTCTGTAGTTTTTAGAGTTTAAGTTGTAGTACATTGGTCTGCAGAAGAGGTAAGGTTGCTTGACTAAATTCAAAATAAAACACGACTGAGTTGTAACCATGTTTATGAGTGTTACAATACCAGGCAATTGACAATGGTATTTTGTATCAAACATCAGACATAAACAACAGACAATGTATTGAATTCGGTGTATAGATATGAGATAGGCACTGCTTGGTGAGCAGAAAATATTTGAAAATGTATAAATAAACTTACTGCTCATATTTTTTGCAAAAATCAACAAATGGGAAGGATACCCTTTCTCCACTATCAGAAAGTTCCCAAGCTTCGTCCAGAACTAAAAATAACTGCAAAGTTAAGAAGAATACATAATTTCATAATTTTCGGTTTCCTGGAGTATCTTTTTACATCCCGTTAAATTCAATTTCCCATACTTATACGCTGCGGCGTTTTCTTCGGTAATGTTTCCAATATATTTTACGCCTGTTAAATTATTATGACCCATAAAATGGTCTCTTTGTACGTATAAGTACCTCGTAGGAAACAGCAAGACGTATAAATTAAACCATTCAATTTAAAATTTAAAACAACTTCCTTTTGAGCATTTAGGAGCCTGTTTTAAGCTTAAATACATACTAATAAACATTATAATATTCTACTAGTACTGGCCCCAGCTGTTTGCTGTTTTATTTTTAACATTTATAACACTCATTGAACGAATTAAAATTAAACATACAAATATCACAATGTTCACAGTAATCAATCTAATCTAATGCAGCATAAAAATGTGTATAGTAGTTTTGAGTTAATAGCAAACAGATAGATAGACGCGGCGGGGAACTTTATTCCATCTTCGGAATAAAGTTACACACCGTTTTCAAAACAAAATTACTAAAATTAAGTTTGGATTACACGTTCTCAATCCAATTAGAACTAAAGTTTTGACTTTGACAAAACTATTGTTTATCACTTATTAGTTTTAAGGCATAAATGACAGCATTATAGATTTCAAACGTGTAACGGGATAACTCTATGAAAAGCTTGAAGTAGTAACTAAAACAAAATTTTCGGCATTTGTCCTCTAAAGTACGAAACAATAGCACGACTTCCATTGTTCAGAAACTTAAACAAAATAGGGAACATTAAAATAGGAAACTGACAGTCCCTTAATACAGACAGCAAATTAAAAAAGCGTGCGTGTCAGATAATGTCAGTCATATTAATAATTGAATGGAAGTTTTTGATAAACTAAAATTGACAGCTGTTTTGTGTCCGTTCCTCTCATTTTTATTAGTGAAAGAAAAAGCCTGAAGTGAGTATTGGAAGTAATTTAGGCCTCTTTGGAAGTAATTTATAATAATAATAATAATATCAGCCTATAACTGTCCCACTGCAGGGCAAAGGCCTCTTCCCATACAGAGAAGGTACGAGCATTAATCACCACGCTTGCTCAAGGCGGGTTGGCGATTTCGGACTTATATTTACTGCAAGTCCAGGTTTCCTCACGATGTTGGAAGTAATTTAGGCCTCTTTATTTATTTAAATTCTTTAAGGCCTATTGTACAAAGGCGCCCTACATTCTCTACTAGTCAATGATAATATCAGCTTATACTATTGTCACACGGCAAAGGCTTCTTGTCATTCAGAGTTAACGTGAACTTACTTAGCTTAGAAAATAAAAATCACAAGATAAATGAACTAAAAACTAGTGTGGAAGTTGTTTAAAGATTAAGTTGAAGAGTTGTTAATTATTTCGTGAAACAATATTATACTATCTTTTTTTCGTCATCAGCTTCTATACTTCTAAGAGTCAGTAAATTCAACGTAAACGTCGAAGTAAAACAAGCCAAGTTCTCTTAACCATTATTATGTCTTGTTTCAACGTCTATGATAGATAGTGGGCTCTTCTACTTGTCTATGCATACTCTATCAACTGAATCATCAATCATAGAGAGGGAGGCGTAATGAAATATGTTGATAGACCATTATGGTATATTTACAGGACTGTTTGACGTTTATTTCTTTTGTTAAATTTGCTTTCGGGTTGTATGAGGTTTTAAAACTCGTTGAGCAGGCAGGATTTCGTAGTTTTTGCTGTTATAGCGTTACTAAATTGCAATTATCTAAGTTCATGAGTTACAGCTGTCTGGCAGTTGGACAAACTGTAGAGGCTAAGTAATAGTTTCGCTAATACCCTCCGGGTCTAAAACCTTATAAAAAAAATCCTCGCTGGCCGTAGAAGGCGATTGGATATATCTATGCACAATGTAAGGACATACTGAGAGGGAAATTTCCCTTCATACTGAATGCCAGCAAAACGCTTAGCGAAGGATAAGTATATAATTTACGTAAGTTGTAAAAGAGATCCAAGTGTCAATTTTTACATTAATTTAATAATCTCGTCTACATTAAACTGACCTCTGAAATCGTTGTACAGTCAGCAAAGTATATAAGTATACAGGGCCGTCATCTACAATTGAGGTTTTCTTGAAAACCAATGAAAGTATTCAAATGAAATTTAACCTAATTGAAAAACTAGTCATTTTCTACAATAGTTTAAATTTTTATTAGAAAGTATCCGTGGGTTTTTGAGAAAACTAAAACTGTATCTGACGGCCCTGTATACTTATATACTTTGCTGACTGTACGGTGTACCTAAAGACAAATCAAACAAAAACAAATCATTACTCACATTAGTCAAAAACGGTGCATTATCGTTGATGTCCGTCAGCTCCAGGATGACTTCAGTGGTGGACCTTAGGCTGTCAGACCCTAATCTGCCGCCATGGTCTGCAGCCATGATCAGGATCTGCCACTTGGTGAAGCCTAGAGGCTGGTCGCGGTCCAAAGGCTTCGTGAGCTTGAGACAGCCGTCGTTGTCAATCTGGAGGTACTCCTTCTGTTCGTGCTTGACCAGGGAGTAGACGATGTTTTGAGGAGCATTCCTGTCCTTGATGTCAGGGTCGTAGGCTTCCACCTGTTGGGAGAAGGGTGTTTAGGTTCTGGGTAGCAGGAAGTTTTAATATCAGGACAATCTAATCAATTAAAATACTTTAAAATGTCAAATGGGTCGCATGCACGTGTTCCATTTTTTATCATCAAAACAATTGACATGTTTTGTGGCATTCGATAACTGTACTTAATTAAACAGGCACACAATTCATTGGTGGTGACGCTTTAACTGATATCATAAATTAACTTCACTTTTAACTTTCTTCAAGTATACCTACCAAGTTTAAAAGATAATTGAATTATTTGCACAAACCTTTACAATACAGCCTTCATACAGTTTTTCTTCCTCAATCGTTTTAGTATAGTTCGCCAAAAACACAGGAGGGTTGTCGTTCAAATTCTCAATATTGATGATGACTTTGGCATAATCCTCGTAAATTCCGTCAAAAGCCCTGACATCTAGACTGTAGCTGGTGATGTTTTCATAGTCCAGTTCATTATTGACCCTTATCTCGCCAGTAAAGTTTCTGATGACGAAAGCATCGTATGTGTTTCCAGCGACTATGCTGTAGGTTACCACGGATGCTGTTGGAAGAATTTGGCAAATATTAGCATTTTTTAAATAACCTAGGCATTGTGGAAATTATGAATCCTTTTAATTTAACCGACAATAATACCCTACCAATAATGTAGGTAGTTAATATAAGTCCGAAATCGCCAACCCGTCTAGAGCAAGCGTGGTGATCAATGCTCGTGCCTTCTCTGTATGAGAAGAGGCCTTTGCCCAGCAGTGGGACAGTTATAGGCTGGTATTATTATTCCATTCATTTAATCGTGTAACATATAATTTACATATTTAAATATCAATATAAAAAAAAAACATTTAAAAATATAAAAAAAAAAACATTATTATTATTATTTTTTACGTTTTCGTATCTCGGGACCCTGAGGTCCCGGACCTTTGGAAGGCGTACGAGGGGCCGAAGCCAACTCGCAGAGGCCCCTTGAGGAAAACTTTATGTGGAATGGGACACCAACCGGCGATTATCCATATATGCACCACTCAAGTGCACCTAAGGTCAACCCCCGGTTGGTGGTGGTCTATTGCAGTTCATGGAATAAAGAAAGTATTGGACTATGGGTTTGGGTTGCTAAGATGGATTACTTATCTGAAACTATTGAATGGCTATGGCCCCTGCCTAACCAATGCTTGTATACACGGACAAAAAGGCAGGGGGTGACTTGCACACTCAGTAAATGGGCCCCCGAAAACGGCCGCTAGCACATAGTGACGTAGCGACAAAGGGGCAACATATATCGAGGTGCTGGAGGAGTGGAGAGGTATTCCACGGCTATCAGGACAATCCCGGAAGTACGGTCAAGATCCCTACCAGCATCTTACTGGAATACTTCCTTCCCCCGAGCAAATTTGCTCTTGCGAATCTCCACTCAAACCAGCCAATTAAGGCAAGAGTGAGGTGGGAGCCTTGTTCCTCGTCAGTGCTCACTCTGGCCGGCCAGTTAAGGCAAGCCAGAGATGAAGAACAAAGGGTCTCCCAGGAGGTCAGGTCCACGGGGTCGCTACTGCCCGACAGCTCGCCACAAGCTGCCCTGCGGGTTTATTATTATTATTATTAATACCCTACCACTTGACCATAATTAAACGATCATCTTTGAAAGTAAATAACCCTTGTACATGAAATAACATCGTTCTCTAGTCTGAGTTACAATCTTATTCCGAATAATTAATTACAACATTAACCGAAAAATATAGCATACCAAATTGTATAAATACACACATCAAAAGTGTCTAGGGATATTTTAATTAAACCTAAATAACTAAAATTCTATTAACTTTTTGTTAAGACACCTACACTTTAAAATAAACCTTGTTTAATTGCCTAGCTAATCTGATAATAAACTTTTAGATAAAGTTAAATTAAAAAAAAAACTTAGAAGAAGAGGAAAAACTCAACAAAATTTCAATATAACTTTATTTTTGAAATTTCAAAACCTAAACAACAAAACAATTTTTTTTTATAAAAATTGTTGAAAACTTAAAATTAATAATTCGTGGATCCACCTAAGACTCTCCTGACACATCTGGAGCGGTTCTGCATACTCAAAACAAGGGTGTCAATATCCTGTTGTGGAGTACTGTCCCAAATCCTGCTAAGATACAAGAAAAGCTGGTTTTGATGCACAATATCAACAGGGAAATTCCTACGAGCTCTTCTCTGAAGCATATTCCAGGCATGCTCAATAGGATTTAAGTCAGGGGATTGTGCAGGCCGGTCTAAAGCTTGGATAACATGCTGTTGTAACCAACTTGTAACGATACGCGCCGTATGTGGACGGGCATTGTCGTGCATTAGCTGGAAATTTTGTCCCATTTGCTGTTTGTGGGGCAAGATTACAGGCTCTAGCACCTCATCTCGGTATTTTCGAGCAGTCATATTGCCTTGTATCCAAACGAGGTCCGTTCTACCGCCGAGACGAATTCCTGCCCAAACCATAATCGTGCCACCTTAATATGCATGAACTTGTTGTGAGTGCTGCAGTCGATTCCAACGTCCAGGTTTTCTCCAAACGCGTACTCTTCGCGAATCAGGATGAAATCCAAACCTAGATTCATCAGTGAAAAGCACAAGTGACCATTGAGAATGGTTCCAGTTTTCGTGTGCAATAGCCCATTGTAATCTTCTTCCTCGATTACCTCTCCTTAGTGCTGATACCCAAAATGGCCTACGAGCACGTAGATTGACTTCATGCAGTCGCCTTCTCAAAGTTTGACCGCTTACCAGCAAACCATACTCTCTCTGTAGCCTTTGAACCAATTGCATCGCCGCTGCATTTAGTTGACTTCGTGCAGCATTTACTATGAATCGGTCCTGTACATGTGTTGTAATGCGTTGAGGTCCTCGGTGCCGTTCCACCACTTCCTCCGTGACACGATAACATGACCAAAGCCTGGATATAACGCTCTGACTGGTCTTCATGGCTTCAGAAACGGCAATTATGGGACAGTATTCCACAACAGGATATTGACACCCTTGTTTTGAGTATGCAGAACCGCTCCAGATGTATCAGGAGAGTCTTAGGTGGATCCACGGAATATTAATTTTAAGTTTTCAAGAATTTTTATTAAAAAAATTGTTGTTTTGTTTAAGTTTTGATGTTTCAAAAATAAAGTTAAGATTGAAATTTTGTTTGAGTTTTTCCTCTTCTTCTAAGTTTTTTTTAAATTTAACTTTATCTAAAAATTTATTATCAGATTAAATAGTCTATTAAACAAGGTTTATTTTAATGTGTACATGTTTTAACAAAAAGTTAATATAATTTTAGTAATTTAGGTTTAATTGAAATATCCCTAGACACTTTTGATGTGTGTAGGTGGTAAAAAAACATAAAATTACTCAATTATACCTGTATCAACATCCAAGGCACTAACAACAGTGACCAGCTCATTAATATTAGCGTTCTCAGCAATCGACTCTGCTACATACGTATCTTGTGTAAAGTGAGGAGCGTTATCATTCTTATCAGCTATCTCAATCAGAAACACTTGCTGACCAGCATTATGTTTGCCAGGAATTAAAGCAGATTCAGAATTGTCAGTCGCTATTATCTTGATGTTATAGTAATTTCTTTCTTCTCTGTCGAAAGTTTTAAGAGTAGTTATGTTGCCAGTTGTGCTGTCGATTGCGAAGGGATCTGATGGGTCTCCAAGTTCATAGGTGATTTGGTTATTAGCTGATGTTCCATCGGCGTCAAATGCTCGGACCTGCATGACTGGGGTACCAGCAGGCTCATTTTCTAGTACACTCCCTGTTCGGATTTCACTGAATATAGGAATATTGTCGTTCACATCTTCCACTTCAATCTGTATTATCGTTTCTGCTGCTAATTTGTAATTGTTCTGTGGAAAGAGATTTTGACTATTCAGTTGTATTTGTTTACTATTGGTAACAATTGTACTATGAAGTTTTAGTTTTGCTTAGAGTTGAGCCTATTCAGTTTTAAAACAAAGAGGTTTGTTTAGTTATTTTGCTTAATGTTATATTTTGATTTTATGGGTTTAGTTTGTACAACAAAATAGTTGTTTGAAATATCAATAAGCTGTTTATGTACAAACAAAACTAAACGAAAACTATTGAAAGTTTGTTACATAATCAATTTTAATATTTGTAATTCTTACCTGTATCCGAACTGTTAGTGTATAATCTGTGATCTTTTCATAATCGAGGTGATTTCCAAGTTTGATGTACGCAGAGTCTGCTTCTGGCTCCAGAACGAAGGTATGCCATTTATTTGTCTGTTCAGTCTGACCCTGGACCAGCTCAAACTGGAGTTTCTTTTCTTCGGGGATGTTTGATCTGTGTAATGAAATATCTTTATAAAAAACTAGTTTTTGGCCTTTAGATGCTTCTTTTAGATTCATAAAAATGGGTGTCGTTAAACATTAGGGAACAATCGATAAATTTGAATTGTCGGTGAATTTTTAGGATGACTGTATAGGGAACTAGAGCCCACAAGTTCTGTGGTCTTTACTTTTTATTAACCACAAGAATATTAAAACGAGATCGCATAACGTCCGTCAAACTACTTTTGGACTGAAACTTTGTAAGAACGAGAACATTAGAACTTTAGCAAAGTTTAACTAACAATTAAATTGACATTTGCAAAAACTTAACGATAACTTGACGAGAACCGAAATTTTGAATAACTTTTGGTCTAGATTGTAACTTAGATTTTACATTGTAAGACTAATGATCTAAATCGCATGTAGGACAACAAGTATAATTGTCAAAGTTGTAAGACAATTGCGATTGTGAACTTTTCCAAACTAAATCCTTTTTATTTTAAAACCACATAAAATCTTGCTCGAGGTTAAATTAAATATCATTGTGAATTCTGACGACAAAAACCAATACTGAAGAAAAGTGTTTAAATTGAATATATATCATACGTTAGACACTGATAAATTTGAAGTTATGGGGGGGAATTGTGCAAGTACCGTGATTTTTCACTAGCAACAAAACATAAGTTAAGTTGTGGTATTTTTTAAACAACATTAAAAACTATACTTACATCGCCTTCACCGTAGCAATAGGTGTATTGAAATCCGAGTAATTTTCTTTTAACCGGATCGGCTGGTTGGGTACCTCTATAAACGATGGACTCTTCTTGTTAGATTCCACGACTTGAATGTCTAAAGTTATAGAACTCGAGAGGACGGGGTCGCCCATATCTTTAACTATCGCACTCAGCTTAAACTTATACCCTGGTGCTTTCTGTTTCAAAGAAAACAAATTAATTAGCTACACGTGTTGGAGAAGTTTATAAAAGGAAAAGTAAACGTATTTATGTAATGGCTTGTGCTAGCGATAAGGTTTATGTTTTAGAAGTTGTAGAGCAAACATTATGGTGTTTGCGATAGGACTTAATTTTATTTTATAGTTTTGTCAATAAATTATCTTAAGTGAAAGTTGTGATGTTATGATAATCTGGATTATCTCTCTTTTCATTTTGTGTTAAAGTTTCAACAGGCAAAGGAAATAATTCACTAAAGTTAATAAATGGAATACTCACATCAATAGTCTTGTTCAAAAATATGACTCCGTTGTCTGGATCTATATAAAAATATGCTTGGTCCGGCGAATTGGAGTCCAGACTGTAATGGACAATGGAATTGTTTCCATCGTCTATGTCCGTCGCAGATATCCTCATCACTTCCCTCCCACTTGCCAAGTCTTGAGGGACCGACTCCGAGTATGACTGTATACATAAAACCAAGTTAATTTCATGAAACTTGTACAATAAAAATCTCGGGACTTGGATAACAAGTCAAATCTGGTACAATAGAAATTGTTGCCGTATTAACTTGGATAATATTGGCGTTCCATCCTTCACAGATACCTTAACAGATTAAGAAATTAAGTAAAGTTTCACACACATTATAGTTAGCATCAAGAACTTATTTAGACATGTTCTACGCGAAGCATGCCCAAAGCTTAGAGAAAGTTTTTTCCAAAATAATTATAATCGTGCAGTGTGATAAAATGCGCCTAGGGGGAAAGAGCAGCCTAGCTAAAGAAAACACACCAACTACAAATGTGCAAAGAAAGTGTATTGAAACACACGAAACATATAAAATATTATTACCAATAACGCCTTGAGCGGCGGCTTATGGTCCTAAATCACACATGCAGCAACATGCAAGTAGAGAAATATACTTTTTTCAAAAAAATAAGTTCTGATTTCGATTGGTACCATGGCTCAAAGAACTACAAAATGTAATGTTGACAATAACAGCTATGGTAACAATCGAACAAATATACATATTATACAAGTTAGAATTGCAATTTTATGTCATTTTTGTGCGGTAACTCTTTCTGTTTTGTGAAATTCTCTCATTAGGACAAACCTTCCAAACATCTCCACGGAAGACCTTGGAAAAACAGGCAAGCGTTAATATAGTCTGCGCCACGTTTTGAGGCTAATGAACGAACATTTAATTAGTCACAATTAGGAGAAAATTATCAGCTACAAGTTGAAGCTAACGGCACACGCCAAAGTATCAGGAAAGACTTCATTAGGAATCCATTAAGAAAGCTTGTAGCGATGTTATAAATATAAGTCACACTAGACAATACAGTAAAGACAGTACTGTTTTTAATACAAAATAAGATAGCAGAAGATATACTGCGATATTTTTTTCATCTTACAATCTACGAGATTTCATTTACCTTCCAGCCAGAGACTTTTAGACTAAGCTGGAACTCTTATGCCAAGATTAAAAAAAACGGAATTTAAAACATGTTGTGGCTTTGAAATATTTCTATCACTGTCGCTCACATGCTAATTAACTTTCATTAATCTTGGTCTTCTTTGACTGTGTTATAGATTGTTTTTCTTGAAGTACAAATTAATATAAAAGATATACTCACAACTTTGTCGAACACAGGTGGATTGTCATTGATGTCTTCTATAAGAATTTTGATAGTACATGCATCGTCGAGCTGTGGTTGGCCGTTATCACTGGCTCGGACTGTTATGTAAGCTTCTTTTTCTCTGGACGGTTCATCATGGTCGAATGTCTGTGTTATTTATCATTATTAGTATATAGAAACTCTAAGAAGTGTTTAATTGCTTTTGCACCTACCTCTTCTCCAGTGAGATAAGCTTTATTTGGAATATGGGCTAGTTATCAAAAGTTGCTTATTATTATAGGAAAATTATCAAAATCGATGAATTAGAAACAATGATTAATGTTGTATCTATTTTACGCTCATTTTCACATAAAAGCTAAATTTTCAATAACCTATCTATTATTTACTAGCTGTCCCCTGCGGTTTCACCCGCATTTTACGTTACTGCTCCGCTTCTGTGGGTTGTAGCGTGATGGTATATAGCCTATAGCATTCCTCAATAAATGGGCTATCTAACACTGAAAGAATTTTAAATAGGACCAGTAGTTCCAGAGATTACCCCCTACATACAAACTTACAAACCTACAAACTGACAAATTTTACCTCTTTATAATATTAGTATAGATTTGGATTTGACTACAAGAGATAGAATTTTGACTAATTATATATAGAGCGCATCTCAAATTCTAAGATGGTTTATTAAAAAAGGCTTTGTTTGCAAACAAACTGTTCATCATTAGAATAAATCCATTCCCACATCTTGCAATATAATTCAGTATCTAATTTACTGCCTCAATTTTAACTCTTCTATCATGTTTTATAAGAAAGTTTTGTTTATGTAAAAACATTTTATACTTACATCAGCTGTAGTGATTCTCCCTGTCTCAGGGTCAACGTGGAACCTCTCCTTCTCACCAGGAGTGGAAACGAACTTATATGTTACCGTCCCACCCATGTCGGGAGGATCCCTGTCTTCTGCATGTACCTAGAAATTAAGATTGTGTTAATACTTTATCAGTATTGGTACATCTTCGAAGTTTATGCTACGTGCGTTTCTGTAGACTCTTCAAAGAGATCAAATTTTGAATTTCCAGTCGCATTAACGAAATTAGTATCATTGTGGTCTAAGACAATAGTTTTAATACTTTCCTCAATCTGGGATTCGAACCCAATAAATTAAAATAATTGATGTAAAATTGTACCCGCTATTTCTGTTTCTTGTCGTCACTCGATAAAAATACTTCACGCCCCAAAAGTAAGCATGATACACAAAATATATTCACAAAGATAATATAAGAAGCCAATATTTTCGTACGACAAGCTACACGTTCCTCGTATAAAATATTAAGTGATTGATCAAACGAAATCGGAAGGCGATTTCACAAACGGATAAACAGTATTTTTTTCCTCAATCCTCAGAATGTTAAGTCACTATGAGAAATCTTGGATGTTTGGATATATCCTTGAAAATATTCTGCTACACCTTCCTTGATCATTTATAATATCGTTTCAATCATCATTCACTTTGAGATTAGCCTTTTCCTTGTTAAATAATAGGTCTCTTGTTTATTTACTCCGATTTTCTTCATCAAATCATTTTCCAAGAACAACACTGTCCTTTTCCATAAAATCTCCGTAGAGTTTATTTTATTACGTGCCATTTATGTGCCCGTAATAATTTTAACATAATCTTTAATAGTAAATTGGAAAAGCAATTTTCTTTCACAGAAATGTACAAAAATAGTTTTGCGACAGCAGATTGCTGGTGACACCCAAGTTGACGGCGAAAGAGGTTGCAGAGTGGGAAACTGCCCAACATTGCCGTGTCTAAGATGTGCCAGGTACAGTAAAATTGCTTAGCTAGAGCGTTTACATATTTCGGCCTAAGGACCTATTGCACCACAAACCACATTTACTGCTAAACTTAGTTTAAACATCGTTCTGTCTCCCTCCACTTCAAATAATTTGACAGGGACGCAGTGATAATCTAAATCTGTTTGGCGCTAAATTTGTTTAGTTATACGTAGTACAATAGTGGGCTTAAGAGCATAAAAATGAAAATCCAAAGGTACTTACAGTGAATACAGAGGTCCCGATGGGCTGCTCTTCCTTCACAGTCGGCCTGTAGGTGAGGCAGTCGGTGAACAGCGGTTTGTGATTGTCCTTGACGGCAAGTTTGGGGACCGTCGCTTGTTGAAACTGAAACCGCATTAGGCCATGCCACTACGTCAATTTTGAGCTACATACATGTACACATTGTCTAATAAATGGACTCGCCCAGTTCTTAAGGAATTAGTCCCGATAAAGAAAATTTGAAAAAACTGAATTAAAAATTTTTCAAGGAGTTGGAATGGAGTCTCTTGTCCATTCTTCTCCATTCGAAACAACCTTTTGGAATAATGAATGAATGGGCCTAGTTGCCAATTTTATTAAATATTTTACTGATGTTCTATGTATTAGTTTTTAATCGTTCCTATGGCAATAGATATTTTTACTTAAACTTTTTGCTAAGAGATTTATTTAGACATCTAGTTGGAATGTTACAAATTTATTTAACACACAGTTCAGAACGGCAAAGCTGTTGTGATTGGTTGACTGAATTACCAACATCCAATCACATCGGCTTACGCACTTGACAATTTATCACATTCATTTTTTGAAAACTGGGAGTCAGTAACGTCACTACTACAGTTTTCAATCAATTTTATCGGCTACTAAATGTGACAAAATCTTTTTATAACTTCGAAAAAGTAAGTTAATTGTTGATCGACGTCATCAAGTATTTATTTTCTTACTTTTCTCTAGTTAGTGATTAATTCTGAGTGGTGTAATTAGTTTCTGAAACTTCGTTAGCAAGTTTGGCTAAGTGGGATATAACTTGAGTTATTGTTTACTTAGCTTGTTTTTAAAAAATACTCTAATAAATTACTTTCACCAAACTTTTAAAATGATACATCGTTTCGTAAGAAAAGGGCGAGCGAAAATAAATTAAAAAAAAAAACTTTTTGGACATTAATTACTTTACATTGCATGCTGTCCATTAAAAATACTAATCACGCAAACACACAATTAAGATTTTCTAAATTAAATTAATTATGTACAAATTAAATTAACAATTGTGTAAGTAAACATGCAATGACGTTAATTATACGTTTGTCATATATTTGTATAATAAAATAATTTACTAAAATTAATGCGTATTTTGTACACTATAAAATAATAAAATAGTGCAAGACAAGTCATACATTATTGTTGTATAAAATAAATTAAATTTAGAATGTAATTTTGTCTCGCACTAAAAAAATAACCACCGATAAAACATAATAAATTAAATATTTAACATAAATACATAAGTATATTAGTTATAAACATTAAGATTAAATAAATACCTGTATACTTTCCGGGAAACGCTTATTTTGGATCAAAATATATTGAAAATTATTATGAGTAGTGATTATTGGCAATTATAGTGAAATTCACTTACATAATCCCATGAATGCTTAAAGCAAGTATTATATGCATTCGTACATAATAATATTTACTTAGTTACATTAAAGTAATAATAGTAGTCATGCAAAACATCTAAGATTATTATAATATTTTTTATTGAAATTAAAAAAGCGTAAAATTAACACGAAAATCTATGGGATTTAAGCTTTTGGGGGCAGGGTGGTGATGATGAAAAATGATATTTTGTGATTTTTGGTTTATAAAGGTTTTTACTCACGGATGATGTGTGTATTGGCAGGTACCCGTCTAGATGTCTGGAGTGCCTTAATCTTGTTACATGGTGTGACGTGTGTTCCCGGGCTGCGAAAAAAAGAATAAAATTAGATTTCCTTCTTTTTTATGTATTTTTGGTAATCGATTATTTGAAGACATAACATTTTTAAATTAATTTTGTTAAAAAAAAACAGTATGATTTGGAACTTTAAAATCTCTGGAACCAGAAGGAATGTCGGAGCAAAATTATAATAAAAACAATGATTAAAACAAATGACTGTAGATTTCATTCGGTGTCTCTTTTAATACATCCATTTAACACAGCACAAATAAAAAATATAAAACACAGTACCTAACCGTCTCTCAAAGGTCTGAATAATAATTTTGATAATTATTTGCAATCACACCATCAATATTGATGGTCGTTAAAATCGTATAAAACACCCATTTTCGACAGAATGAGACTGTGTGAAAACGTTCCCAAAGCTTAGCAAAACTTTCCTTTTAGTATTTCTTATTCAATAATTAAAAACACGTCTAAATTCAATATTAAAATATTACGCTTCGTACACGAAATTGAAGACACGTCCGAAGCAGGTGCACATATTCTAATCTTAAACGGACCAATGAATCTGTATGTCTGGTCCGTACGTCTGGTTCTGAATTAGACGTGGTCTACCAGACCACGATGCGGTCGTCAATATAATTGCTCATCCGAGAACGGAGCCCTTTCGTGTACAGAACTACAGGCGTGCGTCGATTGAATTCTGCGACATGATTTGTCAATAACAATTGTGTTTTAATTGGGGTGGATGCCTTGATAGTTTGGGCAGTTTTAGACAGATTCTATGTCAACAAATCTTTAGACATTGATTGTCGATGAAATGATTGAAACGATTGCCCGACATTTTTTAATTAGAGCAGGATGCAAGCTTTCACAAAAGCATAGCTTTAGTTTATTTTTGTACTAAATAAAGAAGTACAAAAACAATATACATTAAACAATAATTCTTAATAACAGTGAATAACTCTCTCCGTAACATTTGCCAAATTAACCTCTTTTATCATTTTTTCCTCGCGTTTTATGTATCTAGCGTGTACTGTTTTATGTACTAATTTTAAATAACAAATTCGCACCGACTTTGTGCTAGAACAGTTTTCATCAAAAGCAATTCCTTTCAACATTAAAATTAGAAAAGCAGACGCCACCAACACTAAGCTGAGACCAGCACATACATAATGCAACCAATTACTATGGTAACATCTAAGAGAAACGCTTCCTACGCGAGTAACATGTATTAAGCTATTAAGCTAATCTCAGGTATAATATCACTTAGATACGCAGCCGTGTTTACATAATGTTTACACATATTATATTATAAAATAATGTAACCTTACACTTAAGTAAACGGGACTGGTTCGCCGAATTTTGTTTCTCTACCAAATGTTGACCTTCCCTGCTATAAAGGTTAAAATTACGCTTCAAATAAAATGAAATACAGAAAGAAAAAATATAAATATTGTTATATATTTTTTTAATATTCAAAAAGGTCTGATATTTTGTGTCTGGCATATTACGGTGAGTAATCGCAAAGCGTATGTTTTTTTTTATCGAGGTACCAATTATATTAACTTTTAGGAACATTCGAGTTCAGAGTAATCATAGGCTGAGATAAAAATACGTTGCTTAGCACGTATTTTAGCTTTGCCATTCTTCAAGATAAAGATCTTGCCGTTGTAAGATAGACGGTTGTGCGCCGGTGACAGTAATATTGCTAAGCCCCGAAGTACTGCCTTTAAATGCCTATACTTTACGTACTTTTTTAGAAGCTTATTTACCTTTGATTTCCTCCTTGTCGAGTTGTCGTCATCGACCAATTGAAATAGAATTAAGGGATACTCTTATATTTTACAAAATAAAACAAAACAAATAATAAATTCAACCTCAAAAGCCACTTTGTTTTCCCACCAATCTAGTTTACTTACACCAAAATATTTACTTAAACGGAAAAGCGTATAATTACGACTGGCGTGTCTAGCATAAATAAAAACCATCATGGCGGACAATTGGTGGCCATTTTCGGCTATTTATTGTTACACCGATCGGATCCGAACCAAAGTGTCAGTTTGTCGACCAAAAATAAATGCTAGGGCATGTAAAATGTGCTTTAATTAAAGGTATTACAGTAAAAATATATTGCAGGGAATTTATATTACGTTTTATCATTCGCTGTTTCAACTGTTTTGTGTTTATACTTATTGTGGTTTTACTATAGTTACAAACTTAGATATATGCGACATAAAGTAAAAAAATACCTTTTGTCGCGCTTAAATAAATAAACAATCAAAAAATGTCTTCAGCTTTATTGTTTAGATATACATATCCATGGAAGTACATATAGTAGTACAATAAATGGCCTTTAGTGATTAGTGTCTTTTGTATGGTATTTTGATAACAAAAAGTATTTAATTGTAGTAGTATTTTCTTTCACTATTTGGAATTTTTTAAACCAGTGATTGCTACTTGCAAAAATCATTACAAAATAAGACATGGAATAAAAAAACATTTTCGCTTAGTCAATGCTGGTTTGACAACGACAATATAAAAAATACTAGTTAAATTAAACGCAAAATCGAACCTAACCAAACCTAAAAATCCCAAAAGCGGCACAAAAAATCAAAATTAACTCATTACAAAAAATAAGACCAGAAAAGTTACGCAACCGTACACCACAAGCACATATTAAAAACTAATTGCGGCAACGGGTGGCGTCCGAAACAAAAAAGACCTTAACATTCCAGTCATTGACATCGTTTACCTCCTGCCCCGTGCTTGAATATTCAAATTGACCTCGTACAATAGACCTTACCTCCCCTAGATGACCTCCCCGAGCTAAAGGAAGTCCGACAAAGGATCTCGGAGAAAAAAGGCTGAGTTCCGGTGTCAGTCGCACGCGATACACGGTCCTCCCCCCTTCTTTTGAATGCTTACCACTACTGTCTTCCACGTACAGGTTTCCCCTAGTTTTATTTTTCCGTTGAGTATAATTTTGTTTATTGTATTCTTTTCTGCGTTTTGTAAGCGGTAACGTATATTGTTGTGAGCGGAAGCTTTTGTAACGGTTTCTGTTGTTGTTCGGATTAATTGTTTGTGTTGGTTTGAATTTGTAAATAAATGAAGTTTGTAAACTAGAAAATTTATAGGTGATTAGAATTTTGTTTATTAATTATACCGAGAACTACTAAATTCGAACCCCTTATTGGCGGCTACAATGCTAAATGAAGAGATACAATTACTTGTTGTAAGATCTTATAATATTTACCTTCATTTGAACATAATATGATTTAATTTGACAGGAGACGTTACAGTTATTAGACGTTAATAAGAAGATATTTTAAAACTATTTCCAATTATGTTTTTCACTCTACCTTTAGTAGCAAATTTTTTTGCTAAATTGTAAACCGTGAACTGAAATGGTTTATTAAAAATCATTTTCGCCATCATTCTCTTAATTTTACCTTCCTTCCATCCCTCATTAGCTCAGCCCACATCTTCCACAGTTATTAATCATAATCATTAAAACCCAGAACACATCATTCACACACCAAAAATGCCACACTCAACTATCTCGGGAACCGGCCTAATAAGGTTCCTGTTACAAATACATTAATTATCGTCGGCTGTTGTACAATGGCCTTACGAATCGTTCCTATGGGAGGCTTGTCCTATACTGGTTTTGTGGCCAGAGGCGGAGCTAGGTAACTGGGGGCCCCTGTTGCAATATATTTGAGGCCCCTGTTTTTACAAAATGACAAATAAAAAACAGATAAAGATCGCATAGTCAGTTAGATCGGTTTGTGGCCTTTGGTAAGCCGCACTATACAACACAAGTGGCTCACATCGATTGGGGCCCATATGATTGATACAGTAGATAACTTTAATATTTTATTCTTATGTTTTTTTTTTCTCAAGAAGTACAGCCTAAGAATTTAGTTTTTGAATAACATTTTACGAATTTTTGCTTACAGACGTTCTAGGCCCCTGTAGCCTGAGGGCCCCATATCATTGATACGGCGGAAACTACGTCCCTGTTATGGCCCTATATGGTCGCTATGGACCCACGTCGCATTTTCACGGTTAACTGTTTACGGTCTCAGTTACGGGATGAATATTTAAGGTGTATGTGATTGTGGGAGGGGTATGTAGGTGATAATTTAGCAGTAACGAGTGGTTTGATATATAGATTATGTATAAGGGATGTTTATTCCCTGTAGACCGGATTGCTGATTATAGAATTCGGTACTAAATAGGTCGGTTGATATTTATTGGGGTCGTTAAGTAGAGATATGAGTTGTCGTAGAGATAACTAGTCTTGTGGACGACACATTCTCGACAACCTATTTAGCAGTTTAAAGGTATGAGTAATAGGGTGGAAAGCTCCTTATTCTCCATTGATAACAGAGGCTTTTTGGTTTAAACTAGTGTAGTCTGGTAAACTACTCAGCGGTTGTTATTAATATTTTTGGTGTCAGGCTTTGATTGCGCGACGTCACACCAGAAGTTTTGCTTACAATAATTATGGCCTTTTAAGGTTTTTATTTAAGGGTGCTAAACGGCCGTTACTTGTGCGTCACAGTCTGTCTGACTGTCAAAGTACTGTCTCAGTCAACTTAGAACACATAATATGCATATACATGAAATATTCACAGAGTATGTATTACTAGTTGTATTACTAGGCTGCTTTGCTAGTTCCCTATGTGCAACATAGGGAACGATATGAATGGAATTTTCTAATGTGCGACTCGCACTTGACTGGCTTTAATTGTTTACTGTCAGATGTCTCACCACGTCATAGAAAATTAATGACTACATTGGCGACGACCATAATTAAGTCCCATTCTTTCTCTATTATGTGTGAGTGAAAGTGCGTTATAAACTGCTATGTTAGGCCTTCATTTTTAATTCGTTTTTTTGTTGGCACGAGTTATATCCACCTTAAATAACTAAATAATTGTTTGATTCTAACGCAGGTTTTGGTCTCCTTTAATTGAAGATGCACAATGAACTGTACACACTAACTTTAATTTAGCATGCAAGGTGTAAGTAATCTTGTTGGAGATCCAAATAATACAAATACAAATTGTACCCCTTAAGACCGATAAAAAAGCGTATCTAATTTAAAAAAGATACTTCAACTACACATAACTTATTCATATCCTACATTTCCATACCAAAAAGTACACAAGAAAAATTCACAATTATTCACCGTTCAATCTAATGATATCAGAGGTACGGGCTACACATCAAAAGCATTATTATTCTTTGAGTCGCCCTCGCGTGCTCACTCTCATTTGTAGGATAATACCTCCCCGGCTTATCTTAAGGTACCTTATAGATCCCCTAAGTATAAACTGGGTTAGCAATAAAATGTTAACAAAATAAAAGTTGTTTATTTCCGTTTTCTACTTTATATATGTCGCCTTTGTCTATCTGATCTTTTGATACGGATAGTGTGAATATTTTAAGGTAAAGTGTTCTGTGTGGATTGATGATTAGATGTGTAGGTAGACGTGGATATTGTTTAAGATTATACTTATAGATATACCAGCTTTCGCCCGCGACTTCCTTCGCCCGTCTGAATGCGAATCTTCTATCCCCTACCTTACCTCTAGTGTTGGAATTTCAAAATAACCTTTAATGAATTTCCCAAAAACCGAATTGGACTCTTCACAGAGTGCGGTTTGGGCTGTGCGTTGATTTTTAACAATCATTCAGTTTATCATTTTATATTATTGAATCATTTAACGGGTCTGTTGGTCTAGCTAGTGGTTAGTGACCCTGACTACTAAGTCAGAGGTCGTGGGTTCTATTTCCACCCAGAACAAACTTTGTGTGATGAGCATGATTGTTTGTTCTGTGTCTGGGTGTAATTTATCTATAAATGTGTATATATTTTTAAATTATTTGAGTTATTTTATCAGTTTTCTGGTTACCATAGTACAAGCTCTTGTGCGTTTGGGATCAGATGACCGTAAGTGAGTTGTCCAAAGATATTTATTTATTATTTATTTACATATTTAGTAAATGTCTAAATTCCTAATAAAATGTCAGTCTTGATTTTTTTTCTGCGCACCGTGTCTACAGGCACAAATCACACATGCACGAATACACGTTACATTTTCTGTTAGCAATACTTAATGCAAAGCAAAGCAATGAAAATCGAATCCCGAAAACAATTTCTCTTTAACTACTAACTAATCTTCCGTGAAATTTCGTTCCCAAAAAATAACCTTTTAAATACCATTCTATCTTTTCGTGTAGAAATAAATTAGCCTTAACCGGCAATCTACGACTTCCTTAAATAAATCTAGGCGACTAATTTACGCCCCACATCCCGTTTTAAAAAAGGAAGAAAAAGTCAGTCTCTTAATATACTTCCAGCCTTCATCAATCAGGCTTCAGCCTGGCTTTAAATTGATCGGACGTCTCCATCACAATTTTTTGTAGTCTATGATATACTAGGGATGGGAAATTAGAATGCTGATTTATTTATTAATCTATGGTACAGTGCTGAGGAGCTTAAATTCTCATCCAAGACAAATCATTATGTGATAAGTACGATTGTTTGTTCTGTATCTGAGTGAATTTTAGCGACCAAATTAATATAGATTCGTGTCCTGCGGACTCGAAAAACTCAGTTGCTCCTACAATTGTGTAGATGGCTCTTAAAGCACGTAGGTGTGTGGCACTAATAGGGCGAAGTTAATACAAATACATAAGCAACGACAAGAGAAAAGTTTGACAAGGATATTTAATAAAAAAATCTATCGGGCTTGCCCTAACTTTAACCCATAGGCACGCCACTGGATTAGCTATTAATTTCATCAAAATCGTTTAAGTGGTTTAATTGTAAGCCCTTATAGACAGCCATATACACAGAATTACTTCGTATTTTAAATTAATTTTACTCTTCAGAAATTCTTTAATGAAAACAGAACCTTAATGGTGATTAAACTAAAACGCACATTTTCAAAACAAAGGATGTTTATGCGTTACCTAAAGCGTAGACATATTAGTCTAGATTAGTGTCGCGTGTCACAAAACGACGCGAATGGAGGTGTAAACCAAAATTTATTGCTTGGAATTACAAGACATTCTGAGCAACTTAGACAAGTAATGGTTTTGGATGCGTAAGTACTATCTTAATCATATGTTAATGGTATTTCTTAACTATGAGATTGTTAGTACCACGCTTTTATTAGCAACTAGCCTTCCCCCGCGATTTTGCCCGCAAAGTTCCCGTTTCCGAAGGATTGTTTGGATAAAAATCATGGACTATCTTTGTACCAAATTTCATTTAAACCGAACACACGTGATTCGAGACACAATAGAAAGACAATAGCAGCGCGACAGCCGGCTGTCGCTTCGTCGTCAAAAGGTTAAATCGGTTTAGTAGTTTTGCCGTGAAAGAAGAAACAAACAGACACTTTCACATTTATAATATTAGTATGGATGTCTTTATCATCATCATTCAATCAAATTGCTGGGCATATCCTACAATGATTGAGTTATTGAGTGACTGAGTAAATTTACTCCACGTTTGATCGAAGATTGTGTGACATTGCATAAAGGCTGATTTACATTGATACAGTAACTGGCGCCAGGTTCACTGGATTTCGGCGCTGGATCAGCACTGTATCAATTTAAACCACGATGTAAACATGTTTCAACGCAGTCCAGCATTCAGTATCCAGCGGATTGGAAAATGTTTACATGGAATACTGTGCTGATCCATCCAGAGCTGGAATCAAGTAATGCTGGCACCAGCTACTAATGCTATAAATGTGTTTCGCCTTTAACCTTTCCACGACCAACCGGCAGCTGTCGGGCTGCTATTGTCTTTCTATTGTGTCTCGAATCACGTGTGTGGAAGGATTAATTGGGCAGACGAAACGAGTAAAAGAACGGAATGCATTTAACCAGCAGTGACACAAAAAACCTAAATAATACAACACGTCCAGGAATAAACGCACACCACCAGACACCCCAATTAGAATATTATGTTATAATCATAATACATGTAACACTGATTTTTTATTATTACCTATGTTTAAAACACTGTTTTTTTATAAATTAGTTGTACAGATTGTGAGAGAAAATTATAGTCACATTACAAATCTACGCATGCACACAGTCGCAATTGCATAAGGGTCTAGCGTAGTAGGTATTTCATCCATTTTAGTTTGATTTGACTGTACAGCGGAAGTGTGACAGCAGTTTACGTAGTTTTAATTATTTTTGGATAAAAAATTACCTATAATCGATTCAGTAAACGATTCTGAACAAACTATTTTCTGAAAGTGCATTAATTCAGTTACACATTGTATACTACATTATTGTGCAAAAACATACAAGTTCATTACTTACGGTTCCATATGAAAGTAGATGATTTAGGAACTTAATAACTCATGTTTCAGGCTACATCGATTAGTATATTTTATTGCCCGGGAAGACATAAAACTACATCATGCGTTAACGAAAGTAATAATTCACTACGTGAGAAACAACAACAAGCATTTGTCGCTTAACTTATGAGCTGTTAGTTTATTAGGCGATTTTAGTCATGAGACTAATTGAGACTAAAACGTAGTTGAGTTTGTACACTATATAAAAAAAACACTAAACACTTATGTTGTACTGCTACAACATTAGTGTTTAGTGTTTTTTTTTTATATAGTGTACAAATTTTATGTTTGTAGTATTTCAATAGTACTGTGTATTGGTTTAAGCAGGATAAAATTAATAGTTGTTTTTTGAAACCTTCAAACACACGTGATTACAATAGCAGCCCGACAGCCGGCTGTCGCTTGGTCGTTGAAAAGTTAATAATAATTTTATCAGTGGTATATGAAACATATCATCTTTGTCCCTAAGTTTTGCAAGGCATTTATGAAGCCTAAGTTATTATTTAGTATAGGCGAGACGACAAAAACAAAGTAAGTAGTCCTTCAGTTATAGAAACAAATAATTTGAGAAAAGTATTTTTTCTTTTTTCTCTTAAACAGAAAATGACGACAATACAGTGGGTTGAAGTTACGTGAAACGTCACGCCTTTGTATAATTTTTACTGAGAAGTGACGTCACAAGTCCCTCTCCGGAACTTAGATCAGATGCTCTTTATCTTTGTATTTTGTTATTATTAATTTGATCAAGCAAAAAATATGTGTCCAGTATTTTTGGACTGTCTAACAGACGGACTAAACAGAATGTCATTCGTTTGATGTAGTCAACATCCCTATTGCAGGTCTGAAAGTAGCTGTAGCCACTTAACATCAGGTGGTCAATGATACAAAAAACAAGACCTTACCATATCATGACCGCTTTATTCCAAACCAAATTAAAGAACAATTACCTTCTAACACAAAAACAAATCACGAGACCATTTAGTCGATTTCCACACTCGATTAACATAATCGACTAAAGCTAAACGCGCACCTCTAATTTAACCTATTAATTGTGTCTGATTATTTTAGAGACTGCTGTTTTGACGGTTACACAATGAACGAGTTTTTGTCCGTTAGAAATGGGCAAGGGCTTAGTTGTGTGAGCAAGAATTAATGATCATGTAATTACGGTATTTAAAAGGGAAGGCAGATTTTGACGGGAAAATTAAGGGGTGGTATTAAAAATTGTATGCTCGAAGGAGGTCCGCGATTTGTTAGTTTCTTGTCGGTGTTCGGTTTTTATTTTCGGTTAATATTAATGTTTTGTGAATGTTTTGACGTCTGCTTGGGAGCAGGAACCTGTGGTTTTTTAATATATTTACGTTAAAGTTAATAATTTTCAAATAGGAAACTTGTTGACTGTTTGTTTTTCAAAACTAAAAATATTATCAACTGCCTCTAATATTTGACTCAATCTAAAATCCCAGGTTGCTAACAAAGTAACCGAAAAGCGAGCAAAGCATTTCTTGTAACTTAAAAATTCCTTGCTTTTTGCATCCAACATATTTTTTTACATTCCTTTGGGATACCAGTTTGCAGCTCTTATAAAACGTAAAGTTCCATAACACTCTTTATAAAAGCTTACTGACTTGGAAAGTTTTCTCAGACTACTCATATTTTTTTCTCTGCATTTAAATCCCACTGCATATCGAGCTTTTAACGATAACTTTGAAAGAAATGCTAGGAACATAGGAATTCTATATTAACTCAAAGGAGTTTTAAACTCTTTGACTTTGATCAAGCACTTTAGAAAGTAGCTTTATTTCTGTTTATACCGTTTTAATCGAAACTTCCGGCCAGAAACATCACCGCGGAAGAGCGTCAAGCATTGAAGAACATCCGAGAGAACGAGGATATTTTGGTGCTTAAGGCCGACAAGGGAAACGCCACCGTAGTAATGAATGCAGCTGATTATAAAACAAAGATAGAGGAACTATTAAGCGATGATAAGGTTTATAAGCCAGTATCATATAATCCTACGGCCAGAGTAACACGAAAAATACGAGCTTTAATCCAGGAACACAGTGACCTTTTCACAGAAGATGAGTTCAATAAATTGCATCGACCAGCGCCATATCAACCCCCGAAGTTATACGGTTTGCCTAAAATACACAAGACCAACGTGCCATTGCGACCTATTGTTAGTCAAATTTCATCTCCGACGTACGATCTAGCAAAGCACGTTGCGTCAGTTTTGCAGCCACTTGTGGGGAAAACACCATCTTTTGTGAAAGACTCGCGGCATTTTGTGGAAATAGTGAAGACCATCATTTTGGAACCCGAGAACATCATGGTCAGTTTTGATGTGGAGTCGCTCTTCACTAATGTTCCGATAAATGAATGCATAGATGTCGTGAGGACGAAACTGGAAGACAACGAATTGCCGTTAAATTATATTGTTTTGTTAAGAAACTGTTTAGAAGGCAACTACTTTCTTTTCCAAGGCCAATATTACCTCCAGATTGATGGCGTCGCAATGGGTAGTCCTGTAGCCCCCGTACTTGCTAATCTCTGGATGGAACATTTTGAAGAAAAAGCGTTACTCGCCGGTCCGCAGATCATCAAACTTTGGAAGAGATACGTAGATGATGTATTCTGCATATTAAAGGGAGACAGACTTACAGTTAATCAATATATGGACCACCTTAACTCCATACACCCTAAGATTAGGTTTACGTATGAGATGGAGGCGGACAGATCGTTGTCATTCTTGGACGTAAAGGTAACTGTGAAATCGGATGGAACTTTGTCTCACTGTGTGTACCGCAAGCCTACACACACTGACAGATACCTGCATGCTACGTCGCATCATCATCCAAGCCACTTGCAAGCCGTTCAGACTTCATTAAAAAACAGAGCTTATGACCTCTGTGACCCTGAACATTTGGGGCAAGAGCTAGACCATGTTCAGGAGGTACTTGAGAAAAACGGATACAAGATGAGTAGAAGATTGAAGCGACCAACTAAAAAGAATCGACATCCCGAGGTGAAGCGACAGCCAGTTTATTTGCCATATGTTAAGGGAGTGACAGACAAAGTCGGATCGGTGTTGAAGAAATACAGTATTCACACCATATATAAGCCGGGGGCAAAAGTCACGAACCTAGTTGGTACACCGAAGGATGTCATACCGCTGCAGACACCAGGTGTTTATAAGATTGGTTGCAGTTGTGGAAGCTCGTACATTGGGCAAACGAAGCGGACTATCGCTGAAAGGCTCAAAGAGCATATCGCAGCTGTAAAAAATCGTCAGACGAATAAATCAGCGATTGCAGAACATATACTGGAAGCAGGCAGCAATCATTGGATCGAATTCCATCGTCCACAAATCCTCTCCACTGATCGCCATTTTTACTCAAGAGTTGTGCGTGAAGCGATTGAGATTAAAAAACACAAAAATTTCAATCGGGAAGGAGGATTCAAACTGTCGGCCACATGGAATCCAGTGATTGCAAAAATTCACCATCGCGATTTTAAGTCGACTAAAAAACCGGACTCAGTGAGTGTAGTGTGTACGCGGCTTTATAGTGGACATTCATCAACATTGAGGGTAGATGAAGATCAATCTACCTCATCGACGGAGTAGTGTCGCCGGACAGTCTGCTTGTGACCATGGCAGGTGTAACCCTGCCGAAACGTCAAGCCAAAAATAAATAAAAGGTACGTGCGCGTTAAATCCCGAAAAGCGGTAAAAGTATAAATATGCAACGCGAAAGTTTAAAGTATAATATACCGTTTTGCTTGTTTTAATATTTTCTTTCCTGTGGGATAATTAAACATGAATTTATTATCAAGAACTTATTTCTTTTCTAGCAAACGAAGGCATTTTTAAACAGTTTTTTGTTCGGCTAGTTTGTTCTCGTCTTTCTACGTTCATTGAAAGTTGGCAAACTGTAGGATACATTACAAATTTACAAAGCATGACTTACCTATGTTCCCTTCTCTGGTTGCGGAATGTTTATAATAGTTACCGTGACCCTGGAACATAAAGGGCAACCGAAGGAACATGAGTGGGTTTTAGTCAGTAAAAGTATGACACGCCCTCCCACCGCACCCAGGATGGGAGCAGTCATTTGATGATTTCCCACTCACCAAAAAAAAAATGTTCCCTTCTCTATCTTGCATTCATAGCTCGACAGTTGTGCGACAAAGAAAATAATAAATAAAATTAACGTTTTAATCGGCCTTGGTTTTCAGGGCATTGTACGTCCGAATTAAACACTAAGCAGTGATAAAATCACTCGTTTGCTGTCTGTCTGTTTACTACTCTTTCTCTCTTCGAAACTTCTGAGTACAAAATATTGAACAAATATCATAAACTAGCTTCTGCCCGCGGCTTCGCTCGCGTTAGAAAGAGACAAAAAGTAGCCTATGTTACTCTCCATCCCTTCAACTATCTCCACTTAAAAAATCACGTCAATCCGTCGCTCCGTTTTGCCGTGAAAGAAAGACAAACAGACAGACAGACAGACAGACAGACACACTTTCCCATTTATAATATTAGTATGGATAATTCTTTGCTCATAGATATTACAAGAACAAAACTCAGACCTTTCCGATTGACTACCTCACTTATATCTTTATCTATTCATCCCTATAAAAATCTATAACCAAATTCTAAAATTACCATCCCAAAGAAAATCAAACTCCGCCAGGTAACTCTCAACCTAGTTTTCTTCCCAGTAATTGGGCATCATATTCTGCAAATCTATTCAGACGACTGACGTCGAGTTCGACGTCAAAAGCCAGATATATGACAAAGCTACAAGACTGAATTGAATCACCTTTTCGTGCATCTAACCGTTTTTCTGCTGTATATGATATTGCACATTTAAATACTTACCTACAACATAACAATCATAACATAACCGTCCTGACGCAAAATATAAGGAGTATATATAGCAACTTTGATGACCTACAAATAACTTTGTCTCAAATTGGAGTTGAAGTAGATGTTCTACTTTTAACAGAGTGCCGATTAAACGTAAATAAACAATTACCGGCTTTAAATAACTATACTTCGTTTAAAACATCTAGACATTTAAATCAAAATGATGGCGTAGTCGCTTATATAAAAAACAGTCACCTACACCAGGCTACAGAAATTAATTTGGTACATGCTTCTGCCTTGCAAATAATAATCTCTAATTTCACCATCATTGGTATTTATCGGTCTCCATCGAATTCATCCGCAGATAGTTTTATTACCTCGCTTGATCAACACCTCCAAACTATCAACTCACATAGGGACATTATTATTACAGGAGACATAAATATTAACTTAATAGGTAAACCTGCAGAAACATCACAGTTACGGACTAATAGACTAAATTATTTAAACATGGCGGCCTTGCATGGCTTTCTCCCAGGACACTGTTTGCCCACAAGGGATGACAGCTGTCTTGACCACATGATTCTTAAGTTGGATAAATCTAAAAACTCAGCTTTTGTGGCAGTATTAAATACGTCTGTGACGGATCATGCAATGGTGCTACTAAGCATATCCCACATGCATGAAACCAAAACTTATGACAAATCTAAGACCGTGACCAATATGAGCAATGCCTATGTGCACCTTGTAAATACTGACACGTCTTTTCTTAATGCATATAGAGATCCAAACATGTTAGTGAACGCGCTGATACAGGTGATCACGTCATCTCTTCTCCGAAACACTAAAGTTGTCTCACTCTCTAGCTCTAAACGTACTCTAAAGCCCTGGATTTCCATAGGGGTCCTAAGATGTATTAGGCTTAGAAATAAATTGCAACTACAGTCGAGAAAAGACCCTTTTAATATTATTTTAGTTATAACTTATAAGCGTTATCGTACATTCTGCTCCAATCTAATTAAGAAACTCAAAAGGAAGTATCACAAGAACCAAATTTTAACATCTCTGAAAAACCCTAAGCTTCTTTGGCGTAACATTAATGACATAGCAAATTACAAAAAACCCAGAACATCAAGTGTACATCTACTTCAAATCACCCCTCATCCTCTTGACTCCTTAAACCGCATAAACCACTTTTTTGTAACTATTGGTAGAACATTGGCAGAACAAATCATTACTTTAACTAGGCAAGGAAATAGACCTGTTCTTAGCACTTCAGATACACAGTCCCAAGCCAACTCATTTGTGCTACTGGAGACAGACCCAGCAGAAGTGGATAGCACACTCATGGCACTTGACTCGGCTAGTGCTTCGGGCTGGGACGGCATATCCGTTAGGTTCCTTAAAATATCTCGTGACTTCGTGGTCCCTCTCATTTGCAAATTAACCAATCTGTGTTTTGAGACAGGTATTTTTGTGATGCGTTGAAGCGGTCTATCATCACGCCCGTACACAAGGATGGGGACAAGAGCGATGTCAATAATTATCGACCGATCTCCGTCTTACCATCACTCTCAAAAATAATCGAGAAAATATTAAATAAAAGGCTAACAAATTATTTAAACAAATACAACATTCTCTCCGACTCACAATATGGTTTCAGACAGGGGCGGTCAACTCAGGCCGCGGTTATAGCGTTAACGTCTGAAATTACAGATAAAGTAGATAAGGGAAATAAATGCGTTACGGTTTTCCTAGACCTGAAAAAGGCCTTCGACACCGTCTCGGTTCCCATCCTTGTGCAGAGGCTTGAGGCTATAGGGGTAAGAGGCAAGGCTCTTTCTCTTTTTAACAGCTATCTCCAGGGTAGGAAACAACAAGTTAAGATAGGCAAATCATATAGCAATGAGGAAAATGTTGTTTTCGGTGTTCCGCAGGGTTCAGTGCTCGGCCCGACACTATTTCTGGTTTATATTAATGAGCTCTGTAACCTGCGAAGCAATGGAGGAAAAATTTTCTCATATGCGGATGATACGGCCATTGTCTACTCTGGCGACACTTGGGAAGCAGTACGATGCAAGGCCGAACAGGGATTAGTTGTCATAGATGTGTGGTTAAAAGCAAATCTGTTAACCCTTAATCTTGCTAAAACAAACTACGTTTGCTTTTCCCCAAGTGCGAGATCTAAACCAGGTGCTAACTTTAGTATTTATATCCATTCGTGTATAGACAGCCTGAGGCAGAATTGTGACTGTAAACCCATCAAACAATTACGTCTACGAGATACTTGGGAGTTATAGTCGATGAGTGTCTGGCGTGGCATTCGCATGTCGAGGTTATTATGACACGTGTTCGAAAATTTATATGGATTTTTAAAAACCTACGGCATGTGATGCCTCAAAAGACACTCAACAACATTTATATAGCACTCGCGCAGTCTGTAATCACATACTGCTTACCTGTTTGGGGAGGGGCCAGTAAAACCAAGTTCTTAGAGTTAGAAAGAGCCCAAAGGTCACTTTTAAAGGTGATGCACTTCAAGCCATACAGGTTTCCCACAGTCGAATTATATAGAATGAGTGGCCTACTATCAGTCAGGAAACTTTATTATTTGAACATCATTCTATACTTACACAAACACGTCCCAGTTAACCCGGAAAAGCAAGATAGGAGACGAAAAGATATTGTGGCCTGTTCTCCACGGGTACGTACGGTTTTTGCTAGGCGTCAGTATGCATTCCAATCAGCCTATATATACAACAAAATAAACGCAAAACTTAAGTTCCACCATGAAATCTCGCATAAATGCAAAGAAATGATATCCGTGTGGCTAAAAACTCTAACATACGATGAAACAGAGCATATTCTAGCCAGACTTATTTGAATATATCTTCAAAATGTTATACTTTGTGATAACATTGCGGTATTCTTAACTTTGATTATTAAGGCACTATCAGGTAATATAAACTAACATACATAACTTTAAAACAACACACACATACACACACACATACATACATACATACACACACGCATACCCACCCCACATGCACACACACCCTCACCCACACTTACACATAAAACCAACACAACAATCATAAATTCATACTTAGAAATTGCTACAGTCACACATACACATGCACACAATTACACATTACACAGAGCGGCTACTTAAGTTTAAGCATTTAATTCTTTGTTTTTTTTTTTTCTCTTTTGTTTTTATTTTATGTTTAAATATTACAAAGCAACAATTTTTGTACTGTGGTCTCAATATTGTTAACCACCATCCAAGGGAAGGAGCGAAACTACCCCAACACAAGTATTTGTAATTACTTACCGGGGCTGTTTCATTCATATGGAGATTTGTAACCATTTGAGACAATAAACAATTTTTTTAATTTTTTTAACCGTATTCGTATGTTCACAAAGGATACTGCTCAAATGTGCAATCTTGATATTGAAAGCTGAAGGATTGGGGGCTCAATATAATCCTTGGTCGAGGGGAATATTGCGTGATTAGTAAAGCTTTTGTACGACGTCTATGCAGCTTTAAGTCTTTGTAAGCTTGTGTAAGAGCGTTTTTGTTGTTCTTTGATATCAAATCAATAGCTTTTATGGCGTATTGATATTTGATTCTGGGCTTAGAATGTTTATGTGGAGATTTACAAATCAAAGGTCCAAGACTGAACACTTCATTATTTAAAACTAGCGTTTGCCCTCGACTTCGTCGGCGTGGAATAATAGTTCCCGTTCCCGAGGGATTTCCTATGTCCTTTCTCGGGTCCCAGACTATATTTGTACCAAATTTCAGTCAAATCGGTTCAGTGGTTTAAGTGACAGGCAGACAGACAGAGTTACTTTCGCATTTATAATGTTAGTATGGATCATTTGGTCACACAGAAACATAGAAGCCAAATCTTTTTTTTTTTATTGGTGAGTGGGAAATCATCCAATGACTGCTCCCATCCTGGGTGCGGCGGGAGGACGTGTCAGACTCTTACTGACTAAAACCCACTCATGTTCCTTCGATTGCCTTTTATGTTCCAGGGTCACGGTGACTACTATACACATTCCGCAACCCCGGCAGGCGTTGGCCCTGTTGGACCCCTTCCTGTGAGAAACCAAATCTTGCAATATTCTTAATATCTATTATTATACGTATACACGCTACGATGGTATCCTAACAAAGGAATAACGTTTTAATTTTGTATATTAATTCATATTTGCACAAATAGCGTGATTTCAACACATTTCCGCGTTTTTATCGTCCATCACTTTAATTTTTATTACGTACTATTAATGTCCAATAATTTTAGGGATTGGATCAATTTATTGTTGCAAATGACTTTATTAAGGTTTTTTGCCATTTGTTTCAAGGTTAAAATATATTACTTACAATTTACTTGTTCTAAACTCTCACTGTAAAGCTTTAAATTTTGTTTATTTTAATCAGCCTATCTCCGGAACTATTAGTTCGTATCTGTTCCTCCGGAACTATTAGTTCGTATCTGTTCCTCCGGAACTATTAGTTCGTATCTGTTCCTCCGGAACTATTAGTTCGAAAATTTTCCTCTAATATGAATTTTATTAAACCTTCGAACACACGTGATTCGAGACACAATAGAAAGACAACAGCAGTTCGACAGCCGGCTGTCGCTTGGTCGTTGAAAGGTTAATGACGAAATCTGTAGTTTTAGGCTGTCTGTGTAGATTTTATCTCGCTCGTGATATTCTATGCAACTTAATTCGTGGATTGTTCTACTTTTCTCCGCTCCGGTGGACAGGCCGCCTTAAGCTCTATATTTACACATTATAAAACTGTCCCACGTCGCATGTGTCTATAGCGATAAACCGAAAACTTATATAACGAATTTTCGTGCCGATTTCATTATAATGTTGATAAAGTTATTAAAAACGCTTAGAAATGTGTATTTGTAACACCACCTGCCGCTAGTTCTGTTTTATCCCTAAAAGCAAAACACACGAGAAAAATCTTTGAAAAGGTTGCAAAGAGGGACTAAAGTTTTTACTTTGTAAAGATTATTTATTACTTTTTAAACTTAGAAACCCACGAAAACACAATCTAAATCAAAAGCTACTTCAAAATTATTTTAAAAGTAAATTTAGATATCTCTAAAAGAAAAAAGAGAATAATTAACATTCCTTTTCAAGTGAAATAAAAGGGTTACCTACATATAATTTGATCAATTGTACAGATATTTTCCTTAATAAGTACTCACGATTTATCAAAGTACAGTCAACAAAGAAGTGAATTATATAGTGCTGTCAGGTATAGATATACTGTAGCGGAATGTTTATAATAGTTACCGTGACCCTGGAACATAAAGGGCAATCGAAGGAACATGAGTGGGTTTTAGTCAGTAAGAGTCTGACACGCCCTCCCGCCGCACCCAGGACGGAGGCAGCCATTGGATGATTTCCCACTCACCAAAAAAAAAAAAGATATAGATATACTAGCGGCCTCCCTCGGTTTCACCCGCGTTTATAATGTTAAGGGTGAACCACCATTATCACTTAGGGGTATGAAAAATAGATAGTAGCCGATTCTCAGACCTACAAAATAAAAAATTTGGTAAAAATCGGTAAAGCCGTTTCGGAGGAGTAAGGTAACCTAACATTGTGACACGAGAATTTTACATATATATAAGATATTTTTCAAATACTGATAGATAACTTTTAGTAAAAAATAAGGTAGAAAATAATTATTTCTTAAATTATGTAAAATCGCGATTACACGAATATTTTAATTACATTTTAATGGATGGTCTTTAAAAGATCAGCTAGTCAGATAAGAAATGCCGTCTCTATCTAGGTTAAGAAGTGATCTTAATGATTTATTTGCATAATAAACCATTTCATTTAATTTGGCTTATACGCCATATCAGATACCCACATGGCAGACATACTAATCGTCAGATCGACAGACTTCATTGCAAAAAATCAGAGCTTAACCGTAGTTAAGTATCTGCTTTGCTGTAAGTACATGATATAACAGAAAGTTCACATCTACGAATAATGGCGTGCATCCAAGTAGGTACACGTCTGTGGTTGGGGTTCCCACGTACCCCACGCTTGGCTGCCTATAAAGGGTCATGGGCATTTAAACTTACACCACTTTCGTTCCAACGAAAGTTGGTTAATTATTTTCAACCAAAAAGTTTCACATTTCGCTCTAGTTTCGTATTCAAGCTTCATTTGAAGGGTTAAGTAATATTTGCCGAACAAAATGAGAGTTTTGTAGTAGATTTAAAACGTAATTTGTGTTGATTAAAAAGTAAGTATTAGCTAGGTTATTAATTGTTCTGTTTTGTGTTTTATCGGTTTTTGTTTTAGTATGTTTAGAATAATGGTTTTATTTGGTTATTTTACATTCGTCATTAAGTAAATTCGTCACATTTTTTAAACTCCATACATTCAAAGTTTATTCGTCACATGCATAAAAAATATGTGTAAATTCGTCACAAGTCTGCATAGGTACATGACCTTCACTTTACGACATCGACGTCAACATATTTTTTTTATAACTAAAACCAAGCCTAATAAACCTAAAATCAGACCAAACTATCTCCAAACCAATTAGTTTCACAAAGAAACAAGCGACAAGAACAAATAACCGTCTAACTGCCACTCAGACATTAAAAGCTTAACTAATAAGGGGTTAATGACCGGATAACTGATCGCCCTTCAGTTAATATTAAACTGTCTCGTAAATAACCGGAACTCATTTCGTTGTGATTTGACGAAGATTTAGACTCCAGGGACTGAGATTTATTGAGTAGGTGCCCCCGAAAATGATGAAGTAGATAAATAAGTATCTATACGCTTGGTTAGTTAGACGTTTTGTTTTCACATTAACTTTGTCCAGTGTCCTTTATAAATATCAGTTAAGCTGAAGAGACATTTTGTTTTTTTTTTTTTTTGCTTTGTTAACACAATCCGATTTTGTCAATCCGTAGATTGGAAAACATATTTTTGCATGTCACAGCCAGATTTACGAGTAAGAGTATTGGCTATATAACATTTCGTTATGACTTAATAAAGTGGAGCAGTAACACGATCAAAAAAACTGGTGAAGCCTTGGGTGACAGCAAATTAATATTATATTTTTTATGTCTTTTTCTACACGCTATCTTTGTTTACTCATAATTTCTATATTACTTTTCCTTATTTTTTTCTAAGAAGAGGCCATTGCCCTGCAATGGGACAATTATCAACAATATTCGTTCGATAAATATTTTAAGGAACCTACCAACGTTTGTGACTTTTGAACTTTAATGAAGGCAAAGGTCAAAGGTCGTTTTCATGAAGAAGAATTCGGTTAAAGATTAAATTCAACATTGAATGATGAGAAAAGGGTTCGATCTACTACTGAAAATTTGGCTGTGCTTTGTTTAATCGTGGCTTTACACAGAACCGGCACGGCGCTGGCAATCCTACGGTCAGTGATTGGACGACTACACAGAGGCGTCAATATGGCGTTACTATTGATATTTTGTGAAAATTATTTTTGATTTTTAAAATTTTTCATAATCCTTCGAACACACGTGATTCGAGATACAATAGAAGGACAAGAGCAGCGCGACAGTCAGCTGTCGTTTGGTCGTCGAAAGGTTAATGCGTATTGAGGCATTTTAGGAGAGTCTACCAGTGATTTGTCACCCCCACCTACTGACTTCTTCTTTACCGAAGACCGTAGATGTGTTTACCTCTTAGAGGCAAATTAAAAATGATTCATGTGCCTGTAATTACACAACATTATTTATCGGTTTTTCTTACTTTAAACAGTGCCTGAATAGTTTTCAACAAACTCCAATTTCCGTAAGGCGAATACTACTAGGTGTATGATCAAATTCAAATACATAGAATCCTCAGTATTAAGCCATAGCTCTGTTCATTATCTACCTCAACACCCTGAGTTATCTAAGCAACTTGGCGAAATAAACACAATGTCGTAACAAGTTAGTTATAATTTAAGTAAAAGCGCATTCAGACGGGGTTCCTAACGCAATTATTGTGCGACTAAGTCTGAGTTCAAACTCCTTCTGTCAGCAATAATTGGATATAAGTCTAGTCTAACTATAACGAGTAAGCTGTCTAATGATTCAATTGCTATTATAAAAGATACCACTGTTTTTATCTGGCCTGGTTGATGTATAATCATACGCAACAAAGAACAGGTAAAAAAAGTAGAAAATTGTAGCTAATTTTGTTCAGCGGTTAAAAAGTGATAAATGATAAAAAAAAAAACAGGCGTTTAGTCACTCATCAATCCAAAAACTTTTGCATTTATTAAATTTCTAGCTTCAGCACTTAACTTAGCCGATTTTGTTTGATGATATATGTATAGCTCATACTATTTGAATCAGGTTTTAATATACAGAAATAATTAATTCCTTCCAATTTAAAGTTCTTACAATAATTTGCCGGTTTGAACAAACAAACCACCTCTCATAATTTTGTTAGTATAGATCGCCTATATCTCTAGTTGTATAAGCTTTATTCTTGAACAGTTTCACTAAAACCTTTTCAAAAGTTTATGTGCAAAAGAGTGACGGACATGTATACATCAGTTCTTCCTTCCTTACAACTTTCACGTTTATGATAATAGTAGAAAGTAGGATAACGATGGTCATAGCGGACCTAATGACATTACTTGTTAACTAAAGATACCTAATACTTAGTTTTCCCTGTAAAGAGAAACTTTAATGATGGATGATTGGGACTACTAACAATATAATTAGTGAACGACAATTATTGTACAGTTGTGTCAGTCAATGGTCTCATAGCGAAAAGTTTTGACCAACATATTCAAAAGCTATCGCTCAACAGCTGGCTCAGGAACCAGATTCAAAAATCAGTTGTCTACGGCACGCATTGTGAGGAGGTTCCTCACTCTGGAACCCTAACCATCGTTAGCTTGGGTCTCAATACCTACAAAATTACTTTTTTTTTTTTTAAATATGTAAAAAGATATGTTAAATAAAGAATGCTGGGAAAACAATAATTATTATTCAAGTAATTTAACCTTTCAACTCCCAAGTGACAGCCGGCTGTCGCACTGCTATTGTCTTTCTATTGTGTTGAATCACGTGTGTTCGAAGGTTTAAAGTAAATGCCAAGGATTTGACCTCTTCAGAAAAAAAGAACTAAAGAAGTTATTTCGAATTACTTTGGTCCTAAATATAGGAAAATCTTTGTCTGACCAATTCCTTTATAAATGCTAAACTACTAAAGGAAATAAAAAGCAGAAAAGGTCATCTATATAAATAAAGGTTGGACCTTTGAAATGTCAAAACTCTGGTTAGTTTTGGTAGGCGGCTTCATTTACTTGCCCAATCTCCTTTTTATTTTTTTAATATCATGTACTATCTTTTGTCATCTTTTTAGCCTTTTTCTTTGCTGGGATCGGCTTCAAAACTAATCGGATCCAGTTGAATCCAAGTGTTTTACATGTAGCCACTGGGTTTTTTTTTTGGGGAGTGGGAAATCTTCAAATGACTGCTCCCGTCCTGGGTGTGGCGGGAAGGCGTGTCAGACTTGTACCGACTAAAACCCACTCATGTTCCTTCAGTTGCCCTTTATGTTCCGGGGTCACGGTAACTATTATAAACATTCCGCAACCCCAGCAACAATCCGCAACTCCGGCAACATCACACTCCACAACCTAGATACTAGGTAAAACCGGTACTTAGGTTCTTAGATACCCGGTTAATTGGCTGTCAATCTTTGTGGCTTCTGACTATCCGCAACGATTGTGAAAGATCTACTAACGACAAATGGTTTTACGTAATTTGGCATTAAAAGTCAGCGATATATTTTGCTAAACTTAAAAAAAAAAAGTTTATTTAAAAAATCACTTGGCCGGGTTCGATAGAGTCCAAAAACATTTTATTTTTTAGCAACTGGATTTTGAACGTATAACAGTGAACTGTGTGACACAAACCTAGCAAAAGCAACAATAAATGTGAAAGTAACTCAGTCTGTCTGCCTGTCTATCTGTCTGTCTGTCTCTTCTTCACGCCCAAAACACTGAACCGATTAGAATGAAATTTGGTACAGATATAGCCAGAGACCCGAGAAAGGACGTAGGATAGTTTTCATCCCGTTAATCCCCCGGGAACGGGAACTATTATTCTACGCGGACGAAATCGCGGGCAAAAGCTAGTCAACAATATATTCTATTCCACAATGCCACTTGTAGAATAGCCACACAGGCCTGTGAAAAACAACCCTAGTATTCCATAATCATTTTTAAAAGATAAATCTCATCAGTTAAAACCATCAATAAAAAATACCTCCACAGTTCACAACGCTGCAAACTTCCTTGCAGTCTACTATAATTGTGGATGTAACGAAGATTAATAGCACTCTAGTTAATGATAATGGAAACAAAGCGAACGAGCCTCCGAAACGCGGGAATTTCAATTCGCACTGTTTTAATTAAACGCCCGAAGCCTTAGTACACTACCGGCCAGAGAAATGGACATGGTGAATAAATGTAGTGGTTTTTTTTTAATTATTTCTGTTTTTGTGAAGGTCAGATACTAAAGATTTGTTTAGATGTTTTTGTTTCCCATAAGAATTAATAAGGTGTCAGTGATAAACAAACAGAAAATATATTTTTTTTTACATTGTGAAAAAAAGGTTTTTTTTTCACAAATATAAAATTAAAATCCCGACTGCATAAAAATAAAAAGTGAACTCAAAAGATAGAAACAAGACTTAAATAATCAAATATTTATGAAACAGAGACAGCTTTGTTTCTGTTTCATGTAATTGCCACCAAATCATGAGAGGCCGCCACTGAATCATTAGGCCATCAGGACAAGTGAAACTGGGTTTTAAGTAATATATCTCGACTTTACTTAAATACAGTTTAGTGTAGAAAGCTGAAGAATTTTCCACTGTGTGAGTACTTGTTTAACTAAGTTTGAAGGTTTCGATATCAAGTTGCGGTTGTTTTGTGGTAGGTAGTTGTTTGCTAGTTTGTAATTGCGAAGTAGAATTGTATTACTGTTTGTGCGATTTAGTGAGAATATAGGATGTTTGAAGTTTGTGTAAACTGGGGTTTAGGGAAAGATAAGTGTTGAATCTTTAAGAGAAGACAACGGAGGTGATTACTAATATCCCAATCATGTTTACCAGTAATACGGTATTTTACAACATCATCAATTGACGTCTTTTTATGAGCTGTCAAAACGCAATTCTCCCATATATTTTGTACAGCAATGTCACCTTAAGACGTCACTAATTTAACAACTCACTTGACTAACTATTTATTAATTCAAAACAACAACAAAAATTTCAAATTATATCCATGCGGGAAAAGTCGCTAGCAAAAGATGGTATTCTATTTATCTACTTTATTCTATTAACACTTTTTAAGTATTACCTAATTAAAGTTATATGAGAGATAGTTGTTCCTTGTATCCCGATAAAAATAATTCAGGGTGGTTTGCAAACAATGCATAATTTAAATTTACGACTGCTAGTACCTGTAACGTCTTCAATGGCGTGAACCGTGGCTTCAATATTAAAAGTAGTACAAAAAATTATCTGAGGAGGTCACGTAATAACAGTTCTTAAATATTAAGATTTAAGCGGAAAAGTAAAAGCACATTAACTATTTAAATCTTTACATAAAAAAGACAGACTCTTCGACGGTAAACTCATGATTTTTTTTAAGATGTATATATTATTTTATATTATACTAGCTAGCTAGTGGAATAATAGTTCCCGTTCCCTGTTGATTTCCGGAATGAAAACTATCCTATGTCCTTTCTCGGGTCCCAGACTATATCTGTACCAAAATCATTCAAATCGGTTCAGTGGTTTAGGCGTGAAGAAGAGACAGACAGACTGAGTTACTTTCGCATTTATAATATTAGTACGGATTATAGTATCCACTGAAATTATTTAGGAATTATCGACCCCTAAAAGGGTAACATAGTGGTTGGAAATTCGACATTCACGTGGGCGAAGTTGCGGGCGAAAGCTAGTTACATAACAAAGAGAACAAATACATACTTTGCCATTTTCTACGAAATAGCAATATATTTTATATAAATTGAAATAGACTATAATATGTTGCGATTCCCTGAACATTACTTAATGATGCGTGCATCGAATGAACAAGGAAATATTAATTTACATTTCCGCTGGGTAAAAGGAAAATCGCATTACAATTAATTAATCAAAATATACTGCGTATTCAAATTTATTTTCATCAGCCAAAGTAATCTTTGTTTATTTTACATAATTGCCAAACACACAAAATTCACAGATAAAAAAAATATAAATTCTGAAAGATAAAAAACAGAAAAAAAAACAACAATATTAATCACTACCAGGTTATTCTGCAAGGACTTGTAAATACCAAATTGTAATGAGAACATAAAACACGTTCATATTGAGAGTCTAATAACTTTTTAACATATGTTTTTTTTTCTTACCATCATTAATTTAACAATAATTTATGAGTTTTAACTTTTTGACGACCAAGCAACAGCCGGCTGTCGCTCTGCTATTGTCTTTTTATTGTTTTTCGAATCAAGTGTATTCGCAGGTTTAAGCCAACATAAGCTACGCCAACATAAAGCACTGATGAAGACTGAGCGTTCGACCTGCTGTGTTGTGTCGCTGGTTCGATTCCCGGTCGGGAAAAATATCTATAAGGTCAGCAGATACTTATTCTGAGTCTGGTTGTTTCTGTATAGGAGTTTATTACGTTTGTAAACGCATCCAAGATAAAGGAGAAACTGCTTTTGCTGCCGCCTTGGTCTGCGAGTTGTAATAGCAGAGATTACCCCATACAAACAAAATTACAAAATAAACTATACCTTTTCATTATATCAGTGAAGAAGTATCTTTTTGTAACTATGTCTAAGTCAAATTTGTTATATAGTTCCTCAAAGGAATACAAAAACTACAAAATATCAGGTGTTAAGCAAGATTATCAAACCTAAAAAAATACATCTAAAAACAAAGGTTCTTTAACAATTAATGCTAATTAATCTCTACTCGGTAATGAGTACTTCGAATAAAAACCCTTTAAACCTCCGACCCTATATCTATAATTCCTACAAACATATTCTAAAAATTAATCCTTTCTAACGAACCAATTTGTTTGTTTGGGCGCCCTACACATTTTCAACGAACACATAATCTCTTCAACAAGGCATATTTATCGACAATTGAAATGCTTTGCAGTTTTCAAAATACCAAGTTTAGCTTTAGTAGACTGGCTGGTTTCTCAACATCAATATTTTATGATTTAAACCTCCGAACACACGTGATTCGAGACACAATAAAAAGACAACAGCAGCGCGACAGCCGGCTGTCAGATGGTTGTTGAAAGGTTAATAGAATGTCATAAGAGAAATCCATGTCTTAAACACGTTAAATAGGCTCATCAGCACTTAACTTTGGCTAACTACTTTTCTAATACATTTCTAATTCTGCATCTCTTAATTCAAAAAAACATGCCAAGTGTGAGTCTGGCTTACACGTCATGAGTTTCGTCCTACAAGTCCTAGTATATAAAACTTTTAGTTCCTTAAGTTTTTCCCATTGATGTTAATGTCAGCATCCTGCTTGATGTTTGATTACTGCTATTTAATAGCTACTTGCATCAGACATCTTACTGGGTTAGGCACTGGATAACACGACACTCCTTGGTTTGGACTGTAGACAAATTATCTAACGTTTGACTATCCGTAACGACTGTCAAAGATATGCGTTTGACAACCGAGACCAATCGTTTTACGTGCTTTCCGGGGCACGCGACCATACTATTAAGTATGAGGAAAAATACCGAAAAAATCAAAGTCTTGTACGAGTCTCTTTAATCTTTAGCGTTATTTTATTTTTATTATTTGTTTTATTGCAGCCGAACACATAAAACATTTCAACTACAGCCGCTTTAAACGATACAGCTCTGTGACAGACAGAGCGAAGGCAACTGGGTCCCGTTTAACACACCATGGCGACAGAACCCCAAAAATCATAAAAGTAAAGGTGAGAGTTCAAGAGCTCAATTTAGTACACCTATATCTGAAGAGACGGCAGTGTGAACTCGGCGTATAAATAACAGAGTCAGCGAACGACCTAAATAATGAAGCATAAAATGAACATCGGCTATGCTCAACATGAGCACGTCGCCTTCGACAGAATGTGCTCTTACACACTAAAAGCTCTTTTGGTCTGTTCCATGAGAATCCTCCATTGTTTTCGCTGTAGCCTCACGCCTAGTTTATTCTGTACGACCACGGCGTCGTATTATGAATCTTTCACGTTGTTGTTTTTACGTACGGATATAAAATTGGACGTAAAATTCTAGTCACGTTCTTGTCTCCGAACAGAGTCAATCATTGTTTTATTAGGTACGCGCTCTAGCGATACAAGGGCCGGGACAATCTATGAGTGCCAAGTTTTTATAAGGCCCCTCTTTAACGATATGGGCCTGTTTACAGAGTGTCATATCGTTCTTTTTAACCGCATTCGGGGGTTATTGTTGTACTGAGTAAATACGATATGGGGTGGCAGCCTTTGTAATGTTATATTTCCGATTTTATTCAACCGTGAACTTAGCTAATGTGTTTTATTGATGGTTTTGTAGATTTCTAAAGGCTCTAATATGAGCTTATCATGTATGTCATTTCGAAAAGTAACCTTTTTGTATAAGGCCGGTTAATTTTTTTGTAATAACTATGTTATTTATATCATATCTGGAAAAAAAAGCATCTGAGGTCGTGAAAAAGGCCCAATTCTAACTAATTAGAACTACTGTGTGTAAAAAAGTAAATGTGAAATTCGTATGCAATAAAAAGGTGACTGAACTAAAGGTAAGTTCGCATTTCAAGCTCAGTTTTCAGATGTTCAAAATACCTACAAGGGTGTAATTGTATATTAGATCCGTTTGGGGTTGAAACCCTGGGATCAAGAGCCTCTTATTTTTAGGTAGTCCAAAAGGCTGTTAAAGGCTGACTGTATTACTTTAGCCATGTCACGAATCTCGTGAAGTTGAAATTATACCAAATTTATTTTAACATATGCTTAGTAACCTATACCTGGTTCTACTAAATAATTTATTTATGCATCATTTATTTCAATTAACAAAGATTCATAACATTTATGCCTTAAACTAACATACGTTCATCTTATATTTAAACTATTTCGTCCGGTTTCTTTCACAAAAACGGCGAAATAAGATACCCATCGACCAAAACTCTTCTGAATAATAAAATTGTTTAAATATAAATAAATAAATATCTTGGGACAACTCACACACGGCCAACTGATGCCAAGCTAAGCAGAACCTGTATTATAGTAACCAGACAACTGATATACATACTTATATAATTTATAAATACATACTTACATATTATAGATAAATCACACCCAGACACTGAAGCATGCTCATCACACAAAGTTTGTTCTGGGTGGGAATCGAGCCCACGACCTCCGGCTTAACAGTCAGGGCTACTAACCACTAGACCAACAGGCCCGTCAAAATAAAAGCCCGTCATATATAAATGAACAATAATTCAATTACAAAATTTATACACAATTCTTTCTAAATATAACCTACCGGTTTATCTGCAACCTTCGTAAGTGCAATGCAAATATTCCCATAAATGTGGACAATAATGTACTCCTGCCAACAAAGATAATTCCCGAAGAGGGAAGTTTTTGTATCAAATGGAATTCATTTACTAACTGGCCCGGTGCCAGCGTGGATTTCTATTACACAATTCTATTAGCCTTAAGTTTGTACTATCAATGTGTAAACTTGAGAAGTTTATTGAAATAATCTGTAACTCGGATATTATCTTTTACAGGGTTAAAATCATTTTGCGCTGATATCTATCGAGTTTTTTTTTGTCCTGTGCAGGTCTCTTCCGATTCCAATTGATATAAATATGAAGATGACCTGCAGGCGTGTCTGGACTGCTTAAAATAAAACAATTTATTTGCCGTCTACATTGATGCTCAGTTTGTGCGCGGAGTGTGCTCGGATCGTGCTCGCAAGCCGTCAGCCAATGAGAATTCTGTTACATTGCATGTTGCATTGTCTGCGAGTCTGGACGCGCCTTTATTTATAACCAACAGATACTATTCCCTATTCACCCCTCTCTTTATGTGCCCATATAAATTCCTTTTAAATCCGCTTTTTAACATCATGTAACGAATAAATAAACAGAAAAAAAACTTGAAACTGTACTTCACATAAAATCCTAATAAATGAGTCTCAAAAATAGACTCCACGAAAAGACACTCCTCTAAACATACAAAAATACGAATTTAACTCTTCGACTCAAAAAACACTGCACACTCAACCCTTCAAATGCGACAGACATTTATAAGCCAGGGCTTACACGATCAAGATTAAAAAAGTCCCAACAAGCTAAGATAACAAATGTCGGTAAAAAAATAAATACAAAAACTTGTTTAGTTAGAGGGTTAGTTGATGACGAAACGGAGTTGAGAGATTTAACTGGAGTGTTAAAAAAGACGCGGTTAATTTTAACTGTGATCTTTTTGACAGTTGACAGATGGAACTAGTGATGGAATGATTACTTAAGTAATTGCTACTTATCTAGGCTATTATTGTAACATTACAGGGGTTTCTTATAGATTTTGTCCAAATAAATAACAAATACGAAAAAAGAGATTGTATCATATTTTTTCGATTGTAATAACAGAGGTTAGAGATTTAACCATTTAAAAAAAAACTATAATGAATATTATTTTATTTCCATCGCATTAACTGATCACATAATTATCCAAATCAGATCCTGAAACAGACTTAATAAACAAGAAAACGAAATTAACTCACCAACGAAAGAATCTTATGCCTCTAATAACAATAAAAGCTAGGTCCAAGTTGGCATACTTACAAAATCTAAGACATAACTTGAGCTAACTCAGAGACTCGAACACTAAGCACTAAATATTTTCATACATTTATTTGTACAAACAATCTCGGAGATTGCACTAACGAGATGAGGAATTGTATTGAAACGGGTATTTTAGATCATCATTTGAATAAGTATAGAGTTTAATTTATATAAATAGAGATTAGCTTTATATAACACTCATAGATTGTCCAAATACAGCAAAAGTGGTCTATATCATATTCATATAACGCAAAATAGCAAACAAATCAGACACCGGACAAAGTCACAGGCAATAGCTGGTCAATAATACTTTCTAACAAACAGCTTCCCCCCTAGACGAGTGGCATTGTAGAATAGATAGCGAAAATTTATGAAAGATTGTCAAATGTATGGAGATGTCAAATTGTTTAGCGAAAGCTTATGTCAATTCCATACATTTGACCATCTTTTCGTTTTCGCTATCTATTCTACAATGCCACTTGTCTAGGCCCTCAGGTATGTTAATTTGTAACCAATATTCTAATAAATTTAATAAAAAAGCAACTGCTTATACAAAAGGTAAAGAATTCAGCAGGTGAGCCTCATGAGAACATCGTAAATAAAATCATGAAATGAGATTGGAAGCCAGATGTTTTATTGAAGTCAAGAGTGCAGTTGAGTACTGGCATCTGGTCGCCGCGTCTTGAGAATTTGTGCTTGGAACGTTTAGAGGGGGCAGATTTTAAATTGTGAAGTTAGTTAGACTTTTAAAGTGAATGTTTTGAGAGTTCTTTCCATGTTTGTGTCTGTTATACTGAGTTTGGAAAGGCAGAATACTGCTTACATTGTCGAATAAACGAACACACGCTTCCGAGCCATAGCTTTATTAAGTTTTGAATTTATCAAAATAAAGTAATAAATTATGGCTTACTAGCTTTTGCCCACGACTTCGTCCGCGTGGAGTAATAGTTCCCGTTCTCGAGGGATATCCGGAATGAAAACTATCCTATGTCCTTTCCCGGGTCCCAGACTATATCTGTACCAAATTTCAGTCAAATCGGTTTAGTGGTTAGGGCGTAAAGAAGAGACAGACAGACAGACAGACAGACAGACCGACAGACAGATAGACCGACAGACAGACAGACCGACAGACAGAGTTACTTTCGCATTTATAATATTAGTATGGATAAGGTAGGTACAGATTAATTGCCTATATGGAATGCACTGCATGGCCTATGATATTATTTTAAACATAGCGTATTGCTTGCTTCGCATATCGTTTTGAAATTTCCAAGAGAAATCAGTCAATTTCCCGCCCTTCCTTCAGCTAAACCATTGCTTATGGAAACCACAGCAGAAGTACACATAACGAACTTAGAAAGGAACACAGCTTAGCAAGATTTACAAGTGAACAAATACTACATCATAGCGATAAATTCAACCTTGTCCGTAGTATCTAAAACAAGCATTTCTATGCAATTTTTACTACCAGAATATTTTCTTTCTTTATTATTATGTTGTAACATCTAAGTTATTGTTAGCTCTGAGCTTCGAACCACCTGTCTTGAACGGCGACATGTCGCGCGCATCGCAAAATCTCTGCCATTTTTTATTTTGGTTATATTGAGACTACCTATTTATGAAGTAAGAGCATTTTCTGCAGGATTTATATAAAACTATCTACATAAGAAACATAAGGAGCCAAATATTTTTTTATGTTCTCTTCTGTTAATGTGACCCAGTTACCTAGTGGTAATATCACGACTACCTGCAAGTACCAATATTTTAACTTTTTCTGTCTTGTATGTCTTTCATTTAGAAAAAACGTCGGCAGATATCATTACTCGTCTTCTCCAAAAAAGATGAAAGGCAGCTCAAATCTTTTCATCTCACCTGTCATAAAACTTAATTACCATCACCACCTTAACTATTTAACGCCATCATCATTAATATTCCCACCGCAATTACCATCTCTAACGTCTCTATAATTTAAATGGACCTTAATAAACTCCACTAAGACCACTTTAAGTTCGGAAACCGCTTCTTAAACTAGAGCTTCAACGACGTAATCCGTACGTCGTGGAGACGTAATCCATACGTCGTTGCGACGTATACAACTAATGCAAGTTACGCTTTAGGGATACATTGTGTAGCCGTTTCGGACGTGCACTTATTGTTTCAAGTCGCTCATATGGGTCCAATGATTAGACGTTGAATCTCTTGTCTCAGAACAATGGGTCTATTCTAAGGACCTATTCTGGCTAGTATCTGATATCTTATCGTGTTGCGTTCAGGTGTCGAAGGAGAATCGCCTTGAGACGGCTAGTCAAGGGATTCACTGGAACTACTGAAGTGACTTAAGCTAGATCGGATGGTAGGTGAGATTATGACAAGCGTGTACCTGCATTATACGTATCATATTGTTCTAGCCAAATCTGGTCTGTTGTCATGTCTATAGATTCTTGCAGTGATAGGCATAACTAGGTAGGCATAACCTTTGCGTCAAAGAATATTATGTATCGGATTTTAGATTAATTTGAGGTTGCATTATTTAGGGAATACACATTCTTATTCAGCTTGTGTGTTCGTTTAGCATTCCGCGTCCGTTCAGCATGTGTTTAAAAAAATTGTTTTAAAAGGAAACAAGCTGAATGGAGCACAAAATAATTACCAGTTGCCCTAAATAGAATAAAAGTCATAAAAGTTACACAACTTCAAATTATCGCGGACAATCCATTTTTTTGTCATCTCGAGATCAGATACCCAGCATCAAAATGCAAAACGTCTCCATATTAATTGTTCTCAACCTGAATCGTGTAAAAAAGAATCCAGAAAGATTCCCGACGCTTATTGGATTAATTGGAAACTGAAAGGTGTAGTTATGGAACTATTTTCCGTATCAATTGCGATTTCTCTTTTAATTGACTCTTTTCAAGATTTTTCTGTTGGAACTTGGATTTAGAGACTTGGCGACTAGAATTATTGTAGTAAGTTTTAGAAATACTTTTTTTTGTTTAGTGGTAAAACGTCAACTAGAAAATATCTACAGTCTCTTTAGTATCGGTGATCGCAAGGGTGATTGCTCTTGCACAGGGTCCTAGATTCGATTTCCAAGTCGGGCGAAAACAAAGTTGAAAAGTAGTTTTTCCATCAGGAATTGCTGAATTTTACAACAATTATTTGGTTGTTAAGTAAAACAGTGATGTGACATTTGTCAATCAGACTTATACCTAGCAGAAAAGGGTATAAGCTGGTATAAGACTAGTAAAATTGACACAGCTCTGAGCATATATTATATTACAAAAACATTGAACAAGCTGACGATGTTTACAGGACCTTGTTACATTTAAGGTAATAATTCTATTCAATTACTATTACAGCCAGAGGGTATTGTAACTTAGTCCCTGGTAATAACATTCAGGCTATGTAACAAGGGTCCCTGGAATCTAAATGGTTGTTCCTGAAATAAGTAGCCCTAACTAATTCCAAGATTGTGGGAGATAAATACTTTCCTAACCAATTTGCGGATTATTTATGTGAATGTGTGCTTGTTTAGTAGTATTAATATCTGTTAGGCAGTATGGTGAACACTTACGCTTAAACTGATGAACGAATTTAGGATTCGACAGCTTAGTGACAAATTCCCTATATTTAACGTCTACGAAGCCAAAAAAATCTTGGTTCTATACAGTTACACATTGATATCAATTTACAACAATATGTTATCAATTTGCCGAATTGGAAATTGTCACTCATATTCAATTATTCCTTGCTTATTTAATTCTATAGAAAATTATATCAATTGTTGTCGCTTTTTATAGATTATAGGTACTTAACAGCGAAACTCTTAAAATGTTTCGACAAGTGTACCTAGAAATTATATAATGAATCAGACAGGATCAGCAAAATAATAAATTCTTCTTGTTAAACGAATTAGTTCAATTTGAAGTCAGTCAGTTGAATTAATAAGGTTTTAATTCCGACTGTGCGGTTAATGAGGCAAATCACGGTTTTTTGAGAGAACCAACGAGTCGTCAATTTTTTTGTTGGAGAATTTTTAGATTATGAGCAGTGATCGGAAATTGAAATCAAAATAAGTATGAATATGACTTAAAAGGCAATTCAAGGCGTTCACGCAATAAAAGTATGTAAATATGTAAGTTGTCAGGATTTTAATTGTGTGAAATAACAATTACTAGGTTCAATTTTCTGACAGACTGACACCTTGACGATTCGAAAGTACCTGTAAATGGTTTATTTGAATAAAATAGTTTTGAATTTTTTTGAATTACATTAAAAAATAAACGTATAATTACTAATCATCTAGAATTGTAATCCCGAAAAATTTAGATTATTGTCATATTTTTGACAGTAGTAGCACCCAAATTACGATCACAATTATGAGTCCCATACAGCTCAAATACAATGATGTTCGAACAATCAAATGATCTCGATGCTATAAAACCACCACCCGGACAAGAGAATTTTCAATCCGAGATGAATCACTAGTTTAAATATATGTAGATCGACCGCAGTTACTAGATACGACTAAGCGACAGCTGGTTGTCTCGCTGCTATTGTCTTTATATTGTCTCGAATCATGTGTGTTCGAAAGTTTAAAAGGCTAAAAGCAAAATCTATTATAGGTACTCTAGTTTTAGGGAGTAGTAATAAAAAAAATATACTTCACCGCTCATCGGGATTTAACGCGAACGTACCTTTAATTTATTTTTTGATTGACGTTTCGGCAGGGTTTCACCTGCCATGGTCACAAGCAGACTGTCCGGCGACACTACGCCGTCGATGAAGTAGACTGATCTTCATCTACCCTCGATGTTGATGAATGTATAAAGCCGCGTACACACTACACTCACTGAGTCCGGTTTTTTAGTCGACTTAAAATCGCGATGGTGAATTTTTGCAATCACTGGATTCCATGTGGCCGACAGTTTGAATCCTTCTTCCCGATTGAAATTTTTGTGTTTTTTAATCTTAATCGCTTCACGCACAACTCTTGAGTAAAAATGGCAATCAGTGGAGAGGATTTGTGGACGATGGAATTCGATCCAATGATTGCTGCCTGCTTCCAGTATGTGTTCTGCAATCGCTGATTTATTGGATTTATGGTAGAAAATGCCTAAGGCATTAAGTCCGCCTCTGTACGGTGTTGTACATAAAGTTAAATAAATATTCGTCTGACGATTTTTACAGCTGCGATGGTAGGTGTTGAAAAATTACAATATTCACCTTTAATACTATAACCCTGCCGAAACGTCAAGCCAAAAAAATAAATAAAAGGTACGTGCGCGTTAAATCCCGATAAGCGGTGAAGTATAAATATGCAACGCGAAAGTTTAAAGTGTAATGTACAAAAAATATGTTTTATTAAAATAAAAAATGCCCTGAAAATAACCTAATCAACTTCCGTACAAAATGCCTAATTTTTGGAGTATAGTTAGTTATATGCCACAGCTCGAAATATAATTCATATCACGAAAAAATACCAAGTTTTCCAAACAAACTTCAACAATAGGCTCTCAAAGCCAATGGCTAATAAATTTAGCGCGCCAAACCGGTGACGTCATTAAGGAATTCCCATTTCTTTTATATAATACTTGAACGTATATACAACCATTATAGTGTATAATAGTATTGACCTGCGGACTGGTCCATTAAGTTTATTATCAACTGCATTCCATTGAGATGCATCATCCTTGACTCATGCATACCTGTAACAAAGAAACATTTATTAATACTGCGATATAATGATGTTTAGTGTAGTTGGTATTGTGACCGCGGTTGGTCGTTGGTGAGATTCTAAGGTACCCCACGAAAAAATCCCAATAACACTGCTCTTTATTATAATTAGGGGTTTTCGTGAGTTTATTGGGAAGATGTGGGTTTTAGTGGTGATAGGCTCTTGAATAAAAGTCAGAAACATAGTCTAGTTGCGGAATGTTTATAATAGTTACCGTGACCCCGGAACATAAAGGGCAACCGAAGGAACATGAGTGGGTTTTAGTCAGTAAAAATCTGACACGCCCTACCGCCGCACCTAGGACGGGACCAGTCATTGGATGATTTCCTACTCCCAAAAAAAAATACATAATCTAGGGGCAGTGCTTTGTTTATCTATGTAAGTTATGTTATATATCACTTATTTATTTATGTAATTATATAAAAAAACTAGCCTTTGCCCGCGGCTTCACCCGCCCTCAGGTCGAGCTCTCAGGCCTCAGGCTATGGACATTATGATGACATTATCATCGGTGCAATATCACACCATTATTCTTGTGTCACATAATTATATGAGGACGATTTAACTGATGACATAAAACTTTAACTTAATTGCTTTCTAAACATTTACAGTATCAGCATAATAATATTACAGAACGAAAGATTATAATCATGCAGTAAGTTCGATTCAGAAAACTTTACCCACTATTTTAACTTTCAAAGACACGGTGAGCCCGCTAGTTTCAATAAAATATTCTGATTTCTTAGTGGTCGTAAAACGCAGGATTCTAAGGTACACTTCTGCTTTCCGCTTTAATAGATACGGGCGTGATATAATACATTTATATTTTATTTACTACCATCACGCCGCATATTTGATCATGATAACGACTTTTAAAGTAATTAGTGTATACTAGGACAATTAATAAACGGTAGAGGGCATTGAACTTGTGAACCTATATAACTAAATACGAGCATATAGATAATATCGACATAATATTTCTAAGTGAAGGACCTGTCATTGCCAGAAATATCGGTAAAGACAAAGAGCTTAATATGATTACCTTTTTTAAGCGAAATTCTGTCTTCAGAAACCTCCGATACGTCTAATTTGATATGATCTTAGAAAGGAATAAAAACGTACAAAGAAATAATTCAAGATACAGTTATATTTATATACAATTCCGATACACTTAATTATGTAAAAGCTTTTGCTCCTGACTTCGACTGCGTGAATGACAAAACAAATCTTCCAAGATTCAACTCATCTCACAGAATCCTTCATAATTGCTTTAGCAGTTTAGGTGACGTAATATAACTAATAAAAAAAAACACGTTTTTAGTACGCCCAATATTTTTAACTTATTTTATTTTATTATGTGTTACTAGCTTTTGCCCGCGACTTCGTCCGCGTGGAATAATAGTTCCCGTTCCCGGGGGATTTCCGGGATGAAAACTATCCTATGTCCTTTCTCGGGTCCCAGACTATATCTGTACTAAATTTCATTCAAATCGGTTCAGTAATTTAGGCGTGAAGAAGAGACAGACAGGCAGACAGAGTTACTTTCGCATTTATAATATTAGTACGGATCCACCTTTAGCCTTTTTAAAAATAAATCGGTCTGCGGTAGATCTAAAGTTGGGTCGGTCCTAAAATAAAGACTTATATTTAGGTTTATGTTATTTTTCTACTCCGTTCGGAACGAATGTTTTTTTTTCTGTTTACCTTGGCCATTTCGAAGTCAATTACTAGGTAATAATTGTATAGTGATTTCTTATTTGGTGACCGTCGTTTTTTGCAATTTTACAATTATATATATTGAAAATAATTACCATCATTTAAATAGTTGTTTAAGCATTTTGTGAACTTTTAACAGCAAGTTTTTGTTTTTAGAACTTGCAATGTTAAAAATTGTTTTAAGTTTCGTATACTCATTACTCACCTTGTTACCCTTACATTATACAGATATTTCTAACTTATCGAATTCACAAGAAAGTGTATTTGACAATATATTTTTAACACAACGCTAACTGAAGACATCGACAGGGAACTGACGAGCTGTTGCTGGCGAATGTTACGATAAAAGCTTTAGAAATAACTCATGTTAGCAGCAAATTATTCAGAAGTAAAATGTATAAATAAATTTATTAATTACTAGCTTTTGCCCGCGACTTCGTCCGCGTGCAATAAAAGTTCCCGTTCCCGGGGGGATTTACGGTGTGAAAACTATCCTATGTCCTTTCTCGGCTCTCAGACTATATATGTACCAAGTTTCGATGAAATCGGTTCAGTGGTTTACGCGTGAAGAAGAGACAGACAGACAAAAGTTACTTTCGCTTTTATAATATTAGTACGGATTCAACGACGGGGTTGAGGCAGACCACGAAGGAGATGAAGGGACGAACTGGATGGATGTTTGTCCATTTGGAAGGAACAAGAAAAACATTGTTTAAGATGGAAAGAATTGACGAAGGCCAGGCCTAGAAGTAGGACAGAACAGGTTAACAAAAAAAAACATAACATTAAGACGATCCCAGTGGCGAGCCCAGTGGTTAAAGTCCTCTCATGAATGATATTGCGGGTCCGAAACCAGGAAGGTACAAATACGTACCAATTTACCAATTACATAACCGAAACACTTGCTTCACAACGTAAATTTATTTATGACAATCTAAGAAACTTTAGATCTTAACTAAAGACAAGATAAATAATTATGTTTGACACTCACTCACTTGCTAGCTAAACTAGCCGACTAGCATCTTGTCAACTAGCCCACTGTCATCGAGGCTCATCACAACCAAAGCCAAAAGCCAACAATCCAAACAAAAGAATAACTAAATCTCCAGTTAAAAGCCAGAAGAGGGCGCGGTTGTCAGTCAAAAACAGAACTTGTCTCATTTTCATAATTCCAATTAATAATAGCTTATCACAAAGAAACTTGGTGGGATGCCTTCATGCTTCCGAATCAATATTGTTCTTATAAATCTTCACCTAAGCGAAGACCAATTTCAATTTGAAATTCGCTTTGAATTAGACCCCTTTGTGAATAGAATACGTGAATTATTAATTTTTAAGCCGATCTTATTGAAAATAAATAAGAACTGTTTCTTCAAAAAACTGGTGAGTTAATTGTCTGGTCGGCATTGGGAGTTGTCATTTGGGTTATTAAAGGTTTGAGGAGGTGGGAGGATTTTTTTAAAAAAATGATCCCTTTGCTCTGAATGTGGAATAGAAAGGAAGCTATTGGACGTTGTAATATTAGCATTAACCTCTACTAAAAATTAACATTTAACCTTTCAACGACCAACCGACAGCCGGCTGTCGGGCTGTTATTTTATTTCTATTGTGTCTCCAATCACGCGTGTTCGAACGATTAAAGCAAAAATTATTCTTTGACAAAACGCTAAACATTTTCCAAATCGGTTCCGTTGTTTTTGAGATTAGCGTGTACAAAAAGAAAACTCTTCTACTTCATAGCATTTCACAGTATTTTTACAACAACGCTACCTTAAACATATTCAAGATTTTGAAGACGCGAATACAGGCCGATAGCAAACCATCGTCGTGACGTCATACAGTTCGACCCTTCAGCGTGGATAATTATAACGCGGTCTCCACCTAAAATATTCATGTAAACTACAGCCTAAATCCAGACAAGGCGGCTCGAACATAGATATTCCAAACCAAACGGTTTGAATTTAAACCGTTTGGTTATAATAATACGAGCCTATTTCTGTCCCAGTGGAGGACAAAGGCCTCTTCTCTTACAGAGAGCATTGATCACCACGCTTGCTCAAGGCAGATTGGCGATTTCAGACCCATATAACTACAAGTCCAGGTTTCTTCACAATGTTTTCTTTCACCGATGTCTGTTATGTCCAAGATAAACTTTAGAAAGTACATATGAATTGAAAAAGTCACATAGGCTCCAATCCATATGTTGTAATAAAAAAATAGGGTCATGCCAGGTGCTGACTCCATTATTGTTCAAACCTGATCGAAATCGACAGGTGTTCTCGACCGACACATGCACTCATCCGATCTTTCGGATTTGGCCGTATCGAGCAGATGGTCGGATGCAAACCGCTTTTATTTTTTAGTTCGATGTTTTTATCGTTATTTTTGGGAGGCTGTGTTTATGGTCGAAGGTTCTGTGGCGAGTTGTGTGCGAATTCTATTTTGTGGTTGCGCCTTTTTGTGTAAATGGTGGGAAAATAAAAATGTAATATTGTCGGTATCTAAAATTAAAAAAATCTTTAAATTTATAAATTGTAAATAACAATGGTGGGTAAGAAAACCACAATATTTGACGATTTGCGAAATCTGACTGTAAGAAGGATGGCTGATAATCGCCAAGAAAATAAAGAAATATATGGTGATAACAAACCGGGATGTAAATTGTGGGATTAGAGAGAAAGTACGCTGCACGCTGGTGCGCCTTACCTGGCTGTCTCCTTGCCTCGTGTATAGGTTCAACAAAATGGCGCCTGATGTTTCTTCGCCTTTTGGAGGCTTTGAAGCACAACACTGGAATTCTCTGTCTCTGTGTCCACAAACAATCACACCCGCGGGCGGTCAATCACAGCGGTTAATATTTGTTGTAATACGGTAGGAATTAACTAGGCGCGTTAAATAAATTCAAGAACGTGAAAAAAACTGCATTTTCACGTGCGGATCTTCCATCGAAGAATTTTCTTCTTTTTTCTTATGGCTTCTGACAGCCGTCAGGCGTGCGAGAGCGTGAAGGTCGGTCAAGACAGAATAGATAAAAAGAGGTCTAATTATTAATATTAAGAAATAATAGAAGGCGCTACCATTTCCCCCCGGCCTTAAAGGGTTGCCTTTAAAAGAGAAAATTGAATTAGCTATGTTAGGTGTACTACCGCATGACCTATCCACAGGCTAAAACAGCGTTAAAATATTTAAATTAATCTAAATTAACTTTATTATAACAAATTATAAACAAAAAACCTAAACTAAAAGGAGACCCAACTTAAAGCTAGATCTCACTGTGTCGGTAGCGGACAGAGACGTACAACAGGGCGCATGTAGCTACCCTTCGCGGTTTTCACGGTAACAACGCGTGTTGTACCGTCTTTAGATGTATGTAACTTATCAACTATGGCTAATGGCCATGAAAGGGGCGGAGAATTATCATTTATGATAATGACCAACGTACCCTCCTTTATAGGCGATACAGGACTATTCCATTTGGATCTAGCCTGCAGTTGGTGAAGGTACTCTGAGCGCCAGCGCTGCCAGAACGACTGCACGAGTTTATCGAGCAGAGTATGTCTCTGAAGCAGGCTAGAAGAGTCTGCTTCAGGAGCGGGAAGTGATGACAATGGCGCTGTGCTCAAGAAATGCGCAGGAGTTAACGCGGATGGTGATGGTGATGGCGCGTTAAATAAATTCAAGAACGTGAAAAAAACTGCATTTTCACGTGCGGATCTTCCATCGAAGAATTTTCTTCTTTTTTCTTATGGCTTCTGACAGCCGTCAGGCGTGCGAGAGCGTGAAGGTCGGTCAAGACAGAATAGATAAAAAGAGGTCTAATTATTAATATTAAGAAATAATAGAAGGCGCTACCATTTCCCCCCGGCCTTAAAGGGTTGCCTTTAAAAGAGAAAATTGAATTAGCTATGTTAGGTGTACTACCGCATGACCTATCCACAGGCTAAAACAGCGTTAAAATATTTAAATTAATCTAAATTAACTTTATTATAACAAATTATAAACAAAAAACCTAAACTAAAAGGAGACCCAACTTAAAGCTAGATCTCACTGTGTCGGTAGCGGACAGAGACGTACAACAGGGCGCATGTAGCTACCCTTCGCGGTTTTCACGGTAACAACGCGTGTTGTACCGTCTTTAGATGTATGTAACTTATCAACTATGGCTAATGGCCATGAAAGGGGCGGAGAATTATCATTTATGATAATGACCAACGTACCCTCCTTTATAGGCGATACAGGACTATTCCATTTGGATCTAGCCTGCAGTTGGTGAAGGTACTCTGAGCGCCAGCGCTGCCAGAACGACTGCACGAGTTTATCGAGCAGAGTATGTCTCTGAAGCAGGCTAGAAGAGTATGTCTCTGAAGCAGGCTAGAAGAGTCTGCTTCAGGAGCGGGAAGTGATGACAATGGCGCTGTGCTCAAGAAATGCGCAGGAGTTAACGCGGATGGTTCAGCAGGGTCACTGCTCAATGCTGTAAGCGGACGCGAGTTAACTAACGCCTCGATTTGAGCAAGGACCGTTAAAAGCTCTTCGTAAGAGAGGATTTGTTGGCCTATAACTTTGAAGAGATGCGTCTTAACTACCTTGACCATGCTTTCCCAACTTCCACCGAAATGTGGTGAAGCAGGTGGAATAAACTTCCAATCAATGTAATTTATGGAAAGTTCTTCCTCAAGACGAGTACGATACTCTTTATTGAGAAACTTATAAAGATCGCGTAAGTAAGAACTTGCACCCACAAAACAAGTGCCGTTATCTGTATATAAACACTGTATAGGGCCGCGTCGCGAAAGAAATCGTTTTAGGGCTGCTAGAAATGATACCGTGCTTAAATCTGTCGCAACTTCAATGTGTGTTGCACGCGTTGTCAAGCATGTGAAAATGCATAGCCATGCTTTACGGCTTCTAACACCTCGACCGCGAACTGGCGTGTACTGCGTAATCGCAACCGGTATGTGTAAACGCCTTATCGACCTGATTGACACGCTGGCTAGGTAGATCTGCCATGAGTGGAAAGACAGGACGCGGACGGAATTTAAAACAGACGTTACATTTATGTATTCTATGGCGAATTATTCGCCGTGCAGCTAAAATCCAATATTTATGCCTGAGTAAGGACATAAGCAACTCTGGACCTGCATGGAGATATTTTTTGTGATAAAAATCAACAAGAAGGTCGACCACATGATCATGACGCGGTAGAATGCAAGGATGCTTGTAGTTGTAAGGTTCGTCCGAATTTGACAGACGACCGCCAACTCGTATGATGCCGTGCTCGTCGAGAAACGGCTTGAGTTTAAGAAGCGCGGGAGAACAAGGCATACTATTTTTCAAATTTTGTATGTCGTTACTAAAATAAATAGCTTGTACAGCTCGCAATAATTTATGTTCTGCAACTTCAAAGTGAGAGCTTGAAATAGAAGTTCCATTAGGCAATAGCTTAAGAAATCTACAGATATAAATGATGGCGCGTAGTAGCTTAGACCACGACGACATGCGCAATGCGAGTGCATAAATCGGGGATTCCGCAACCTCAACAATCACGGGATGAGAGATAACTTTCCGTTCGGGTACGTCCTCGTCCTCTGCATTATGGTCAAATGGATGTATAGGCCACTCCGACGGATCATGGGACATCCAAGAAGGGCCATGACGCCACAAAGGATGATGCAGAAGTTTAATTGGACGAGAAAGGCAATCAGCGGGATTCTCAATACCCGCGACGTGATGGAAACAATCCGAAGGAATTAATTCAATTATTTTTGTAACGCGATTGGCGACAAAAGTCTGCCAGCGGTGAGGAGATGAATGAATCCAAGCGAGCACTACTTTAGAGTCAGTCATTGCAAATATTTTATTAATAGGGTAGTGGGGCGAAACTGTCTCTTGAACTCTGCGAAGTAACTGAGACAGCAGAAGGGCCGCGCACAACTCCAGTCTCGCAACCGAAATAGTTTTGACAGGCGAGACCTTGGACTTGGCACAAACTAATTGCACAGAGTAGTTGGAACCAATGCGGACTTGCAAATATACGACTCCGCCATAAGCGCGTTCACTGGCATCTGCGAAACCTATTAAGTTAAAAATACATCCATCGACCAATCCAAGATGACGCGGTATATTAATTTGATGGAGCGCGGGGAGTTCAATGCAAAACTGTTTCCAAGCGGTGACAATATGGTCGGAAGGAACGGCATCCCACTCACACTTTGATAACCAGAGTTCTTTGATCAAGAGCTTGGCGTACAAAATTGTGGGAGCCACAAAACCCATTATATCCCATAGTCGAGCCACTGTGGACAGCATAGTGCGTTTGGTGCACTTATCATCTGGAGGTGCGACTTGAAAATGAAACCTATCGCTGGATTGGTTCCAGCGCATACCAAGAACCTTATGCACAGATCCTTCAAATTCAACGTCTGTAAAAGCTTTATATGAATCAGGTATTTGCGCGAGAACCTCTTTAGAGTTACTTGACCATTTGACAAGATCAAATTGATCTCGCTTGAAGAGCTCAATAAGCTCTTTGCTAAGCGAGATTGCTTGCGGGGCGGATACGACACTACAGGCGATGTCATCCATATACAAAGTGGAGGTGGCAACAGCTGCTGCAGCGGGAAAGTTGTCGCCTTCATCAGCGATCAACTGGCGGACGACCTTCAATGCGTGATACGGACTTGACTTGAGTCCAAAACAAACCCTATTAAATTGATACACGGATATAGGTTCACTATTGTTAAAACGATAAAAGATCCGTTGAAATCTACGGTCAGATTCGCGAACGCCGATATTGAGAAACATTTGGCGGCAATCAGCTGACAGAGCAATTTGGAAAAGTCGAAACTTTATTATGATGTTAAATAAATCACCCTGTAGATTAGGGCCGGCATGCAAAATGTCATTGATCGACTGACCTGATGTAGTCTGGCAACTAGCATCTAAAACCACGCGAAGTTTAGTGAAGGTCTTATCTTCGCGAACTACGCCGTGATGTGGGATATAATACGAGGGAAAAGAATTATTCTCATCAATTACAACTGGACTCAAAAAACCCTTATTTATGTAGTCACGTATGACGTCATTATAAGCGCTGCGAAATTTAGGCGAAGCATTAAATTTGCGTTCTAAACAATAAAAGCGTCTAAGCGCAGCAGCGTACGAGTCGCCTAGCGAATAAGGGTCGCCACAAAATGGCAACGCCACAATATATCTGCCACTGTCGTCGCGAACAGTGGTAGCGCGGAAGTGTTCTTCACACTCGAGGTCCTTACGACTCAGCGAGGGCGGTGCGGAAATTTCTTCAAGCTCCCAAAATCGCTTGAGGAGAGAATCAATATTATTTTCTTGAAGAACAGAACAGCAAGACGTTGTATAATGAGGAGTATGTGATGTAGGTACGGTACCCATGACCACATACCCAAATACCGTCTCAATAGCAGGAGGTAAATTATATTGCTCACTACGTACAATATTAGATAGTAGTAAGTGCGGAAATATTGAAGCCCCGATCAAAACATCGATATTACCCGGCTGCGCAAAGTCTAAATCTGCGAGCGGCAATGACTCGAGGTGCTTAAGTAAGGACATATCCACATGAGCATTCGGCAATGTGTCCGTGATACGTTCTACTATAAGTGAAGAAACGTTAAAATTAATATCCCTGTTAATACGCGAATGTATTTTAATATCTACGGAACCCTTACATGATTTTTCTGAACCGCCAATACCCTTGACTACTATGTCAGTATTTTTAAAGTTATTCCACAATCCTAGGCGTTTCAAACAATCAAGAAGTAATAAAATTACTTTGGGATGCACTATCCAGTAAACAACGAATTATGTGAGGTGTGTTATGAGTATCGTATACTATTACTTGCGCGGTAGCGAGCAAAACCGTTGTGTACGCCGCCGTACATTGCGATGTAGCTTCGCGCTGAACGTGACAAGTGCGCGGGCGATGCTCGCGTGTGTGTGCGGCTGATGTAGTACATAACGATACTTCGGGATGAGCCGCGGACTCCGTGGTACGGACGGCCTGCGTTTGCGGTGACGTAACAACAGATGAACTTACAAGGTTACCAGGTTCATCCGGTAACGGCGAGGTTTTATTGAAATGGAGTAAAGTATGGTGAGCCTGATTGCATGAGCGGCATTTAGTTTTACTAGAACAGTTGCTTGTTTTGTGTTTAATACTTAGACAGTTAACGCAAGCTTTACTTTCTTTAACACATTTAAAACGAGCAGTCGGAGTTAATTTACTAAAAGCGGGACATTTTATAAAAGTGATCATGTACAATATTATTATTGCATAGACACTTGAGCGGATTATTATTATTATTATTAGAATCCGAACATGCTACGTAAGATTGCGGATTAGGAACCGAACTACTATTATTATTTCGCGATTTATTCGACTTTTTTTTACTGTCAATAAGGCTAGACGAGCCAGACGAACTAGGCTGCGTATTTTGAAATATTCGACACTGGTCTTTGATAAAGGTCACAAAACTATCTAGTGTAGGCATTTTATGATTACGTTCTGTCATCTCAAAAGCACGAATAGTTTCCGTGTCGAACTTTTTTATTGCGAGTTGAAATAACATAAAGTCGGAAAGGTTTTCTATTTTTAAGTTTTTAAGGGCATTAACTGCGGTGACAAAATTATCGATAAACAGCTGGAAATTCGAAACAGACGCGGGACCGGTCAGCTTAAGGTTTAAAGCTTGATCGAAGTAAGTAGACGCGAGGACACGAGTATCCTGATATCGGTCAACAAGTGACTGAAATATAACCTGATAATTCTCAGCATTGGGCGTGACACCTGCAAACACGGATTGCGCTTTCGACGACAGTTTCCCTATCAAATAGTACAATCTGTCGGCATCTTTCAGAGAGACATTATCATGCACTGTTGATTTAAAACTTGCATAAAATAATGGCCAGTTCCGTATGTCACCGTCAAATGACATAAGTTCAATTGGAGGTAGACGCGGTGCTCGATAGTTCGCGCAGCCGCCACCTGGCGCTGTGGAGCGGTTGTCATCTAACTGACTTTGTATACGTTTCACGATACAATAAAGATCTTCGAATGCGGTGTACGACTGATAATTCGGCTGGGAATCAGGATTAATTGAAAGTAATTTTGAGTTATAAGCGTCTAATAATGTATGAAAGTCTGATCGAATAACATCTACTGTCATACAATAACTAAGAAATGATTCCCTACTAATATCGGAAGAAGTTGCGATTTTGGAGCGTTCAAAAATGTCTTGCATACGCTCAAATAAAGTATTGCGTTTAGCTTCTAATATTTTTAACTCTTTTTCTTCCGAAATGCATAGTTTCTTTTGTTGCGACATGTTTATGTAGGTTAATGAACCAAACCAAAAATGTATACCTAAGTATTATTTTACCTAAGTATATAAGAACAACAAAAATACCTAAGTATTTATGCGGCGGTAAATCCTAGTAATTCCTATGTAGGCAACAAACTTTAAGGCGGTTGAACTAATGGTGCTTGAAATATGGTATTTATAAGACCACTATATAGTTCGAGTAATTATAATAAGGTATATCAGTAGGTAGCTACGTAATTGTATATTACCTACTGGGGTGCGGGAAATAACCACGTAATGGGTATGTAAATAGACTAGGAGTGCAGCTAGGTGCTACAACTACCTAGGTAAGTACTTCTAGAAGATACTTACGCGGAATAAAAGAGAATTGGATATGAATCCGCTCGAAGGACCAAAAAATGGTGGGTAAGAAAACCACAATATTTGACGATTTGCGAAATCTGACTGTAAGAAGGATGGCTGATAATCGCCAAGAAAATAAAGAAATATATGGTGATAACAAACCGGGATGTAAATTGTGGGATTAGAGAGAAAGTACGCTGCACGCTGGTGCGCCTTACCTGGCTGTCTCCTTGCCTCGTGTATAGGTTCAACAAAATGGCGCCTGATGTTTCTTCGCCTTTTGGAGGCTTTGAAGCACAACACTGGAATTCTCTGTCTCTGTGTCCACAAACAATCACACCCGCGGGCGGTCAATCACAGCGGTTAATATTTGTTGTAATACGGTAGGAATTAACTAGGCGCGTTAAATAAATTCAAGAACGTGAAAAAAACTGCATTTTCACGTGCGGATCTTCCATCGAAGAATTTTCTTCTTTTTTCTTATGGCTTCTGACAGCCGTCAGGCGTGCGAGAGCGTGAAGGTCGGTCAAGACAGAATAGATAAAAAGAGGTCTAATTATTAATATTAAGAAATAATAGAAGGCGCTACCAAACAATGTAGTACGTAGTGTGTTTTCAATTTTTGTTATTTACAATTTTTGTACAGATACAAAAAAAACTTTTTCATTTCATATGTTTTACTTTCTTAAGTTTATCTTGGACATCACTGACATCCCGTGCCTCGGAAATCACGTAAAGCCGTTGGTCCCGGTTGTCATTTGTAGAACTTAGACAGTCGTCACTGGTTAGCGAGAAACTCTGACCAGTCTAACCATGAGGTATCGTGTGGCCCAGTTACTGGGTTGTGGAGGTCTGACAGGCAGTCGCTCCACGTCAAACACCGGTATCCAGCTGAATCCAGTTAGGCTTGAAGCCGACCCCAACACAGTTGGGAAAAGGCTAGGATACAAAAATGTAGTGTGCTACATTTTTATTTTCACACAGTAATTTACTAAAATACTGTTACTGTTTCACATAGCTTCACGCCCCATTCTATTAATTATATCTTCTTAGCCGACCTTTATGGCATAAAATAATATAATTGTACAAATTTCACGTAAAACATGGTGTCGAGTTAAATATGGTTCTATAGCTCTAGAAGCTGACCTCAACATACATGCAAAGGCAAGGAAAATGATGATTCGCCTCGCCTGATGTTTTCTTTGTCGTGTTGTATTTCCATCCCGTCGACCTCTGAAAGGGAAAAAGGAGTATAGGTTTGTGTTTAGTGTTTGTTAATGCGACATACACGGTACGTCTCCATTGCAACCTTGCAAGAAAACTCAACGCGTCGGACTGTGACCCGTTAACAAAAACGCTCGTCAACAAGAGCTTACAATACTTCGTCTGTAAACCAGTCGAATCAATCTTTTTCAAACCAAAATTGAAGCTTAATCAAGAATGATTTCCAAGTCCTTTTCACCAAAAATCACCAAACCACAACTAACAAATGCCATTGTGTGTCTCTCAATGTCTGTTGGGTCACCTTTTGCCTTATAGGTATTTGTAAGGTTAGGAGTACACTGGACGGCATTATTCAGAAGGGACAAAGGCCAAGGGTGTGGACCGCGTGACATTAACCCGACCCACACTATTGTGAACCGGGCCTTACATAAGCACATTAGTTTGACGGCTTAAGGGTAGTTATTAATAGAACTTCGAGGTTTGTTGGGTTTCTTTTAAAGTAAATCTTGGGTAAGTAATCCTACTTTAGATGTTGTGTCCAGAATATTCTAGAATAAGTTTTCGGTGAACTTTGTTTGAAAGCTGACTAGGGTTGGCGGTTAGGGACCTTATTTGTTTAAGTAATTTAGAAACATATCATATTTTTATATAAAGATTTTTTTTATGTTGCTAATTACAATTATATTGATTGATTTTCCAAACAACAGTACAACAGTAGTTTCGGCTGTGCGTTCAATACCACCAAAAACCCGATTCTTTAAATCTAAAGAAAACAACGATGGTCTTGGGAGACGTAAAATATTAGTCACTCATGAAAGCTGTTAAGACACCACTCTTAAAAAATAACACTTGACTACACATATTGCTCCGAAAGATGAGCCATCAAAAAACATTCATCGACACACCATCCTTCACGTAGCCAAAAATACCACTCCCCATAACGGTACACTGGCGGGCAAACGAAGTAGCCCACTTCGCAGATATACAGTGTAACCTGGATAAATGGGCCCTGAATAAGTGGGCCCCGGATAAGGAGCCCTGGATAAATGAGAAACCTCTGTTATTGTGATATACAATGCTATCATGACACTTTTGCATTAAAATATCTGTTACTAGCATTTTGCAAATCTTTGTAACTGATGGATTTCTTAGATTTTTACGTTGTTTACTTTTATTATTGGGACTTAGTTTATTCGCCCGTATAATTGAGATGATGTATCAAAGTAGATGAAAGATGTATGAAAAAAGATGTTTAAATAAGAGACATGTTTGTTTGTAAGTCTAATTCCGTCCTTACTTTGTAAATTTCGACCTCTCTTATTACGTCCTCTATAAGTAAAACAACTGTCATTTTAACCAGTCGGTTTGGGAAACGAGGTAAATGAAAGTCCTCATAAAAAATATAGGTCCCTTCAGATCCCACTTATCCATTCACTGTATTTACATTTCACATTTACGCCATAGCTACTTAATTGATACTGTCCGTTTGTAAAGGGTGATTCAGACGCTCTATTTAATGTTGAAATGGAAATGGATTATCTGTATTTGGGTGAGCCGGTTCTGTTCTGTGTGTGCTGATTTTAAAGTCCATTGCGAACGAGCTGTTTGTTAAAATTTTATCTTGGCTGTTAAATTTTTATAGGGACTAAAGATTCTCCCGTTGGGTAGACGACGAAACTATTTCCGATAGCCAATTAATCTAAACGTTAAAACCGAAAATAAACTTTATATCAGTCGCTGTTTTAAAAGTAATAGTTTTTTTTAATCTTTTGTAGTTAGTTCATTTATTATATCTGTTTATCGACAACCCACACAAATATGTTCGTCAAAATACAACAGTAACAAACATATTATTCAGAATTTTAATCTAATGTGGTATTTGTTAATAATACCACTCGATTATTGTCTCTCTACAAAGATCTCTGCACATACGGAGAAGGTACGAGCATTGATCATCACGCTTGAAAAGGCGTATTGGCGACTTCAGACTTCCATACGATGGTTTCCTTTGACGACAACCTCATGCCTCGTCAAAATCAAACCCGTCATGACAGTTTTGTAAAAAATTATGACCCATTCAGTTAACGCTACAGTAGAATTAGTTTTAAAAAAGGAGCCGTAATTTAAATCACGAAAGAAAACCACCCTTTAAATCGGCCTTTGAGTTCACAAAATAATTTCACAGTTTAACACCGAAGACGCGTCTGATTTTACTAAGCGTGACCTTTTAGCTCTTCAATCCTGATGCATAACCGTAAAAACCAGGCCAGATGTTTATTATGCTGACTCACTGTACTAAAATCCACAAAATGAACTCTATCCCCACGCCATAAGGCCCATTACAATAATACGTGACGATATGCTTGAAGCTGCAATCCAGTTCGATTTGAAATTCAATAAAATTATCTGCCAAGTCACATAGAGCAGTTTTTAAGATCGCGTTCCGATTTCGAATAAGTAGATTGTTGTCGTTCAATAAGGTTAGAAAGACGGGAAATGTTCGATAAAATTCTTTAAAAAACGTCTGAATTTCTCGAGGTGTCATTTTATTTGGCTGCACTTGTAAAGTGGTATTCGAGTTCTTGTTTTGAATTATTGAAAAAAAATACGTTGTTAAAACTGGCATTTTATAACGTTCGACATTCAAATGTTTTTATGTTTCGATCGTTTTAAAGACGCATAATTTTTATGTTTTGGTGGCAATCTACGCACAGCCATAACTTAATTAAAACTAAATGCCTAGGTACTAGCTTTTCGCAAACCAGTTAGTAGGCGACACGGTACCTCTTGGTTAGACTGGTCAAAAGTCACAAAGGGTGCTACACTGAAGCTATACTGAAGGTTGAGGAGTTTCTGAGGGAACATCTCAGTAGCTATTAGGACCCAGGTCCCTATGACTAACGGTCGCTAATAAGGCAGTCATATGATAATCATTATCATCGTTTTGCGAAAGATCTTATCAAACACGTCTGTGAATAGAATTTCAGATAAAGTGGAATAGTTGCATTGCATTAATGCCTTTCAAATACATATAATCAAGAGAAGAATGGACTTTTCAAGGCTTCACGAGACGTGAACACTAGTAAACAAAAACCAAACTATACTTATTTAATTTTCTAATGGAGATTTTCTTCATCTTCTTTGCTGCTACACTACCAAGTTCGAGGCACTCGAAAAGCAAAACTTTCAAACTTTTTAACCAGCATGTTTCCAACAGATCTAGCCAAACTTTTCAGACTTAACACGTTGCAATCCAAAGTACACAGATTGTATTGGCAACTTCAAAGCCAACTTGGCGAATCTGGGTCAAATGCTGGTTGTAAATTGGTCGAACTACAAACTTTATTGGGCGGAGTTAGAACAAAAAGTGTGGTCCGTGACCTAGGACGGTACTTCACCTTAATGTTCAGGCTGAAAGCTTAATGTAGTTTTGCAGTAGTCAGTTGAAAACTTGATTAATTTTGTGCTGAGTGCAAATGGAAGACATAGAGTTAGTTTGAATAGGGGTATTGAGTAGGTCAAGAGATAATTAAGGGGGGATTGGGAGAGATAGTAAGATGCTTGTAAGCTTGTTTGGTTGGAACCTAATGTATGATTTGAGAATGATTGTAAGTTGTAAATGGTATGGCGTCAAAATTCATCGTCAGTTACAGATGGACAGCGATTCCTGTATTTTTTCAAGCTCAATCTGTCAAAAATATATATTAAATAAAATAATTCATCCAACACAACCTGGTCCCCGCTGTTTCTGCCAATCTGTCTGTCTGTTATTTTATTTATGGAGTTTTTAAGACACATTTCGATGGCAAACCTTTGCTTGAAACTCGAACCAGTTGGTCCGAGATTCAAACAAAGACCTGCCCAAAATTTGAATCGTGTTAAATAAAAAACACGCACCTATTAGACCAAAGACCGAAAGATAGAAAAAACCAGGGTACTAAAACTAGCTTTGTCATATGAATGAAATAAATTATTACCCATCAGTATCTCTGTAATATATTTATTTATTATACTGATTTATAGGAGACAGATAGGAGACATGACTGCTGGCAGTTAGCCAGACAAAATATTGTGGCTCATGAATAAAACAAAAATGTTTTATTAATAAACTAGCGACCCGCCCCAGCTTCGCACGGGTGTCACAAATCTTTAAAAATCTCGACTTTTCTTTACTAAAATTTGCACGTACTATCCTATAAACTTTCCTCATGAATCGCTCTATCTATAAATCCAAGCGACAGCCGGCTGTCGGCTGCTATTCTCTTTCTATTGTGTCTCAAATCACGTGTGTTCGAAGGAATAAAAGATTTTTGCATACACAGGGACAGACAGACAGTGGTAAGCAACTGTTTTATTATTAGTGATAAAAAAGTGAATCATGATTTTTCCCAGACGAACGATGGCAACATCAATATATATTATTTAAAATGTTATTTTACATTCACAAGTGATTTCCATTCTTGTAATTTACGGCTCTCCCCAGACACCCATGAGGATAATCCTACGAAAAAAAACGCCTTCGCACAACTATGAAATAATGAGGGCAAGATAGAGACGGAGAATAGCTAAGCAATAGTACGTGCTTTATTTTGAGCCAAAATGCATTTATCCGTTATCTACACCAAACGTCCTCTAATCCGTTACCTACAAAAAAAGTTGGCATACACCGGCACCCACAAAACCAAACACAACCACGCTCCCCAAAAGTCACATTTCAAAAAAACATGCACCATCTACTTGACTCAAATATTGAGTAAGTAACGCTATCGACGCACCCTAGAAGCAAACATAGGGTCAGGGACCTAAGATAAGGATTCAATAACCTTCCCTATCGGTTATGCAAATAAGGGCAATCGGGACTTTACGCACAGCACGTAGGTGGGTCTATTTTGTATCAGTCTCCTACTGATAACACACGATCGGTTCCCACTTTTTTATAGCTACGGTTTGTTGATCAAGGTGGGTGCGGTTAGACGTATTAATAAACAAAGTCCTCTGTCTGTCTGTTCACGAGAAACTGAAAATTACTGGACTTTAGGTAAGGCTTACTATTGTGCTTAAGGTGGGATTAAAAAGATGAGCTTTCATACACTGTCCAAATCTTCTTTGGTAGATAATTTAGGTGGAGTTAACTTAAGCTATGTATTTAAATGTGATAGTAAATCTACGAGTACCTGTACAGTAACGCTGTCACGGCTTAGAAATAAACTGATTATGATAAAATTGGTACGGAGTGAGCTTAAACGGAGGACGAACGAACGTGAGGTTAGTGGCCCTGTAGCTGCCATAAAATCTAGAGATCGGGACTCGAGCAACTACTGTTTGGGGGAGTTTATTCACCAATAAGTCATTAATATATTACATCAAAAAACCTCACCACCAATACGACTACACAATTCAAAGGATATATTTCTTTCAGAATACACTACCAATAAAAACATTACACATTAGGCCATGAGAACTGGCACACCAATCATTGAGTACAAAGACGGTATTGTAGGTACCTGAATGAACAACAAACTGTTACGATAATATTAAAACCAGATCACGTAGTATAGATACTCCAGATACTCGTTATAGTGATAAATATCGTTGCTATGGAACACACGTCTTAAAATTATTAAGATAAGTTATTAGACTTGATTGAGGCTGGGTGTGTGAGAATTGTGTATGTAAAGTTTGTGCCTCACGGAATGTAACAACTTGTATACAAGAAATTATGAGTGTGAGGTAATGCTCTGTTTTATGGAAAAAAATATTACTTTGCTGAGCGAGTCAAAAATTAATCAATAGAATCTCGCGAGCGGGGATTTCATGCAATTTTATAGGTGGACTTTGACTGGCTTACCGCTTCGTTCCTGTAGACAAGCAGCCTTACCATCTCAACGTCTTTTACTGTGTTTTTTGGCGGCATTTCTTACCACGTACGATCATTTTAATGAATCAGCTATCAGGGGCGGCATTTCCGTATCGTTACGACTTAGGGACCTTTCATGAAAAGAGCCAACGCCGTCTTAAAGACCGGCAACGCTACCGCGAGTCCCCTGATGTTGCAGGTATTTGTAAGCGGTATTTATCTTGATGTCCCGTTTGCTCGTTTGCAATAAGAGAGACTCATGTAAAGAAAACGTTCACGTTTCATGTAAAAAAACATAATCTTACATTACTACGTAAAGATGATAACATTCAAGAGGTTCTTAAAAAAGAAACGTACAGAATTAAATATTAAAATGTGTGACATAACAGTCCCCGTTTACACATTTCACTCCGAAGGGTGGAATTTTAATCCTACTCTGTCACTCCGAAAAAAAGTTTAATTGACAGATTAAATATTCATTTACCACTCCATGGGGCCCTACAAAACCATGACTCACCTCACGGACCATGGTAAAATCTCACAGGTTTTTATAATATTTGCATTTACACAACCCGCTCAGTAAATATTTACAGGATGACCTCTTTCGTGGAGCGCGCAATGTAAACTCCAGTCTTTTATTGTCTCGTCCGTCCCACGGGTTGAAACTTAACTAATTTTAAAATCAAAACATTTAAACTGTACATTAAAGTGCTCGCCAGTGTACATTAATTCCCAATTTTGTGTTATTAAAACGGATGATCAAACTTAAGTACACTAGGAGCGCGTTTTGATACTATAATACTGAGAGGAGTTTTAAGTAGTTAATAAAATTAAATAAGTCGTGTAATTTAGTTGTAATACAATAAAATTTTCCGAAAGAATGGGTCTTTTATTTTGAAACATTTGTAATTAGGACTAAAATTGCTAAGTTTTTGAGATATTATTAATTTTAACGTTTAGCTGCTTCGTTATGAATATTATTACTTGTTTATGTTGCTGTAATTAACTATTATTACTTTGTTTATTGTTAGTATTGTATGTACCTATAACTGTCTATACTAATTTAATAAAACGTGGATTTTTTTGAATTGGTAAAATTATTTTTGTTCCTAATAATTAGGTTCATGCACCTTAGTATATTATCAAGCTACGATCGACAGCAGTCGAGCAGCAACCAAAGACTGGGTTTAAGGGTTAACCCTTAAACCCAGTCTTTGGTAACTAACCTTTCTAACTCTTTCTTTTAATTTTTTTTTTAACGTTTATTGTTCAGATTATTTTCTTTCATATGGCTAGGCTCTACATTACCAAATTCTATAAATTCTTCAAAATCTTTTGACTCAACACCTTTACAGCAACGTACCTGAAATAAACAAAATAAGTATCAATATAAACATAATTACACAAACTCTTTAGATTTATAATATTAGTATAGGTTATAACCTAATACCAGCATATTACTCTTCCAGAGCAGAGCAAATCTCTCTTCTGATGCTGCAGAGGCAGAAAAGGAATGAGCATTGATCGCTTGATTTTTTTTTTGGCCTTGTATTTATAACATACTATCCGATCCCGACACACTTTTCCCTGTCAAATGATAATAGCTTTAATTCCACTTAAAGATTACGCAAAAAGAACCACGCACGCACGCACGCAGCGTTTCTCGAATTCCTTTATTATGCGCACCGCAAAAGAATGGAATTCCCGGCATCTGTGTTCCCAAATGCATATAACCCGGATGTATTCAAGAGACGAGTGCATAGGCATCTTTTGGGTGAGCTCGCTCCATCGTAGGCCCCGTCTATGCCCTCGGGCTAGTCTGGGACCAAGAGCAAGCCCATATGTAATAAAAAAAAAAAAAAAAAAAAAAAAAAAAACCTACAGTTTTTTCGGAATTTAAATTTTCCAGACGACTTTTCAAATCTTTCGCTTCAAAAAAACCTTCCACAGAATTCAACAATTAAACGACATTTCTGAGTTTTGCACTTAGCAACACATTTAGGTAATCACTAATTTTTGCCCGCGGCTCCGCTCGCGTTAGAAAGAGACAAAAATAGCATATGTTACTCTCCATCCCTTCAACTATCTCCACTTAAAAAATCACGTTAATTCGTCGCTCCGTTTTGCCGTGAAAGAAAGACAAACATACAGACAGACAGACAGACACACTTTCCCATTTATAATATTAAGTATGGATTTTATTTACAGAGTTACTTTCGCATTTACTTATAACATTAGTATGGATCGTATACAAAATGAATCTCGAAAGATAACAGTGATATCGCCCGTATGTTGAAGCTTAACAGGCGAATTGAGCTGTAGTATCAAGTCGATTCCAATCGAATCGGCATTTATTCCCATGACTGATCCGATTAACCGGCCTCCCTCCACATTCGTATTAAACCGTAGAACAATTTACATCAATATACTAATTTCTCGTAACTATTGTTATGTGGATGGAATTGTTATAGTTATCAACGTTTCGTCTTCGAAAGGATGATGGGATATAATATTTTCTATTTGGGAAATTATTATCACATAAAATCCATACTATACTAATATTATAAATGGGAAAGTGTGTCTGTCTGTCTGTCTGTATGTTTGTCTTTCTTTCACGGCAAAACGGAGCGACGTAATGACGTGATTTTTTAAGTGGAGATAGTTTAAGGGATGGAGAGTAACATGGGCTACTTTTTGTCTCTTTTTAACGCGAGCGAAGCCGCGGGCAAAAGCTAGTATTATAATAAAAGTCCTCTACCATGTCTGTGAGTTCACGATAAATTCTGAAACCTTTGTAATGTTTTTTTTTAAGTTTTACACGTATGAAAAGTGAATCACGAGGAAGATTTATAAAATATTTTTAACATCCTTGTGAGGATAAAATAAGCAATGATTATTTAAATCTGTTATATTTAAAGTGTATTCAAGTAAAACCAAAGCCAGATAATTTTTCGTACATTAGACTAAAATCTCTCCTATAATATTTTTGATGCCCAACGTCTGCGAGTGTCGCTAAAACTCTTGAATTATAGATATCTACAAAAACTTTGATTTACGAATGGCCCAGTAGATTTATGCTCTTTGCGTTTCACGAATTGAATATATAATGTGCAGGCATCGCCGCCTTGTAATCCAAAGTTATCTATTAGGGGCTAAAATATGCCGTTTTCATGAAATTTTAAACGGGTCCGGAGACGCTATTGCCTTCAACTCTGCCGGACTTGGATTACGAGGCGTCGTAAAAATGTTTTTAGATTCCGGGGAATGTTTTTGGAAGGTAGACGGTTAGATATTATTATTTCTTGTTTTAATCTGTTTTGTGTTACTTTTTGAAGTTATCACAGTTGCGGAAAAAATTTCATTTAGGCGGAGAATGTTAATTCGGCAAAATGTCCAGCGGTCGCAAATTATCTAATTCGCAGTTTTTGGCAAACAAGCTAAAGGTTAATAAGTGGTCGCTGTCATCTATAGATGACTGCAATACCAAGTTGTGTTGCCATCCCAGTGACCAAGTTGCCGTATTGTCATCTACACACTTTTACTACACTGCTCACAATTGCCACTAAATAATCCGCAAATGTTTTCTTTCTCTCAGATAAGTTTAATCCAATGAAATTATTATCTTTACCTTTTTAATTACAATCGAAAGCAAAAGTCGTTAAAACGGGTCTTATATCAACCGGATTGGAAGATACTATCTTATCTTAAATTCTTGGTGTTTAATTAAGAGGCCTTAAGAAGACTTCCAATAAACACTGAGTTAAATAATTGAAAAGGGAAATTATGTAATATTTTCAGTTGCAAATCCTATCCTACTAATATTATGAATGTGAAAATTTGTAAGGATGGATGAACGGTTGTTACTCTATATCGCAAAAATTACTGAGCAGATTTTGTTAAAACTTACAGCAATATAGCTTAAGTCAGAATAACATATGGCACCCGCTGCTCACTCAGAAACATCACTTAAAATTAATCGATAATCAAATGTAAATGACCATCACCATTGACATATTACACCACATGTTAACTAATTATTTTTATTAAACCGCCAATTACAGATACAATTAAAAAACCATTGCCTTGCTTTAATTCTGGTATTTAGCACACGTAAATTTAAGTGATGTCTTTGAGTATGGCAGCCATAGTTTGGTTTATGTTTACAGAGTTTTTAGCACGTATCAGTAGTTATTTCACTATCTAACCAAACATTTTCAATTTCTATTGAATTCTAAAGCTACCAAGTTACACGTTTATTTTTAATCAATTTCAACTTACAAGCTTCAGGATTAAAAACAAAATAACTAATTAAATAAAATCTAGCAAAAGGCTAAATAAACAAATGCATTCAATCTATCACAATCTTCAACTTTCAAGTAACTTCAGCAAAAACGGATCGAAGAAACGGGACTGGGAAAACGGACCGGGAAAACGGAGTCGGAGTGAGCCAGTGTTGCCAAGACAAGGCAAATTGGAGCGGTTTAAAAGATTAAACTCAACCCGGCCGCGATAACGGGTTAAAAACGGTCCGAGGGCACTGAAAAAGGTTTATGAGATCAGAAATGTAATTTAAAAATTGTGGTAAAAGATATATTGACTTGTTTGTTTAGAGAGTTTATGAACCCCGGATTTGAAAGGAAAAAGTTTTTTATTGTTTAAGAAAAAAAAAGGTTAAATTTTCAAAGAATTCTAAGAAGGTAATTAAGTGTGGTGTTGCCTTCTTTGTTTAAGATTGTCAACTCTTTAATCAAGGGCAAAAACCTTTTTTTTGTTTATCAACCAAGACCTAGTTCAGTCTAAAAGTTATTACAAGAACTAAAACCATGTTATCATTGAATACTTTACTAGAAAAAGGGTAACAAAAAAAACTGTCAGAAAATGAAAGTGAAAGCTGAATATATTTTATTAAAATATCTGACACTACTCTTTGCCCGTGGCTTCGGTTTAATAGATCTCTTCTGAAGGAATATTTTCATAGCACATCGTTTAATATAACTTTACTAGCGACGCGCCCCAGCTTCTCACGGGTGTTACATATAAATCTTGAAATTCTTGGCTTCTTCCCTAGTATACTATGCATTCTTTATACTTGTGAAAGCGGTATGCCGTTCGGTAGTTTTTGAGTTTATAGCAAATAGACGTACTTATAAACACGTTGGGGAAAGTTGATTAATTGATTTACAATAAATGTAAGAATTGGTTTACGCGACGTATCTACTTAATACTTAATGAAATATACATTTAAATCGTACTCTTGAATCACTCCGTCAATAGTTAAAAACCGAACGAAATACCGTTAAGTAGTTTTTAAGTTTATCGCGTTTAGACAGACAGACGCATATGTAAAAATTCAGATCAGACAGTAGTCATACTATGCTTGTTCACGTAATAACCTTGAACCAGACATCTTACTCGAAGAAAAACTACGCGATTCCCAACAGGGGAATATTAAAAGGATTCGTTTTCACATACGCGATATGGAACCCAAAAAAACCGGATGAAATTCCACAAGATTGAATGATTTATTCCTGACGTTGCCTTATAAAAGAGCGTATTTTTATTTGTCGTAAAGGAATTTATGTTTGCTTTTCGATTCTAGGCCTTACCTGGCCATTGCGAACACAATCTTGATACTCAATAAACCCAATCTTTATATTGTGAAAACGTTACCTTTGCACCGTAGGTGTTTTCAATTTTGTCGTGAAAAATAAGTAGGGCCCGTATGCCAGGAATTTAATAAAGGCAGGGTAATATCATGTTGAGGAGATCGCGACGAAATTGAAAATTAAGAACCACTTTAAACTTACCGCCGTTCCATTTTTTTTAGAATTGTAGGTCTGGGGTTTTTAAGAAAACATTGATATTTGGCTGAATCCGGTTAGACTAAAAGTCGGCAAAAATATAGTTGGGAAAAGGCTAGGGAGATGATGAGTCGAATCCCGACGCAATGAAGGCAAGACGAGTTAAATGCCTTGGTTCCCCTAACTGATATCTGACCGAAACTCGGTGGGTATCTGTGTCTTATAAGTCAGCCAAGACCCAAGAAGACCCATGGCCGTTTCATGATTTTCAGATGACCGTTTTATATTTTTTGGAGGCTCGATCCGTGACTGGCTGATTTAGTTTGGAAATAAAAAACGATACTTATTTTTTTTAATTTCGGCCTAACCTACGTCACACTTAAGTTAGGCTCTCTGGTATCGTGTTACTTTTTAATTCCACCTCGAAAAAGTTTTTTCGATATGTTAAGACTTAATCCCCGTACTTTTTGGAAAATAGATAACAATGTCAAAAGTTCTGCAAGTTTAAGTTATAGCATGAAACTCAATTATATACATAAATAATTAATTAATAAAGTAATTAGCTGACTTATGAACCTTGATATTGAATAAACATGATGATTAGATATATTTTAAGCATATTAATTTATTCCATTACTCGCCAGTATCTGGAATACAGTATTTCTATTTACTTTGCAACCATATTTTTTTATAATGGCAAGAGTTTCCACGTAATAGATGCGTAAAGATGGATGGCACCATTATTTACAGTCAGTCAAAAGTCGCAGAACTTTGGATTTTTTAATATAAAGAGAAATACAAATAATGCTTCACAATGTTGTTGAAAACAATGCATTATTTCATATGGGCTATAAGTAAGGGTTAATATATATTAATTAATTATATAGTTAATGACTGTACAACGAGAGCTGGAAAGAATGCCTATAAATAAAGACTTGGGACATTTTTACCCAGCAGTGATCTATGTCCCAACAGCCCAAAAAATTCAGACGCATTTCGCAATAAACCCTATATTTAAGGACCTCAACCCTATCCCACCCTTATATTAAATCACGTAACTATTGAGTCTCATATTCTTTACAAGATTCTGCGAGGCCACAGAGTATATTAACTCCTAGATTCTAGCAGAGCTAGTAATATATCATGAAGCAGGCTTTATTAAAACTACACTGATTTAATTTTGTGACGTCATACAGATATATGACATAGTGTGGTATATGTTTAGGTATACAAGGTTGAATGTGACAAAATCTATATATTTAAATGAAAGTAGTGTTGTTTGTTACACATTTTATAACTCAAGAACGGCAGAACCGATTTGGCTGAAAATTGGTGGGGAAGTAGCTTAGGACCGGGGGACTGACATAGAATACTTTTTATCTTCTTTTTTTAGCAACCAAAAATCTGATATAACGCGGGTGAAACCGCGGGGGACAGCAAGTTGCTTATAAAATAATAACACCAGATTATTAGTCCAAAAAAATGATTAGTATACGGCGTTTCCTGGTATTGAGCCATTACAATATTATGCTATATTTGTGTGCGTTAAATTGTGGATTATCTTATCTAATATTTATACCAGCCTATTACTGTCCCACTGCAGTGCTGAGAACTCTTCTTCTCATTCTCTTCTTCTTCTTTTGATTCGAGCCTTAAACCATCGAACACACGTGATTCGAGACACAAGAGAAAGACAAGAACATCGCGACAGCCGGCTGCCGCTTGGTCGCGAAAGGTTAAAGTCACAAAAAAATAATTACAGAGTAATCAAGTCTTAATACTTTTTGACGCTAACTTAATATTCAACTAACTTACATAATTATTATTTTAGTCTACTTTTTCTATCTAGAAAATATAGGTACTAATTCCTGAGCCATTTTCTTTAAAAAATACCTAGTTATTATTAAGAAGCCTCTGAAGAAAAGCTAATATAATTTATTTTACCTACTTAGCGTATTTCAATATTCTTACAGGTCAAATGAAATCTTTTTTTAATAAACGTCAAAGTTATGCTAATTTAGAACAGTGAGAACATAGCTTTAGCGCTTGGTTTCACTCGCGTTAAGACTTAAGTTACTGCACCACTCTTGTAGGTCAAAGAGTAATATTTTTCATACTATATAATTATAATCCGGATTGATATTATAAATGCGAAAGTAACTCTGTCTGTCTGTTTCTTCTTCACGCCTAAACTACTGAAGCGATTTGTATGAAATTTGGTACAGATATAGTTTGGGACCCGAGAAAGAACATAGGATAGTTTCATCCCGGAAATACTGCGGAAACGGGAACTATTCCACGCGGACGAAGTCGCGGGCAGAAGCTAGTATTATATAAATGTGGAAGTGTGTGTTTATTTGTCCGTCTATCACGACAAAACTACCAAACCGATATTAAATGAAATTTGGTACATATATAGTACATAGTTTGAGAAAGGAAATACGATAAATTTATTCCTAAAATTCAACGGGAACGGAAACTACGCGGGGGACAGCTATAACTTTTCTGCTTTGAAATATAAAGTTTAGTTTTTTTTATAATTGGCAACCACTACATGACAGTTCTTATGTAAAAAAACTGTAAAAAACTCAAACTTGATTCAACAGACTTATATACAGGGTGTCCCACGGCAATGCCACATGGAGGGAAAGTACCTTAAATATTGTAGATAGAGCATTTTACTCAAAGAAGACATTATTTGAATTTTGAAAACATTTTAAACTGCATTCATAGATATTTAAATAATTACATAGTTGAACCGGGAATCGAACCTGTTACTCGGAAAAATTAATCAGCCTGTAGTTTTATCCTACAGATCGAAAGGCTTCATCACAAGGATTATTTTTTGCTAAATAACATAGTGTCAAAAATAAAAGAAAGACCATGTATTTTAACATTTTTAATACAAAATTAGTCAATTTTTCAAATGCTCAAAACTAGTCCCTTCTTCATGAATACAAAGTGATAACTTTGATTATTTCGATCCCTGACGATTTTTTGGTCTTGTTGTGGTGGATATTTATTTGTTTAAATGATGCGTACTACTCAAGTGGGTAGATTAATTAGTAATAAGTAGTTATGATTGTCAATTGTATGTCCTTACGGCAATGTAAGCTTTTAACTTTTCAGAACAAAATTTTACATCAAATGTTAAAATTCACGGTCTTCCCTTTATTTGTGACACTATGTTACTTAGCAAAAAATAATCCTTATGATGAAATCTTTCAATCGGTATGATAAAAGTACAGGCTGATTATTTTTTCTCGAGGAGCAAGTTCGATTCCCGGCCCAACCATTTAATTATTTAAGAATCTATGAATGCCATTTAAATTGTTTTTAAAATTCAAATAATGTCTTCTTTCAGTAAAATGTTCTATCTACAATATTTAAGGTACTTTCCCTCCATGTGGCATAGCCGTGGGACACCCTGTATACCACTTATCAAAAGTTAAACGAAACACCCTAATTTAAAACAAACACATAACATTTTTTTCTCGTTGTCACTGACATCAGATTGAGAGGTATATTTGAACGTCATTTAGTGGAATTGGGTTTTTATTAACTGAATGGCTGTTGCCGGCCTATTGACGGAAATAAAGTGGGCATTACTGCCCAAATAGATCCTTTTTCACTCCCAACAAAAATAATTGACACCTCTGACCGACCGAGCACCGAATCACGTGACACCCCATCGTTCTCCGAATACGATTCCCTGATGATAATGATAAAAAACTGGTAAAGTTCGAGTTTAATTTGAATAGGAAGGGTTCTGTGCCAGCTTATAATATTTCAGTTTGAGTAAAATATGATTACGGTTATTGTGTTGATCTCCTTTAATTTTATTGAATTTTGTAGCATTGTAAAATATGTTGAAAATTATATGAGTCGATTTTGTAATAGTCTTTTAAAACCCTGACAGAGAGACAGCGAAGTATGAGCCAAAACTTTAGGCTTCTAAAAATTTTAGTACAGCTTAAAGATTACAGAAAAATGCTAGCAAATCTTGAGCATTTTTCTCACATCATTGCGCTTCTATCAACTTCTATAGCATTATTAGATCATTAGACCTGTTATTAGACTAAAATAGGTACTTTGACAACAATTTTTTTTTCGGATGCTTCTCTTCAGATTAATCAGCTGGGAAATACAGGCCCCATTGTTCTCTAAAAATAACCAACTAATATTGACGGTGTAAGAGCAACATTTAACCAATTTAATAATTAAGTATCATCTACAGGGTTCCGTTGGCCACTATTAACCACGGAACCCTAAAACGTACCATAATACCAGTTGTGGTTTCTTATATCAGTGCAATACACTCTAACAGTAACAAATAACAAGAAACGGAATACCGTGAGATACACCACACCACGATTTGAACCAGTTCTTCTTATACACCATCCATTGATGGTTTAGCTCCAACATGGTCAATATCATCAATGTTTAGACGGCAATGGAACGTTAGTAATGCGGCAGTGTAGCTTGGATTGTGTACATGGGTTTTGATTATGAATATTAAATATCTTAGAAGTGACAATAATAAAATGGTGTTGTATGTATGTATATTTGTTTAGTCTAGTTTGATTATGTATAATCACGTAGAAAGTAGATTAGGAAATGTGTTGATGTATTTTTGTACATATATTATATGAATACAGAAGATTTGAATGTAGCAAAACCAAAAGTTTGTCAGCTTTTGGTTCAAAATCACTGAAAAATTCAAAATGAATACGGCAACCTTTTTGAAATTCGAGCCTGTTTTGAAGAGATTTTTTGTTTGTTTTAATTTAAAATTCAGAAGAAATGGTGAAGGCTATAAAATATCACGCTACAACTTTTGGGAGCAGAACAATAACCAAATGCATCTTATAATCTTATATCACGGGACACAGCTAGAGAGCGTGCTTTTATAAAAAAAACATGACCTGGCCCCCTAGACAAGTGGCATTGTCAAATGTATGGAGATGTCAAATTGTTTAGCGAAAGCTTATGTCAATTCCATACATTTGACAATCTATTCGTTTTCGCTATCTATTCTACAATGCCACTTGTCTAGGCCCTATGTTCTGCATACCATATATAAACCCAAAATAATACATACTCACTAAAACTGCAACCACATAAAATATAAGATATAGTTTTACGAGAATGCAACCGTTACCACAAAACCAGTGCTGGAAGCCATATTATTCGCGTTCAGTACTAAAAACAGGCAATTTCAAACCATTTCTGACACACATATTATGTGAAGTAATTTTATTTTTACATAGAGAGAGAGCCAAGTCTAGCGTTCTTATTACTCTTGACTTCCTGGTTTAATAAACTAGGAATTTTTAGGCCTAGTTCTTCTCAAATTTAACCTCGATGAATATATTAAATGGAGAATCATGTCGAAGAAACTCCTTCTCGGAGAACAGTAGTGTTGTGCTATTTAGAATCATGCTGTGATATTTTATATATTTTTTTGACATTATAATTAAAATTAATGGACATTTTATTAGATAGCTTGACACCTTATCTGAATTTGTATCTTGTTTCTGTTTTTTCTAATTATATTGTATTTGCACATGCAATTTGAATTCAACACAATGTAAATTGTTTATGAATAAATGAAATGAGATGTTTCGTACTAAAATATTGTCGGAAGAAAGATGTGTCGGAGTTCCATGTTGTCAAAGTAAAATCAAAATTTGTCGAAATTCCGTTTGGGAGTCCAAATCATCATCTCCCTAACCTTTTCTCAAACGAGGATCGGCTTCCAGTCAAACCGGATTCAGCTGAATACCAGTGTTTTACATGGAGCGGCTGCCGACCAGACCTCCACAACCCAAGTTACAGGGTAACACTATACCTAAATATTTTAGGGATTTCAATACAAATATCCTCTTTTAACCTTTTATCGACCAGGCGACAGCCGGCTGTTGAGCTGCTATTGTCTTTCTATTGTGTCTGTAATCACGTGTGTTTGAAGGTTTAAACCGATTTAAATGACAGCAGGTTTTATTTAAACCGATTTAAATGACAGCAGGTTTTATTTAAACCGTTTTAAATGACAGCAGGTTTTATTTCGACTGTAAGCACCATATGGTCATCATCCTAAAGCATGACATAAGTACTAAAATTAACTAAATTTTAGTGTAGATGAGCTGAATAAATAATGAGCTTAACCCAAACATAAACAAAAAAAGAGTGCTCAAAAAGCGATTTTAGTTAGAAGTTCGTGTCTAACTAAAATTGAACTCCAAATAGATACAACTAATAAAATACGATAACCAATACCAACACATAATTATTCATTCTCAAACTCCGTCGAAAGCCTGTCTGTCACCAGTCAACTCGATCAATCCTAGTGTCTAAACGTATGTGTCAAAACATATCCGAAACTGAATTTGTTTATGCGCTTCGCTTACGGCAAATACTTTATTTGTTCAACGCGCACGAAGATTGATGACGTTTACATTTAGGACAGGGTAACGCAAATGAATTTGGATTATAACGCGTAGGAATAAGGTTGGAATTACTGTTAAGTGAGACATGAAGTTGCAGTGTAGCAAATGATGCACTTAGGGTATTAATTCTAGACAAATTTGTTGTTTTACCCATATATAACAAACGCTAATTGATTCCGTGGTAAATGGATTACTTGCTAATGCGAAAAAAATATTGTTAAAGGATAGTTACCCAGTAATGTAGGACATGACCAGTAATGGATGACTTTTTTCGTTCAGTCATTTTTTAAAGTTATCTGTCTTTTTTATGAGCTTTGTAATTTTGCGGAATCTATTTTAGTATTTAGTTGTGGTTTCTTTTAAGTATCTGAAATATGACTTACTATTGTTATTGGTTACATAGTTAATGTTGAAATTATTCAACAGTTTTGGTTTCGTGTTTAACATTATTTTAGCGTGATTAACATTACGCCAAAACAGTTCATGAAATTACAAATTATATTTCATTAAAGAATAAGCTGTCCCTCGCATTCTTTGTTACTTTGTTATATTCCCCATCAATCAGGCTATTATTAACAAAAATATTTGCTCCAATCCGACTGCAACGTCCAAAAAAATATTAACGTTAAAACTAACAAATAAAAAATCACAGTATCTATATTATATTTGCAGAAATGAAAGAAAAAAGTATTTTTTTCTCACTTAACGAGTATCATAGTATTGTTACGTAGGTAGGTATAGGTGACGTAAGTGTCGATTGTTCCGGGCACATTTACTAGAAAATTCGGGAAAGTTCCACGACGTTCTAGAACGTTCGATGGAGTTCCGAGGGGTCATTCGAGAAACTTCCAGATCATCGTCGATCATTCGCGATGGTACTGGAATGTTCTCGAATGCACCTGGGTACCTCGGGTTGTCGAACTTTCTAGAAAATGTGACCGGAGATATAAATAGCGGACGTGTCGGCACGGGACTCAGTTCAGTTCAGTTTTGGAAACGAAACGGTGAACATCGCCGCGAAGCGGAACTACGACTGCGATACGAAGTGTGTGTTTTGTGTAGTGTTGTGTTAGTGAAGTGTTTTTGTGTTTGTGAATTCTTAATAAAGTTAATCGTGTTTTTTCGAGTAAAACTGTGATTTTTATTTATCCCGAACCCCAGCTCGTAACAAATTGGTGTCAGAAGTGGGATAAATCATGCCGGTTTTACCGAAGGACGACACGGAAGGAATCCGTACGAGGAGCCAACGCCAGCAAGAGGTGGACCAGAGACGATTTGACCCCACGTCGCAGCACGTACCGGGTGGTAGCCAGCCGACGACGGAGCCAGCGTCAGCTCAGGTATCTGGTGTTTCTGCAGCATCGACCACTATGGACCTTTCTGCTCTGATGGTACTGCTGCAGGAACAGGCCCGCCAACAGCAAGAACAAGCCCGCCGTTTGGAAGAACAGCTCCAGCGCGATAAAGAAGAGCAGGTTCGCCGACAAGAAGAACAAGCCCGCCGTTTGGAAGAACAGCTCCAGCGCGATAAAGAAGAGCAGGTTCGCCGACAAGAAGAACAGGCCTGCCGTTTGGAAGAGCAGCTGCAGCGCGACAAGGAAGAGCAGGCCCGCCGACAGGAGAACAGATCCTCCTGATCAAAGACCTACATGCGACGTTCGGCAAAGATATTGGAGCTGTGAAGGAAAAGGTTGAGCTTCACGAGAACCGCATCTTCGAGGCTGAAACCAAGATCGCTGACATCCAGAAAACGTTGGGATGTCTGAAGTCTGGTGGAGGTGAGATTGCGGCCCCTGTTGTTGCCGCACCATCAGTGCGTGGATTTAAAGCGCCTCCTTTCGACGGAACATCTTCCTGGCCCGCGTACAAGCTTCAATTTGAAGCTGTAAGAGAATCAAATGGCTGGACGGATGCGCAGGCAAAGACCGCACTCACCTTGGGCCTACGTGACCAGGCGTTAACAGTTTTAGAGGCACTCGGCAATAATGTCACGTATGGGCAGCTTATTGAAGCCTTGGAGTCTCGGTACGGGGACGCCCATCTGGAGCACGTCTTTCGTGCTCAGTTAAAAGATCGCGTGCAGCGCAGCGGGGAAAACCTGCAGCAGTGGGCCCTGGAGGTGGAAAAACTGGTACGGAAGGCTTACCAGTCTGCGCCTGCTCTCATCGAGGGAAATTTGGTGCAAGCGTTCGTCGATGGCATACGTGACTTTGAAGTCAGAGCTGCTGTGAGACTTGGGCACCATGAGACTTTGAAGGCAGCCTTGGCCAATGCACTGGAGGTGGAGGCAGTGAGGCAAGACCACCGTGCCCATCGCATCAGGGAGATTGCGGCATCTTCACGTGACCGTTCTAAGTACAGTCCCACATGCTACAATTGTGGGGGAAAAGGTCACATTCGAACGAGTTGCCCTAAGCGAAGAGATTCCAGCGAAGATCAGACCCGGGAAAGAAGTGCGGCTGCTGCCACTACTCAGCAGCAGGGAAACGAATAAAAGCCAGAACTGCGGGGCGGGTGCTGGCTGGTGGTCAAGGAGCCCCAAGGATATCGATCTCACAAGCCCATAATGGGAACAGCCTGGTTATCAAAGGTGAAGTGAATGGAAGACCATGTAAGTTGACATTGGACACTGGAGCTTCTCGCACGGTAGTCAGTTCCCGAGTAAATCGTCTTCTTGGGGACTTCTTCAGCAAGTATGACCACATTAATTTAGTAACAGCTACTGGTCAGCACATACCCGTCCGAGGCGAGAAAGAGGTGAAGTTGAAGCTGGGTAGCACAATTTATCGGCATAAAGTCATCGTGGCTGATATAGAAGACGAGTGCATCCTAGGATTAGACTTTATGCGACAGCACTGTTGTAAGATCGACGTGAATCAGGGAGTCCTGAAGTGTGGTTCGGAAGAAGTCTTCATGGAAGGTGCACCGTCAGGGAAAGTGCACTGCTTAAAGAAGACTGTTCTTCCTCCCAGGTCGGAATCGATAGTTCCAGTTAGCCTCCCACGCAATACTGGACCGAAAAATAGATGCATTCTAATTGAAAGATTGGACGAGAACCTCCCATGGAAGATGGCACGGAGCTTAGTACGAGCAGTTGATGTTGCAACTGTACGCATCCTGAATCCAAGTGAACAAGCCCAAGTTATCCAGAAAGGTACGTTGATGGGTACCTGTGAGGAAGTAGCATGGATGCGTAATTGCAAACATCCGCCTTCTCGAAACGTTGCTCAAGATGCAAGTTCTCACATCTTGAATCTTCTGGAAGATTGTCGCACAGAGTTATCTGCGAGAGAAATGGATAAGGCTAAGAAGATGTTACTTCAATACGCCGATATTTTCTCTGCACATGACGCTGACATAGGGAAGACTGGATTAGTTCAGCACAGAATCAACACGGGAAATGAATTACCTATTCGTCAGCGACCTAGAAGGTTACCAGTGGCAAGAGAAAAGGAAGTAGACGCCATGATTGAAGGGATGGTAAAGGATGGTGTTATAGAGCCCTCATCTAGTCCCTGGTGTTCTCCTGTGGTCCTGGTGAAAAAGAAGGACGGCAGCATGCGTTTTTGTGTGGATTATCGTCGGCTGAATGACATTACAAAGAAAGACAGCTATCCATTACCCAGGATCGACGACACTCTTGACACGCTGTCAGGAATGAAGTGGTTTAGCACGTTGGACCTAAAAAGTGGCTACTGGCAAGTAGAAATTGACCCTAAAGATAAGGAGAAAACCGCATTCTCTACGGGAAAAGGACTTTGGCAATTTAATGTTATGCCATTCGGATTGTGCAACGCTCCTGCAACTTTTGAAAGGTTAATGGAGCAGGTACTCACTGGTTTGATTGGAGACGCCTGTTTAGTCTATTTAGATGACATCATCATTGTGGGCCGCACATTTGAAGACCACCTTAAAAATCTGGAACGAGTGCTGTCTAAAATCCGAGGAGCTAATCTTAAGTTAAGTCCAAAGAAGTGCACCTTCTTTAGACAACAGGTTAGTTTTCTGGGGCACGTTGTGTCTAAAGAAGGAGTGCAAACGGATCCAGAGAAAATCGTCGCTGTCAAGGAATGGCCAATTCCAAAGGATAAGACGCAGGTCAGAGCATTTTGGGTTTGTGCTCGTACTACCGAAGGTTTGTCAGGAATTTTGCAGACATCGCCAAACCATTACATAAGCTTACCGAGGAGAAAAGACCTTTCTGTTGGGATGATAGCTGTGACATGGCTTTTGAGGAGTTAAAGAAACGGTTGTGTAATACTCCGATTTTGGGCTATCCTGATGCAGAAAATGAATTCGTAATTGACACGGATGCAAGTAATACTGGAATTGGTGGTGTGTTGTCTCAACGAAAAGGAGATCATGAGGTTGTGATAGCTTACTTCAGCAAGTCTTTATCGAAACCAGAAAGGAACTATTGTGTAACCAGACGCGAACTCCTCGCCGTTGTAAAGACTTTGCAACATTTCAGCAAGTATTTACTGGGACGTAAATTCCACCTTCGGACTGACCATGCTGCATTGAAGTGGTTGCTGCAGTTTAAAAATCCGGAAGGGCAAGTAGCAAGATGGATCGAATTGCTGCAAGAGTTTCACTTTTCAATAGAACATCGCAGTGGGAAGTCCCACGGTAATGCAGACGCTTTGTCACGAAGGCCTTGTCCTGAAGATTGCAAGCATTGTGTCAGGCAAGAAGCTAAGGAAGCAGTTCCTGTCAGAATGCTAAGAACAGACCTAAGTGATGAGTGGAAGGAAACTCTACAACATGCTCAGCAGAGTGACTCGGATATCAAACCAATTCTCGAGTGGATTAAAGCTAATGCTCCTAAACCGAAATGGTGCGATGTTGCAGCAATGAGTACAAGCACAAAGAGCTAGTGGGCACAGTGGGAGAGCTTGGTACTCCAAGATGGTGTCTTGTGCCGTAAATGGGAAAATGCTCGTGGAGACAAGTGCCATCTGCAAATGGTCGTGCCGAAATCGAAGGTACCAGAAATTCTTCAGCTCTACCACGATGGATGTTCCGGAGGTCACATGGGGGTTAAGAGGACTCTGTTGAAGATCCGAGAACGGTTTTATTGGATCCATTGTCGAGAGGATGTTGAAGATTGGTGTCGCAAATGCACCAGTTGTGCAGCGGTAAAAGGACCTCAAACACGCAGCAGGGGTGCATTGAAAGTGTACAACGTGGGAGCCCCCTGGGAACGGATAGCGCTGGACGTCGCTGGCCCATTCCCTGAAAGTGAATGTGGTAACAAGTACTTCTTGGTTGTCATGGATTATTTCACAAAATGGCCGGAAGTTTTCGCCATTCCTAATCAAGAAGCTTCGACAGTTGCTGATAAATTAGTCCACGAAGTCTTTTGTCGGTTCGGAGTACCCTTAGAAATCCACAGCGACCAAGGAAGAAATTTTGAGTCTCAAGTTTTCCAGGAAACATGTCGCGTAATGGGTACTCATAAAACTAGAACCACGTCATATCATCCACAATCTGATGGAATGGTGGAAAGATTCAATCAGACACTGGAAAGATATCTGGCCAAAGTTGTAGCGAGCAGACAACGGGATTGGGACAAGCACATACAGCCGTTTCTTCTGTCATACAGAAGTGCTGTTCACGAAAGCACGTCTGTGACACCAGCCTTTGCAAACTTTGGAAGAGAGTTAAGGTTACCGGCTGATCTCATTACTGGCATCCCACCTGATTCACCAAGTAGCATAACAGATTATGCCAATGACCTGCGTAACAAGATGAATAACGTATACGAGCATGTCAGACAGTCAGGCCAGCAGATGTCTGAGAGGATGAAAACTCGCTATGACCGGAAGATGAACAATAGCGGATTTGATGAAGGTTCACTGGTGTGGTTGCATAACCCAGTGCGTAGCAAAGGGAAGTCGCCTAAACTACAGGCAAAATGGGATGGACCATACCGAGTAGTGACCAAGATCAACGACGTCACCTACCGGATACGGAAGAGTACGAGAACTGCGCCTAAAATTGTTCACGTAGATCGGCTGGCACGATACTACGGGAATAATGATGCTCGGGACGCGCAGGTCTGAGGAGGGGGCAGTGTTACGTAGGTAGGTATAGGTGACGTAAGTGTCGATTGTTCCGGGCACATTTACTAGAAAATTCGGGAAAGTTCCACGACGTTCTAGAACGTTCGATGGAGTTCCGAGGGGTCATTCGAGAAACTTCCAGATCATCGTCGATCATTCGCGATGGTACTGGAATGTTCTCGAATGCACCTGGGTACCTCGGGTTGTCGAACTTTCTAGAAAATGTGACCGGAGATATAAATAGCGGACGTGTCGGCACGGGACTCAGTTCAGTTCAGTTTTGGAAACGAAACGGTGAACATCGCCGCGAAGCGGAACTACGACTGCGATACGAAGTGTGTGTTTTGTGTAGTGTTGTGTTAGTGAAGTGTTTTTGTGTTTGTGAATTCTTAATAAAGTTAATCGTGTTTTTTTCGAGTAAAACTGTGATTTTTATTTATCCCGAACCCCAGCTCGTAACAAATTGGTGTCAGAAGTGGGATAAATCATGCCGGTTTTACCGAAGGACGACACGGAAGGAATCCGTACGAGGAGCCAACGCCAGCAAGAGGTGGACCAGAGACGATTTGACCCCACGTCGCAGCACGTACCGGGTGGTAGCCAGCCGACGACGGAGCCAGCGTCAGCTCAGGTATCTGGTGTTTCTGCAGCATCGACCACTATGGACCTTTCTGCTCTGATGGTACTGCTGCAGGAACAGGCCCGCCAACAGCAAGAACAAGCCCGCCGTTTGGAAGAACAGCTCCAGCGCGATAAAGAAGAGCAGGTTCGCCGACAAGAAGAACAAGCCCGCCGTTTGGAAGAACAGCTCCAGCGCGATAAAGAAGAGCAGGTTCGCCGACAAGAAGAACAGGCCTGCCGTTTGGAAGAGCAGCTGCAGCGCGACAAGGAAGAGCAGGCCCGCCGACAGGAGGAACAGATCCTCCTGATCAAAGACCTACATGCGACGTTCGGCAAAGATATTGGAGCTGTGAAGGAAAAGGTTGAGCTTCACGAGAACCGCATCTTCGAGGCTGAAACCAAGATCGCTGACATCCAGAAAACGTTGGGATGTCTGAAGTCTGGTGGAGGTGAGATTGCGGCCCCTGTTGTTGCCGCACCATCAGTGCGTGGATTTAAAGCGCCTCCTTTCGACGGAACATCTTCCTGGCCCGCGTACAAGCTTCAATTTGAAGCTGTAAGAGAATCAAATGGCTGGACGGATGCGCAGGCAAAGACCGCACTCACCTTGGGCCTACGTGACCAGGCGTTAACAGTTTTAGAGGCACTCGGCAATAATGTCACGTATGGGCAGCTTATTGAAGCCTTGGAGTCTCGGTACGGGGACGCCCATCTGGAGCACGTCTTTCGTGCTCAGTTAAAAGATCGCGTGCAGCGCAGCGGGGAAAACCTGCAGCAGTGGGCCCTGGAGGTGGAAAAACTGGTACGGAAGGCTTACCAGTCTGCGCCTGCTCTCATCGAGGGAAATTTGGTGCAAGCGTTCGTCGATGGCATACGTGACTTTGAAGTCAGAGCTGCTGTGAGACTTGGGCACCATGAGACTTTGAAGGCAGCCTTGGCCAATGCACTGGAGGTGGAGGCAGTGAGGCAAGACCACCGTGCCCATCGCATCAGGGAGATTGCGGCATCTTCACGTGACCGTTCTAAGTACAGTCCCACATGCTACAATTGTGGGGAGAAAGGTCACATTCGAACGAGTTGCCCTAAGCGAAGAGATTCCAGCGAAGATCAGACCCGGGAAAGAAGTGCGGCTGCTGCCACTACTCAGCAGCAGGGAAACGAATAAAAGCCAGAACTGCGGGGCGGGTGCTGGCTGGTGGTCAAGGAGCCCCAAGGATATCGATCTCACAAGCCCATAATGGGAACAGCCTGGTTATCAAAGGTGAAGTGAATGGAAGACCATGTAAGTTGACATTGGACACTGGAGCTTCTCGCACGGTAGTCAGTTCCCGAGTAAATCGTCTTCTTGGGGACTTCTTCAGCAAGTATGACCACATTAATTTAGTAACAGCTACTGGTCAGCACATACCCGTCCGAGGCGAGAAAGAGGTGAAGTTGAAGCTGGGTAGCACAATTTATCGGCATAAAGTCATCGTGGCTGATATAGAAGACGAGTGCATCCTAGGATTAGACTTTATGCGACAGCACTGTTGTAAGATCGACGTGAATCAGGGAGTCCTGAAGTGTGGTTCGAAGAAGTCTTCATGGAAGGTGCACCGTCAGGGAAGTGCACTGCTTAAAGAAGACTGTTCTTCCTCCCAGGTCGGAATCGATAGTTCCAGTTAGCCTCCCACGCAATACTGGACCGAAAAATAGATGCATTCTAATTGAAAGATTGGACGAGAACCTCCCATGGAAGATGGCACGGAGCTTAGTACGAGCAGTTGATGTTGCAACTGTACGCATCCTGAATCCAAGTGAACAAGCCCAAGTTATCCAGAAAGGTACGTTGATGGGTACCTGTGAGGAAGTAGCATGGATGCGTAATTGCAAACATCCGCCTTCTCGAAACGTTGCTCAAGATGCAAGTTCTCACATCTTGAATCTTCTGGAAGATTGTCGCACAGAGTTATCTGCGAGAGAAATGGATAAGGCTAAGAAGATGTTACTTCAATACGCCGATATTTTCTCTGCACATGACGCTGACATAGGGAAGACTGGATTAGTTCAGCACAGAATCAACACGGGAAATGAATTACCTATTCGTCAGCGACCTAGAAGGTTACCAGTGGCAAGAGAAAAGGAAGTAGACGCCATGATTGAAGGGATGGTAAAGGATGGTGTTATAGAGCCCTCATCTAGTCCCTGGTGTTCTCCTGTGGTCCTGGTGAAAAAGAAGGACGGCAGCATGCGTTTTTGTGTGGATTATCGTCGGCTGAATGACATTACAAAGAAAGACAGCTATCCATTACCCAGGATCGACGACACTCTTGACACGCTGTCAGGAATGAAGTGGTTTAGCACGTTGGACCTAAAAAGTGGCTACTGGCAAGTAGAAATTGACCCTAAAGATAAGGAGAAAACCGCATTCTCTACGGGAAAAGGACTTTGGCAATTTAATGTTATGCCATTCGGATTGTGCAACGCTCCTGCAACTTTTGAAAGGTTAATGGAGCAGGTACTCACTGGTTTGATTGGAGACGCCTGTTTAGTCTATTTAGATGACATCATCATTGTGGGCCGCACATTTGAAGACCACCTTAAAAATCTGGAACGAGTGCTGTCTAAAATCCGAGGAGCTAATCTTAAGTTAAGTCCAAAGAAGTGCCCCTTCTTTAGACAACAGGTTAGTTTTCTGGGGCACGTTGTGTCTAAAGAAGGAGTGCAAACGGATCCAGAGAAAATCGTCGCTGTCAAGGAATGGCCAATTCCAAAGGATAAGACGCAGGTCAGAGCATTTTTGGGTTTGTGCTCGTACTACCGAAGGTTTGTCAGGAATTTTGCAGACATCGCCAAACCATTACATAAGCTTACCGAGGAGAAAAGACCTTTCTGTTGGGATGATAGCTGTGACATGGCTTTTGAGGAGTTAAAGAAACGTTTGGTAATACTCCGATTTTGGGCTATCCTGATGCAGAAAATGAATTCGTAATTGACACGGATGCAAGTAATACTGAATTGGTGGTGTGTTGTCTCAACGAAAAGGAGATCATGAGGTTGTGATAGCTTACTTCACAAGTCTTTATCGAAACCAGAAAGGAACTATTGTGTAACCAGACGCGAACTCCTCGCCGTTGTAAAGACTTTGCAACATTTCAGCAAGTATTTACTGGGACGTAAATTCCACTTCGGACTGACCATGCTGCATTGAAGTGGTTGCTGCAGTTTAAAATCCGGAAGGGCAAGTAGCAAGATGGATCGAATTGCTGCAAGAGTTTCACTTTTCAATAGAACATCGCAGTGGGAAGTCCCACGGTAATGCAGACGCTTTGTCACGAAGGCCTTGTCCTGAAGATTGCAAGCATTGTGTCAGGCAAGAAGCTAAGGAAGCAGTTCCTGTCAGAATGCTAAGAACAGACCAAACTGATGAGTGGAAGGAAACTCTACAACAATGCTCAGCAGAGTGACTCGGATATCAAACCAATTCTCGAGTGGATTAAAGCTAATGCTCCTAAACCGAAATGGTGCGATGTTGCAGCAATGAGTACAAGCACAAAGAGCTATTGGGCACAGTGGGAGAGCTTGGTACTCCAAGATGGTGTCTTGTGCCGTAAATGGGAAAATGCTCGTGGAGACAAGTGCCATCTGCAAATGGTCGTGCCGAAATCGAAGGTACCAGAAATTCTTCAGCTCTACCACGATGGATGTTCCGGAGGTCACATGGGGGTTAAGAGGACTTGTTGAAGATGAGCACATTTTTTATTGGATCCATTGTCGAGAGGATGTTGAAGATTGGTGTCGCAAATGCACCAGTTGTGCAGCTGTAAGAAGACGAGTGCATCCAGGATTAGACTTTATGCGTGCACTTTGTAAGATCGACAATCAGGGAGTCCTGAAGTGGGTTCGGAAGCGCTGGACGGCTGCACCGTTCCTGAAAGTGCACTGCTTAAAGAAGACTTCTTCCTCCCAGGTCGGAATCGATAGTTCCAGTTAGCCTCCCAAATACTGGACCGAAAAATAGATGCATTCTAATTGAAAGATTGGACGAGAACCTCCCATGGAAGATGGCACGGAGCTTAGTACGAGCAGTTGAGTTGCAACTTACGCATCCTGAATCCAAGTGAACAAGCCCAAGTTATCCAGAAAGGTACGTTGATGGGTACCTGTGAGGAAGTAGCATGGATGCGTAATTGCAAACATCCGCCTTCTCGAAACGTTGCTCAAGATGCAAGTTCAATCTTGACTTCTGGAAGATTCTGGCCAGAGTTGTCTGCGAGAGAAATGGATAAGGCTAAGAAGATGTTACTTCAATACGCCGATATTTTCTCTGCACATGACGCTGACATAGGGAAGACTGGATTAGTTCAGCACAGAATCAACACGGGAAATGAATTACCTATTCGTCAGCGACCTAGAAGGTTACCAGTGGCAAGAGAAAGGAAGTAGACGCCATGATTGAAGGGATGGTAAAGGATGGTGTTATAGAGCCCTCATCTAGTCCTGGTGTTCTCCTGTGGTCCTGGTGAAAAAGAAGGACGGCAGCATGCGTTTTTGTGTGGATTATCGTCGGCTGAATGACATTACAAAGAAAGACAGCTATCCATTACCCAGGATCGACGACACTCTTGACACGCTGTCAGGAATGAAGTGGTTTAGCACGTTGGACCTAAAAAGTGGCTACTGGCAAGTAGAAATTGACCCTAAAGATAAGGAGAAAACCGCATTCTCTACGGGAAAAGGACTTTGGCAATTTAATGTTATGCCATTCGGATTGTGCAACGCTCCTGCAACTTTTGAAAGGTTAATGGAGCAGGTACTCACAGGTTTGATTGGAGACGCCTGTTTAGTCTATTTAGATGACATCATCATTGTGGGCCGCACATTTGAAGACCACCTTAAAAATCTGGAACGAGTGCTGTCTAAAATCCGAGGAGCTAATCTTAAGTTAAGTCCAAAGAAGTGCACCTTCTTTAGACAACAGGTTAGTTTTCTGGGGCACGTTGTGTCTAAAGAAGGAGTGCAAACGGATCCAGAGAAAATCGTCGCTGTCAAGGAATGGCCAATTCCAAAGGATAAGACGCAGGTCAGAGCATTTTTGGGTTTGTGCTCGTACTACCGAAGGTTTGTCAGGAATTTTGCAGACATCGCCAAACCATTACATAAGCTTACCGAGGAGAAAAGACCTTTCTGTTGGGATGATAGCTGTGACATGGCTTTTGAGGAGTTAAAGAAACGGTTGTGTAATACTCCGATTTTGGGCTATCCTGATGCAGAAAATGAATTCGTAATTGACACGGATGCAAGTAATACTGGAATTGGTGGTGTGTTGTCTCAACGAAAAGGAGATCATGAGGTTGTGATAGCTTACTTCAGCAAGTCTTTATCGAAACCAGAAAGGAACTATTGTGTAACCAGACGCGAACTCCTCGCCGTTGTAAAGACTTTGCAACATTTCAGCAAGTATTTACTGGGACGTAAATTCCACCTTCGGACTGACCATGCTGCATTGAAGTGGTTGCTGCAGTTTAAAAATCCGGAAGGGCAAGTAGCAAGATGGATCGAATTGCTGCAAGAGTTTCACTTTTCAATAGAACATCGCAGTGGGAAGTCCCACGGTAATGCAGACGCTTTGTCACGAAGGCCTTGTCCTGAAGATTGCAAGCATTGTGTCAGGCAAGAAGCTAAGGAAGCAGTTCCTGTCAGAATGCTAAGAACAGACCTAAGTGATGAGTGGAAGGAAACTCTACAACATGCTCAGCAGAGTGACTCGGATATCAAACCAATTCTCGAGTGGATTAAAGCTAATGCTCCTAAACCGAAATGGTGCGATGTTGCAGCAATGAGTACAAGCACAAAGAGCTATTGGGCACAGTGGGAGAGCTTGGTACTCCAAGATGGTGTCTTGTGCCGTAAATGGGAAAATGCTCGTGGAGACAAGTGCCATCTGCAAATGGTCGTGCCGAAATCGAAGGTACCAGAAATTCTTCAGCTCTACCACGATGGATGTTCCGGAGGTCACATGGGGGTTAAGAGGACTCTGTTGAAGATCCGAGAACGGTTTTATTGGATCCATTGTCGAGAGGATGTTGAAGATTGGTGTCGCAAATGCACCAGTTGTGCAGCGGTAAAAGGACCTCAAACACGCAGCAGGGGTGCATTGAAAGTGTACAACGTGGGAGCCCCCTGGGAACGGATAGCGCTGGACGTCGCTGGCCCATTCCCTGAAAGTGAATGTGGTAACAAGTACTTCTTGGTTGTCATGGATTATTTCACAAAATGGCCGGAAGTTTTCGCCATTCCTAATCAAGAAGCTTCGACAGTTGCTGATAAATTAGTCCACGAAGTCTTTTGTCGGTTCGGAGTACCCTTAGAAATCCACAGCGACCAAGGAAGAAATTTTGAGTCTCAAGTTTTCCAGGAAACATGTCGCGTAATGGGTACTCATAAAACTAGAACCACGTCATATCATCCACAATCTGATGGAATGGTGGAAAGATTCAATCAGACACTGGAAAGATATCTGGCCAAAGTTGTAGCGAGCAGACAACGGGATTGGGACAAGCACATACAGCCGTTTCTTCTGTCATACAGAAGTGCTGTTCACGAAAGCACGTCTGTGACACCAGCCTTTGCAAACTTTGGAAGAGAGTTAAGGTTACCGGCTGATCTCATTACTGGCATCCCACCTGATTCACCAAGTAGCATAACAGATTATGCCAATGACCTGCGTAACAAGATGAATAACGTATACGAGCATGTCAGACAGTCAGGCCAGCAGATGTCTGAGAGGATGAAAACTCGCTATGACCGGAAGATGAACAATAGCGGATTTGATGAAGGTTCACTGGTGTGGTTGCATAACCCAGTGCGTAGCAAAGGGAAGTCGCCTAAACTACAGGCAAAATGGGATGGACCATACCGAGTAGTGACCAAGATCAACGACGTCACCTACCGGATACGGAAGAGTACGAGAACTGCGCCTAAAATTGTTCACGTAGATCGGCTGGCACGATACTACGGGAATAATGATGCTCGGGACGAGCATGTCTTAGGAGGGGGCAGTGTTACGTAGGTAGGTATAGGTGACGTAAGTGTCGATTGTTCCGGGCACATTTACTAGAAAATTCGGGAAAGTTCCACGACGTTCTAGAACGTTCGATGGAGTTCCGAGGGGTCATTCGAGAAACTTCCAGATCATCGTCGATCATTCGCGATGGTACTGGAATGTTCTCGAATGCACCTGGGTACCTCGGGTTGTCGAACTTTCTAGAAAATGTGACCGGAGATATAAATAGCGGACGTGTCGGCACGGGACTCAGTTCAGTTCAGTTTTGGAAACGAAACGGTGAACATCGCCGCGAAGCGGAACTACGACTGCGATACGAAGTGTGTGTTTTGTGTAGTGTTGTGTTAGTGAAGTGTTTTTGTGTTTGTGAATTCTTAATAAAGTTAATCGTGTTTTTTCGAGTAAAACTGTGATTTTTATTTATCCCGAACCCCAGCTCGTAACAAATTGGTGTCAGAAGTGGGATAAATCATGCCGGTTTTACCGAAGGACGACACGGAAGGAATCCGTACGAGGAGCCAACGCCAGCAAGAGGTGGACCAGAGACGATTTGACCCCACGTCGCAGCACGTACCGGGTGGTAGCCAGCCGACGACGGAGCCAGCGTCAGCTCAGGTATCTGGTGTTTCTGCAGCATCGACCACTATGGACCTTTCTGCTCTGATGGTACTGCTGCAGGAACAGGCCCGCCAACAGCAAGAACAAGCCCGCCGTTTGGAAGAACAGCTCCAGCGCGATAAAGAAGAGCAGGTTCGCCGACAAGAAGAACAAGCCCGCCGTTTGGAAGAACAGCTCCAGCGCGATAAAGAAGAGCAGGTTCGCCGACAAGAAGAACAGGCCTGCCGTTTGGAAGAGCAGCTGCAGCGCGACAAGGAAGAGCAGGCCCGCCGACAGGAGGAACAGATCCTCCTGATCAAAGACCTACATGCGACGTTCGGCAAAGATATTGGAGCTGTGAAGGAAAAGGTTGAGCTTCACGAGAACCGCATCTTCGAGGCTGAAACCAAGATCGCTGACATCCAGAAAACGTTGGGATGTCTGAAGTCTGGTGGAGGTGAGATTGCGGCCCCTGTTGTTGCCGCACCATCAGTGCGTGGATTTAAAGCGCCTCCTTTCGACGGAACATCTTCCTGGCCCGCGTACAAGCTTCAATTTGAAGCTGTAAGAGAATCAAATGGCTGGACGGATGCGCAGGCAAAGACCGCACTCACCTTGGGCCTACGTGACCAGGCGTTAACAGTTTTAGAGGCACTCGGCAATAATGTCACGTATGGGCAGCTTATTGAAGCCTTGGAGTCTCGGTACGGGGACGCCCATCTGGAGCACGTCTTTCGTGCTCAGTTAAAAGATCGCGTGCAGCGCAGCGGGGAAAACCTGCAGCAGTGGGCCCTGGAGGTGGAAAAACTGGTACGGAAGGCTTACCAGTCTGCGCCTGCTCTCATCGAGGGAAATTTGGTGCAAGCGTTCGTCGATGGCATACGTGACTTTGAAGTCAGAGCTGCTGTGAGACTTGGGCACCATGAGACTTTGAAGGCAGCCTTGGCCAATGCACTGGAGGTGGAGGCAGTGAGGCAAGACCACCGTGCCCATCGCATCAGGGAGATTGCGGCATCTTCACGTGACCGTTCTAAGTACAGTCCCACATGCTACAATTGTGGGGAGAAAGGTCACATTCGAACGAGTTGCCCTAAGCGAAGAGATTCCAGCGAAGATCAGACCCGGGAAAGAAGTGCGGCTGCTGCCACTACTCAGCAGCAGGGAAACGAATAAAAGCCAGAACTGCGGGGCGGGTGCTGGCTGGTGGTCAAGGAGCCCCAAGGATATCGATCTCACAAGCCCATAATGGGAACAGCCTGGTTATCAAAGGTGAAGTGAATGGAAGACCATGTAAGTTGACATTGGACACTGGAGCTTCTCGCACGGTAGTCAGTTCCCGAGTAAATCGTCTTCTTGGGGACTTCTTCAGCAAGTATGACCACATTAATTTAGTAACAGCTACTGGTCAGCACATACCCGTCCGAGGCGAGAAAGAGGTGAAGTTGAAGCTGGGTAGCACAATTTATCGGCATAAAGTCATCGTGGCTGATATAGAAGACGAGTGCATCCTAGGATTAGACTTTATGCGACAGCACTGTTGTAAGATCGACGTGAATCAGGGAGTCCTGAAGTGTGGTTCGGAAGAAGTCTTCATGGAAGGTGCACCGTCAGGGAAAGTGCACTGCTTAAAGAAGACTGTTCTTCCTCCCAGGTCGGAATCGATAGTTCCAGTTAGCCTCCCACGCAATACTGGACCGAAAAATAGATGCATTCTAATTGAAAGATTGGACGAGAACCTCCCATGGAAGATGGCACGGAGCTTAGTACGAGCAGTTGATGTTGCAACTGTACGCATCCTGAATCCAAGTGAACAAGCCCAAGTTATCCAGAAAGGTACGTTGATGGGTACCTGTGAGGAAGTAGCATGGATGCGTAATTGCAAACATCCGCCTTCTCGAAACGTTGCTCAAGATGCAAGTTCTCACATCTTGAATCTTCTGGAAGATTGTCGCACAGAGTTATCTGCGAGAGAAATGGATAAGGCTAAGAAGATGTTACTTCAATACGCCGATATTTTCTCTGCACATGACGCTGACATAGGGAAGACTGGATTAGTTCAGCACAGAATCAACACGGGAAATGAATTACCTATTCGTCAGCGACCTAGAAGGTTACCAGTGGCAAGAGAAAAGGAAGTAGACGCCATGATTGAAGGGATGGTAAAGGATGGTGTTATAGAGCCCTCATCTAGTCCCTGGTGTTCTCCTGTGGTCCTGGTGAAAAAGAAGGACGGCAGCATGCGTTTTTGTGTGGATTATCGTCGGCTGAATGACATTACAAAGAAAGACAGCTATCCATTACCCAGGATCGACGACACTCTTGACACGCTGTCAGGAATGAAGTGGTTTAGCACGTTGGACCTAAAAAGTGGCTACTGGCAAGTAGAAATTGACCCTAAAGATAAGGAGAAAACCGCATTCTCTACGGGAAAAGGACTTTGGCAATTTAATGTTATGCCATTCGGATTGTGCAACGCTCCTGCAACTTTTGAAAGGTTAATGGAGCAGGTACTCACTGGTTTGATTGGAGACGCCTGTTTAGTCTATTTAGATGACATCATCATTGTGGGCCGCACATTTGAAGACCACCTTAAAAATCTGGAACGAGTGCTGTCTAAAATCCGAGGAGCTAATCTTAAGTTAAGTCCAAAGAAGTGCACCTTCTTTAGACAACAGGTTAGTTTTCTGGGGCACGTTGTGTCTAAAGAAGGAGTGCAAACGGATCCAGAGAAAATCGTCGCTGTCAAGGAATGGCCAATTCCAAAGGATAAGACGCAGGTCAGAGCATTTTTGGGTTTGTGCTCGTACTACCGAAGGTTTGTCAGGAATTTTGCAGACATCGCCAAACCATTACATAAGCTTACCGAGGAGAAAAGACCTTTCTGTTGGGATGATAGCTGTGACATGGCTTTTGAGGAGTTAAAGAAACGGTTGTGTAATACTCCGATTTTGGGCTATCCTGATGCAGAAAATGAATTCGTAATTGACACGGATGCAAGTAATACTGGAATTGGTGGTGTGTTGTCTCAACGAAAAGGAGATCATGAGGTTGTGATAGCTTACTTCAGCAAGTCTTTATCGAAACCAGAAAGGAACTATTGTGTAACCAGACGCGAACTCCTCGCCGTTGTAAAGACTTTGCAACATTTCAGCAAGTATTTACTGGGACGTAAATTCCACCTTCGGACTGACCATGCTGCATTGAAGTGGTTGCTGCAGTTTAAAAATCCGGAAGGGCAAGTAGCAAGATGGATCGAATTGCTGCAAGAGTTTCACTTTTCAATAGAACATCGCAGTGGGAAGTCCCACGGTAATGCAGACGCTTTGTCACGAAGGCCTTGTCCTGAAGATTGCAAGCATTGTGTCAGGCAAGAAGCTAAGGAAGCAGTTCCTGTCAGAATGCTAAGAACAGACCTAAGTGATGAGTGGAAGGAAACTCTACAACATGCTCAGCAGAGTGACTCGGATATCAAACCAATTCTCGAGTGGATTAAAGCTAATGCTCCTAAACCGAAATGGTGCGATGTTGCAGCAATGAGTACAAGCACAAAGAGCTATTGGGCACAGTGGGAGAGCTTGGTACTCCAAGATGGTGTCTTGTGCCGTAAATGGGAAAATGCTCGTGGAGACAAGTGCCATCTGCAAATGGTCGTGCCGAAATCGAAGGTACCAGAAATTCTTCAGCTCTACCACGATGGATGTTCCGGAGGTCACATGGGGGTTAAGAGGACTCTGTTGAAGATCCGAGAACGGTTTTATTGGATCCATTGTCGAGAGGATGTTGAAGATTGGTGTCGCAAATGCACCAGTTGTGCAGCGGTAAAAGGACCTCAAACACGCAGCAGGGGTGCATTGAAAGTGTACAACGTGGGAGCCCCCTGGGAACGGATAGCGCTGGACGTCGCTGGCCCATTCCCTGAAAGTGAATGTGGTAACAAGTACTTCTTGGTTGTCATGGATTATTTCACAAAATGGCCGGAAGTTTTCGCCATTCCTAATCAAGAAGCTTCGACAGTTGCTGATAAATTAGTCCACGAAGTCTTTTGTCGGTTCGGAGTACCCTTAGAAATCCACAGCGACCAAGGAAGAAATTTTGAGTCTCAAGTTTTCCAGGAAACATGTCGCGTAATGGGTACTCATAAAACTAGAACCACGTCATATCATCCACAATCTGATGGAATGGTGGAAAGATTCAATCAGACACTGGAAAGATATCTGGCCAAAGTTGTAGCGAGCAGACAACGGGATTGGGACAAGCACATACAGCCGTTTCTTCTGTCATACAGAAGTGCTGTTCACGAAAGCACGTCTGTGACACCAGCCTTTGCAAACTTTGGAAGAGAGTTAAGGTTACCGGCTGATCTCATTACTGGCATCCCACCTGATTCACCAAGTAGCATAACAGATTATGCCAATGACCTGCGTAACAAGATGAATAACGTATACGAGCATGTCAGACAGTCAGGCCAGCAGATGTCTGAGAGGATGAAAACTCGCTATGACCGGAAGATGAACAATAGCGGATTTGATGAAGGTTCACTGGTGTGGTTGCATAACCCAGTGCGTAGCAAAGGGAAGTCGCCTAAACTACAGGCAAAATGGGATGGACCATACCGAGTAGTGACCAAGATCAACGACGTCACCTACCGGATACGGAAGAGTACGAGAACTGCGCCTAAAATTGTTCACGTAGATCGGCTGGCACGATACTACGGGAATAATGATGCTCGGGACGAGCATGTCTTAGGAGGGGGCAGTGTTACGTAGGTAGGTATAGGTGACGTAAGTGTCGATTGTTCCGGGCACATTTACTAGAAAATTCGGGAAAGTTCCACGACGTTCTAGAACGTTCGATGGAGTTCCGAGGGGTCATTCGAGAAACTTCCAGATCATCGTCGATCATTCGCGATGGTACTGGAATGTTCTCGAATGCACCTGGGTACCTCGGGTTGTCGAACTTTCTAGAAAATGTGACCGGAGATATAAATAGCGGACGTGTCGGCACGGGACTCAGTTCAGTTCAGTTTTGGAAACGAAACGGTGAACATCGCCGCGAAGCGGAACTACGACTGCGATACGAAGTGTGTGTTTTGTGTAGTGTTGTGTTAGTGAAGTGTTTTTGTGTTTGTGAATTCTTAATAAAGTTAATCGTGTTTTTTCGAGTAAAACTGTGATTTTTATTTATCCCGAACCCCAGCTCGTAACAGTATTCTGAAGAAGTTTAAATATTTCTAGACTTCACACACCAAAGAAACCACAACATATAATATATAAAATAACTTTACCTGTAAAATTAAACAGCAAAGAAGAGCAGAAATCCCATTAATGATTTCAGAGATATTTACCTCACATGACAAACATTTATAATTATATCAGGGACGAAAGAGAGCCGACACTATTTAATTAAACAGAGAACTTTTAAGCCGATTGGCCACCACATAAAATAATAATTCATCATTATTTCGTACAAATGCACTTTGGTTTGCTTCACAAATGAGCACGCAAGGCATAAATATTCATTTTGAAAATGACTGGGGTCGTCAGTCCCCTCGATTTTTATGTTGACGTGTTACCTTATGTAAATTAAGCAGGTAACTATGTACAACACCTACGGCCGTAAAGTGTATAATTACAGCTCAAGCGATCAAGGATCAAAATATAGACCTTTTACAATGTTTAAGCATGGTCTCGGTAGATTTAATGCTTTTTAATAACTGTAGGCTGTTGATCGTTCACCTTAATAACATCAGATTATAATGGTTCAATTGCATGGCTATAGTCTTTTCGTCTACAGAGAAGACATACGCATTTATCACCATGTTAGCATTGATCACTACGTAACTGAAGTCCAAGATAAACTTAGAATATACTTTAATCCTAAAGAACAACGGCTGGTCTAGCTACAACTTAGGATTTTTTAACCACTGGGTCTTCACAAAGTTACTAATAATATACTTCAAATGTAAAGTCCTAGCTAGCCAGTATATAAAAATACAATAAAGCTCTTAGTTCGCCTATAACGACCTCCACATGGATTACTTTTATTTCGCAGTCCGAACACGGATTAAACACTACTTTGCCATTAAACCAGAAGTTTTATAACGAGTTTTTCTACTTAGGAAAAAAGGAAAAAAACGTCATGCGTTCATATCGTAGTATGCCATCCATTTAGCGAATTGTGGCATAAAGCTGCAGACACACGACACGGCTTCATCAATCATCCTGGACACTTTTATACGCTCCACACTCCGCAGTGACAATGCCACGTTTTTTTAAGAGCCCAGGGTTATTTTTCAATTTTTTTTTCGTCATAATGTTGTAAGTAAAAACCTGTGTTCACAAGACTGCTATTCCTGCATATTAGGTTGGCTAAAATGTTTATTTTAATCTTTGTTTTGTTTGCATTTTGTGAGCACTGTTCTTGAAATGGTGCTGCAGTCCTTATTCTTGGAGATAAACTTATCTCTGTACTCTCGATTTGAACGTCCTCCGCTTTACATCTGAAGACTATCTCTACTCGCGACATCGTCCGTAGTAGTCAAGTTTACAGTAAAACTTAACACGACTCAGGACAATGGTGTATACATTTTTTATTTATAAAAGGATCACTTTCAGAAAATAGTCATTTCTGTCATAACTCCGTTATATGGAATTTCAGTTTCTGAATATAGATCAAATCTAACTTTATTCGCGTATAGCTTTGAGCCTTCTGTAACCAACCGCACCTTTCTGTCATCCGTCCATATTGGCGGGGGTCCCAAGATGCGTGGCTCCAATCGAAAACGTTTTTCCAATATTGGCTTTTAGTGTAGTTCTTCCAATTATGTGCCCTATTCCATTGATACGTCAGTTGCATTACGTGATGGGCTATCTTGGCTTTCTTCTCTATCCATCGGAAAACAAAAGAGTTGTTCTCCGACAATCTCATTGTTTCTGATACGATCGTGCAAGAAAACCTTAAGTTTGGCTTTCTGCATCGACGGCTATGCGAGCTGATTCGTTCTTATTAAGGCACAGGCCATGATTAGAGCTAACCTCTTCCAAATTTGTGTTATATGTGTATGGTAAAGGGACCTTTATTTTTTTCATAATCTTTTTTGGAACGAACTGGATTATTCTATTTCCTTGAACATAGTCCGTCATAGACTGTAACACTTCAGACAAGTAAGTAAGGCTAATGATTGGCCCTCAGCAGGTAAATCCATTATGTGCCAGCCAAGTGGTCGACAATGACCCACATTAGGATCAATATGCTTTAATATGGCCACCATATCATTTTATAATACAACCTAAAAGCTATTTTCGGGGTGTTCTATAATATACGAAGGAAAATAGATACGGTGTTTTAGGTTGAAGCTGGTTCGTACAAATGTGTATAGAAATACTATTTTTTTTTTTGTTACATAACTATACATTTACTGTTTGTTTGACTTTTTATCTTCACTTGTGTTACATTACAAAATTCATGATCCTCTGTCTTCCAGAAGTTTGATTCCTTTATTTTATTTGATATTTTTATATCTTCGAGGAATTGCAACCCTATATATTTGATTAATCTTTAACCGTTCCAGAGATAAAAAGTATTGACAATGGGACCATAAAAGGTTCCGTTTTTTTTCTTGCGGAACCCTAAAAATTAACAAAAACTTCGGGTCAAATGCTTCAGATGACGCAATTTCCGGATTCGCAGCCCGTTACTCATGGGCCCAACATATTTGAATCCCAGCTCTAATTAATGGCTTTATTAGGGTACAACGTTGTATGTTTTACGGGGCTTAATTTTTCACAAACATCGCTCATAAATTATGAAATATTATAAAGATTATTATGAACAAATCCTAGCGCCTAAAATCGGGACCCCTATCATTGAATTTATCAAAACCCTTATTACAAATGAGATTTGGGACCGGTTTTAACATAATCCACGTTGTCTATTCCGGGCCTTTTAACGTAAGGGAAGTAAAATTAAGTCCGCCGAGGGCTTCCTAAAGAGACCAATTTTAATCCTTCAATTCTAATGAAAATATTTGTCGTTGACAGGTCTTGACGAATTTACTGGATTAAGATTAATTAATCAAAGTACTTGGGACTATTTAAGAGCCCTAAATAAATACTACGGGCTTTTTAACGTAACAGCCAATAACTTTATTAAAAAAGACAGACTTTTTGTGGCAATCAACGGTCAGCCGAAACATGAAATAAGCACTGAAGTTCATTTTTATAACGTAGAACCGCACGAAGAAGCGAATTTTGGAAATTTAACCCTTAAACCACTCCAGGCAACTTGCAACGTGGCACATTTACGTCGCCACAATTGTTGCGCACAATTATTTTCTACATTTATTTGTACTGTTTACGCCCACAACAAATGTGCCCTCAATGTGCGGGCCAGCGAGCAAAATATACGATGGCGATAATAAATGTGTCAGATTTTAATGTGGCGCCATATTTACCGAGATGCAAATGTATTCCCGATGTGCTACATGCTTAACGGGGTTAAATAGAAGGTTGTATGAAAATAGGCTACGATGCAATAGAAAACAACAACTATTAAACATTTCACAAAAACATCCAAACACTTCTTCATACCGGAATAAACAAAACAGTAGGTTATGGAGAAATTTTAACTGCAATTTTTACTACACAGCATGTACTTTAAACTAACAAATAATCGCTTCCTGCTCGCAGGCGAAAATAAAACTGTATTTAAGCAAACATTACAAATACGAACATCGAGCGGTAAATCTTTCTTTATCGCCCAACTATCTTCGCGCGTTTCAGACTTAGGGTTCTGTAACAACTTACGGGTGTAAAATCCATTTGAGGAAATGCTTAAAGAAACAGTTTGTCTTGTGTGTAAATCCAATTATTCTACACTGAATGTATTGCGATATTATAAGGCTAAATAGTTTGTTTAACTTGAAAGATTTCTGTGGTGTTTGATAGGAAGGCTTTAGACTACATAATATCACATTACGACCTACGAACAATGATATTATAAGTATACCGATAGGTTTCTTACACGACATTCTGTCTTCAAAAACAACACACTAACGCACATATACAATTAAAATTCAAGTAGGATGATTTGATTTAAATATTTTTTTATGGATGGGAAATCCCGCCCTTCGTGTCAGACTTTTACTGACTAAAACCTACCCATGTTCCTTCAGTTGCCCATTATGTTCCGGGGCCACGGTTGACTCAAGTGCGAGTGCAAAAGGAACGAATATAATTTCCGACAATTGTAATTAATGAAATAACTAAATTTTTAAGTGACGACAAACGAAGTCGCAGTTGGAATCTAGTGTTTAAATATATATTTAGCTACAAGAGATCATATCGTCAATTGTTTACTTGGTCCTTGGTATTGCTTCATCAACTAATGCATTTGGAGCGGTCAATACTTTTATGTCAATTGAATATGTAATAAGCTTGATAACTATTTCTGTTCTGGCACTTTAGAAAATGATTTTCATAGTGTTAAAAGCCATTATGATAAAAACTGTGGTTTTTTAGACTTCACGATAAACGATCACAGAAAATTATGTTATTTATAAGTGCATAGACCTACTAGATACGATAGGCACTTTAGGAACTTTACAATGTGGGAAACCTTATATTTGTGTCATGTCAAATGCTACTCTATGACGGTCCCTATAGTAAGTCATTGCAATATAATGTAGTATAGGTGTGCGTAAGCGTCCCGTTTTTTTAATTTCGAATCTTATTCGGTAACGTATTTACGGCATTTTTACTCGTCATATCGAAAATAGCCAATGAACTAGCAGCAAAATGTTTCCACATTCAAATTTCGAGTTAAAAAAGTAGTTACGACAAAAATCCCGAAATAGTTTTACTATGAAAATGGATTTCTATGTAAAATGGCGTCAAAGGGCTTTGAATTTTATTCCTGGAATTAGTGTAGGCATGACAAAGAATACATCCATCTCCAATCTATGAGAGGTTCGGCTTTCCGTCTAACCTAATCCAGCTGGATGCTGGTATTGTACAGGTATTATACAATTTCACATTACAAGCAGTACTGTGGTCTGTAATATTTAACGCAAGTATTTTTTCCCCTTAAATTGTTACTAAAATATCTCATCTTATTATTTTCTTTTAATCGCATATAATTATTATAAACTAGCTTTTGCCCGCGACGTCATCCGCGTGGAGTAATTAATAGTTCCTGTTCCCGGGGGATTACCAGGATGAAAACTATCCTATGTCCTTTCTTGGGTCTCAGACTACATCTGTACAAAATTTCATTTAAATCGGTTGAGTGGTTCAGGCGTGAAGAAGAGACAGACAGACAGACAGACAGAGTTACTTTCGCATACATAATATTAGTACGGATAAGCATATTGTGAATACCTTTAAGTAAGGTCTCAATCTATAGTCACAATCGAAAAGTCGCTAATCATTAAATTGTGATTTTAAATACATAAAAAATATTTTTTTCACTAATACCGGTTATTAAGAGCCTGGGCTATGTTTCTATATAGAATACTAGCTCTTCCTCGCATTTTCACGTGCGTTACGTTACTGTAGCTTTTTGGTTACTGCTTCGCTTCCGTGGGACACAGCGTGATAATATATAGCCTAGTGCTCGTTGACAATGTAGCTTTTGAATAGTGAAAGAATTTTTTAAATCAGGAGTTTTTGAGCCTATTCATTACAATCAAACAAACAAAGTTTTCCTCTTTATAATATTAGTGAAGACATCTTACAAACGAATTGCACCTTATTTGTGCTATAAAACAATTTTTTCATACCGTTTTACGTAAGGAACCCAACCCAAATTCAGAAGCTCATATAAAAATTAAGCCATTTTATTTGGATGTCGTACAAAAAGTAGTTAATCTGCATAACGGGATCCCGTAACGCCGCCCCGGATACCTCAGGATGTGAGCGTTTGGCATTACAAATATTATGGTAATTTACTGGGTCCTATGGGGATATAAGTACAGGAAAATATATAGCTTCATATACAAAAGCGAAATACCACTGAGTGATTAGTCACGAAATCTCAGAAACTATAACACTTACAAAATTGAAATTTGGCAGGCAGGTTCCTTTTCGGGTGTAGACATTCGATATGACCAAACTCCACCCCAAAGGGGGTGAAACGGCATTCACCCGACCGAAGCCGTAGGCGAAAGCTAGTTAACCTTTTGACGACCAACCGACAGCCGGCTGTCGGGCTGCTATTGTCTTTCTGTTGTGTCTCAAATCACATGTGTTCGAAGGATTAAAGATATATACCTAAGTATTAAAGATATATAAATAGTACTTAAAGATATAAATCAGCTGTATGGATGATCAAACAATTGCGCTTTGTACAGTCACGGCCTTAATAACTTGCCATAGGTTTTTTAACAAACATCTGTATGACAGGTCTGTTGATTATGTGACCCTGGCTGCTCAGTCAGACGACTGGGAATCGAATCCTCGACCTCCAACATAGCAGTATGTTCACTAACCATTTAGACCAACAGGTCCGTAAAATGTTGGAAAGGGTAGGAGTAAATAATAATTAAGGGGTCTTCTAAAAGTCTTAAGAAATTAATTAAAATATTTTCGTATTTGCATATTTAGGCTGTAGCTAATGGCGTTTTAAATCGTCGCTGTATTTTCCGAAGAGATAGACATAGCTATAAGTTTTTTAATGTTTGTTACTAAACAAGTCACATCCGAAACTTTACTGAAGCTAGAAAAAATTAATCTGCGTGTTCTTCTAAACAATCACCATTATCGCCCACAAAACACTGCAGTGTCCATAGTTTTAAGTTATTTTATTGATTCTATAAGTGAAGACTTGTAATTGGTTGTTTGTCCTGTAAGTCTTCAATATTTATTAAATAAATAATTAATTATGTTCAATGTTCTACCCAAAAAACAATTGACACTCGATAAGCTCCATAATCAACTGAAACGTAACTATATAACATTAATGTCCAAATTGAGCGGAACAATAATTCCATGGGTCGCCATTACTTGGGCGTGCAATGGGCCGAGTGTCGTTAGGCCACTGCCCGGCCCATTAATATAAGTAGCGAGATGTTTTAGCAAGCACTTAGCCAGCACCCCCTTTCAATCGATTGTTCTGCGACATACGGTTTAAAAGAAATAAGATTTATGGGTTTAAGTTACCCTATGAATCGACCGGGCGATTAGAATTTATTTTTTGTATAGAGTCTCACTCACTATTGGTCTGATTTAGGATTAAAAGAAAAACAGAAAAAATCTAAGAACAGTAAAAGTAACAGTAATTTTTACAACAGTAATTATTATTATGTAAAACAGACGTAAAAGTTTAACATCTGCTTTTCAATGTATTTGTTTAAGTAAAATTAATGGATTAGGCTGACTTTTTGTAAGACAAAACTTCTTTATCGAACATCTATTCTATAATCGTTAAGCAGTAAAGTACCTTTCATACCTGCCGAAAAGCTCAAAAGCAGTGTCTTAGCGACAGGTTAGGGTTTTTCTAAGCCGTAAAAATCTGTTAGGCTTGCCTTAATTCTATTCCCTGAGCACTCCAATGCCGTTAAGCAAAAATAAAGTATCTAAGATCCCCTTAAAATATTTCCAAACACATTGATTCAGCCAAACATAAAATCGAACACGCTGTGCACACGTCAAAGCAATATGTCACAACTTCCATAGTTATTGTACTTAGTCGAAGAAAGCTATAATGTGTGGAATCGACACGTGCGCCTGATTCATTGACCATGGGGCCCAAAACCCATGGGGATCAAAGAACAATCAAGTAACCATATACAAAGAGCACTCAATTATGTGCAATTTGAGGCCATACGATATTTCGTGGAGGTCGGAGTACTAGGAAAACAGAGTGTGCAAAGTGGCTAGCTATCAAAGGTTGTACAGAAAGTGCCGAAAAACCAAAATGTAGGAATACTTTGTAGAATGAGATCTTAGCTAGGTATATTTTTTGCTTCTGTAGGGATATGCAAGGGCTGTAATTTACTTACCTACCTTAAAAGTAAGTTTTTCCCACATTTGTCCCAATCGAACTTGACTCGTTTTTTTATATATAAATGCATAATCAAAGCAAATGTGTGTTATATTAAGGAACCTAATATTGGCAAAATATAACCGTGGACAACAATGTCACAATATTTACAATGCATTTAAATGGTTTAAAAACTCCCTTGCATCACCCATTCATAACCAGAACAATAGCTCCACAAACTCTAAAAACCGTTGATTTGAGAAAAAACTTGGAGAACTCACGCCGTGTTTTATTCTCAAGGACATTCCTATATGTTTTTATGACAACGGCTCTTGACAGTTAGGAAAGGGTGCGGAGCAATTTATTTTTATGTATTCCTGTATATCGGTTGTAAATATCGAAGCCAAATGCGTTAAAAAGAGCTTTGTTTTAGAATACAAGGAGTAATTGTAGTGTTAAACCATTTTAACTGAAGGATTTAATCACCTCCCAAATGTGGTAAAAAATATTATAAAGGAAACACTACATGTTGAGGGTTCAAATCACTGTGTGATTTTTCAAATCGTTTTCGAAGTTGATCTGTGATATTTCTGACATTGCCTTGGAAAGCGTGTAACTACGACTACGACGAGCCTTGGCTCTAGATTGTCTTTCGCCAATCTCTGATAGTCCTGACGCACAGTAAGAAGCCAGATCGTCTGTCAATCAGTCTAATCTCGGGGTATCTCCGATACGCAGTCGCTAATTTATAAAAAACCTTGCGAATCTGGGGTCGGGTCATAAAATTTGTTTTTCTTAAGATTCGAACTTGCGTCACATATTGCAGCAGCCAATGGCCACTGTGCAACTGTCCTTAGTAAGTACAATTTTTCATGACCTTTAGGTCAAGCTAAAGTCGTAAATATCAGAGCTACTGCTGTCTTCATGCACGATTGTAAACTCCAGTCGGCCATTACAACTTCCGTGGAATGATAGAGGGTCGTTGCGTGTTGTATTTTCCTAGAAATAGGTTCCAACATCCTGTGTACGTTGATTGTAGAGCAGAAGCTTGCTCTATGGGTTTAGCGGCCAATAATTTTAGGGGCCTATCTCTGCTTGGTGAGTGGCTTTCATAAGAAAATGTCGTCGTCAGACTTTTAATATTTTTGCCGCCTCACTATATTGAACCATGTTAGCTTTTGGCATTTAAACTTCGAATGCTTCAACCAAAATACGGGATGGTATTTAATTAAACCCATTCTATAAAAGAGGTAAAGCGAAGCGACCCATTCAAGCTTAAACAAAAACTAGATCAATCCTAAACTATTCCAAGAATTGAAATAAAGCCACTTCACTTCATACAGGGAATCCTAACCACCGTGGTAGCAAAACTGAATGGGTTCAGTAAATAATTCATGACGGACAAAAACGGTCTCGAGCCTAATCTCCACTCATACGCACACGCGATGATAGTAAATTAGAGATCTAATTGATATATTATCTGGGACCCCGAAAAGGGCAAGTGGTAACCCTTGAGCTTGGCCACTGGAAGTGATTGAAAAAGTAGGTGAAGGGTAAAAAGGGTATTTTACATATTTATGCAAAAAATGTTAGAAGGATTAAAATTTTAAACGCGGAAATTTAGGATGAAAACGAAAATTAGACGATCTCGCAGAAAAGGGATGTGACTGGGACCAATTAGTTAGAAATCAATCAGCTTACAGAAACACTCAACCAAACTCAACCGACTGAAGAAGCTAATTTCAAGCATTCAAGAGAACACCAACTAATCAAGATTCAAATCCCCAATCTAATTCAAACCCGGAAACAAAAGACAGATGAGAGTAAAACTACTAAAGCAACACACTGCGGGAGTGTTAAACACTCCTGAAACCAGTGATCCTTATTAATCCTTGGTACGAGAGCTGGTTTTTGCCAACCCTGATTCACGCGATGGTCAGATAGAGCACATATTATTTAAGCTATTTGGCATTTTAGCATTTACTGGCACCGCGAACCGTCACGTTTGGAATACGAATTTTGATTTGATAACCCTATATGATAATTGATAATGAGTGAACGATCTGTTTGGATCTGTTGTTGTGGTTGGGTTAGATGAACAGTAAAATAGGTTAATCATGTGTGTTGTTGTTTTGTTAGACTTTAGGAGGATTGTAGATCGCCTATGACAACTTCTAGGAAGAATATTCTATAAGGCTGAGATAAATAACGTAACTTAGCACTTACTTTGGCTTAGCTATTCTTCATCTCTGTCTTGCCGTGCAATTGTGCGACGGTGACAGAAATATGCTTAGCCAAAACACTTGCCAAGCAAAGTTTATATATCTCGGCTTTAAAGTCTTGTAGACTGACACCTAACTCTTCCATTACGTTCATTAATCTTTCATTCCTTCAAGACCGGATAGAATCCATTGCGGTATTGAAAGCTTCGAAGATTTAAGCGGCTGTGATAAGTTTGAGATCTACTTAACATTGGGTAGTATTAGTTTTGGATTTTAAACTTTCGAACACACGTGATACGAGACACAATAGAAAGACAATCTCAGCCCGATAGCCGGCTTTCGCTTGGTCGTTGAAAGGTTAAATTATATATCTTTCGCCCACGGCTTCGCCCGCGTGGATGTCGAACTTCAATCCACTATTTTACCCCTTTGGGGATCGAATTTCCAAAAATCGTTTCTTTGGCTACCTGCCCTATCAAAGTGCTTGCTCTCCAAGTGTCCTCTAGGATCAGCAGTTTAGGCTGGGCTTGATATGTCAACAATCAGTCAGTTTAGTATTTCATACGCTTTTTTTTTCTCATATTTCTTTCACCCGTCCACCCTATTTTATTTATTAACTTTTTATTTCCCCCCTATATTGGCAATATTTCACACCTCTCCCTTCACCAGCACCACATTTGTGTGAAGGTGCAAGATGCATTTGCAATAAGATTAGAATGAATATCGAATACTGTTAACTTTATGGAATATTTATTCAAAGGGCAAATTGTAGGGAGGGAATCGATTATAATTCACAAATATTGTTTTTGCCTCCCCAATAGTTCTAAAGAAATATTTGTTTCAAGATATAGCAGTTTTGCAGCTGTGTTTTTATTTTATATGGTCACGTGGGTTGAATGTGCTTTTCTATCTTCAAGTGGCAATGCCATTTATGAAGGGGACCATGACAATGAGTGGGTTTATTCGAACAATAATTTATTTTAACGATGTGGAGGAGTAAGAATGATAAACAAAAAGTGACGTTCTATAAGTTTAAAAAATATTAAGCTAAATATTCGCTTAACAAAGTTATTAATTTATTTGTATACATTATATATAGTCGCTCATAACCACACAAACAGCTCTAAAACTTATAAATTTTACAGCTATGAAACTTGACATTCCTGCTAAAACATCTAAGTACTAACTTTTTACAGCCCGCCATTGTTACCTCGTCGGTGTGACGTCATAAAATGGCGGCCACACAACCGCCGCACGTAATTTTGAACTGATGACATTCGCAATTTAAAATGTCTCACCCTAACAGCGACAGTTTAATGAGCATTTTAATTGCGGCCCTACCCGTGTCCATTACGAGGATATCAAGCGAACACCGACCTTAATCCAGGGCAATAACGGCTAGTATTACGCCACTTTAACTGTGGCGAACTAAAAATCCCGTTTCCTACGTCTAAAAGTTTGTGAAGTTTACTACTGAGTTGATGTAAAATATTTTGTATTTTCTGGCGCTATTCCTTGATGTTAACAGGCATTGAGTTTTGAAAATGTTATTTTTTAACAAAACTGGCTTCTGAGTGTAGAAAAATATTTTCCCACTATTGCGTGTCACAAGACAACAACGCAAGGCGCCCCAAGCGTAACTGGACAGTGTTAGTTAATTTATTATTAATTAGAACATTGCAGGGGTGAGAATATTAAAGATTTATTCCATTGTCCATTACCTTACGTACAGGACACGCATGTTAATAGAAACGGCTGTAAATAAAAATGCTTGCCTACCCCAATAAGGTAGGTAAGTGCGTGTTATACGATGGTACGAACACTACGAACATAGTGTTCTAATGACGTCATCTGTCATGTTTGACGTGTTGCGTGGGCCCCGAAACCTGGGGGCTAGATTAATGATGTCACATCATAAACCACGGGGCCCCAAAATTCCGTTTTTATTGCCGAATATTTCATCTTTGTTTTCCTGTTGTTTTTTCTCTTGGTAACAGATGGAGAACAAGAAAACAACGAATAAACTAAAACTTTATAACCATTATTTGCTATTCGCGACAATTTTTAACAGAATAAAGTATTGACAGTTGGCAGAATGCAGAATGCAGGTACCTGATAGGTCGATGGCAGTCACGGTTCGAAGTTCTAATTTCAATTTTTAGTAGTTGAATCCAGTCATGCTATTCGGTAATATTTGACGGTAGAACGACTTAGACGTTCCAATTTCGAAATTGAATTTAGAAGTTTTGAAAATCGTTGGTAAGTTTTTTTTTAACTATCACATTATTTTCACGAAGCAAAAATCGTGGTAATACGGTAACGACCATAAATAAATATTCATAAGGCCATCTTATTTTAAAGTAGGCATAGCCGTGGGTATACTACATAGACTTGTCCAGAGTCCCGGGTGGGAATTGAACTCACGATCTGCGGCTTAGCAGTCAGTCACTAACCACTGATAAACAGACAAGTGTACAATATTCGAAAACGACAGAATTCTTTCGAAAGCACACAATTGTCACAATAATTTTCAGACGTATTAAAATGAAAACAAAACAATACAGTGAAACGACTTTATCATAAACGACCACCATCGTTCACACGGTCTAAAATGGCGCGTACCGATTTCCTTTTTTAATTTCCAACGTTCGCGCCATGGAGTGGCATTCGAAATTCGAATTTGAGAACGCATTCGGATAGAGCAATCTCGGACGGTTACGTGGCTCGAGCTCCCTTAGAATGTTATGTGAGGACGTGATAAAAATCCCATATAAGATTAGTAATATTTTTATGACGAAATTGATTCAGAATTTACACGCATTCCGAGTCTGAGTCGACACCATTATCGCATTAGGCGATACGATTTTATGTTCTGTTCTTTGGTGCTAAAAATTTTATCATGTTAAATATATATTTTTAAATGAATAAAGAAAATATTATCATACTTTTACAAACAAATAAATTGTCTTTGAGGCAACTCGATATGGCAGCCAACTGATATACATTATTTACGAATACATATTAATATTAAAAAAAAATAGATAAAACACAGAAAAAACTATTGCACTAAGATATTTTGTCATGGGATTAGCAGGTATAACCTACGTCACGCCTCAAGGTAACGTTGAAAGGCAGCGTCCGAGTGGTCTGGCTTTTTAATCTGGACCTTTACGCCCATTAAAAAAAAATATTAACTTTTTTTTCTAAAAAGGATAAGGTTTAATCCTCAAAATTTGATCTTAAAGATAAAATTATCAGGCACATATTTTTCTATTTAGCCTCAATATTTTGGCATCCTAAAATGAGGTAGGTCCGGCAACGTAGATTCTTGGACCATTAGCCAAATTGATTAACATTTTATGCATTGTAAGGTCATACTATAAAACTGGTGACTTAATAGGAACCCACTACCCACACACAGAATGAAATAATTCAGGCACGGTGCCAACGGGGTCAAAAGATATATTTTGCTTTTATTTTTATCACTTAACTTGTTTTGTGGATAACTTACAATCTAGTTTGGTGATTTTAAGTACAAATAGATATTTTTAGAAGAGCGACTTCTAGTTTACACTATTGTTAAGAAAGAATTATTAAAAGAAGCCCCTCAGTATGTTCATAATAGCTATTTATTAATAACTAGCTTTTGCCCGCGACTTCGTTCGCGTGAAATAATAGTTCCCGTTCCCGGAGGATTTCCGGGATGAAAACTATCCTATGTCCTGTACCAAATTTCATTCAAATCGGTTCAGTGGTTTAGTCGTGAAGAAGAGACAGACAGACAGAGTTACTTTCGCATTTATAATATTAGTACGGAAGTACGGATTACTATTTTCTGCGGTTGCAAATAAAACAAAGTCGCTTTCTCTTGTCTCTCTGTATGTTTAGATATTTTAAGCTGCGCAAATAATTTTATAGGTTTTTTTATAGATAGAGTGATTCAAGAACATGGTTTATATGTATAAAACATTGCATAAGTGCAAAGACGGCTCATCCTTTGGATTAACTATTCCACAAATTAAATAACTAAGGTTCAACCAAGATCATCCCGTTCAATTTCACCCCTCTACATGTACTGTCCAATCATTACTCAATCCCAATACGATTCGGACCTAAGAAACTCAACAAAAGAAATATTATCTCCCATCCCCGAACAAAACATCGGAAAAGCATCTTATAAAATTCTTATTAGCAGACTTCAATTGAGACCCTTGTTGACGCGCGGGGGATGAAAAATACACCCCTCTCAAACTACCCTCCTTTTACATAAATAAATACAAGATGGCAACTATTTGATTAGGCTAAGGGATGAGGGTGCCAACCCCACTGTTCCTGATTAAATGCATTTCCCTAAATAAAATTTATTTTTCGATCAACGTGAAATATTTTATTAAGAATTTCATTAAGTACGTAATTTTTCATAACGTCATATTTTATTAGTTTAAAAGCTCATTTACGTGTTAAAGGAAGATTTTATGAGGTGGGGTGGGTTATTAAAGTTAGTAGGGTTATTTATTTAGAAATTATAAACAGATTTTATAGCTAGGTATTGGGTTGTCTGCTTCATGGGTTTATGTCACCTTTACTTTTTTTAGTTAAGATTTAGTGGGTCGTGATTAAATAAATAGCTTTTTGCTTGGTTTTGTAAAACTAAGGCCGAAGTATATTTTCGATACTAAGCAAGTTTTGGCTTAACTATTCACAAAACTGTTTTGAGGTCTGATAAGTTGTTACATGTAAAGTACTGCTATTTCGCTGCATTTGGTTGAGCTATTGGAGATGAAAAGTGAGTTTCGTACTTTTAGTATATTTAAACGGTCCATTAAAAGTAAATAATTTGACAAAAATTAAGTAACCTGAACTTGATTTCTTGCAAGTGGATGTTAAAACACAAAAAAAGATAAACGTAAAAAGATAATTATAAACATAAAGCTTATCTTTTCAGCCGAACAGTAAGATTCAATGAAACAGGAAAGCTTCAGGTTCATACCCGATTGAGTTAACGGTTATTGCGATCTTTAACACCCGTTTAAAAGTCTCGCTCAAGGAAACACGTTAGTTAAGGAATTACTTACCTTGAGCCCTGTTGACACGGTGCTATTTAGCATGCTAATAAACTCCTACCAGTGTGTAGCGGATTAGTTTCTTGCTGACAGACCGCTTTTTTTTATAGTCTTTGGTTAACCGATTGAATTTTGTAGTTAAACGAGGATCCGCGTTTTTAATGGTTTTGAACAATTTGTAAAATTCTTTAAATTATCATTTAAGAGCGATCAGGGTTAGAACGCAAAGAATTTCGTAGAACGACAACCATTCTATAATAAAAAAAATTAGCTAAAAATCCGCAAAAAACAAAAAAATACCAACGAAAATATCAGCAATTTCTGCTTAAAATTTCCGAACGAAAAGCCCTACAGGCGGATCCGACCAATGAACGAAGATCTATGTACAGATATATTTGTCTTCTCGTATAGGCGAGCAAAATACAGAGATTCACGAGAATTCTATCTAAGACAGCTTAATGGACCCTTTGCCCTTTAAATATCAAATCAAGCCCCATACACCTGCGTTAACAAACACCTGAAAGCGTCAATTCTGGTTAAGGCTTTTAAAGCGTATAGAGCTCCATCTACATATTATGTAAACCACAGAATAAGCCACAGAGTAGGCTGCGACAGAAGGTTCACTGTGACAAATTGTGCTAAAAACTTATGCTTGAGTAGTCACCAATCGTATGCCTCAATCAACAAAAATATAAGTAAAGGAAAACATTACTTCAAGTATGTATGTTATTGGAATATTTAAAAACAACAATGCTTTTAGCGAAACCATCGTCAAAGAAACGACATAAACATTTGTTTTTTATTATAGATACATCAGCAGTATGTGTATGTCATTATGCTACATAATGTTAGTACAATTGGAGCAAAAATTTGCTAAACGTTGACGATCGTAAGAGCCTCTACCGAATAGAATCTCTACCCAAATTAAAGCTCTTTTTGAGCTGTTCTGACATATGCTTGGCTTGTACAGCGAAGACGTAGCAGCAACCAATATCTAGCTTTGATAATAACAGAATACGTGAAAAGAACAAGTGGAACTTCTGTAACAGCTTCTATCACTCCGTGGTCATCCTACATATATTCTAAGCACCCTCTCTCGATCGGACACAGCAATTAATAGGGACGTTTGGCAAAACATGGGCCTCCGATATTTCATGGGCCAGAACATTGAGCTAACGGCGCGAATCAAGACCGTGACGTCATTACGCACCATATGTACGAGGGGAAGCATATAATTTGATCGGGCGATAGAAGGGAATGGACTATATTGCGGAATATTATTTATGAGTATTGTATCGGATATTGAGATGACGATAATAATGGAATAGTGGGCAAAGCAAAGTTTTTGTTGTTTACTTGGCTTGGGTACAGCTTATGCCAAATGACCAAATCATGAATCTGCAGCTATCGTAATTGACGGATATGAATAGGAATACTAAAGACTACATCAGTGACACAAACCAAAAATACTAAATTTGATCCACCTGAAGCCCTTTCAAAAACAATACACTACATTAAAAAATGTAAAATAAAGCTCCTCAACTTTCTCTAAGAGCGTAAAGAACGACTCGTTATAAGCATATGTGTTCTCATTCGCATTGTGGAATCTAATTTATGGAAAAAAATGTAATAACGTACTTTATAGGGAAGTTCGTTCCGTTCATCAGTTCAGTATTGAGAACAGCTTGCGAAAAAAGATGAAGACTATGTGAAAAATTGAAGAGAATAATATAGGGATCTAGTTAAACATAGTAATATGGTAAGTATTGAGAACAGTTAGGGGCCATGAATACATTAAGGTCACACGAATTTTGTTGTACGTCCGCGTCACTCAAGATTAATTTGCAATTAAAAAAATCACTTTACTTGGCTTTTGACTAAAAATGCGAACACTATTACAGAAGCGAAAGTATATCAGCCTGTCAGTCTATATTACTGTCTGTTACAATATGTATAACTGCTAAAGCACTTAACATTATATTTAATCTGCCTTGTGCAAACTCAACTTAAACTTAACTTAAACCCCAATCATAACGCTTTCCTATCAACGACCAAGCGACAACCGGCTGTCGTGCTGCTATTGCCTTTCTATTGCCTCGAATCCCGTGTGATCGAAAGATTAATCTCCAACTTAATAATTATTAGGCGACAGTGTTAATAATAATACATTTTACACCCATAATAACAAGAATATAAATTCTTGAGTTGGCAAGCCAACGCAAACAGACATGACCGCGAACAAACGCCGGTTGGTTACTCCAATGTTTGTCATTCTGTGGTATTTGTAGCCGCAGCACTGATTGCGAACGGCGAATGGAGGATCCTGCAGTACCAACCTAAGTCGCCATGTCCCCCTTTATTATCAGTGATTAATTACTAATGTTTTTAAACTGTTCTTCTTGGATAGTAAAATGTATCACTTTACATTATCGATTAACCCTTTGACTGCCGGCAGCGCAGATCTACGCGAGACAAAATAGATTTTAATTGTTTTATTAATTACGGCATACAAGAGGTTAAATTGTAATTAATTTAATTTGTGAGTTTCATTATCACCACAACTTCTGAACCGAAACGAATTTAGATGTATAAAGTAACCCAAATCAAATTTCTGCACTTAGTTTTTCACAATGCTCCACTGAACGTCTGATCGATGAGAAAAGGGATAAACTTGATTCTATCTCAAAAATATATCCATTTACATAACGTCATTATCGACTTATTCAAAATCAGTCACGTCTCACTAATCCTAGAAAAAAATCACAATACTCTCCCAAATTGCTATTAGCACAGTAATGGCCAAATCTAATACATTCTAAACGAAAAAACATGTGCAATACACGCTAAATGAACCCTATCTACCCTAATTTGGGGCGCTAACACACACAAGGGAGTGTTACAATGGACCGATATCAAATTGGCAACATTCATACGTAATTGCATTTTATTACAAATATTGTGCCCGCGGGCTAGGGCAGGCAATTTCCCTGTCTCAGTTCCCTGCTGAGTCAAGCTGCCAGGGTACTGAGAAAATTACCCAATGTTTTAGTTTTAAGAGGGAGAACACAATGAATTTTGAAATTATAGCGTGTCAAAGAAACGTATGGACTTTTGTGTGCATGCTGGGCTCATTCGGTTGAGATTGTTTGGAGTGTATGTAGTTAGCAATTACTATTTAAGTAGTTTATTTCAGTGGACATCAATTGTAGTTAAGTTGGAAATACTCTGATTACACAGTAAAATATTATCAGACCGCCCACAAGTCTAGTTTCCTGATCTTGACCGCTTTATAGCCTTCCATCACAATAGGTTAAGAATTCAAACTAAAATAATTTTTAAATTCGAGCCAAGTAGTTCTTGAGTCTACCTAAATACAAAACAAAGTCTCTCTTATAATATAGTAACAAATTTAAAACCAAACATTTAATAGGTTTGCTCTACATTACCAAATTCCATAAATTCTCCCACATTCTTAAAGGGACCTTCACACCAACATACCTGAAATAAACAGAATAAGTATGAATGTAATGTTTGTATATTTACACAAGTGGTTAATATGTTTTTAATGTATCCGTTACTAGAAGAAAAGTTTTAAAAGGTCAACGAACTGGATAGCAAACGAAAAGCAGATGGCAGCCAATGATCAGTCAATGAGATCAAATTGAGTTTAAATATGTAGATTTAATGCCTTGCTCTCAAATTTATTCATCTTCTTTTATTTCTAGGGCTATATGCGATTGGTTGGAATAAAAATTGGTAATGTGGGAGTTGAAATCACAAATGGTTCCCGTTCTTGAAAAAATTTTGCTGTTTTAAGTTAGCTACATTGTTTAAATTGCGCTGCGATTAAGTGACATTGCTGTTTTTATGCATTATTAAAAAAAACGTATTTACAGTTGGTAATAAGGAGAGATAAATATTAGATAGACAGACACATAATTGATTTTATAAGGGTTCTATTTTCTATTCGGACAGTACCGAACGCTAAAAATGAGGTATCTACTAGGTTCATTCATATTAGATTTCTTTCTTATAATGTGTGTGACTTTCACAATATTTTTTGAAATAACTTACAATGATTGAGTATGTGTTTTTAGGAGACAAAGAACATTCTAGTCTGCCCTTGAATGACTCAAAAAACTTAGTAGGAAATATTTCAGTATGTTTTAGATACTCGCTTCTTCGGCATTATAATTATTATCGCTCTAGTCTTTTTTAATGTATGTAAGGGTTGGCTTCTAGTCCAAACGTATTGTAATGATTTACATGGCCTGACTGCCTATCAGACCTCCACAGCCCAGTAATTAGATAATACTACCCTACCCTAGGTTAGACTGATTGACAAAAATACTGTCTCTCCAGTAACGACTGTCAAAATATTAATGAAAACCGGCGTTTTTCTCGATATCCGTGGCACCAGATACTTGTGATATACTAGTTTAGCTTAGAAAGTATGTCAAAATTGGACCAGTCACACTGGTACACAAGTCAACTTACAAACTTTGGCGAATCTAGTATAACCACCTCTTGTGGAAAGCGGACACCGTAACCGCTGGATAACAAGACATCCATGTGTAAGTTCGTACGAAAAATAAATTAAATATTATTTCTACAATCATACACAAATTTATTTGGATTTACAGTATGCTAATCATCAATAAAACCGCATTTTTTAAAAGATAAAGGACTAAGCCCAATTATTCAACTCCAATCGTGTTTTGTTAAACAACTTTGTTCCCACTAATACAGTTCTACTTCTTCTTTCTGTGGACATATGCTGAATAGAGCTGAATAATACTGTCCCTATTACTCTAACATTAAAAAATATTAAAAAAAAACTAATATAAACCAGTCCTAAATTGCGATACACGCATCTTACCCCGAAGCAATGTATGCTGAAGGTGAACATCCTATAGATACGAACAGAAAATCAGATTTGGCCCACATACACACGGATACAGAGGGAATATGTATGACTAATAAGCGAGGCAAACTCCTTGGAGTTAGGATACATAACCAGTGTGTAATTGGCTTAAATTTTGTAGCACCAATTCACGTGAACTGGCTTCTGCGACGAGAAAGTTCTGGAATGTTGGCTGACTTTTTGTCGACGTCACTGTCGTAGAATGTATGACATAGAATTCTTAGAGTGCCGTACTTAAAGGGCAAACGGGACCCTATTACAAAGACTTGGCTGCCTATCTGTTACCAGGCTTATGACCCGTAATATAAAAACAAATACTAAACACAGAATAAAAGAAGTGAGGATCCCATACAAAAAACGTGAGTTTTTGCCATTTTATGCTGATAATGGTATTACCTAGTCGATTTTATATATTAAAGAGGGCAAACTTCCACTTAATGTGACTTTTTCAATTCGCATGTGCTCTTTCATATTATCTTGAAAAAAAAACATCGGTGAAAAAAAAATGTGAGGAAATCTGGGCTTATCAAGTCTTGAGATGATCGTGCTCCCTCTGTATGAGAAGAAGCCTTTGCCTTGCGAGACCCTAATATTATTTAAGATCAGCTAATTTGTACCCAAAGAAAAGAAGATACTAATTCAAATGAAAGATATTCATCAGAAGTCGAATCTAAGTGACGAATCATGGGAAGCTTAATAACAGACAGATTATTAAAGTAATTTTAAGCTGCCCTTGAAGTTAAAGCGAAAACCGATTAAAAGACCCAGATAACTGAGCAACTTTGAGTTTTTGATAACTTCAAAATTTAATACCAACATCACTCGGGACCGAGGCTCATGCCCCATGGGAGATGGTACAGAAATAAATTATAATATTATGTACATTCTGTTATGTTTACGTTATACTGTTGTTTCTGGCTTTCCCATGGGCATAAAAAGAAAAACAATGGAAAATGTACGTTTGAAGGTCCACAAGACCAACAAACAAACCAACACGTTAGAGCCAACATTGGCACGATTCACGACCAATATTTGATAAAAATAAAACTCAACGAAATTATGTATGAAAATGTATTTGCTTATAAATTTTTCTTTTCACGAACTCGGTAGATATCGCTTCGGAGGCGTTGGAGCGAAGAGTTCCCAAGTTTTTACAAAGTTATCGGATACAACACGCTTCGGATAAAGATATTGAAATAACTCAGTCATTACTCAATATTGGATCTCAACTTTTAGAATAAAAATATGCAAATTCATTTATACTAACAGTTGTCATGATTCATGAAGAATATAGATTGCTTGAAGGAAATATGGACGATGTGATTATAACGGTGTAAACAACTGAAGCAGCTGTAAACGAAGACAAGAAGTAGACCGAAGACTTGGCATTATCCAACGGAAAACAATTGAAGTTGTCAAAATCCATGGACCATGGCAAGTTTAATTTGGGCCAAGACAATGCCATCGACCTAGATTCAGAAAAAAGTGTAAAGTTCACAGTCAATTTTGAGTTTAAAAAAGCTTTGGAGTTCCGCCAGAGGCTTCTAGACCGTAAAAGAAACAATACTTATTTTTTAACCTGCAACACTAGTGCCAAGAAAGTATATACTCGTATATCTTGGCCTAGCTTTTATTGCCTCACTAATTCACCAAGTTTGTTTCTTACACATTCATTTTCGGAAACTCCTAAGTGCTTATATTCGGGAACTTCGTGGAAAATTTTCGAAAGATTTTTATCCATTAACCTAGAATTGGGAATGATAAATCAATCAGCTCGAGCCTTACTTTTTGTCGCGAGTGTTTTAGAATTAGCATAAGTACTTTCAGTCAAGTTTTTCTTCGAAAAATACCTCGTCATTGCAAATAGATTGCTGCTGCTAACACAACATATTTTGTTATAAACTAGCTTTTGCTTGCGACCTCGTCCGTTAACCGAAAGAGGGACATTTATAGGCTTCTTGTTACCCGAATTCAACGTCAATAACCGACTTTCAAATCTAGTACCTATATAAAAAACAATGTTCATTCATTTCCAAGAACCAATCATCAAAAAGTACATTGACTCATTCTTGCTCAACAAATCGGTCAGTTCTCTCTTGGGGAACCAATTAGCGAAGCACTATTGGTTTATACTGTTAAGCGCTTTACGCTGAATGTTTGCAAATGTAAAGCGCTATCGATTGAAGCGACGAAAAGGCGTAAAGAAATATTTACATACGTCGATCAGCAGCTCGAACGGTTCCCTTCCAGTTTATTGGAAGGCATATGTTACTTGGTAGAGAATAAAATAGTAAATCGTTTTCTTTACCTTCGGATGTATTTTCAAGTGTGGGTCATGCTACTGTCCTAATAAAAAACCTAGTTTACGCGCTGATGTATTAGAGGCTACACATTTATTTCTAACCACGTCACGAAGTTCTTACTGCGTTGTCTTGAATCCTTACTTGCAGAGTTATAAAAACTGTACTCCATTAGTTTCTGGACTTGAGGAAAAAAACTTTGATATTTCTTTTAAACAAAATACGTGGTTAAAAGCTAGAGATATGTGTTGTTTTCTAAACGAACTAATCACTGAAAGGAACAGTCGATTGTAATTATTATTTTCGTATATAGCTTAGTGTATGAGTAATAGTAAAAGTTGTTAACATCACGCTACCTCCGGCAAGAACGGAGCAGTAACCAAAGACTCCGATGAAATCTTATAAAAACTAGATAACATTTATTACATACGACTTGTGAGACATAATAATCCGTATTTTACTACACATTCTTTGATAAAACAAAATTGTCTAGATTATTTGTGTTTAAGGATTTAAGATTTTAGGATTCCTCAAAAAAGGAACTATTTTGAGAAATCCTAATAGACACCCTCCGTCTGAGAAACGGAGAGGGTTACCTCCGACTCTTACCTACTAAACCCCACGGCGTTTCCTGCTACTGTCTAAAGCCAGTCTAACAAATTCAACACAAATGGCACATACTCTAAACAGTGGAATATTCATTCATCTCAAATCAATAGTGGAAAACACAGTTATTTTTAGCGTGATTATATCAATTATCACGCCACTGGCGTTAATGACGATCTAATTATGAAAACGGTATTTTTCCTGCTCTAGTTATTATTAGATCTATATCTTAGGCAGAACAGTATGTCTATAGACAAAGTGGTGCAAAGTAAATGATACAGGTTAAATCATTTTACTGGCCAGGTCTAGTGGTTAATGACCCTGACTGTTACGCCGGAGGTCGTGGTATCATTCGCAAATCTATGTGTAATGAGCATGATTGTTTGTTGTGTTTTTGTCTTATATAATACTAGCTTTTGCCCGCGGCTTCGTCCGCGTGGAAGAATATTTCCCGTTCCCGGGGGATTTTTTAGATGAAAACTATCCTATACCCTTTCTCGGGTCCCAGACTATATCTGTACCAAATTTCATTCAAATCGGTTCAGTGCTTTAGGAGTGATGAAGAGACAGACAGTCAGACAGAATTACTTTCGCATTTAAATATTAGTACGGATACAAGTAAGTATATCACTTGTCTGGTTACCATGGTGCGTGCTCTGCCCACTTTGGGATTAGATGGCCATGTGTAAAGTGTTATAAGTTATTTAATTCATAATATACTAAAAAAAACAACGGTAAAAGTGCAGTTTACATACAACTTAAGGCATTTGAAACAAGTTTTTGCATTAATACAAATCTGTTACCACTTGACACAGAAAAATCCGCAAGTTTGTAGTTCAAAAAATTTTAAACCTCTAATGCAAGTAGCTTTTTGCAGAGTCATCTCCAAGGCAAGCATTTTTGCTTCCCCAGAGACAATTTCTACGAAGATTTTCGATTCTCTGAAACAATACATGTGTGTCTAAAAGGGCAATACCAAACAGTTCGAAAGTTTCCACTATGGGAAAAGCTTACCAAGAAACAATTGCATTTTTTCCCCTGATGTCGATGGCATTGTTTTAAATACATTGTTTTTGCTGTGTTACACAATATTAGTCAATGTATTTTTTTCTTTCTTTCTCTAATTAAAAAAAAACAACTTTATATCAATTAAATACCATTTGTAAGTAGCAATTAAACACCGAAAACTAAAATTTTTTGTCTCTGTTTTTACCTTTAAGTAAATTAGCCGAAAGAAAAATGTTGTTATAAGAAAGTATTCGCTGTTTGTCTAAGTTTTTTGAAGTAGGTAAATAAGCTTAAGTAATTCCGATCACTGTTTATCACATCAAGATTTATTTATTTATTTATTTAAACTACATGCACAAGCGTACAAGGGCGGACTTATTGCCTTAGGCATTCTCTACCAGTCAACCCAGAGTTGATGAGATATTAACATGGCAGGTGCATTATTAATAACAAATTTATCGCGGGTGTGAAGCGACCCCACGACCTCCGGCTTAGCAGTCAGGGTCACTAACCACTAGACCACTGTTTTGTTACTGTTCTGCACTGATTGCCCACAATCCGTTATATAACGGTAACATTAGAGACAATAAAATGTCTCCCGTACTTCAACTTGATACATCTCAAAGGAATATTGTTAGGATCACGAAATTGAGTCGGCTATGAAATATAATACGCGATCGATGAGAGCTTGTTATCAGGTTAGTATATGATTTACATATTGTGTATTAATATAATAAAACTAGCTGTTTCTTATACTTTCGCTTGTTATTTTCATACAAACTGTGATTCACTGTTTTACCTAGCAGGGATTGATTCGTACGTCATCTCAAGAAATTACTGGGCAATATTCTGCTTTTCCTTTTCACATAGGACCACGTGAGCAAAACCGATGGGAAAGCTAGACTTATTAATTTCAGAGCTCTCAATGCTGTTCATTAGCTTCATAGGAATCAATAAGTACTAACTTTAAGACATTAGAAGACCATGCCAGTTTGCAGCTATAAAAATATTTATTGCGATTCTGTTCAGACAGACTTAAGTATCTCACTTTACTTGGCACAGTTGGCAGCAAAAATGCGCACTTAAAAGCACTCTTATACTTTAACAGACAAGCAAAAGAAAACGGTTTACACCACAAAACGGTTCAACAATAATATAATCATACTTATCGTGTCTATTTCTAATCAAAACGGTAGCACGTGATTACGCAACCCCATCCGATCCGATTCAGAATTCATTGAAAAAAAATACACAAAAAGGCCGTTTTAAATATAGAGTTTCGAGTCTAGTTGTCTCAAAAGACGAGGTTCCCGACCTTTATTGCGTTGCAATTTTGAAAATGGAACTGCTTGGGGTCTCCGGGGAGCAGCGGGGTCTACCCGACCACTCCCTACTGATTGTTAGACTCCAGGTTATGACACTGTTAACCCGATTTCTAAAGGTTAGATTGCTGTACACTATCCTTTAGGAGATAACGAAATTAGAGAAGGTTCGACACATTTTCGTAATAGGATATTTTACTGCTGGAGTTTTGGGAAATATCATTTTAAGATCAACAATTTAGTTGATATTGGACTTCTTGGTATACCCAAACTCCAAGGCCGTAACTATTGTCATTCTGAAACTCTTACCAATATTTGGTATTATAAAGCCACCGCTGCAACTTTTAAACACGGCCGGCCAGAAGTGGCAACCAACAGAAAAGCGAGGCATGCCTTGTCTCGCAACAAATGTACCTAATCATAACAGTACGACAGAAGAGTAAGCAGAATACATCAACCATACACAGACGACTAAGAACCAATATTAGTGTATTAAAGCTATTGATATCTTTGCCCAGCTCTAAAATTATCCTCAGAACAGGCGATATAACATTACGCTACAACCAACGAAAGCAGTACAATACCCAAAGACGTAGAAAAACCGCGAGGGACAGCTTGCAAAATATAAAACACACATGACGTTATGTAGCCTGCATCCAAAGCCAGCTTACTCAAATTTTGGTACAATATCTCCGAAACGATATGAAAATGAGGAAAAGTGAGATAATATATTCGAATTTGATGTACATCGTGAACAGCCACTTAAAAGATTAAGCGCTGAGTACAACGTTAAACATATTTGGACGATTTTGCAAAAAACCTTTGGCTGAACATTATTTTTGGTTTAAATAAAACCTTGTTTAATTTGACAATGTGAAACTTTACTATCATGTTTAATGTATTTTTGAGTGGACTGGTTTTTTAGATGTTAATTTTTAAATAAAAGATCACAATGAACTAGTACAATAATTTAGTTATGCTAATAAAACGACCTAATCTCTCAGCATTAATTATGAAAACTAATTATTCAGAACAAGTCAGTTATGTCAGTTTTATGTACTCCCGTAGAATAGACTTTAAATTCAGACTTTAATACCTAAAACATTAAATTTAAATTAATGGGTTCGTTACGTTCGTTCTAGCAAAACAGACGGACTAGAGGCTTGAATCCCATTGTAACATAAAAGTGCTGAAGTTAGTTGTGTTAATGCACTAATGTCTAAGACCACCAATCTCATTGGATCCTGGTTTATTAAATGGAATACCATACCATCACAATAAATCTTATGGCAGTAAAGATGTCTCATAGCACTGGCGAAACCGCAGTACATAGCAAACAATGATAACAATGATAGCAGTATAACCACTTCCATTAAACAGCCTAAAGGGTTTAATGTGTAAACAATCACTCGAGAATCTCAACCATAAGAAGCCTTTTCATTCCTTTCTAAGTTCCTAATTAACAAAATGAGCAAATTCCCAGGATCGACAGAGTTGACATTTTCTTAGAAACCAATATCTTAAATAGAATTTAATGAATAGAACATAAACAGCTTATTCATTAAATAGAATTACATTAAAATACATTCATTTGTTTCTTAGAAAGTTATACTTATCACTTTTGTTGCAAACAATGATATAAAGACACTCAAACAAATTCATTGAGCCATTCTTCACGGCTTCATAAAACCCGACAATTTTCACTTCACATGTCGAGGTCGCAATTTCACCATATTATTTTTACCACCCACAGTCACGGATCCAATAGTGAAGTATCTATAAACCAGTCTATCGAGACCCCTTGGCTCTTCCACGTCGTCATTTAAAACCTTTAACATATGAGGTCACAGACTAAGGACGCTCAAGTCATGTCACGACACACCGATAAATATGTCGTATCGGATTCCCATCAAATCTCTCGATCTTATCAGTACCAAGAAGTTTTTAAAATGGAACTCATACTTTATCCTATCCTAGCAAGCAAGCTTGAATTTGATTCACGATCAGAATTTTACAGAAGAAAGTCTCGCCATAAACGCGAACAGAGATGACGAGAAAATTACATGTCAGACTGTTTTGAATTCAAATAGTATCAAAGATGCATACGTTGAAGGTTCCTTTGCTTTTATTGCAAGAAATAGTTCGAGAGCAAACAACGTCGCTTATTGGCTAAGCATTTTTCTCGGCAAAAGATTATGGAAGCAGTTTTAATGAGCACAACATTTTCTTTGACGCAGTCAAGAGTATGGCAAGAGACTGTTTGTATTCAGGGTAATTTTCTCAGTTCAGTCCTCGTTGTTTCATTACTGCTTCAAGATACCAATTTGCCTGCTTAAACAGACACCGTAGTCTTTTTAACAACTTTTGCTTTGGACAAAGTTGAGTCAGAATTGTCGAAAGTTTGGCAGTGTCTGAGTGTCGGGTGTCGACGGCCAGTCGGGACACTCGACAGTTTTATCTGACACTTTAGTTACACTTCTGTCGTAAACGAAAGTTGTAAAATGTTATACTTTGTGTTAGTATTGTTGATTTGACGACTGACGGACATTTTTTGAAGGAGGAAATGTTAATTGGGAATGATTCGTCTACAAATACAAGGCAGATTGTTTTGACTTAATCACTTAGTAATTACCCAAAATCATATAAAAAAATAAAAAACACGAATATAATAACCCTATGAGTGCACTGGAAATGTACTCATGGCTCAATAGACTAGCGATATTGCATCCCTGTAAGGTCATATTTTTCATATTTTTATGATCTAAGAGAACTTTGGCATATAAAACCTGACAATAATCATAAAACTTGTGCTAGAAAAGCAAACAAATTCATATTCAACATGCGATTTATATGAGAATTAACTTCGCACCCGTGTACGTATATTTCCAGCTAATTTGGTAGACCAGTGGTGAAATAGAGTTGTATGTACTAAAGTACATTTTTAGTGCTTACGACATCATAAAATGTTAGGACGCAGATAACGCCGGAGTGAAGTAATTAACATAACTCTCTACACAACTACTAATGAGAGTGAACATTTCATAGCCGTTGGAATTCCTACTTATAGACGGAGATTCCAGCCTCGACAGACCTACTTACATTTATCCTACATTTATTTTAACAAGGTTGAAACTTTAGAAATAGATAGCGGAGGTTATTTATATCTTTACGAAGTTAGATCGATACTGGCCTTTAATTATACACTTAGAATTGAAACGTTTACAAAGCCCCAGGTTAAATTTCATCATTGCTAAAATTACATAAGTCTAGCGTTTTTACAAATGAAGCACTTGATTATAGTTCAAAAACTTCAAGTGGAACTCTTATAGAATTAAAGTCTAAACGTAGTAATGGCAATTACGACCCAAATCATGTCAAATTACAAAGACAAAACACAAAGCCTTTACCACAACTGTTCTTACAAATAAAGTAAAAGGTACAGAACACGATCCCAAATCATCAAACAAACGTAAGCATTAAATCTAAGATTAATAAGTTTATCTAATAAACGTGGGAACATTAGAAAAAGCCGAGACTATGTAATTACGTGACGACAGGTAAAAAAGCTAACGATAAGGACAGCTGATGACATAAGTACGTGTGTTCGGAAAAAATGGAGGGTTAGCACGCATTACAAATGAGACTTTAATAGCCTGCTCAAAGTTGATAAGGTTTATTTAAAAAGAGAGACAATTATCCAAGATAAGAAACCAGGCAATGCAGTGAATCATGAGAAAACGAAAACAGACGAGAAAGGAAAGAAAGACAAAATAAAACTGAAGCTAACTCGATAAAAATTAGCTTTACAAAGTTAAACTGAATGGTAAGATCGTTTCGGAATAACAAACAAAAATAACAACAAGACCCATTACGAGAAACTTCAAAAACGTTTCAAGTAAGCAAAGTAGTACAACTGTTCTATAAAAAAACAGATTGTATGCTTTGGGAAACATCGCAAGTGTAGCGGCTATTGAACCTCACTTCAGTCCTAAAGGGTCGAGACTTGAGAGCTGTCATTATCAAGACCTTCCAGTAAAAATCTCTTAGCGACGAGTTTTTCTCAACAATTTATCTACCGTCCCGGTACGACAGCGAAATCCCTTTCAGAACCTTACAAATCCAAGCTCTCCCCAGCCGGCTTTGTCAAAACACAAACATTTTCGCCAAAACAAATGAAACAATGTGTTTGTGGAGGAATGTAAGAGGCAGGAAAAAAGTACATTGGATCACCCGACACATGCGACTGGGGAACTATTCATTGATATTTTAATTTGAATGCCAATCAAGGCCGCAGAACAATCAGAGAAATGTATAGCTCGTGGCCGCTTTGACTTATTTTCTCGTGCAAAAGGGAGTCGCTAGACTGCGAACGATATTCGTGAGGGCCAATCGTCCGCATCGGAGCAATAAAAAAATTGGGCAAGCACGGGTTGGATTTTTGTACCGGTTCTGTACTAACTTTGTGTATATGAATTTTATTAACCTTTCAACGACCAAGCGACAGCCTGGGCTGCTATTATCTTTCTATTGTATCTCGAATCACGTGTGGTCGGAGGTTTAAGAACGTTTTCATGATCTGACTACTTTATGGTTACCGAATTCATGCCAAATATGAATATAGTTTTTATTTACTGGCAAGATCAAAACTAACTTTAATCGAACGTATTTTGCGATACGTTGATATAGAAGTTTGATTTTCCCTCATGGGACTGTAATTTAGGTCTGCAGGCCAGAGTGTTTCATAATAATTTCAATGTGATGCCTACACTCGTTTCCTGTCAGCCAGACAGACAACGAACTAATCCAACAAGGGTAACTTTCTCCGTGTCGTCACGGAACCCTAAAAGGAAATAATAACATAAATTCACTCCCGCTTTTTCTGGACAGACGAGCAAATTTTGCCTGATGAATAGACATACTTGTAACGTGAAAAGCTCATCAATAACTTACTCATCAACTAAGTGTAAGTACAGTGGGACACTGGCGTTACTTAAGAAATTAATATTTGGGAGGGTGACATGGAACCCCGAAGATACCCGAGGATATCCGAGGACATCCGAGGACACCTGTCAATCCCGCTGACAAGTCTGACAGTTTTACTCCAATGAAATATTGCTTTCATACGCTTTTTGCCACCGAAATACGTAACGGTTATCCGAACTTGTGTATTGGGTATTTCGATTGTCGATTTATTTGCATTCGATTCTGTACGATTTACATTGTTGTTGTTAACTGCAGCGGAATGTTAATCAGTTTTCTTTTCGGATGTAAATATGAATAAATAATGTTTACAGTTAACAATTACAAGAGTAATTTCTTTGTACACTCTCGACAAGTCAGTCATTAGGTCGGCGGCGTACGTTTAATTTGAATATTCTTGCAATATTTATGTTAATGTTTGCATAATTTTTGCGAAAGTGAAAAACATTTGTATTTTAAATCACGCAACTTAGGTGCGAGTACTCGACTTTCGTCTCTGACGATTTATGAGGAAAGGAGAAATTAATTGTCAATTTGCTTGTCTGTACAACAACAATCGAAGTTTTTGAGTTTTTACATTAACAACAGGACTCAATCAATTAAGACCACTGTCTTGTAATGTGACATAAATACAGGGACACTTTTCAATCACCATCCAAATTTTAAAATCGAGGACTTTTAATTAAATTATTTTCATATGTGAAACAATATAATCAAATAATAACAAAAACAAATAAAAACATTCAAAAGAAAATATCCGAAAGCGGGGTGCAACGTGTGAGGGAGGGGTGGGCGTAGTGCGTGCTTTTGTGTGCGTTGCGTTTCCGAATTTTAAAGGTAAGCGCGTGTGCAGTCAAGTTCAACAACCTAGTTGAACTGTATTTATTCCACACGTTTGGATTTTAGTAGCGGACAATAGTGAAAATCATGTAATTTTTTTTTATTTTTTATTTCATTAATTGATAAGGTTATCGATTCTAAATCATTTCTGAAAATTTGGATGGTGGTTGCAAAATGACCCTGTATAAGTAAACGTATAAAGTCTTACAAGTGATAGATGCGATTAACGCATTTATCAACTAGATCAACTCCCAAATACCATAACACAGATCATGACAAATTCTCGTCGTTTTTTTCTCTGCCTCCCAATTTCCTGACAGCTTCAAACAGCTATTACATTACCCGGAAACCCAAGCTAACAACATTAGGCCACAAAATTATGGACCAACGGACCCCAACGGTTCGCCAAACATTCCCTCTTTTCAACGATCGAAGATGATTTATAAGAGTCCCCGAAAATTGATTGGTTTCTACCGGTAACCGAAATATGTCTGAGGAAACAAAGGACGGTCTTCAATAAATGATGTAATATTATTTGAACTAGTTTATCAACCGTCTAGTTGTGTTTAGTTGTCTGGTCGAGTTGATATTGTTTGTTTTACGATAATTTAATAGACACAAATTGAATGGTTTTGACGACGAATTGTCTGACAGAAAGTACGTTAAATATTGAGTATAAAATTGAATATAATATTAAAGCAACTTTCTTGTGCTAAAAGTAACTTGTATGTACACTACACTTTTACTTTCCATAACTATGCATGAAATCACTTTTCCGAATCATCATTACCATCAGCTTCTGTAGTCCACGACTGGACTTGGGCATCTTCTAAGATACGCTGCACCCGACATTCGACATTCTTAGTTAATTATTGTGTAGTTGTTTTGTTTCAAGCATGGATTCAATTATTGGCAGTACACATGTCCGTTTCGGCAGTATAAAAATGTTTCACTGTAATATTAATTCCTAAAAAGCAAGCTTCATTAACGTTAAAAAGGTCAGCACAGCTTTTATTAAATAAAACTAAAATAACGCTCTATTTGAACCTACAAAAACAGTTAAACAAAACAACGGTTTCGTTTAGTTATTAGCAACGTAAAAGGCAAACGTGGGACGTCGCTTTTCTCGGTTGGACAGAGCCTAAAATAAAATGGCCGACGCGAGCACAACGAATATCTGTGACGATCTCAGTATCGAGATAAAACCAAACATATTGAGCGAATACGTCCCCTACTTGTGGAACTCTATCCTTATTTCTTTAACAATTTCTGTATATACATGAAACAATTCGGCTACGACGTTTGGTATTTGTAACTATATTTTCTGGGTGCCTTCGTATTTTTTCTGTATATTTTTATACACTTACTTAGTACTTAATTCCGCAGTTTCACCATTCTATTATGTTCTATTTGAGTTTCAAAAGCTGTTTACTAAGAGTTTGTGAAGAGTATCGAGGGTGGAAATAATGTGTTATGTATATTTTTTTATTAATTCTAGGTAAGCCGATTGTTGTTTTCATCCTTTGGGTCTGTGTTGTGTGTCTAAAGATTAGGTCGAGATCGTTGATACTAACGTGTTCGATAGAAGAAAAACACTATTATCTACACTTCTTTACCACTATTACAAAGACGTAAGTTTTGTATCGAAGTAATCTAAGGTTACACTGGTCCAATACTATAAATATACATTATATCACTTACGGAAAGCTATTAACAAACAAGTCGAGAAAAATCAGCTGTTTATATTGTAGATAAACTAAAAGATCATGAGAATAGTATGAAGACAAATCATGCAGATACGAACACGATCATAAATAATTTCCCACAATTAATCAGCTGTGTTTATCTACCCACATAACGTGCCATATTTACTATCCCAACAAAAATATTTATGAGTCCATCTAGCACAATAAGACGTGTAGCTGGAACAATAAATGATATCACCTTCATCTGAACTGACGTTGTGGACACACCACAGAGTAAATACTCCATGGAGACAATAAATTGATATCTTGGGACACACATCTAACTAAGCAGAAACTTAGGTGCCAGGAACTTTAATCCTCTAATCTAATCTCTACAGTGCATTTAGCTCTAATCCTAAAATGAGAATCCTATATATTCTCACTTAAGTTGCCAACTAACTTAAAAATGCCAACAGAATAAATAAATATACTACTACCCCGCGACAAGTTACAGACACAATATTGATTTTTTTGTTACAACTTCTTGCACAAAACTACAAAAGCGCCCTTAATAAACAGTTAACCAAAGGAAAAGAAGTAATAACACGGCAGATGCATTGTTATACACATACATATATCCGTCCATCGACCTGATCAGCACAAACTCTAACATCGGAACAGGCTTCTCACGGCCGCGGCATGCTTGTCTCTATTTCTGCGCCTTAATTTCTGATCACATAAAATCTCTCAATACAAAGTATTTGCTTAAGTTCTCCATTGGCTCCTTACTCTGTGTCGGTGATATACGACTGTGACAACCGGTAATTGATCGACGATATCTGCGCGCACGGCGATCGTAGATATGTCGGTCACTGAACTGAATATTATGCAGTGCGCTTTATGAGACAATTATTTTACTATTTACTTTGATCTGAGGATAAGCTAAAGTCTATAATTGAGTATACCTAGGTCTTAGACATGGACAGACAACAGAATCTTTACAGAAAATTAATGGGCAATTAAACCAAAAATATCTAAAGTAAACAAATAACATAATCAGCTTACCTATTAGTTTTAGGCAAAACAGATGTTGAGTCTAGAAAATTGTTAGTCTATCAGACTGACCTAAATTATCTAGCCAATCATAACAGTATAAAATAATGAGTGACGAAAGCTGTTAAACAGTTACTGTTAAAATGTTTGACAACAGTAATCGTGTGAGTGATTAGTACTGCACTGCAAGTTTGATTCCCGCACGCTGCAAGTTTGATTCCCGCACGGTCCAAAAATGGCCAAAGGGTATTTATTCCGAGTGTTATTCCGATATTTGTCTCTGTGTGTAGATGTTTATAAACGCATCTACCAAACAGTAAATATTTCGGGAGTTATTATAAAAGAGAACAGCTTTTTATCTATACCAAAATCACAAACAGTTTCGAAGATAAATTGAATTTATCGACGAAAAGTGAGGAATAAAAAGCATTTTTTTACTGAGCCACGAGACAATTCAAATGAAACTGCAGAAGAAAATGAAACTAAAGCATCATCTTTTTGTAAACCAATTTCAAAACACCGGACGGAATTTTTTACTAATTTTTTTTATCCCTTGCTTCGTTAAGATGGTCTAAAACTGAACGGAGGTAAAGCCAGGTCACACGGAGAGCGGACAACTAGCGATGCAGTTTCGAAAATATTGCAGTAATATTACAATACTAGCTTTTGCCCGCGACTTCGTCCGCGTGGAATAATAGTTCCCGTTTCCGGGGGATTTCCGGGATGAAAACTATCCTATGTTCTTTCTCGGGTCAAAGACCATGTCTGTACCAAATTTTATTCAAAATTGGTTTAGTAGTTTAGGCGTGAAGAAGAGACAAACAGACTGGCAGAGTTACTTTCGCATTTATAATATTAGTACGGATTAACTGTGGAACTATCTTGAGCGTACACAAAAAGATTATTGGGGTTGTATAAGCGTGAAAGAGCTACATTGACCATGGTAAAAGCATCCAAAACATATGCAATGGCGTTTTATTTTTGATGGATAGGAAATCATCAAATGACTTCTCCCGCCCCTGAAGAGGGAAGGAGGGTCAGGCTTTTACTGACTAAAATCCAATAATGTCCCTTCGGTTACCCTTATATATTCCGGGGCCGCGGTAACTATTAGAAGCATCGACACGCCGTCGACACGGGTCTGGTCCTAGTCGGGCGGCGAGCTACCTACCGCTCGCCTTCCGCAGGCCCACGCCTCCAGTGGCCATCATCTTGTGACTCTCGACAACTAAGCCTGGGTCTCTGTCCGGGGCGTGAAGCTTGACGCTGGAGACGAAAGCGGTGGGGCGCGTGAGGCAGCGTCAAGCTTCACGCCCCGGACAGAGACCCAGGCGTCTGCTTCGCAGGAGGTGACGGCTTCCTATTCAGTCTCGCCCAGAAGCATGGCCTGAACCAGCGCCGATCGCCTCTGCAACGACACGGTGGTGGTCCGCCCAAGCGGGGCCTACCTCCACCGTATGCTACACCGTGTCACTTCCGCCTGAATCCGACATAGGAACCTCCCGAAATGTCCGTGTGCGGTGAGGAGGATCATCATCTCCCTAGCCTTTTCCCAACTATGTTGGGGTCGGCTTACAGCCGAACCGGATTCAGCTGGATACCAGTGTTTTACGTGAAGCGTCTGCCTATCAGACCTCCACAACCCAGCAACTGGGCGACGATACCCTTTGGTTCGACTGGTCAGACTTTCTGGCTTCTGAATACCCCTAGCGTCAAAGTTCTACGAATGACAACCGGGGCTTAACATGCTTTCCGAGGCACGGGATGTCAGTGATGTCCAAGATAAACTATAGAAAGTACATATGAATTGAAAAAGGCACATTGGTACTTGCCCGGATTCGAACCCTTAACCTCTTACACGCGCCTATATGACGACCCAGATGTGTTATTCTTATGTATAAGCTACGAATATCTTGCAAAGCCATCGGCCAATATTCTTTATTGTACACCAATAGGACAAAAACAGTAAAGGACAATACAAACAAATATGCAAGAGTACATAGGCGGCCTTTTTCGCTAAAAAGCAGTTTCTATTACATACTATCATTTATATTGCTTGCTGCGGAGCAATTGTGAATATCTTCAAAGGTATTTTTTGAAATTATAAATGACTTCCGCACAATGAAAATTACGCTTGGGGCATTTTGCGTTATAGTAATTTTATATAACCTCCGGAACTATATGACCATTTGACATACTGTAAATGGCAAATCTTATCTGTATGAGGTCCTTGTGATACTGAAATAATTTATTGTTATAAGAATTAATATTTTGTTGCTCAAATAATCAACCAAATGTAAGTATGCCGAAAAATCATTTTTTTATGCAATAAAAGAAGTATAAAAGATAAAATATAAAAGATAGAGATATTGGTATCGCGGACTTTTTTGTAGAAATTATTAAGACAAACCAAGTTGCCATACATTGTTTTTAATTTTAAGCAACTGTTTAGGCAGCGCACGCAAATAATTATGTTTTATGAGGTAATTTTTTCCGACTTGCTAGACAAAAGTTGCAATAGCTCGGTTAATATACATGTTATAAAAATAATTTATAGCCTATAGCACTCAGGAATAATGTAGCTTTCTGCCAGTGAAAAAATTTTTGGAATTGGTTCATTAGTTCCAGATATTACCCCAAACATACAAACTTACAAACATACAAACTTACAAATTTTACCTCTTTATAATATTAGTATAGATATCTGGGTAGTAGGATAGTGCAAACTTAATGAGGACTATAAACCAGTAGTACCACGGATATCTTTGTATAGACGTACAAAAAGATATCCATGCATACAACAAGGTGATTAGCTGATTTTTTTGGTTCCAGAGTAAAAAAAGAATATGAAAAATATCACACAAGTTTCATGGTAGAAATTAGAGTTAGATGTCTATACAAATAACACTGACCGCAAACACGGCAAGTTATCCTCACCAGTGCCCAGTGTGGCCGCGCCTTTACAACAAAAAAGAAGCTTTGAAACCATGCCTTTTTAGTCGCACGCGGTTATTTAGTTTCTCTAGCGAGCAGAACTTGTTTCAACGAGCTATTTTATCTCATTTTAAACCCTAAACCCTTGAGCAGACAGCGCAAATTACTGTGCTTCTACTTCAGCTTAAGATAATGCGATGTACTAATCATATTTTTTTTATTTTGTTAACTAAATAACTGTATACAACGAGTGATGACAATTTTAATCATGTTTTATCCAAGATTGCATTTGATGCTGTAACTATGCAGTTTTTTCTTGATTTTAATTTAAATAACAGTGGTCTTCTGTGTACATAAAAAATGTGTTCATAAAGCCTTCTGAAAACACTAACCCGATTTCTTAAACCTTACCTAATATAATGTAAAGCTGAGAGCAGTAACGAAAGAGGAAAGTAAGGGCTAGTTTAATAAAAAAAATATTGGATTTTATAATTCTTGACTTCACAAAGACAAATTCTGGCAAAAGCTTTTCACTAATTAATAAAATATCTGCAGTCTCAAAGATGTCTTCAAGTTATTAAAACACAAAGCAATAAAATTCCTTTGACTATATAAGTTCTCGGTATTTTTTCTGATTCACAAGGATTGTTTTTGAGTTCAACAAAGCATTTATTTCTGCTAGATTTGTGATTAAAATAAGGTAACCATATCTTGATAAAGAGGAAACAAGCAATTTCCTATCTTTGGGAGGAAGGTAGGTATTGTATTGTATAGAATACCTTAATATCAGCTTATTATTGAACCACTGCAGAGCTAAAGCTTGCTCAAGGCTGATTGACGATTACAGACATATAGTTATTAAATTAAAATACCAGATAATATGTCAACGATGTTTTTACAAAATAAACCTTTGAAAATACAAATCTAATTCAAATAGTCACATAAGTTACCCGGACCTTTATCATGAAAGCCTTGCGTTTTAATCAAAGAATAAACGATTTCATTATTTATTTCCTTCTTTTCAGCACGACTTAATATGTAAGCATATACAATGAATGTATAGCCTTTACATTAAACAAAGTTATAGCATTTGATCGTCACACCTTTTTCATATCACAGAATTAACCTATCAACATCGCCCGGATTTTTCGATAAACGACCTCTACCTAAGAATACCAATTTTATGAAATTGTTACGTAAACCAGCATTGGAAATTCCTCCCATTTAACTACTTCAACAGAAAAGAGCACCCACAGTCGGATCTATAAATCTTATTGCTACAAAGAAAAGACAACCTGTCTGAGAGCTTAAATCTAAGCCTAGCTGAGCTCTAAACTTCAGGCATTTAAACTTATTCCTTTTGTCTCTTACAGTTGTTATCTGTCTTTGGCTACATCTACTTCAATTGATGTACCAAATTCTCAAACGTCACTTATCTTTAAAGGCTTACGTAGACGACAGACTTTTTGTGACATCAAATCTGTGACGAGCAAACGTGTGTTTAGAACTTGATGTATTTTGACGTTTGCGACAGACGTACTTTTTTTGGAAAAGTAATAGATCATTCTGATATAGAGAGTTCAGAAACAAGTTGCGATTGGATTTAGTAGAAAACTTTAGGATTTAGTAAAACTTTAGGGCTTAGACCTGATGACCTAAATGCTGACCATGCAGATCAGAATATTGACCTGTAATTTTACTTGCATAGGCAAGATTCAATTCAGTTGGCGCAGTGAATAAAATTTATATGTTTGTAGATGCAAGTACTATACAGAAGGAGTACTAAGCGACAAACATACATAAAAGTAATAAGTAGAGCTTCCAAGCAATCATTAAAGAGACTACGTACGTCGTCGACTCAATCGCACAAGAAGTCTCCCGTCTACGTAAGCCCACTGACGTTGGAACAAATTTGCAGCTCCTAAGTGATAACTTAATAATTCTCTGGCTTCCCAATGAGCTATCAAATTGCAACGCTTCAGACTCGACGCAGCTTGCAGACTAACTTGGTGCCGGGAATATAACTTAGTTCGACCTAAGTGGTTGAAATATAAACCTAGAAACCATTGAAGGAGTAATTTCTTAGTTGGGTTTTCTTTGAAGCTCAAGCAGGGTTTTAAAACGCAATCTTGAGTCCTGGTTTCAACTGTTTGACTAATTGTCTAAGACGACGGTGTTCTAGTTTTTGTTAAGGAAGTTCTTCAGGTTCTAATTTAGTCTAAGATTAAAATTCTGAAAACTGAGTTTAATTGGATTTATCTCCTACCGAACAATTTATTTTTTAAGTTTAATTTATTTGTCAAGTTTACTTTTTATATCAAAAACAAGGATTTAGAATAAAGTACATATGGAAAGTGGAGCTCTTAAATTTGACTGCCTTTCTTAGGAACAAACAGGAACTGGAATGAATGGGTTTTTAAGTCCAGTTGTAGGGTAGAAAGAAAGAACAATATTATAATACAACCAGTTAGCTTCGATATGCATGGCAAAGGATTGGCTCGTGTCGTAAAATACAGAAGTAAGTGAAAAGAAGGAAGATATTAAATCTGTAGTGGGACACAACAAGCCTCGTCTATAAAAACACCTTAAAAAATACAGAACATAAAATCAAAACTTTACTGCATCCAAATTCATCGAATTTGTTATTGAAACATAGCACCACCCATTACGTAACGTACTGATCTGAAGTGTAACAGATTGACTGGATCAAAAAGAAATTTATCACAACGATGCTTCGAATAAGAGCATCGACTGTTCCCTAAACAAATTGACGTCCATATTAATTCAATTTATGCCACCAAGCTCCCTGCTCTAACATAAATAAATGTTATGCTGGTTCAACTTTTCTAAAGCATTGTCTGGACTGCATTTTCTGTTCCATATAAAGTTAAATATTCAAATAAGAGGAAGCGAGACAACTATAGGGTCGGCATCGCGGGTTGATAAGGGACAGCAATTAAAGGGAGCGTTGAATGACCTCGTTCCCGCGCTCGGGTTTCTTCGGCTGTGTTCGGAGCGACTCGGGCGTGTAAGGCCCTTATCTTGGGATCCAAGTGCGCGGGCGCAACCCTTGCTTTGACTTTATTAATTCTTTTAAGGTTGGTACAGGAATGCAACGCAGTATCGGCTTATGCACCGTTATAACTGTTGTCTTTTTGCTCAATTATGTTAGTGACGTGATGTTATCTGCCGTGATGACTGCCTGAGTTAACTGTTTCTCAAAATGGCTCCGTTCTGATTCTGTTAAGTGGTTAGATAGTTGGTTCCATGTCGTTACGTGATTACCTAAGTACGGGTGTTTAAGTATGAGTTAGAGATAAACGAGGGTTAATTATTTTACGAGGTGCTCTATGGAAATGACCCAAATGATAAAATACCAAGTAAAAAGCTACTGTCAAGAATAAGAAATTAACCTTTTTCGCTATAACGTCTTCAAATAACAGTGTCAAGAATGTGCACTGTGTGAGATATTTATAACTGCGTTTGACGTTATCAAAATTAGAAGACTTACAACCAGTTCTGTCACACCTATGATCATGAATTGCCCGGAAATGCGAAAGTCTCTAAGTACAACATGTTCCTGTCCGACACTTGTTGACTTGACTGAGTCGTGGAAGACAAGACTCCTTTCCCCTGTCGCAGAATCTTATCTTTGCTATTACATATGCTAGTAAGGTCAGCACGCTTCTAATGAATTTACTACTGTTATACACTACATCACCTTCTCCGAAAAAAAATCTTTTATTTTCAACTATTGTTTTCTTTTGGTTTCAACTTTCAACTACCAATGATCATTTTCTCCTGAATCATACAATCTAGTCAGAATACTCGTGGTTGGTATGTGAAGACTGAAAATGTGAAGAGGGAAACCCACAGACTGCTATTCCATGATCCATGACACAAATGTTTACAGCGCTTATTTCATAATGTCTACCATAGGACAATTGATTGCCTTTTGGAGCTCTACCCAGTGCAATGACTCATTAAATCAATCTAGCATTGCTGTACAGAATTGATGAGATTGACAAAGCTTACGCTAAGTAATTTGACATCTTGTATCCAACTCCATTCTACAATGCCATTTGTCTAGGGGTGCAGTTCTATTTTCAGTTTACTGAAGATTCGAATCACCCCCAAACCCAGCTGTGTTCCACCACTAAACCATTGCGGCTACTTCAAACACCTGTCGAAAATACCGATAATAGCTCAAGAACTCTCCCTACTAGACGTTAAATTTAGAACTTCAGTGAGTTTAACAGGAGTTCGTAAATTAACTTGTTTACGCTAAGTGATCGTTTCGTTAGTTAATGATACAAATTAGGTTGTACAAAGAGTTCGTCAAAATATTTTTAGAGTTGAGGAGGGTGGCTAGTTTGTTTATCATGTTTTAGTTTTTTTTATTTATTTATTTATTTATTTATTTATTTTAATTACAACGGCTATTACACCAATTACAGTAATTAAACAAAATTAAAATTATCAACGACATTCACATCAATCCCTCTCACAATACTTCTGACATGCCAATAAAATCATCTTCCATTCATCCGCAAACATATCGTTTGTTGGATATAAATCCAAGAGATCATTAAGTGCAGCCAAAGTGCGAGGTATTGGTGACTGAGCACGGGCAACAGTGCGACACTGAGGCACAGCAAACATTCTGTGCTTCTTGCCGCGGCAGTAATTGTCCGGGACAAAAAAAACGAGCCAGCACAGTAAGCAGGTCGGGCGCGTCAATAGTGCCACGGAGTGTCTTGCAGGCTACGATGAGCTGATCTTGCGCTCGCCTTACCTCTAGTGAATTATATCCGAGGCAACCCAAAAGAAATTTGGTCGGATAGAGGTGTGGATAGTAGCCGTGCATCCGCTTGTACAGAAACCTAAGGAACGCTTTTTGCACTTTTTCCAGTAAAAGTGCGTACGAGCGTTGATGCGGGTTCCACACGCAACAGCTAGACTCCAATTTACTGCGCACGAGCGCATTGAATAAAATTTTGATGGCGTGCGCAGTGCGAAAATCACGGCAATTTCGTAAAATGAACCCCAATCTCCGGTAAGACTGCTTTGCTACCGTAACCATATGGTCGTGGAATGTAAGCTTTTGGTCAAATGTGACTCCCAGGTCTTTCATAGTAGTTGTTTTGAAGATGGCATTATTGTCGAGATGGTATTCGAATTCGACTGGGTGCCGCATTCTACCGAAGGTCATAGCGAAGCATTTAGAGAGATTGAAATCCATCTTATTATCTAGACTCCACTTATATATTGCGTCAATGTCATGCTGTAATGTTAAACAGTCAGCCTCCGAGTTCACTTCGATGTAAAGTTTTAAGTCATCGGCGTACAAGAGACATTTGGCGCGACGCAGAACTTGGGGGAGATCGTTTATCATGATCAAGAATAATAAAGGCCCCAGAATTGAGCCTTGACTCACTCCGGAACGCGTGTGATAGGTACCGGATTCGTACATTCCGAGCCTGACGAACTGCTGACGATCGCGTAGATAGTCTGCGAAAAAACGAAGGAGACAGGGTGAAAAACCAGTTTTGCTTAGTTTCGTCAGCAGTATGTCGTTATTAATCCTATCAAAGGCTTTCCGGAAGTCAAAGTAAAGTACGTCTACCTGACGCCCGCGGTCCAAACTTGAGGAAATGTAATCAACCAGAGTCAGGAGATTGGTCTCAACCGATCTCTTGGCCCTGAAACCGTGCTGCTCATTGCATAAGTAAGTGTTTATTTGTTGGTAGATGGCATTGTGGAGGATGTTCTCAAATACTTTCGCTGGGGATGATAAAATTGCAATAGGGCGGTAATCTTCAACGGAACTTTTGTTTTGGGTTTTAGGGATTGGTGTGACTCTGGAAACCTTCCACTGAGAGGGATATGTACCAGTCTGCAAAGATAGGTTAAAAATGTGGCAAAGTGGACCACTGAAGTTATTTTTTAAATCTTTAATAATAAAGGGGGGAATATTGTCCGGGCCGATGGAGCTGTTAGGTTTAAGTTTATTTATGGCTTTTATGAGGTCAACTGGGCACAAGAGAGGTATACTTATGTAATTGCTGTTACTGGTATGGCCAGCAGCAGAGATATGATCAGCATCAAGCAGCGGATGTTCAGGTAGAAAAACATCAGAGAAATAGTCGGCAAATGCACATGCCGCCTTAGATCCTGAAAAAGTTATACCCTTGTATACAATATCAGGCTCAAACCCACCTTTGGACCGCAGGCTGGAAATATGTGACCAGAAGTTACGGGGGTTGGTTTTAATTTTACTCTCTATATTACTCATGTATGAGGTATACGCATCCGCAATGCGGGCCTTTAAGCTTGCCCTGAGATTCGAGAATAACAAATAATCACTATCAAGTTTAGTTCTCCTCCAGTTCTTATGGAGTCTTAACTTGATCTTTGTATCCTGAATGATATCACTAGTATACCACACTGGATATCGTTTATTCGCTGACCTTTCTCTGTTCTTTTTAGGCATGGAAGCGTCAAAAAATTCATATATAATTTTGTAAAACTTACGAGTGGCTATTTCTACATCTTTGGATTCTAAGACCTCCTCCCAAATATTCTCGCCAGAGAGAAGTAAATAGAGTTGCTCAAAATCGCATTTACGAAAGTTCCAATCCTTGATTTTGTTTATGTTACTAGGCTCTATCGAATCTGAGGAATGACGTACGTTGATACTTACCTCAATATGCAACGCCGGGTGATAAGCGTCCAGTGGCACTATTCCCTCGGTGGCGGTGACTATTGTTCTTGGAGCACTTATGTTCTCTTGGACTAAAACAACATCTAACATACCGCCATACATATTATTCACAACATTCATCTCGTTCATACAACAAAAAGATACAAAATAACAATAATAATTCTTAATATTTAACGAAGCACTATTTAAATTTAAGTCACCTAAAATGATAACAAGACCTTTCAATTTATTTACATATTGTTCCACTTTACAAAACCATCCCATGTACTCATCATCACTTGCACTAGGCTTGATGTATACCACACATACGTGAACAGTTCGGCCGCACCATGAGAAATCAGCCCATAAGTCTTCACCACCGACTGTTTCGAGATCGCGGCGGCGGCGCAGCGCAATAGGCGCGCGAGCAGCGAGCATCACTCCGCCACACGGTGTACCGCGGTCGCGTCGCATCACGTTCCAGTCGCCAGCCGCAAGTTCACCGTTTTTGACACCAGCATCAAGAAAGCTCTCAGTTACAGCGATGAGATTATGCTCCAATTGTAATAAGTTCGTTCTCCAAGTCGAGAGTTTCGTCTTGAGACCACGGACATTTTGGTACAACACATCAAGGTTCTTAATTTTGGTATGAGGATGTTTGGGCAAGAAATGTCTGTTGACTCACGTGGGCGATATCAGATGCCTTATGATTCCTATTCCGTGCAATCCAGGTATTGACTCTGGCGTTCGTTGGCCATACATCGACAGAATAACATTTCTCAAAATAAATTGTTGGAACACCGATCTTATACGACTTATAACTTCCCCTAGCTCTTAGCTCTTCGACGGTACATACGCCCGTGGGACATAATATACGCAGATAGTCACGAATTTCGTTGGCACTGGACTCCATATTCCACAAGTGCAGATATTTACGTGGTTCGACTGCTTTTAATTTAGTAATGTTGGGCCCAGCGACGCCGCACAGCGACATAGGTTTCCTGAAATTCTTTCCCTTCACTTTCGTCCAGCTTTGGTCATCAGTGTGGTATTCAGCAGGAAAAGTGGCACTGTCGCTAGAAATGACGTCGTTGTTGGGGGAAACGTGGCCAACGGAGTGACAAGCATTGTCATCATCAGAAGGAGTGGTAGCGTTAGCAGGAGAGGTTTGGTTATTTACACTAAGCGGTTCTAAAGTTTCAGACGCGGGCCCTTTGTGATCGGTTGGGTTAGCCTGTATGATGTCCAGCTGATTGGGGCTAGTATGGCTAGGTGCAGCGCTCTTTGCTTTAACCTTTTTATGTTTTTTGGCTCGGTGCGAGGTTTGTACTGATGTAGAAGATGTAGAAGACCTGGCCTGCGACACAAGCTGTGATTGCTGTTGGGTGATTCCATGGTCTGGTTGTTGCTCCGTAGTAACATAAGGGGGTTGTTGTTGATCAGCAATATTTAGACAAGCTGACATCATGATGGTGCACTGCTTTAACTGGGTGTTCAGAAGGTCTACTTGAGAGGCATAACAAGTCAACTTGCATTCGTAATTGGAAATAACAGATACAGCTTTACATAATTGTTCTTTTAATAAATCCATCTCACTGCGTAATTTACTCATTTCAAATGAAAGTTCCTGAAATTCGACCTGGTTATGGGCGTCTTGAATCATGGGTGTTTTTTTCCTTAAGGTGACGTTCGGGTCGCTCTCTTGCGTTAAAGTGATAGAGTTATTACCACCCGCAGTCGAACAGGCACATTCCGCGCAAACCCAGGACCTTAGGTGCCTTTCAGTTACGATTACTTCACCTGAGCATTGAAGATGATATTTGAGTTTACAGTTATCTAATGTACAGCTCAGGTATTCTTCTTCGTCAACGATAATGCCTCGACAGGCGGCACAATTTCCATAGGTTACTCGGCGCTTATCAGGAAGGCCTAGATTGACAACAATTGGTGAAGAAAAACTATGATTAGCAATTGAAGGGCTTTCGGGCCGGGCATGCCGTACTGGCGTATTAGTGTTATCAAATTTTGGCTGTTTAAGCAAGCATTCCGGGCATTTCCAATTAGCTCTGACTTGAACGTTCGTCAGGATTTTTTTAGAAATGTTAGCACAAATAAGATCATAGTATTTAAAACAAGTAAAGCATTGTACGCTGTCTTCTCCTTCCAAAGCGTTCAAACATCCAGCACAGTTATTTGTTGACATTTTGTGATCATAAATTCACGTTACACAGCAAAATTCGAATGTTGGCGCAATGCAAATAAAGCGCTTAAAGCAGTGTGCAAAGCGGTTGGCGTTCAATCATGCAATAAAGCGAGCAGCGATGGTTACGCTTAGCGGCGTTTACTGGCGACGCAGCGGCCGCACGAAACTTGCACGGAAAGAAGGTCTTAAGCGCCGTGTATTGGGCGTCGCTTACGCGTTCAAATCAAAACACTTATCACTCGCGAAACACTGCTTAGACTTTAAAAATTGTTTAGTTTATAGTTGTTTTATAATGTTTATTTGATGTACTAGCACTAGATATTGTAACACTGAGACTATTTGAGTTCTATCTGTGGATATTGAGCGAAATTAACTTAGGAAATGTACTTTAAACTATTTTAAATGATATTAATTTGGGATCAAACGAAAAACGAACCGTTTGCTGTGAGGGCGCGCAGAACTATGAGTTTAGAGTGGGTTTAGTTGTTATATGGATGTTCCGTTAAAGATTAAAAAGATAATCATCTTTTTTTGTGGCCAATGATTATTCTATTTTAATTGGGGTACAAAACTAATTTTTATCTTCCATGGCGATCTGCCAATCATGATGTCCGGCTCATATCTCTTCTCTACCATATCGTCGATTAACTTCTAACATCGTCGAAGACATTTTTTTTAATACATTTATATTTATTCTCACTTGAAGAGGTGCGTATTTTGACATTCGCGATGTTAAATCTTAGACAAACGATATTTAGTTCGTTTCTTCGGTCTTCCTCTCCCCTTCCATCCCTCCTCTGCCCATACATCCAATTCCCTTTTAACTTTAAAGTTTACAAAGATTAGATACTTTTTTTTTTTTTTTTTTTTGGTGAGTGGGAAATCATCCAATGACTGCTCCCGTCCTGGGTGCGGCGGGAGGGTGTGTCAGACTCTTACTGACTAAAACCCACTCATGTTCCTTCGATTGCCTTTTATGTTCCAGGGTCACGGTAACAGTTATAAACATAACATTCCGCAACCCCGGCAGGCGTTGGCCCTGTTGGGCCCCTTCCTGTGCTGACTCCTTCTCTTTGAGGCGCGCGTGGAACAAAACGCGCCGTCTACGCGGTCCTGGTCCTAGCCGGGCGGCGAGCTACCCATCGCTCGCCATCCGCAGAACCACGCCTACGGTGGCCGGTAGTCGTCTTGCGACTCTCGACGTCTTCGCCTGGGTCTTTGTCCGGGGCGAGAGGCTCGTCGTTGCCTCTCGCGCGCCGCCGCTTCCTTCACTAGCATAACTGCTTCGCAGAAGGAGGCGACGGCATCCCATTCCGTCTCGCCCCGCAGCATGGCCTGAACCAGCGCTGGGCGCGAGAGGTCACCGCCGCCGATCGCCTCTACGAGGACACGTCTATGGTCCGCCCATGCGCGGCACACCTCCACCGTGTGCTCGACCGTGTCCTCCAGGCGACCGTAAGATTAGATACTTAAGGAAAAGGTAAGGTTAAATCTAAACCCCACAGTATTGATTCAACCCTAGTACCCTAATTATATTAACGGAATCAACTAAAACCCCTTTTGAAGATAAAATTTCGCCCTTTCCTTATGTACTCCTGGACAATTTCCTTTGTAATGCTTAATTAAACCACGACTTTTATGAAGACGACTTTTTGATTAAGCCAGGAATATTTCGTTTTACTATTATTTCCCTTCTAGGCATAATAATACAGATTACTAAAAACTCTCTTCACACGAGAAACCCAACAAACGTACCTGAAACAGTGCGCCCTAATTAAATTCACATAGGTATCCCTAAACTTTACAGGAAAAAGGGATCTAATTAAAAATGTTTCGTACTCTCAAATGAACGAAGTAATGTTAGGAATTACAAAAATGTTCTGTTAGAAGGTTGACTCTGAATTCATTCATCGAAGGAAAGTGCACAGACATACACACACGCAATTTGTGTAAATCTTAAGCTGAGAATAACACAAGAACTTTGGCTTGATTATATTGCTCGACTTGATATCTAGCCATTGCAGTAAGACAGAGTTAGGACAGCAATAAAGCACTTGCTTATCTAATTTGCTATAATTGATTATGATTATTTACTGACCCATAGAGCAAAGGTCTTCCCAAGTCCTTCCAGGCACTCTTTTCCTACGCGTCCACTAATCAAAATAACATTTTTATACGCTATAAGCTGATATAAGTATGAATGAACTCGTCACGTTTATGACGTGAAGTTTAAAAGATGGCTGCTTGTCCAACAGTGGGACACCAGATAGGCAATTAAAAAAAAGTCCTGATACTGAATGATTGCTATTATACTATCTATTTTCAAATATTGCCAAATAGTATATTGATGTACGCAATATCTGTATACGTGCACCTGTGTGTATGCTTGTTGTACGGAACTAACCTTCTGTATCAATCTATGTAGTGTAGAAATGATGTCAGGTCGTCCGTGTCAATGACCTCATTACTAATGATGAATGAGCTGTTAAAGAGTCGCCCATTAGGCTTGAGTGTCGCTGTTTCATGAATTATCTGAGGATAACAACCAGTCACGAATGTCCTGAGTTTTTGTGTTACCATTACTTAGTGGAAATATAACTGTAGATGTAATAAAAATATTTTAAGTAACTACTTTTGTCTTTGAAGTTATATAATTGAGTAAAAAATATGTATATTTTAGTTTTGTGAGCAAATAGCTTTCGCCTGTTGTGCTGTTACTTCGTCCGCGCTTACATTCCTAGCTTATACTAGCACTCAGGAACAATCTAGCTTGCTAGCATTTTTTTATTGAATTATTGGTTCCGGGGAGCGGCTTTCACACAAAATAACATTACCTTTATTGTATTAGCCTACATACTGAACTCTGAAGTTTAAAATGTGTGTAATCACGAGGATATTTTTTATTAGAAGTTGCCATATTACATTTTTTTTTTAAATATACACAGCACACTACTACTTAGTGTATTAAAACGTCAAAACCAAGCCACAGTATTCTCATCTTCAAAACCGACCTCAATTTTCACCCACGACCTCTCTCAAGGTCAAAAAGATAATGAAAAAGAAAGCCTGCCGAGCTTGCAACAAGATTTATGCCCGCAATAGCCCAGCGATGAACGTGCGAACTCGCTACGAGAAGGTCATGTATTCGAAGCTGACCTCGTTAGCCCTAGGTTTCAGGGTTTGATTTATAAGGCGCTTTACCAGACTTATCTATTTTCTTATCTTATTAGGAATTAAGGCAGAGCTTTCCTATATTTGGAAGTATGAGTAAGAAATATGATATTTGGTACCTCGGTTTCGCCGGCGTTAAGTTGGGTTTTTAGTTACTTCTCCGTTCCCTTGTGTCATAGCGTGATATTATGTACCACATGCATTGTTGGGATGTATAAAGCTTTTGAGGGAAAAAGTAAAAAAAAATATCTATCCACACAATCTTACCGAATTTTGATCACTGTAATTCGATTACAGTTATAAAAATATCCTAACGAAAAACTATAACTCTGGAATCTTTCAACAGGTTTTTGAGTTTAGAAGTAACGCTTTCATTCTCTCTAACAATGATTAATCTTTTCTTTTTAGGGTTCTGTACTTAAATAAAACAACCCTTATAGAATCACTTACACGTTCTACGTTTGTCTGTTTTCTTACACGACTTTGTCTGTAATGTGTGGAGGTAAGTTGAACTAACACTCTGGAAATAAAAACTTTTTAGTCAACGCCATCTAAAAGATATGGCCGATTATGCCACATATACAAGGAATTCTACATTAATACTAACAAGGAAATCTACATTGTAAAAAATATGTTGATCTAAATTATAAAATTTTACAAGCTTGAAGTGCAAACAACTATATATCCAAAAACACAATAAAAATTTAGTTAAGTAAATCACATTTACCCTTAGGACGACAAAGCGACAACCGGCTGTCGGGCTTCTATTGTCTTTCTCTTGTGATTATTAAATTTCTACGGGACCATCAATGCCCAATCCGACTCGAGCTAGGCCAGTTTTTTTACGTTGTTAAACTCAGTCTCAAAAAGTCAGCTTACAATAGACACTTTCTTTTTACTGAAGCGTTAGACGTTTTTATCATTAGTTGGAGTTTCCGCTTGACTTTGTGTTGACTGGGAAGTGCTTACGTCATGTCCGTCCATTTGTAACGAGTCAGTGACATTTCATTTTTATTAAAGTGGACACTGTCCAGTAGGTGAGCGTTCTGATACTGCATAAAGTTGAGGGTTTAAATGCAGATACCAACATTTCTTTTATAATTCATACGTAAAATAGATACTAAGTTAATCTTGGACATCACTGACATCGTTGAAGGAAAACATCGTGAAGAATTCTGAATTTATGACATTTGTGAGACTAAAAGCCTGGTGAAGTATGCTCGGCGGCCTTCTCTGTATGAGAAGAAGACTTTTCGACCCGGATACATTGTCTGTGCTTACTTTATAATTAGCTAATTCCATATTTTATCCCATATGTCACTAAACCCAAAACTTTCAACACTAAAATGATTTTTAGATAAAATTAATTTAATTAAGAAATACATAGTCTTGGGGTTTGAGTAGGATGATTTTTAGGATTTAGTGGCATTAGCCATTTAGCTATCTTAGGGCTCTTTCAATTTATAATGCGTTTCGTGTCGTACGGTTGCTGTGCGGTAGCGGTACGTTTGCCGTACGACGCACGGAGGTTTGTTTGTTTTCATACAAATCGCGCGGTGCGGCAGCCGTACGGGCGTCGGTACCGCCAATGCGTGGCAACAGAGCTACTACCGCGCCGCAAGTTTTGTATGAAAACAAACGAAAGTACGTGCGTCGTACGGCAAACGTACCGCTACCGCACGGCAGCCGTACGACACGAAACGCATAAATTGAAAGAGCCCTTACATTAAGAAAACATATGACCTTGACATCTCGCAAAGCCGTTCAATAAACTTACAACCGGCTGGTAAACTTAAATTTAATGCTCGTAATAACTTATAAAGGAAATGAAAGATTCTTCAGCTCATAAGTTTAAAAGTCGAAGTCGTAAATCTACTAACTCCACGTTCAAATATAACGCCATTAACCGCGGTTAACGCCAGAGATACTTAAACTGTAATTAGTTTTATATGTAAGCAGTTAATTTGAGAGCTTTCTTCGGCAAGCTGTTGAAATGTGGATACTATGTAAAGATTTTAAGTGGGAGAAGAAAATAAATCCTGTTTGTTGGTTTAATAAGTTGCACAAATATGGCTGCTGACGGATTTGGAGAATCTGGGACTACATAACTTTTTCAGCTTTATTTAGCTTATGTGCATAAAAAACAACGGTTTTATATGAAGGCTGAACAGACTCGGAAAATTGAACGGACGCGTCCACGTCTTAACCTTTCGACGACGAAGTGGCAGCCGGCTGTCGGGCTGCGATTGTGTCTCGAATCACGTGTGTTCAAAGGATTAATACAAAATCGTTTCTGTGCATACATTGAATAGACTTACAATAGCTAAATACGTATCGTAGGAACAGACAGATATACTTACGACCAGAAATCCAACTGTCCATATTATAATTTGTCTGTCTATCTACTATTTACTCTGTTCATCTTTTGTTATTTCATCTTTAACATGTAATAAATAGAACTGTTCATAAATTACATTATGTTCACTCTATTGGCTCGTCTTGATATTTTTTGGAAGTAATAGACTTGGAAAAAATGCCAAGAAACTATAATCTATTTTCTCAATAATGTAAATATCTCCTCAATATTTCTTTGAATCGATCAAAGCTTGTCTAGATTTACATATTTTGTGTTGTGCCTGGAAATAAAGGCAGGCAGACATAATCAGCGGTTACGATTTTACGAACCGTGTTAAAAATCGGACATAAGTAAAAAACAGACACAATAAATAAGGCCTTAAACACAGGTTTTTTTAAGTTGTAGTCTTGCATGTATATGTACATATATGAAATTATACAGCAACACAGGTTTATTTTTTTTTATTGTAGTTACCTACAATATCGTATTAAGTAATACAGATGTGATGAAAGTTATAAATACTTTTATAAATACCTAAATAAAGTACCGAATGAGTACCCCTCGACCTTGACAAATTTTTTTACCAATACCTAGACAGCTCAAAATCTATTGAGTTGTACCAAAATAGGCTTCCAATCCACCTAAATGCTAGCAGGAAAGTAACGTCTCCCAAAATCCGATTTCCATATTTCCTATCGTACAAAAAATAAAGGCAGGCACACAATCAACCGTCACGAAACGCGCACAAAACGGACGTAAGTAACACGACGTTTTGGTCGCACGACAATCATAAATCACGATTATCTGCGTCTCATCTTGTGAATACTTAAATTCAAGAGGTTTTACTTTGAAAATTATAATCGTCTTTTTTACTTACATCTCCGAAAATAACCTTTTAGAACTGAATGTCGTCCTTCGTTATCAGAGGTAAATATAGAAATTATAGAATACATGCATTTCATAATAAAAAGCCCAGAATTTCCAAGGATTTGTAACACCAAAAAAGCTTGGTTAAACTTTCGCTCTAGGCATAATAATAATATCAGCCTATTACTGTCCCACTGCAGGGCAAAGGCCTCTTCTCATACAGAGAAGGCACGAGCATTGATCACCACACTTGCTCAAGGCGGATTGCTCGAGGCATAATATGGCATTAAAACGAAGTTAAAAAATATTACAAAATTTCTCAGAATTCTGGGAAGATTCACAGGATTTTCAACAAGCCAATCAATGCCAACCGAAAAAAAATCTAGTCATACAGGTGTAGAGTTCAAATTCCGTTACTTTTTCAAGTTCAAATCAGCCAGCCAGTTATATGTGGCAAAAGTTCCGTCTACTTCCGACTATTTGCCTAACTCCGGTATTTGTCTCCTAAAATCACGGAGTTAAACAGAACTAGAAACTAATTCTGAACTACGGTTGTTCTGTAACCCGTGCTAGAATGTTGAATTCTTCAGGTTTTGAGGCGAATTGTACGAACTATGGAGTGTGGGTAGGATTACAGTGGGTTTAATTTGATGACAGTGAATGTACGGAATTGGATTGTCTGTACCGCAATGTGTTAGGTTTTAGGGCCATATCATATTATGACTCCTTTGGTTGCGCAACTCGGGTCACAACTAGTGGCGCCCAATTTGCAACATGGTGCCCCAATGAACTATGGACTATGGACCTTAAAAGGAGGGCCATCAATATCAATATGCCGACTTTTACAAGGAATTCTTATAAGGTTCCCCAGAGGTTAACTAACACGCGGGTCTGGACGAGTACCAATGTAACTTTTTTAATAAATATGTTCTTTTAAAGTATCCAGGACTTCACTTAAATTCCATGCCTTGGAAAACATGCTTGCATTTGGTCCATTTGTAGGTTTGCCAATGGCAATCGGTAGTCCGATGCCTGAAAAACTGACAGTCAGTTTACCCAAAAAGAATCATGTAACGTAGTAATAGAGTGCAGGGCTTTAGTTGCCAAAACTTGTCTGTCAGCTGGCTGGTAGTCATTTAAAATAATACCTTCGTTGAAAATCCTAACAAGGCAGTTGTCGACAACGTGATGAATAATAATATAATTAATCAAAGCACACACTAAGTACCGCTTATTTATCCCAGGCTGTCTGTCGACAACTTTTGTCTAGCTCGCGACAGATTAGCGACAGAGCGGCGACAGCAACTGTTAGTACCTAATAAGTCTTCAAACAACACTGGTTATAACATTGTAGTAATACAATTACTTTTTGTATTGTTTACGAGAGAGATAAAGTAACTTGGCCGAGATACATCAGTGTCTGGACTTGAGTTTATTATTGTCAAGTAGGCCTGGACGTAAAGGTCAGGAAGTTCCTTTCTATTGTGACGATCAAGCGACACCCGACTGTTGCGCTACTTTTGTTTCTCTGTTGTGTCCCGAATTTCGAGTTTACGAAGGTTAAAGATCAAAAATATCAGTGATCCATAGTATCATAGCTATGGTACGTCAAATATTACAAGCGATCTTTGGTTTTTTTCGCGACATGAACAATATCACTAAAATCACGGCATTGGCTGTAGCAAAAAGGCGTCAGCAAAATTGAAGCGAATATAGGTCGGATTCTCGCTTATCCTCTCAACACCCAACCGACAGCCGACTGTCGGGGTATCCCATTTCATTGTAGTCCTTATTTTTATTAATTACAGACTACTTTTGTATGAACAAGTTTGGTTATTTACGTTCTTGGATAAACCTACAATTAAAAAAAAACAAATTTTATAATTTATGCTCGTAAGTAGTGAAATTTCTGCCGCCATTTTGTTTATTGCGTAATGGCTGAGTAGTTATAATGTAGCAATACCATGTTTATCTGGATTTGCCAGTCGCATCGCAAATCACTGCCTTCTGTAGCCTCAGCCTCAGAGTAGTCGGCTAGCAAACTCTGACCGTATCGTTCAGCGATTTACAAAACAAATAGAACTTTTTTTAACTAAGTTTTCACAATAGCACATAATAGAAAATACAAGATTTTTACAGGCGTCCTAAACTTAAATATTAAGAAAAAACTAATTAAGTCAGCTGTCTTATTTAGCTTTAATCTTGTCCTTTTCAGGCACAGAATGAAAACATAATTTGCCTTTGCAAATGAATGAAAAATTAGTACGGTTTAGTATGGCAAAAATATGATTTTAAAATAATCTATTGTTAAAATAATGATAGTTAATAATAAAAACCGCATTTTAGCGATATTTTCATAACAAAATAAAACTATTTTCGTTACTCCCGCTATAACTTGAGAACCGATTTCATTCAACTTTTTTATATATTTTGAATACTCTAAAGACGGTTTGTAAACTACAAAAATTGCGAAGATAAATGAAAAAAATATAGAATATTTTATCTTCTAAAGGCGTGGGTGAAATCACGGGATACAAAAAACTTAATGCCACGAAAAAACCATCGTGTTATAATGAATTCAGAGTAAGTAGATATTAGTAAACCGACTTTTAGTCTACATCAGGAGGTATAAAAAATACCTAACTGCCGTAGAATTTTGTGTTTATTCTAAGTATGTATTCTAAGTATGAAAACGCAAAATTTTATTTAAGTACCCATAAAACGGCGTATTCCAATTTAAATAACGAGCGATCCCGGCCTTGCGCCTTGTACAGGGTACTTCAAGATTTAGAAGTTTTTGAAACACCCTGTGAGCTATCAGCTATTTTATTTTTGAAACATACTGTATAATGTAAGTAATTTTTGAATTAATTGGTAAATGTCGTGTTCCTGAAGGATTATTTGTATCACAATAAAGAATTAGGTATTAGTTTATTTATTTTGAGTACCTTTACTCCTACCCTGGGCAATTATTTCATCTGTCAGTATTTATTTTTATTTGGCTTTTATTGCGTCTAATAGCTTTTGCCTGCGATAACCTTTTTCTGAAAAGAGTCTACACTACTGAATTTGTCTACCAGGCTGTGATTTTCGGTTCCGTACCCTAAGGGTACCCTATGACTTAACATTCAGCTGGCTGTCTGTCAGTCTGTCCGTTTGTCACCAGGCTCTTATGAATCGTGATAGTTAGATACTTATTTTTTTTTACAAGTAATATTTCTGTTGCCTCTGTAACAACAAATACGAAAAGCAGAATTCAATAAATACCTGGAGCTCCTATACAACAAACATGATGTTTTGCCGCTTTTGGCCGATAATAGTACGGATAGCGGAACCCTTCGTACGCAAATCCGACACGCTCTCGGCAGGTTTTAATTTTTTTTGTTAAAGCATTTACCTATTACCTACTTACCTGTACCTTCACGGGACACTACAGTACAAAGTCCCGCGGTCCCGCGAGAAGAATCCCGGGCCCCGCACAATCCCGGATAACACGTATGAAGTTACGGATGTTAAAGTTTATATTCCGAGCGCAACTTGCTTTGTTTTGTTCAAAACTATTGCGGTTCGGTGTAAGTTATAACACGTTTTGACATCTATTAAAGTTGTTTTTGAGATGTATGTAAATGTTGTAATATTTATTTATTTTATTTACTAGTAAATAGCTTCTCACGATTGTCACAAATCTTAGGAATTCTCGAAAACACTCTACTATACTATGTATGTTTTATACAACGTAATCTACCTTATGAATCGATAAATGAATGTCTATTGGAGGAAACGGCATGAAAATCTGTTCAGTTTTTTAGTTGATCGCAAATAGATACACAGACGCGACAATTAGTTTTAAACGTAGGGGAATAAGCAGACTAAATAGTAGTTCTTTTCTAGAATTAAATTTTATTTAGCTACTCAGTAAGTTGATGATTACCTTCAATATAGGACAAATTATAATTTAAAACATAGTAACTGTTTTAAAAGCCGTATTTAAAATAAAAATAAAATACTAACATAACACAAAAACAAAGAAAACATTGAAGTTATGTTCCATAATTCGAAATTCAAAATAAGCACGCATCATAAGTTAACGCCATTTGTAAAATATGGGTCCATAGACACAACAAACGAAGATAAGTAATGATTTAACGGCACATAGATTAATTGCGGACTCTCGTATCTCGATCACGGGCATACACTTCGTGATTTTACAATTCCAAGCAGCTTTCGTATTTACTTCATTTGTTTGTTTCTCAATACTTTAAGGTTATAGGGTTATTTGTAAATTACTTATATGTAATGTATGTAAACTTTTTTTTGATAAGTTATTTTTTTCTCTTTATTTGTTATAACTAATGTTATAAATGGGAAAGTGTGTCTGTCTGTCTGTCTGTTTGTCTTTCTTTCACAGCAAAACGGAACGACGGATTGACGTGATTTTTTAAGTGGAGATAGTGGAAGGGATGGAGAGTAACATATGCTACTTTTTGTCTCTTTCTAACGCGAGCGAAGCCGCGGGCAGAAGCTAGTTTGTTATAATTAAAAACGGAACCTCCGTTAAAACGTCCCTAAAACATTACGCTATTAAAATTTATGGTTTTTATACTTGAAATTATTTAAATCAATATGAAGAAATTTCTATATTTTACCAAGAATATACTTTACTGGCCACAAATCTTGAAATACCCGTTCTCCTTTCAATAATTTATAATAAAATTTACAGTGAGCGAGTAAAAGCCGTTTTCAACGATAAAACTAACAATGTAATTGAGTCTCGTAACCTTGACCTACTTAAACCACATCAAATTATGAAAAACAATCGGGGGTATAGTCTGTCTGTCTGTCGAGACGTCATAAATTTGGAAAATACTGGACGAATTGTCATACGGTTTTCACCAAAAGACGAAGAGATTTAATGGAAAGGGGCCACCCCCTTTGCTTTAAATCTCTACAATCTATTGTCATAGTTTTTATTGGAAATATAATAATAGAAATAAGGGTCAAATTGTTTATATGTAATTATGCCTCTCAAACATGTTTAGCTTGATCAGATACACTGTAAACTGACGCTAACATAGTTGGGAAAATTCTTTGGAGGTGATCAAGTTTAAAAAGTATAAAAGGTGGTGCCGTTTTTCTTAAATTGGCTGTTTATTTTTATTGCACGCGACGCTTAAACCGTTGTTACATTTTCATTCAAAATTTTGTATTCCAAGCTTCCATTATTCGAAATTCAAAATATGAAGGCATGGTAAGAGAACGCCATTTGCCAAATATGACTGTTTGGTCTATTTCTATAACTTAGTTAACATTAAGCATATTACGAAATGATTCATAAAAAATCTAGTAAACTGTAGCAAACACATCTATTTTCTACGACGCGTACGAAGCCGCGGGCATAAGACAGTCTTTACTAAATTAGTGGGGACTGTCGGTCAATCAAGATTAGAGAGTCGGGTCTTATTGATCCTGCTCGGAATTTAATCGAATAAGAGGTTTTTTCGACATGTCCTGATGTATTTATTTTCTATGTTTGGTGACCTACTTTTTCGTCTTACGTATAATCATGACACACAAAGCCTTTTGCTCTTTTAAGAATTGATTAAGTCTGGGAGTTATAGGTATCAGAGTCTGATTTTTTTTTCAAAATTGTTGAACTATTTTTCAAGTAAATGGAGTTAGAGAGAAAGATTAAAGAAAAATAGACTTCTTTTTTAATATAAAAACAACTAGCTTCTCGCCGCAGCATACCAAGGATTTTTGAAATTTCCCGGTTTTTCCACTAATACGATAAGCATGTATATTACACCTAAACCTTCCTTAAGAATCACTCTGTCTATTGGTAAAAACGGCATATAAAACTGTTTTTCAAGTCCTTGTCACATTAGGCTTATAATTTTTATAGTATCAACAAGTCAACACAGTTCATAGTGACTCAAAATCTAATTTCCAGTATTTTGGAACAAATTGGCTGTAACAGACAGACACACGGTCGATCATAAGTATTCCGTTTTTCAATCAAACGTACAAAACTCCAAAAACAAAAAAAAAACCCGCCAAACATAATTCAAAAAAAGAATTTAAAATATTTATAACCCACACTCAATCAACAACGATCCTTATTGGCCACAGAGCGCAGAAAAAACATGGCGTATTTATTTTAAAGCCGAGAAGCACAGACAATAAATATTTTGCTTTTGAATTTCGCTCAATAAAACGGTCGGCTCCGTGTTACCAGTGTTTGTTTGATCGTACGGTGGATTTTAATTTGTTACGTTTTGTTTTGCGTTATGTTATAGAGCTTTTTATTTGTTTGAGAGTTGTTAATACAATTGCGTGCACTTTTAAGTGGTTCCGGGCTTGTCTCGGGTTTAAATCTACGGGGTAGGACACTTTTGTTGCCTAGTGGGAAAACATCTAAGGTGTAATGAAAAAAATTTCATTGTTTTTATATGAAAGGGACAGAAGGTCGTCAAGATGAAGAGGACCGCCCACTTACACCTTCAACTTCAGCGGAGTCACGCAGTCACGGATGCGTTGCCGGACCTTTTAGGTGTATGCTCATTTCTTAAAGACCCTTAAGAGCCATTTCACAAAATGATTGCGCTCAAGTTTAGGTAAAATACTGGACCACTGTTTATGTGTGCGTGATTACTCACTCAAACGCAATGTAAACAGAGTAACGTGAGAGTTGAGACGGGCAAACAAATCTTGATCCTTTATCGTAATTTGAAAATCGATTTTATTTCATCTTTTAGTCTGATGAAAATTTATAGGTGGATAATAAGGCACAAATAAATGTAATATTAGTATTAAAATAATGAACATAAAACAAACACACGTTGTAATAATATGTCATACGTGTTATTCATTTACCTATAAAATAATAAAGAACATAGCCAATCGGTCAACTTAAACACGTACAATTATAATTAAATTACAATTTGAACAATTATGCCTAAATAGTATAAAAGTCATTTAAAAACAGAATATTAATCTTATTTATAACATTCTCGTGTCACAATGTTAGTTACCTTATTCCTCCGAAACAGCTTTACCGAGTTTTTCCAAATTTTATAAACATATTCAGAAGGTCTGAGAATCGGCTACTAACTATTTTTCGCCCTTAACATTTTTAACGCGGGGGAAACCTCGGCAGTAAGTAATTCTATTAAAATTAAAGAATTTTCAAACAACATAACATCTTCATGCTCTTTTGTACAAATAAATGATTATTAGATTGATATTTTTTAGGGTTCCGTACCTCAAAAGGAAAAATCGGAGTCCATATAGGATCACCTTGGTGTCTGTCTGTCTGTCAAGACCGTTTATCTCGACAACGCGTGGAGGTTTTGAGTTAAAATTAACCATATACTGAAGTCTTTGGTCCCGTGAGGTTGTGTAAAAATCAAACTTCTAATTTAATGTAACAAAAATATATGGCCGTTTATCTCTCTCAAGGGAATCAATATTTATGAGGTACTTCCCGTTGACCTGTGTAGAATCATGAAATTTGGCAAGAAGCATCGTATCGCACAAATAAAGGCAAAAATCCGAAAACCGAATTTGTAGTTTAAATAAAATTTAAATAAAATTAATAAAAGAAAGGAACCTCATAATATAAAATGGATGGTAGGTACTTTACACTAAGGGGTGTATATAATAAATATTTAAAAAATAAATATTTGCCGTAAAGGCTTTGATCTAGCTCTCCTTAGATCTATAATTTCCGGCAATACGCAGTATTAGTCCAGTCATTTTAGCTATTTTAAACCCCAATCTGCGGAAAAAATCCTAGTGAGATGAATTTTTGTATACACCTTTATTATGGCATTATAATGAAGATGTGAAAAATCGACATTGATATCGTGCCGGCTAAAAAAGTTATAAAGGTCAAAAGTCACAAAGATCAGTTTTTCGCAAATATCTCGCGATCTATTGCTCGGAGGTCAATAAAGGTCATTTCAAAATTGTTTGTCGTAAAATTGTCTTCAAAAAGTGTCTCTTGCATTTTTCTGTAGAATTAACTATTTTTGAAGTAGAGAATGAAGAATGCACTCACATACGGTATTGTGTACCGTACGGCGTATACCAAGGAGTAAACCCTATTGCTGTTTATTCATGTTTGCAAATGTGTTGTTAGTAAAATCTACTACAGACACAGACGTATAGCACTAGTAACACTACTAGTACTTATAGACAGGACTATTCGTGCCCGTGAATGCCTCAAACGACCTCCACTGACTGGTAGGCAGATTTTCCGTATTTTATTGGACCTTTATACCTGCTACTTCGTGTCGGGCTGTATTTAGCTCAGTTGAAAATTATTTCTTGTGTGTTAAATACAAATTATACGGAACATCTGCTTACCAGTGGAGAGCGTTTGAGGCATTCACGGGCACGAATTGTCCTGTCTATACTAGTGTTACATAGTGCTATATGTCTGTGTATAAAAACTGATTTTCGTGACCTTTTGACCTTTATAACTTTTTTAGCCGGCACGATATCAATGTCGATTTTTTACATCTTCATTACAATGCCAAAATATAGGTGTATACAAAAATTCAGCTCACTAGGAATTTTTCCGCAGATAAAACCTAAAATGACTGGAGCATATTCTTAAAACCGAATTAAATTCGACAGCATTTTCGTCGTCCAAAAAATGACATCTTCTTCTACTTTTACCAATATTAGTGAGAATTCAGGACCAGTCCATACAGCAAATACGCTGACTTGTAGCCGATTCTCAGACTTAGTGAAATAAAAAAAAAATGCATATAAAATTTGGTAAAAATCGGTAAAGCCGTTTCGGAGGCGTAAGGTAACTTACATTGTGACACGAGAATTTTATACATATACTAGCTGTCCCCCGCGATTTCACTCGCGTAATATCAGATTTTTGGTTACTAAAAAAAGAAGATAAAAAGTATTCTATGTCCGTCTCCTGGTCCTAAGCTACCTTCCCCACCAATTTTCAGCCAAATCGGTTTTGTCGTTCTTGCGTTTTAAAATGCGTAACTAACACGACTTTATTTTATATAATATAGAAAAGATTTAATTATTCTACGAATGACTCAAATCATGCATATTACGCTTTATAAACAAAATCTTGCCTTTTGAAAAAACAAAACAAAACGAATCAAAACTTTGAGGTCGCAGTATAATTTTGATATTACGAACTAAGCACTCGCAACTCGGGGCTGGAAAAAAATGACACAGGTCCTTCCTCGACGGGCGCTTGCGCCGTACTGATCAGTGCTCGCTTGTGTATCGTAATTTATTCTAATTTGGACTGATGTTCAAATATTTATTTTGAGAAAATAAATGAAAAAAAATCCAATATTACTGTAGTATTCTATTCTCCAAAGAACATAGTTTATTTTGAAATAAATTTATTTTTGTAATTACGCTGTATTTAAACCGAAAACCACGATCAAAATTCAATGTAAATCTTAAAAATTAGCCTAAGGATTTAATTTTTTATTAATTAATAGTAATAAAATTCAAGAATCTGTTATAAGATTGGACAATTGAAGTACATGACTGATTTTTCTAATATTTTGTTTAGTTTCATTTATAAGTATTATTGATAGATAAAGGACTCTGAAAATGACTCTACGGCGATTTTTCGATAAACTGGTTGTGGACGAAGGATCACTACGGGTAAAATAAGTTATTTATAGTAAATGTAATTTATGAATGATCAACAAGAAAGATTGATCTATTTTTTGCATGTATTAAAAAAATTCTGGGTATTACATAAGATGGGGTTTTAAGAGCTCTACGTCTTAGAAGTTCGTGCGAAAACGTGAAATGGCTCTTAAGTCGCAAAGGCTCGGAAATACCACCGCTCCTTTAAAAAGTTTTTTTGGGGACGTATGTACAACATTCGACTAAAGTTGAGCGGTTATTGCTTAACGATTATCGTTAAACAATAACCGCTCAACTTTAGTTGAATTTTCGCAGAACCCGATGATGTCCTGCCAATTCAAATGCATGTGCAGAAGTTCCAGTTCCGTGGCTCGACAGCACAAACCGAACATACCGAAATAAAAAGGCTGAGGTTTCAAATATCAGTCGTGCAGAGACTTTATGATAATGTAAGGTAGACTTACAATGCTCAAACTTATAAAAAACTTTCAGAAATATTACCCTACGATGTTTTCACACGTGGCTCTGTTGTTTACCTGCGAAAAACAAAATTATTCGTTAGTAAACAATATAAATGTTGTGTGCACAATTAAACCTGGACGCAATGTGGTCGGAACTGTTAACAGCAAATGGGAACCACAAATAAATAATTACAATAAATATTTATAATGTTTTGCAGTCACCGAGGTGGAGTGGTTATTTTTTGTTTTTCAGTACTTTTGTATTAAATTCATTCGTGTTATGTGTTGGTCAATAATTATGGCTTCGATTACTTGAAATGCTCTTATTCAAAATTCAAAGCATTTATTTTGCTTAGACCATTTACATGCACTTATGAATTGTCAAAGCGTCCGTCGCGTCGTCGGTTCGTCAGAAAGATGAAGCTAGTTGCGTAGATTTCTATGGAGCAGAACAAGCAAGAAAGATTAAAAAATAAAATATTAGGTCGACTAGGAACTAAACGGGCACGTAATGAAAACTATCCTATGTCCTTTCTCGGGTCCCAGACTATATCTGTACCAAATTTCATGAAGAAGAGACAGACAGACAGAGTTACTTTCGCATTTATAATATTAGTACGGATAGTACGGATGTTAATATTCATAAAAGAGAAAACGAATGGTTTTGACGTGCGTAATAGAAAAATGCTCTAAGCGGTGTTTTCTGTGTCATACTCATAAGACAAAAAAACTCAAAAAGTCTCCACAATGTATCAATAAAAAAATCTCAAAAAGCCAATGAAGTGTCTTGGCTTGTTACGTTTGAAGGGCTATCAACAAGGGGAGCACAAATTCAATTTTAATTGAACGATGCCGAATCATTGGAAGACAGGAGGGCGATAAAATTAAACGTCAATCTTACTTCATTGGGACCGGATTACTGGTTACTTTGATGGTTTTTACATAAATTATGATTGAGGGATTTTTTTGAGAGATGTTTGTTTCCGAAGTTTAAAAGTACAGGTGTTGGAAATTAAGATATTGTTTTATTACTTCGGATGGAGTTCATACAGGCTTTCTTCATCCTCTACTTTATCCAGTTAGGCGACGAAATTCCTAAAATTACTGGAATCAACCTGAGCATATTATTAAAAACAAGGAGTAAACAAAACGTATGTGACATATCTGAAACTTTCATCTAAAATACACACGTGATAGTTTTACGAAACATCCTGAAACTAACAATATTATCCAGAGTTTATCGCTGAATTTCAGGCAGCCCTTAATCGGAATCGTTAGTCACAAAAATGACTAATAAACGTTATGTAGTCTTGGCAACACCCCTTATGATCAATACATAGTCATTGAGGCTAGGGTTGGCAACATTTCTTGGGCAAAATATAGTTGGTATTTTTTTTAATAAGTAGTTTTTTTTGGGGAGTGGGAAATCATCAAATGACTTCTACCGTCCTGGGCGGGGCGGGAGGACGTGTCAGACTTTTACTGACTAAACCCACTCATGTTCCTTCAGTTGCCCTTTATGTTCCAGGGTCACGGTAACTTCTATAACCATTCCGCAACCCTGGCAAATAAGTTAACTATCAAAAATCAGACATGGAGGCAAGGTATAGACAAAGATGTACTTATATTTTTTCATAAAAACATACACGCTATCACAAAAATCTAAAAGTTCATAAGAAGATCATAAGATTCTTAAATTAAAGTTTAATTGTAAAATTACGGTGTAATAACTATAAAATTTTTGAGTACTTACTATGTAATTATTAAACAGTATATGTACTGTATATGATAGACCCAAAATATAGTACACACTAGGTTCGACTGGCAACCCTATATCAGGTCGAAGTTTGGTGCCTATAACCTATAACTCAACCATATAATGTTATGAACCACAAAACTGCTGTTTAAATGTTTCAGAAGCTAAAAACTTTTATGTTTTTTCGATAAGGTATCGACACTTTGAAAATTTACTGTTTTACATATAGGGCTAAAACGATGGCTTAGCGCGAGACGTACTTACACACGATGGGTTCAGTATTGACCAGCAGGAGATTGCGGAATTCTCGTAAGTTCCCGCGAACTTCGGTATCGGTATAGAATGAAGAAGAAACATTGAGGATTTGTTCAGTAAGTATGAATCTGACAGGATCTTTTGCCAGGCATTTTGAAACTCCGGACAAAACAAAACACGTGAAGGTTTTTGCGCTACCCGTACAATATCAAAATCTAGCAAAAACACTGAAAATAAAACATGTTCCTTATACGGGTGACCCCATTTAATGTAGCTCATATAACTTGTTGTTACAGCAGTCGTGGTAATACACTCTTTGAATTTCAAGTGTCTATGATTAGGGTTCAAAAGATAAGACCAGTGACAGATAAACAAACGGCGGCGGCGGAGACTTGGCAAAAGGGTTTTTGGCACCCTTTTGTTGCGGAACTCTAAAAAGCAGCTTGACAACACAAAGTAAATATATCTAGGTAATATAATATCTGTATTGTGTATTCTGTTGACCCTTATGGGGTTTCCCTTGAAGGGTCGGAAACATAAGCAAATGAGCCTACACGTGTTACACGCGTTAAATATAAAATTCTATGAGTTTTGTTGTATTTGTACGTTTGTCACGGAGAACAATGAGTTATTTCGCCGGATTTCCTTGAAATTAGAAAGGTATCTTTAGTATCAAATTCACATACCTTATTAACAATTTAACTCAGATGTTTTGTACCTAAACTCTGACCTAAAATTACTGGAAACTTGTGTGAATAAATCAGTTTTCTAAAAAAACCTCAGATATATTTTCTAGAAAAAAAAAATATTCTGCTTTCTGACTCCCAAAATCTACGCATACTTAACATTTCAGACCCACTTTCCCGTCTCAAACCATAATGACTTCGTATCCTCAAAGTTGAAGGGCCAACGTACGAGAAAGGTGCTCCGAACAAAATTAAATTACAATGATTTACTTTAGTAAAACCTGCCCGGAATTTAAATCTGAAATGTCGGTATACCCGACCGCCGTTTTTGACTCAGTGCAATTTACCTTCTTCCGTTCTTCCGTCGGCGGCCATGTTATTACGAAAACAGTTGAGTATAACATAGTATGAATAATTTTAGAGCAGGTCGGGATGAGACCTAGTTTAGAGAAATAAATCTTAGATAGTTTTCAGATCTTATAAAACTGGTGATGCAGAACTGAGGTTATGCTGGGATTTGGAGAGTTTTAAAATATGAATGAGTTTGTCGCGGAAGTTAAAAATTAAACTTGGTCGCGGCTTAGCGGTGAAGGAAAACTTCGGGAAGAAACCTGGGTTTTCTAAGTGTAAACAACATAAAAACTAAATATTGTAGTAAGTTATGTTCTATTCTTATGCACTACAACAATATACATCTGCTTCCAGGATGCATTTGTTATGTAACACTTATTAAACCGACTGCTTCAAGCGGTGAAAGTACATCAACCTCGCTGGTGTTATATTTCCCAGCATTTTAGGGTTGATATTTCTATACTAAAATTATAATTAGAGTTGATTGTCTCTGGAACTACTGGTTCGAATTAAAAGAATATTTTTGTGTTGAATAGCTTATTTATTGAGGAAGGTTATATAGTATATAACATCACGGTACGACCTACAGGAGCGGAGTAGTTAGTAACCTGAGATGCGAGTGAAACCGAGGGGGCAGCTAGTCTTCGATATAATTACAAAAACCATTCATACACAAAACTCAAACACACATGAAAGAAAAAAGAAAGAAGATCAAAGACAAAATAAAGAAACAGAATTATAATCAAATGTGTTCTTACAGTAAAAAGAAACTGTTCTTACATTTTCTTACCATTGGCTTACAATAATTTGTTTCTCGAAATGAGCTAATACAACAATTTTGAATATTAAAATATTCAGAGTAAAAGTGTAAGGGCGGGGCTTTGCCCTTTAAAATATTGTACATTACAATAAGGCTGAGGCTACCGTAGGCAGCGATTTGCGATGCGACTGGAAGAGCGAAACGAGATAAACGTGGAATGGCTACATTACAAGCGAAAATCTGGCGTATATTCGATTCAATTTTGCTGATCGCTGATACGTCGATGTAGCCGGTGCCGTGATTACAGTATTGTAGCTCCTGTCGCATAAAGAAATCAAAGATCGCTAGTAATATTTGATGAACGGTGTAGCCATACATGGTGAGTATCCATGTATTTGTTTCAATCGCTCATGTGTCGCAGCTCGCGTCGCAGGCTAGTGTAGCCTCAGCCTCAGTCTGGGTTTAACGATTTAACAATAATATGAAAGTTTGTGATTAGTTGATTACGTAACAAGAAGGATGAGGATATTTTAATCTTTTTCATTCCTAAAGTAACATAGTACCCTAAAGGCGTCAACTGGTCTGTCTGTTAGCGGACAGTATATCATGAACAGTAATAGATTAACATTTTCATAGAGTATGTATTTAAATTGCCGCTATGTTTTTTTATTATTTTTTGTCTAAGCCTAAATTAAAAAAGCCTAACTTCTCTAATTTCTTTCTGCATGCTACTTCACTACTTGGGATTATTATAAGGTAAACAGAAAAAAATTAAGTTTTAAAATAGAGGCTCGATCTTAACACTGTATAATGGTCATAGGCCGGAACCCCTTGTGAAAGAGTTAATCCGATATGAAGAGTCTATTGATATGTCAACTCCTTATAGCCTATTGCCCTTTCACTCATTTTTTATGTAGATGATAAAGACAGGCATATGTTAAACTAAATAAATTTCGATACAACACTTGCACTACTTAGTCACCAAAACCTAACACTAAAGAGGCATACATTAAAAGATTTATGTACAAAAAATATGTACAAAACGGGAGAACCTAATGAGTTTTTGTTAATCTAGGAAGAGCACCGGTCTAGATACTGCGGCGGTACTAAATTAGCACACTTTAAATCTAGAATAAATCAGGATTATCAGGTAGGCTACTAATTACCTGTATGCCGCTGCAATTAGCTTAAAGACGAAACATTTTTGTTTTGCAGTTTAAAAATGTACTCCGGTATTTTTGGATGGCTAGGTCGTTTAGGGTAGTTGATGTAAAACCTATTTGGTAGATAGATGTGAAATAAAAAGATATTGTAGTTGGTAACAGAACTGTTTTAAGGAGTGAGTAACCGTTTGCGTAAATATCATCATGTGAAAGTTCTCTTGATTTACCCTTTAATTTTCCTACCATTCTTCTCTAGAACGCGCTTTGTATGGTTATGGTTGAATTAAGAAGTAAAATAACATTCTTCTTTTTGTATTGAAAGATGAATCGTTCTTTTAAAAAAATAGGTCCAGCCTTTCTTGACTAAAACTGTGTAAACTAATTCGACTTTATTTTATTAGTACAATACACAACATACACCTACATGATAAAATATGGATAATAATTAAAACTAACGAATGAAATTAAACCCGATTCATTCAAGACATAAGAGTGTCATTACTTCCTGTAACCGTCAATTCCCGCAAATGAAATAAACACGATTGTCACTTATTTCAATGAACCCCGATTATGTATACGAGGACCGACTTGCATTGATAAATAGGAAGTGTGAAATCTAATACCATTGCCGTGAATCATATTGCATCGGCCATAGTAACTAATGAGTAAACATTATTATATAAACTTATTGCAGATAAACATAGTCCAAGATAACTAAGTAGCCAGACCAACGTCATTTTGAAATTTTGTGAGCGGTTCCTAAATACATATTCTATGAATACAAACAACTTTTCGAAAGAAACCGTTTTAAAATTGAGTAATTTAACGTATTTACCAAACGTGTACGTTTTGCGTATCTATTCGCTGTGGGGTTTTTCAACTCATATATTCTTTCTAAAGTTTATCTTGGACATCACTGACATCCCAGGCCTCGGAAAGAACGTAAAGACCCGGTCCCGGTTGACATTTGTAGAACTTTGACAGTCGGTCCGGGTAAGCCAGAAAGTCTGACCAGTCTAACCAAGAAGTATCGTGTCGCCCAGTGACTGGACTGTGGAGGTCTGATAGGCAGTCGCTTCACATAAAACACTGGTATCTAGCTGAATCCGGTTAAGCTAGACGCCGACCTCAACATAATTAGGAAAAGGCTAGGAAGATGATCATACGCTGTAGGGTTTATGCCCTGAAAAAGCGTGGTGAAGTATCAATATCTAATCACTACAAGACCTCGAATCATTGATACTTCAACGTCGATATGCAGGTACCAAACTCGACAATGCACTGCTCGACTAGTCACCAGTTCAAGCTTATACTAAGAAATTTCTAATGGAAAACCCCAATAACACACCCAATAATAAATTCCACAACCAATAATAAAATTCTAGGATCTCAGCACTGCATTATAGAAACTTAACTGACATTGAATACACAATCATATCACGGATATTATTAAGGAATATTGATTCACTGATAAACAGAAGACTTGTCATGTTTATAAATATCTATTTGTAATATAATCTTGTTTATCTAGCTAAGTGCACTTTGGTCGGATTACCTAGATTTTTCCGATAACTTTAGGAACATCTTCGTTGAAAGTAAACAAGGAATCGTAGTAACAGAATAGTGCTTTTTATGAAGAACTTTGTTTCCTCATAAAAAGCACTATCTCTACATATAAATGTTGATAAATCAACGCACAGACCGCACTGCTGGTCCTTGAAACTTGGAGGTATTCCAGGTGAAGAGTAAATATCCACTAAGGAAGTTCATCTCTTAAGGGGTAAAATGTTGCGGAATGTTTATAATAGTTACCGTGACGCCGGAACATAAAGGGCAACCGAAGGAACATGAGTGGGTTTTAGTCCGTAAAAGTCTGGACGCCCTTCTGCCGCGCCCAGGACGGGAGAAGTCATTTGATGATTTCCCACTTCCAAAAAAAGGGGGTAAAATAGGGGATAGAAGTTTCAACCTCCACGCGGGCGAAAGCTTGCCATTTTTAAATAAATAGAAGATTTATCGTACCAGGGAAACATAAATACACATGTACTCAGATTTTGGCGAACGTGCTTCGATAGACGATCCAAATACTCAAAATTCTCTTTCGCAATACACATAAAATGTTTACGATGAAAAATGGAATGTCGAAATTCTTGCCAAAAAATTCCATGTGCGAAAACGGGTGTAATATTTCACGGGTCAAAAGTATTTAATTTTAATGAAGTAGAAATAACTGAAACGATTTGTTGAGTGTATGTTAGTATGTCAAGTTTTCGTGGAAACGTGGTGTGATCGTCTGTTTGCTTGATTTGCATATAAATTGTTTTCTACTCTATCGTTATGAATACCTACTGAATTATGGATAAATTGTAGCGAAAACACATTAAGTATAGGGGTTTTTGATAGACAAATTTTATGGAACGTACATTAGGTTTTTTTTTTATATCTTAAAACTAGCGACCCTCTCCGGTTTTGAATGCGTGCAAATTGTGTCACTGTTACAAACATTTGAATTTCGCGGGTTTTCTCTTCTATAATAGGCACATTTTAAACACCGAAACCATTACAATTAATTACTCCTATAAGTTATTGACACCGACATCAAATTTCAGTAGTTTTTGGGTTCGAATCAATAAATCTACTAAAAGATATTTCAGGAACTTTAACATATTTAATTCTCAATTTAGGAGGTAACATTTAAAACATCGATGTTAAAATAAATGGACCTATGTTTGCTAAGCTTCTAACGTCATTAAAAGTTTGACAATCACTGCAGCATCCGAATCACATCCAATTATCCATTAACTCTGGCCTATTTCTATCGTATTCCGTACTAAATAAGAAATTTATCCGATAGTTTATTTTAGGAATCCAGCAGCCGCTTTTAATCCATTCGTAGTTGCTTCTTTCATCAAGTATTGCGATAATTATCTGAACTTACATTTATTAGAAATAATCTTGAATTAAGAAATTGTAAAATTGTTGGTTTGCACGAAATGTAATATGTAATGTAATTTCATCCAAAAAGACTCTCGGTTTTATTCAACTTTTTACGTTCTTCAAAATGAAAATTGCACAGAAAATTGTAAAACTGAAAGACTATTTTGACGTCTAAAGACACCGGAGAAACCTATGAGTACAGCTACTGGTTTAATAAAAATAAACAACTTAAGAAAAACAAAACATAAACCAAGCTAAAACCTTAACTCAACGTGCGTAATGCATTTGACCCTAAGGCGAGCACACACTACACGAAAACTTTATTCCACCCCACTATACGAAAACCCTTCAACCGTTTAACGCCGCCTATATGATAATGCGACCTTTTAGCGAAGCCTGTGTGAAAAGGGCCTCTGACGTCAAACACCATTCGTGTCCCTTCGCAAACTTTCGATAAATATCGCGTTCCTATGCATACGCCATCACCCCCATAGATTTGCAAACAAACCCTCACTCATTCGGGTTTTCATTTACTTAGGTTGCTATTTGAATATTTACAACTAAACGGTAAATGTCCGTAAAATCGCCGCCTTTGTAATTAATGTAAAACATTTCACAAATTGGATTATGTAAACTATGTGGACGGTTTTAATATTCTGTGAGGAGGGATGCCGCACATTATTTAGTCTATGGTTTCGTGTAAAAGGTTGTGGATGGGATTCCATTTGAGCTGTCTCGAGGCGAAGTGCCTCACTGTGAATACCCTATTGTACAATCAGTGGCTTGCCTTATTTATTCTGCCGGGTAGAAACTGGTGTCTCGAGCCTAAGCTGCCTCTAATGGCATCCCATGTTATGACTAGTAAAAATTACCAAAGGTAACCAGCTTCTGGAAGGAAGTAGTCTGACTGGAGTACCAGCCGAAGCGGCACGAGTGCAATGGTGCGACTAAAGGACAAGGTGCACAAATAAAACCTCCCAGGAGAAGAGAGAGAGAATATGTAAGAAGACGAAGAATGACTGATTATTCAATAAGTCTCGTGACTAGAAAAACAGGTAAAGCAGTTGGCCACTTTTATCATTTGAAGATCTTTAGACGGTCGTTACGGGTTATAAACTCGAAATTCTGACAGACCTACCAAGGGCATTGTGTTTCTCAGTAACTGTGTTTAGAGGTCAGATATAGTCGCTCCATATTTAACTCTGGTATTCAACTGCATCCGGGAACCGACCCGCATAGTTGGGAAAAGGTTGGGCAGCCGGGATGACAAAGAGATTTCATAAAAAAAGACATGGGTTAGATGTTTGGCACATTCTGCGGCTTGCCCCAAGGGAATCATGGGCTATAATGAGTCCGAGAGTTCGGGATTCCTTGCACAAGTTGTCCATTTTGTAGGTGCCTTTGGTTTCTAGCACTGCGTTAGGCCATTCAATTCGAATTTTAATAAATCCAGAATTGTAACGGTTCTCATCTGCATCACGACTAAAATACCTACATGCGTCATTGCTTTGTTATATCGTCAAACTTTATTACGTCTTATTGTTTTCGATTTCAGATTTGACTGCTGTACTTGGGGACTTGAGTTCGATTACCTAGCCGGGTAATGTGTTGATTATTCTCATTAGTATTTTCGAAGTGACAGTTTGGAAATTGAAAGTTGGTGTGAAAACCCACTTGTCTCTGTAATCTATTCCCGGTAACGTCGAATTATAGTCTCACCTATGTGGACTTTTACATCCTCTTGCGCACTTATATAGTCTAAAATGAGACTTAAACAAAGCAGAAATTCTATCCGCAAAATTGGAATATTAATTTCAAGACATTCAAATATAGAAGCAGTTCTAGATCAAGGGCGATCTAGATCAAAATGACCAGTAGCATTCAACAAAAGACATATGCATTACTGGACTGCAGACCAAGAATAGAATTAATAGCCAGCACTTACTGCTGATAGCTAGGCTCTCGGCAAACGGTCGGCGAGGTAACTAGTGACTGGAGTAAAAGCGATGCCGATCAAGTCGGTCGTATGCGACATTCCTTAATAGTGGGTCAGCTTGATATACGAGTAACAATTTGTAGGCACACGTATACGACTATTCCAGTACCCCATGTCCATTACAAACCTATATTCACGTATTTATTGCCTTTTATTTTACTGCTGTGTGGGTCTTTGTTCGGTTTCTGGGGGGTGATGGGTTGAATTAAGAATTGATCAGTAATAGAACGGTGGGGGTTTACACTCCTTGTATAGAAGAACACGTAAGCCATTGGTCTTTAAATGATCTCTCCCCGGTCTCGCTGCTGTCCTATCGGACTATAGAAGTAAGGAAATTGAAACATAAGAGTGTAGGAAGTGCACCTGTGTTTACATTTGAACAGTATAGGTATTTGGAGATAATTAATTTAAAAAAACATAGAATATAAAAATGGTGCTTTATTTCAATCAAAGTAATGAGACCCAAGGTAACGAGGTTAATAAGCTAAATTGCTAAAGTTACCTTAGTTTTCGGTCTGCAAACCATCTTACATTTTTGTTATTTATCAAGCCGAATAGTCCTATATAAAGAGCAATTTCCCCCCCTTACCTTGGGCTCTCTTGGGCTATTTAAGACAAGTCTACATAGAAAAGTCTTCTTAACAGTCCTACCACGATGTCGCTTTTATTTGGCCGCATGCGCAAGCAAACTCGAAAACACAATGAATCACAAGATATGCACTTACGGCCGTTATAAATGACCCACAATATGGCATCCAACAATAATAAGTGTAAATTGCCATTCAGAACAACGAACAATGTAAAAGTATGCCAAATATTTTTGCACTTCCCGCCACAAAGAGCCATAAACATTTATTGCATTCAAAATGGCCTATAACTGAACAGATTTCTCAGAAACCTGTTGGAACTTGTAGTTTTGCCCGCGGTTCTGTTCGGTATCAAGGGTTACGGCATTGTTTAAACTTTCTGCTTGTGATTTTGTACAATTTAGGCTAGTTTAAGTTCGGATGTTTGTTACTGTTTTAGGCTAAAATTATAGGTCGGATTTTGATGTGACGTTACAGTGATATTTTGTGTAACTGTCTGTAACATATGGACTTAATAACATCACGCTATGATCTCCGGTAGTAGAGCATAACATCCGGGAGGAATCGTGGAGGGACAGCTAGTTTTAAAAGTTCTTTTTTGTTACAGAATTCTCAGAAACTACTGGCCCTATTTGAAAATCCTTTTGCAGTGTATCCATACCAATATTATAAATGGGAAAGTGTGTCTGTCTGTCTGTCTGTATGTTTGTCTTTCTTTCACGGCAAAACGGAGCGACCAATTGACGTGATTTTTTTAAGTGGAGATAGTTGAAGGGATGGAGAGTAACAGAGGCTACTTTTTGTCTCTTTTCCTATACATTGAGAGAGGTCATGGGCTAAATAACATCACGCTATTAGTTACGCGAGTGGAGCAGAACCACGTAACTTCACGTGGATGAAAAAAATAGCGTAGTAAACCCGATGTTTAAAAGAGTCAAAATGAATATGTATGTATTTTTTTTTATAATTTCTTAAATAAAAATTCAGTCTCAATGACGGCAAGAGGTGACTTTCAAATTATTGACATCACAATTCTAGTAACTGATATAGCTTTATATCTTATCAAATTTCAGGTGACACGTGAAACATGTTGAACGCATACAATTTGAATGCAAGCGGATTTCACATTTCATACTAAAATGTCATTCAAAATCACGCCAAAACGTTTTACATTGTAATCAATTAAATATTTAAATGTAAAGCTAAACAATGGCACTACAAAACAATGGTATTAATAGAAATAATCATTGTCATAATGCGCCCGCATTATTTAATTGTAATTTCTATACACAGCACGGATGTGCAGTTATTATTAAAACCAGCTTTTGCCCGTGACTACGCCTGCTTGAATATTGGTTGAATTGTCATGAAGACGAAGACAAATACATAAAATGTCTATGTCCTTTCTTTGGGTACAAGCTTACTACAACTAAATTACAGCCACGCAATATTTTCAGAAAGGAAATGTACGCATATATAAATTAATAAAAATGAAAGTTTGTTAAACTACATTCGTATTTAAATTGACTGCGAATTACTTAAAATCCAAAAACCTCTTGCATTCTCATTGAAAAAAATACTGAATATAGGTAACTCGAAATCGGTACAGTAATTTGGACGTATCTGTTTCGCGTGTCTTCGTACACAGACAGACAAACAGACGCGTTTTCCTTTAGCGTTTACAATGTAGTATGATAATATGGATAAGAAATAACAATACAATATGAAAACAATGCCGATTCCCAGCGGAAACAATTCCCAGCGCGACAATGACTCACTTTTGTGAAGTCGGTTAAATAAACCAGCCTAGATTGTTTATTAATTGGACTTATCATTAACTTATATGTCAACGACTCAAAAGTACCGTCAGCAAGAAAAATTGCGAGGCCTTTTGAAATAAAAAAAATATATTTTGGTGATAATATAGCGAATCTTGTCTTCTTGTCGCAATTATAAAGAACTTAATAAATGATTTAGTAATAGACAATGTTATCAGAACAGAGAACAACAGAGACATAGGTTACACAAAAATAGTAGTAGGTATTCATATTATAAACTTTCTAGAGTATATCTTGAATGTTCATCGATGAGGTAGACAAATGAGATTAAACCTGGGCTTATGATTTATTGTAAGTCTGAACTAGTCCGCCTTGAGCCCGCGAGATGATCACGTCTTCTCAGTACGAGAAGAGGCTTTCGCGCTGCAGTGACAGTAATAGCCGGTATTATTATTTTATTCAGTTATATTTATTTTAAAGTAAGCTTTAAATTTCAATACTTGCTCCATAACGATGCAGAAAACACAGATAATTATGACGATTGTTTGAATAAAATATCATATACATACAAAACTACAAAAATACTGTCAGTCAGTCAATTGTACAAATTAAACATATCGCAGAGAATATCGGGGATATTGTTACAATATTTCGAAACGCATTCATGTCGAAACATTTTGAATAATGATGTGAAATTTTTTGTTTGGAAATGGCAACTCATACTGCCGTCATTATTGGGAATTTTATTTAAATAAAACTTCTTTTCCAGTTACTTTTGACAGTTGCAGAATACGCTATTTGACACTGTTAACCGATAAATCTAAGACATATTTTTTATAAAACCTATCTTTTTATTAGTTCTAAGCATGTTTTTAATTTACTGTAAAATTGGATTTTTAATTGCTTTAAAATCAATAAATAGTTTGTATCGTAATCGCAGTCGATTTCTACACCAGTAGCTAATTCCCTACCTTTTCTCAACGATATGTGCTTCTTAGTATGAAACGGTAGCAAGCGTAATGAAAAGCGCAAAACGATTTGCCCAGTGGAAATCGACTAACAACCTACAGCGTGCATTGCTGCACATCACTAAAGTAGTTAGTGATTACACACATCACTATGGAGTCGACTGTTCGCTAAAAAACATGGAAGTGCGCGCTCCACGAACTCCACGTTAATCAATTCTTTAAGTGATAATAATTCGGGCGGCCGCCCAAAAACCCTTCAAAATCATATAACCCTGCAATCATAAAGTACCTAGCGGACGAGTGAAGACAGCCTCCAGACCGGGGAACATCGAATTTTGGTAAGTCGTTTCATATATTGCTAATCGTTCTAACTAAGCCTTCATATCGTTGAAAGTCTATCACTAGATTTTCCCCCCTTATGTTGTGTTAATCCTATTCCATAACGCGACATAATTCTTGGTGCCGAAACCAGGGAATCTTTAGATAAGATATCCCATAGAAAATAGTAAATTTAAAATTCCCAATTCAATTTTGCGTCTCGTCCGCCATCATTGTTAAGTGACCGCGGCGTATTGCCGGCCGGCGAAAATTATCTATTTAAATCTCGAATAGTATTGAATATTTCTCCTTAGTATATGAACAATTCGTCTTTATTCAATATTATTTAATTATTGCAGGGTATATTTTAATGCCAAATCGTGAATTAGTGAAGAAATTAACAAACATTCATTCATTCGATTATTTGAATTCGTAGTTAACAAGGCAGTAATGGCTGCCCAGTCATCGTGAGTGACCTAATTAATACGTAATTCTAATTTCAAAAGTTAGTTTGGAATGGATGTGTATTTCTTCAATTTGGACGGCTCGCAATTAATTCGTAGTGTTTAACACGGATATAGACCAGTGATTTGTACCTAATCAATGTTCAGAATTGTTGGTTCGTGCGTAATAAATTTCATGCAAATTATCGTGTTATTTCAGTGCATAGAAATTTGTGCGTACAACTTATCGTCGCAACAATTAATAGCAGGTAAACAACGTGTTTCCTAACTTAGTATACGTGTAGGTACAGATCAATCGTTTCGGTTCTTTGTTATAATATCGTAATATTATAACATTGAAGTTTGCATGCATTTATCATTGACAAGTGAAAGTTTTATTGTGTTGACGCGAACTGTAGGGTTCCATAAGCGTATCCGTGTGGTTCCGTGGGTGAATTAGTTCAGTGTTTCACTATATATTTTCCGTTTCGAGTTTTAAATATTTTAAATCAATTTCAGATAGTGATTCATCATGTCTTATCTTACTAAAAAACGTTGTAGTGTTTCAAAGAAATCTAAATCTATAGATGGAGGTGGTCTGTCGTATGACGACCTACCGGTACTACGTAGAAAGCGTACTTTGGCCCTAAATCGATTAAAAAGGACGTTGGAAGTGGCTGAACTGGCTCAATCAGATTCTTCTCGTTCGGATGAGTTTCTCGCTTATTATTCTACCATTGCAAAGCATTCTAAAAGTTTTGAAGAAGCTCATTTAGATATTTTAAGCGTGATTGATGATGAACATGCTGAGCGTGAGGATGTCATTCGTTCTGAATTCGACAATATTTATTATAAAATTGTCGCGATTTATAGTTTACTCTTTCCGTCTGTCCAGTCAGTTGTTAATTCACCGTCTATCAGTCAGCCGCAGCCCTCGTCAGCTGTACGTTTACCAAAGTTAGAACTGCCTAAATTCGGAGGTAACATTAAAGAATTTTCAATGTTCTATGATGCGTTCAATAATCTTATTCATTTAAATAAGTCACTTTCGGACTCTGATCGTATGCAGTATTTGCGGTCGAGTTTATTCGGAGACGCATTAGGACTCATTCGTACTTTTCCTGTGGAAGGCGAGTATTATTCTCAAGCCTATCAAACATTAGTGAATCGTTACCGCGATAATCGTGAACTCGCTTTTACTTGTTGGCGAGAAATGATAAACATTAATTTGAAACTTAGTCCACCTACCGAATTTAGACGCACTTTAGATCTTTTTAATGAAAACTTAATTATTTTAAAAGGCCTTAATTTACCTACGGACCAATGGAATTTTATCCTTTGTTATCTACTATTGTCGAAATTAGATTCGAAGACGCGTTGTGCGTTCGAAAAGGCGCACCCGTCTCCTGAGTTACCTTGTTTCAACACACTTAAAGACTTTCTTGAATCGCAATGTGTAGCCCTCGAGCGCGACACTCACTTCGTGGGTTCTCGCGAACATTCTTCTTCTTCTTCTAGTAAAGGTGTCAAGTCGAACCTCTCTAACAATGATAAGAAAAAGGTTTCTTCGTCACTGTTAGCGAATTCAGAGAAGACAGCCACCCAAGCGTCTGTCTCCGTTTCCACTGGACGAAGCGAGTCTTCTAAGTGTCCGTGTTGTTCAGAACCTCATTCAATTATGCAGTGCAAATCATTTGCCGCGAAGTCCCCTCAGGATAGGCGTGATTTAGCAAAACAAAATCGTTGGTGTTTTAACTGTTTAAAACCTTCACATTTAATTCGTGACTGTAAATCTGTTTTTACTTGTCAGAGATGCCGTCAACGGCATCATACTTTGCTTCACCATGATATAGATTCGAATAGTTCTGAACAAAAGCCTTCAGCCAGTGAACCCGTTAGTGTTATGACTAATTTAGGAGATAGTTCGGTTGTTCTTCTATCGACTGCCGCTATCGATATTCGTGATTCGACGGGCAACTACCAGTCTTTCCGTGCTGTTATCGACACTGGTAGTCAAACCCATCTAATTTCAGAGCGTGCAGTAAATCGACTAGGACTTGACAAACGCGTGACTTCGCGCCAACTTCGTGGTGTAGGTCAATCGCCAGCCTCCATCTCTGGAGCTGTTACTCTTCAGATAGGTATTAAAGGTCAAGTGGCTTTCAATATTGAAGCATTGACTATGCCTAACATATGCAATGATATGCCTAAAGTTCATCTTGATAAATCGTCGTGGCTTCATCTTCGCGGTCTCAATTTGGCGGATCCAGATTGTGACAGACCTGGTCCGATCGACGTTCTTCTTGGCGCTGAGCTCTTCTCCTCACTCATCTTACCTGGTTGTGTGAGTGGTGGACCGAGGCAGCCTTCAGCGTTGAATTCTGTGTTCGGCTGGCTTCTCATAGGAAGTGTGTCTGATAAGCACACAGACAACATTGATTCATTCTTCGTCTCTGACGACCAGATCTTTCAGGAAGTCAAGAAATTCTGGGATTTAGACATTATCCCTACCGTGAACAAGATGACTTTGGACGATCAACGTTGCGAGCAAATCTATAGTGAAACAACTACTCGTGATTCTACCGGTCGTTACAGCGTAGCCTTGCCGTTCAAGGAAGACAAGGAACCATCATTTCCTGGATCACGAGCTTCTGCATTGAGACGTTTTCATTCTTTAGAACGTAAACTTTCCACTGATTCGATTCTAAAGCAACAGTATTCCGACTTTATGTCTGAATATCTTCAGAGTGTCCACATGAGTGTTGTACCCAGTGGCGATCTACTTAAAGGTAAATTCTACATACCACATCATTGTGTTCTTCGACCTGATAGCGCGAGTACAAAACTGCGTGTCGTTTTCGACGCGTCGAATAAAGACTCAGTCAAAGGCGTTTCGTTAAACGAAACCTTACTCGTAGGTCCGAAGTTACAAGCTAACATTATTGAAATTTTGTTAAGGTTTCGTACTCATCCTGTAGTATTCTCGGCGGACGTTCGTCAGATGTACAGGATGATTCAAGTTCATGAAGAACATCGTGATTATCAAAGAATCTTCTGGAGATTTCATCCATCTCAACCTATTTTAGAGTACCGACTTAACACCGTTACTTACGGCATTTCTTCTTCACCTTTTCTAGCTTGTCGCACCGTCAGGCAACTCGCCGAAGATGAAGGCACTGGCCTTCCGTTAGGCAAATCCGCTTTATTGAATGACGTGTACATTGACGACGTAGTAACAGGTTGTTCGAGTTTAACTCAGGCTTTACAAACAAAAGCAGAAGTTATTGAACTTCTCAGTCGAGGTCAAATGGAGCTACGCAAATGGGCCAGTAATAACCCAAAGCTGTTAGCTGATCTTCCACTAGAACACTGTCTTACGGACAATGTTTCGATGGATGTAGAGAAATCTAACACGCTCAAGATATTGGGTTTGAAGTGGGACCCAAAGTCTGACCATTTCGTGTTCGAAGTTAAACCTCAGAACCGTGCCTGTAGTAAACGTACCATTCTTAGCGAACTCGCACGCATCTACGACCCACTCGGTTTCTTATCGCCCTTGGTATTCTTTGCCAAGTATCTTGTACAACGGCTGTGGGTCTTAGGAGTATCGTGGGATGACAATCCTCCTGAGGACATTCAACGTCAGTGGAATCTCTATATTTCTGAAGTTTCTATAATTCAAAATTTAAAAATTTCGCGTTTCCTTTTAGTTCCTCAAATCAAATCGTGCGAAATTCATGGATTCGCCGATAGCAGTCAGCGTGGGTATGGCTGTGTCGTGTACCTTCGTGTTGTAAACATTCAGGAAAACGTCAAAACCTTCTTCGTTATTTCGAAAGCAAAAGTTGCCCCTCTCAAAGTTGTTTCACTTCCTCGGCTCGAACTTTGCGCTGCAGTATTACTTGCAGATCTTCTCAAATTCGTTGTTGAGGTTTATAAGCCTCTTCTTCCTGTTTCAGCAACATATGCGTGGTCAGATTCAACTGTCACCCTCGCCTGGATTCGTTCACCTTCCTCGCGTTGGAAGACATTTGTGGCCAATCGTGTCAGCCATATTCAGGATGCGATCCCTGGTGCAACTTGGCGTCATGTACCCACGGCTGACAATCCAGCTGACATAGCTTCCCGTGGGCAAACCCCAGCGGAACTTGTCAACAATTCTCTATGGTGGGCGGGGCCTCCGTGGCTCACGCAAGATTCTCAGTTCTGGCCTTGTACCAGTTCAGATCTTTGTGGTGAGGACTGTCGTGCTGAAGAAAAGGTACAGGTTCTTATCACCAACAATAATTCTTCAGATTTAATTAATGACCTTTTGATTAAATACTCTTCAATTCGTAAAGTTCAACGTATCTTAGGATTGTGTTTACGTTTCATTCATAATTCGCGTTATAAACATAATCGCCGTTCTGATCTTCATTTAAATCGTACAGAACTTCATAACGCCTTGTTGATAGTCGTAAGACATGTTCAGTCTCTTCACTTTTGCGAAGAAATCAAAAGGTTGAAGGAAGGTAAACTTCTTTCAAAACAAATGCGAAAGCTTAATCCTTTCATCGACACCCTAGGTATTCTCAGGGTGGGCGGTAGGCTTACGCGTTCAGGCTTAGCCTACGCGCACAAACATCCGGCTTTGCTTCCTCGTCAAGCTAAGTTAACTTTCATGTTAATCGATGCCTTCCATAGAGAGAATTGCCATCCTGGCATTAATACATTACATTACTTAATTAGTCAACAATTTTGGATATTGTCGGCTAAGCGTGCCATACGACATCAGGTTTCGAAGTGTTTACAATGCTTTAAAACAAATCCAACTTCACTTGAACCGTTTATGAGTGACTTGCCTTCAGCACGCATTAATCAAGTCAAGCCTTTTAGTATTGTAGGTGTCGACTACGCAGGTCCGTTCCGCATCAAATCCGGTAAACACCGCGGTGCTAGGATTAGTAAAGCTTATCTCTGTCTTTTCGTTTGCTTCACAACAAAAGCAGTTCATTTAGAAGTGGCTACTGATCTTACATCCGACGCTTTTATCGCCGCTCTCCGACGTTTCGTAGGACGTCGCGGTCGAGTTTCAGTTATCCACTCTGATTGTGGTACTAATTTCGTAGGTGCTCACCGAGAGCTGTCGTCTTTGATGCGAAACGCGACCCACATCGAGAAGATTGAATTCAAATTTAATCCTCCTGCTAGCCCACATTTCGGCGGAGTGTGGGAAATTCAGGTGAAGGCAGTCAAGTCGCTACTGTATCGTACCGTTGGCAATCAATCGTTAACGTTAGAAGAACTGTTTACATTATTCGTTCAAATAGAATCGGTATTAAATTCAAGACCACTTTACCCGTTGAGTTCAGACCCTAATGACTTCGCGGTTCTTACACCAGGTCATTTCTTAACATTAGAGCCTCTGACGTCTGTTCCGGATGAGGACCTGTCCTCATGTAATATAACTCGTTTAGGGCGATGGCAGCTAATTCAACGTTTTCAACAAGATTTTTGGAAGCGTTGGAAAAATGAATATCTTCATTCGTTGACTCAACGTGCAAAGTGGACGAAACATTCCCAACCGCTGGAGGTGGGGTCCATGGTAGTTATCAAATCTGACTCTCCTCCAAAGGTATGTCCTTTGCCAACTTGCACAGATTAGCTTTTCATACGTTAATCTCTTCACGTTAGGTTAGTTTTTAATCGTTAAGTTAGAATTAAGCAAATTGTTCATATACTAGGATAACAGCCATTGGCTTCTATTTAGTTTACATTCTACCGGCGCCAATGAGCATTCACATTTCCCCTTTCCTTTTCATGAGTAACTAATTTTCTTTGAAAATACGACTAGCGTGTATTTTGATGGGCGGAATGTATCGTAATCGCAGTCGATTTCTACACCAGTAGCTAATTCCCTACCTTTTCTCAACGATATGTGCTTCTTAGTATGAAACGGTAGCAAGCGTAATGAAAAGCGCAAAACGATTTGCCCAGTGGAAATCGACTAACAACCTACAGCGTGCATTGCTGCACATCACTAAAGTAGTTAGTGATTACACACATCACTATGGAGTCGACTGTTCGCTAAAAAACATGGAAGTGCGCGCTCCACGAACTCCACGTTAATCAATTCTTTAAGTGATAATAATTCGGGCGGCCGCCCAAAAACCCTTCAAAATCATATAACCCTGCAATCATAAAGTACCTAGCGGACGAGTGAAGACAGCCTCCAGACCGGGGAACATCGAATTTTGGTAAGTCGTTTCATATATTGCTAATCGTTCTAACTAAGCCTTCATATCGTTGAAAGTCTATCACTAGATTTTCCCCCCTTATGTTGTGTTAATCCTATTCCATAACGCGACATAGTTAGTCAATAGGGTTGCTAGCTTGTGACGTCACAAGCTGGTATTGGCATACAAAGTCTATTGGAGAATTGCGTTTTGAGAGCTCATAAAAAGTACCTACGTCAATTGATGATGGTGTCAAATACCGGATTGTCAAATAATTTAAAAATGGAATGGAATAAGACACAATACATACTAGCCAACCATTTTAGCACTGCAGATCAAAGGCCTCTTCTCAAACAGAGAAGGCACGAGTATTGATCACCACGCTTGCTCAAATTTTCGACTACGGACTTAAATAATTATAAATACAGGTCTGCACCAGGATGTTTTGTTAATTTCAACGCATTAATCGCTGAAACTACCGATCGAGTTAGAAATATGTATTCCAGCCAGATTTAAGATTAACAGTAGGCTGTATAACACGCTGCAACCTACGGAATAGGAGCAGAGACCTAAGATGCAGATAAAACGGCAGTGGACAGCACTTATGAAGAAAAACCAACAAAGCATGTTATTTACTGCTCAACGAAGGGCGGGCACCGCCCTTTTTTGCATCTGGCATACAAGCCTTGATTTTGGATATGACTGTATATTTTATAAATAATATGTTGATTTTCGCAAACCAACACCTGATTCTATAGTTATAGATACGTCACCAAATAATATCCGAATCACGGTTTGAATAAAAAAAAATATATTTTCCCACAAAACTCCAAACGATCACAGCTACTGTAAAACGCTAGTCAAAATTTAAAATTTTGCTCATCGGAAATAGAGGCCTTTGTGGAGGAACCAATTATTTTTTTGCATGGCCGCTTTTCCATTACAGTTGAATTAATCTCTAGGCTATTTGTTTTCGTTCTAAAGATATTATTGGACCTTTATACCGTGCGCTTTTGTGGCTACCGGTCAATTTTCAATGAAATATAGATAGGCTTTTATCATTGGTATTTTAAGAGTGTTTTTAAGAAGTAACTAGAGCGTATTAGGTCGTTATTAAAGCGTGGATTTATCGGTTAAGTGAAAGAAAAAAAAATGCTAAAATTACGGGTTTATTCTCGCATCTGCCCTATACAAGAGTTAAACCAATCCTTAAACAAACGGCGAAGCACAAAAGTGTTAGTAACACGATTAAACACAAACGCACAAATCAACTACACAATTTGACATAGTTTGTCCGTCCGAAACTACGATACAAAAACGCGGCACCACTTGTGATAAATTAACTGCACTCCGGGACAATGACACCGTCAAAAATCTGATTTACTGGGGTGTTACACAATCATGGTTCGTTAAACCGCAGATAAAACGCGACATATTTTAGTCGGAACCCCACCGAATGGCAAACTAGCTATTTACGTTCAACCCTAATTTCTGTACCATTCATTTTAGGGTTGTCAATTTACAAGGTTGAGGTCCCGTGATTAAATTACGAAATACAATTATTAAACTTCTGTTTGTTTAGAACATATGTTTCAGTAGTTTAGACGTCCTAGTTGTGTTATAAATATGAAAGTTTGTGAGGGTGGATGTATGGATGTTTGTTACTCTTTCACGCAGAAACTACTGAAAGGATTTTGTTAAAACTTTACAGTGCTTATTTATTACACTAAACCGCAGGGGACTGACAGTTATGTATTAAAAGTGAGGTTTCTGAGCAGGACGTTCGTAGTTTTTTTGTTGATGACAATAATGTATTCTAAGAAAATTATTATTGTACAAATTGACAAACAACTTGAATTATCCATACATTCAAATCAGAGCTGTCAGTATCATTAACAGTTACAAGAATTGAACATCACAGCAAATTGACATTGTGTGATATTCTGTTCAATTATTCATTCGATTGACATCGATTAGGTAGTTTCTTTTCCTTGAACTATTGCTTAATTTGTTGACACGCATTTATCACGTTTTTTGATTAAGTTATATTGTTATCTCTATGGGCACATCTGTCGAATCACTGTTACAAGATAAATACGAAACCTGGCCAAGCTTTAGTAAGTGCTAAGGCAGAAGTTAATAATACATTTTAGTCTTTTATCTCACCATACTAAGTATTTTTAAAAAATGTTTTGTTTTCAAAACCGACATCTGCTTTTAGCGTCTATATTCTATAAATATGAAATCTCAAAAATGGCGCTTTAAAATTGCAACTGTATTAGAGTCTTTTTCTATTTTCTATAGTTCAAGTTTTATTTACATAGGCAGAATAGTTGACATCCGCCATTAAACTAAAAAAAATGACACTTAAAATTTGATATATTTATTATTACTTTTTTATTCAACTCTACCCTACTACTATTCAAAAGTTTTGGCCACCCTAATCCGAATGATGAATAAAAATGCAAATCGCTCCAGGCAACGGAAGAATGATTTTGAATAACGAGTAATTTGTGAACAGGTGTATACTAGGGTACAAACCGGTTTCAAAAACGATAAAATAAGATGAGAGAAGTAACACAGCAATGAATTTTTATTACAATACTAATGAAGAATAAGCACTTTAAATGGGTTAATTTTTTGTTACAAAATTGGGGAGCTTTTTGTTATTTTTAGAAGGATTAAGTGTGTAGGGTTGCTGGATTAGAGGTTACTGTGTTTGTATTTTCAGAATTTAGCTTAAAAAGTGACAGATATCTACTAAACCCATTCTGATAATGAATACTAATGGAATACTAGTACGAATACCTATTCTGCAATCAATATTATTATAGTATTACTTCGGTTACTGCTTCGTTTTCGTATGATGTTACGGTCGTAGTCATCTTATTATTCTTAATGTTATCAACCTATATCACTGGTGTCAACAGAATCCGTTCACGAGATTTTACAATAAAGAGTACCAAACACCTTCTTTCCATTTCACACTAACTTTTACACTTACAATATTAGTAGGATTTTGCAAGTATTTTCATTGTCACTTAAGACCAAATAGCAACAACGATATCCAAATAACCTAAAGCCCTCACGTCTAGAGAATCTCACGCATCGCTCCTCCAACACAAAGGAGGGTCATCACAGAGGTTAGTGACGGAGGTGTGGACGTAATTCCCTCTCTTTGTATGAAGGCACAGGTTGCTATGTGAAGTTAATTTGTTGAGGGTGCTGGGCCTGGGTTTAGCAGGCTAAAATAATGACAGATGTCTAGTAAACTGATACTAATAATGAATACTAGTACGAACACTAGTATTCATACTAGTACCAATACTAATATGAATACTAGTATTCATACTTGTACGAATACTAATACGAGTACTGCAATTTATACGCTTCTTTTTTTATTATCCTAATAAATATTTTGCTTACTAGTATTTTTATTGTCACACAAATGACATGGTAACAACAATATACAAATAACCTAAAGCCCTCACGTCTAGAGAATCTCACGCATCGCTCCTCCAACACAAAGGAGGGTCATCACGAAGGTTAGTGACGGAGGTGTGGACGTAATTCCCTCTCTTTGTGTGAAGGCTCAGGTTGCTATGGAAGTTAATTTGTTGAGGGTGCTTGACCTGGGTTTTGCTGGTTAAAATAATGGCAGATGTATAGTAAACTGATACCAATATTAAATAGTAGTACGAATACTAGTATTCGATTATATCACGGAATGCAGAAGTACTATAGGTGTACCAGTAACTCATGACAAAAAAAAAGTAAAACAAATAATGATTTTTATATGGTAATGTTGTCATGTCATCTGTCAAGTGTCATTACGTTTGTTTGTTTACATTTGTTATTTTCAAGAAATCTTTAGTAAAAAGTGAAAGAATGACTAAGAAACCACCGCGGTCACAATCCAGAAGCACTGTTTATAACGTGTACCGATAAATCTATAAAGAAGAAGGTGTAGATTACACGCAATTTTCGATTTTATACCGCGTGCTTGCGTTGACTGGTTAGTATGACTTGCCAAAGTTGATACTTAGTTTCAAATCCATTTGTATGAGTTTAACAATGTAGTATTTATTAAATTGTATAAGTTAGTTAATTAAGCAGCCCTCTTCATCTTTTAATTATTGCTGCGCCCTACAGGGTCCATATTGAAACTAATTGTTTATCATCTACCAACTTGATGTACCTAACATATGGATGCAATAAAGATATTGAGTATTGAGTATATATATTACGTAACATATAACTCTGGCTTATTACAGGGGCGTGTACTAGTACTATATGACGAATTATTGCAAAAGGCAGATGAAGGAAGGATGATGGGGGGTCTTGGTGTCAGATTAACATGAGCCGCCTAAAGGTGTATGACTTGCCTTATGTGACGATCACTACCATAGTCAGTAACCTTGACAAAGAACAGAATCATTTTTCCTTAACGGGCAATCAGTTCGAATTAAACTTGCAATGCCCTAACCAAGCTGGGACACAAATCACAAAGCGGAAAACCATTTCTTTCATCTTTGTTGTGTAAATAAAGTATATTATAGTGACTGGGTTTATCTTAAGTTATTTTATACTAGCTTCTACCGCGACTTCATTCCCGTTCCCAGGGGATTTCTGGAATGAAGACTATCCTAAGTTCTTTCTCGGGTCCCAGACTATATCTGTACCAAATATTCAAATCGGTTCAGTGGCTTAGGCGTTAAGAAGAGACAGGCAGACAGAGTTATTTTCGCATTTATAATATTAGAATGGATTAACCAGATATACATCTCGCTACATGTATATGTCTCACTCTTTTTAAAAAATATCTTTATTTTGGTCACTCATGGTTAGGGGCTAAAATTAGTGTGTAAAGCCTTTGTAGCTTTACCCAGAGTGGGCCACAAGCAAGTAGGTCCCAATCGTCTTAATAGCTCATAGAAAAATACAACTAATCAAACATCACTGTTGAATAAACTGAAAAAATTATCGCCATATTTCTATAAAGTTTAATCAAAATCCGTTGAGTACTTTTGCGTGAAAGAGTAACAAACAAAAATACATACAATTTTTTTCCTCTTTATTATATTATATAGTCATAAACAATAAGTAGGTGTAATAAATTTTTAAGGGGAAAATACAAGTATCAAAACGTTTTAATCCATTTTCCCCAGTGTTGCTGTCATCATATTTTATTTACCTTTTTTGTCATCAGTTCCTGGTACACCTATAGTATCAATACTAAGTTAATCTATTGGTGATTCTGGACAGTTTAGCAGGTTAGAATGGTGATGTAGAGAGTATCGCTGGGTCGTAGTGGACTAGGTAGTAAGGTACCAAAGAAGATTGGATTCATTTTTGTGAGATAGGAATTGCTTTATTCTGGACTAGGTAAGAAGGTATCATCAAACAATTCTATCTTTTTTTATAAGATACCAAGGTTTGTTTTGGAGAAGGTAGGCGATCACTTGACAAATGTTGTCATGCTACCCTGTGTCCAAGTAATGTAAGAGAAGTAAAGCCGCCGATTATTGTTTAAGTTATTTTTCCCTTTTGAGTTTAGGAAGGCGGTTTTCATCAATCCAGGAAAATATCCAGAATTTTTGCGGTGCCTTACTATGTAACTGAGGTAGTTAGATAGCTAGAGATCGCGATTTATTATAAAGTAAAACTAATAGCAAATCCATATTGTATCAAAGACAATAAATTCACATCGCCATATCACGTACAAGGTCAAGCAATGAGTCAGATAAATCAGCTATGAATACTAGGGGACGAGAGTGGACTCAAGGTGCGGGTCCTTTGTATAAAAATCCATTCTCACCCCCTAGGGGTCGAAAGTAAACTAGGTTTAGGGGTTGAGTGGAAACCAATAAGCAAATCTTTTTTTAGGGGTCGAGGGGTCGAGAGTGGACAAAACGCATTCCTTTCCATATAATAGATGTTACGGTTTTTTTAACAAAAGAATACAAAACCGCAAAATTACTGCCCTGTGGAGATTGAGGTCACATATACGGATAATAAATCTGGATAGACGGACAGATAGAAAGAAGAATTGCCTATTACCTATATATATTAATCACATTAAGTCTGACCAGTCTAACCAAGGGCTCCTCGTGTCGCCCAGTTTCTGGGTTGTGGAGGTCTGATAGGCAGTCGCTTCACGTAAAACACTGGTATCCATCTAAATCCGGTTAGTCTGGAAGCTGACGAATAATTGGGACAAAGGCTAGGGAGATGATGATGGTGATAAGCATTTAATCATATTACATAAGATGATTTTTAACTATTTCCGACTAGCTGTCCCCTCGTTTTCACCCATGATGTGTTAGTTACTGCTTCGTTCCCGTGGGTCATGTGTTATCTACGCTATGTGTTATTCCGATGTGTGCTTATAATTATTAGTTATTTCTTATTCCAATGTCTGTGGTTTTTTTTAATAAAATAAAATTCAAACCACGGATTATTTTCTCTTAAAACTTAAGCCTTTTGGATCAATTGCTCTCAAAACCTAGAACATTTTACCAAAAAGCCAGGTTCCGACGCCTGGGACCTACGGGGGTTTAGATCAATTACATTATTCCGCCCTGTTTTTCCGCTAGGTCTAATCTAAAGTATAAATATTTAACTTACTAATTAAATATTTATAAGGCTTGGCATTTCCTTAAATTATAACACAACACTCCAGAGATTCCACTTCGCAAAACGGAATAATTTACTACATATCTGTCTGCGGAAAACAAAAATAAATAAAATATTGTTTAAAGTAAAAAAAAGTATATATATTCGCGTTTCATACAGACATAGTTTAAAAACTCTCAATTAAAAATCAGCATCTCTTTATTTCATCAGAAATTGTAATAACTAATAAATGATTATTAAAACGTACATTCTATACCAGCATTGTAGAGTTTTTTTTTGGTTGGAATCATACATGTACAACATATTATTGATTCAAAAAACAACCCAGAAACAACAACATTTTTGACTTCACCTAAAAATATCAAAATTAGTTATGCATGCACGCTGCAACACGACACAAAGCGAAGTGGCAAGTGCCAAGATTTTTGTTCAGCTTTGTTCACTAGAACCCACACTATCTAACTAGTAGTTAACTAAGTTTGAGCGGATTCTGAGAGAGTTGAGCGTGACATTCTCAAAGTAAGGGGTTACGCACATTTTATTCAGCTCTCGAAGAATTCAGCTCGCGAAGTCCGGAAAAATTCGTACTAGCGCAATCGAAGCGTCAATCTAAAAGTTAACACTGCAAATTCTCCTCCACATTATATTCTCCTCTAATCTCCACAGTATAAACACATACAACGCTCCGACAAACTAATTCAGTCTAATGCGCGGGAATTCGAGCGTCTTTTTTATCTTATAAAAAATATTATGTGTATTATGTTAAGATAAGGATGGGTTTGCTATGTTAAATTTCAGATTTACGCCTCGGCTTTACGCTATTATGAATTGGCCCTAAGTAAAGGGGAAGGATGAACAAAATGTTCATTACCCCCATTGTAACAGAAGTTCGTGAACATTATTCGGAACAATTATTTGGCTAAAGTTTGTTAATGATAAGTGTTTGTTTACGTCTTGTTGGGAATTGATTGTTTATTTCATTGTAGGGCGGTTTATGAGATTATAGACGGTGTTCGAAGATGGATTCTTAGGAAAGAGTCAAAAGTTTATATCGAAGTTTGAGTTGTCTGTTCCTTGAGGAGAAAAGTCACGTAAGACTTTTTACTTGGATATTAGCTATCCCTTACAGTTTTGCTCGCATTTTTTGTGACTGCTTCGCTCCCGTAGGTAACTTTCTCGATATATAAACTATCCAACACAAAAAACAATTAATTCGGACTATCAGTTCCTGGGATTTGAGCGTTGAACCAAACAAACTTTATAATATTAGTATAGTTTTTTTGGCAACAGCAGCTTTAGAAAACTGCAGAAAAGAAAGGGACAAATTCAGAAATAATAACATACTTAAACAATACAATACACTAACACAAATATATCAACAACAAAGAAATAGTCGTCCAAATTCGCCACTTGTCAGACGTGCTCTATCTCCATTCACACAATAACATAACAAGCTGACTGACTCACAGACAGATGTACATTACTATATTATTGTTTTTATTACCACAGCTGGTAAGTCACGAGCCATGTCGAGTGACTGGTTCATCTTAAACACTTCCGCTGTTTAAGGAACTTTTTTAATACAATAAAGAATAGAAGTCATAAGTTTGAATTACAGTCAATTTGTCTTGTTGAGTCGTTGACGCTGGTGGCTAAATAAAAATAGGACCTGGTTTGTCAATCAGGTCGTTTATGTAATGTTCTGGATGAATAGCCACAAACTGACCTCGTAGCATAGGTCAGTTTGTGGCTATTCATCCTGAACATTTATATACACAATATTTAAGGTGACTTCGCGATGGCCCTGTGGGTAAGATGAGTTCAAAACAGGACATGTTACATTGTGATTTCTTTCTTTCATAATTATGTGTTTCTAAGTTTAACCAAGGCATCTCTGATAAGTCGTGCTTCGGAGAGGACTGTTTGTTCCAGTTGTTATCGTAACAGTCATTACGGGTGGTCAGAAGTCAGAAAGACACTGAGCTGTAACTCCATTACGATAGGGAAAAAAAAAACGAAATATAACTATAAATAGGGCTCAAAAGGTCAATTACAATGAAATTGCAGTATTAAAAACTGATTGTCATTTAAAAAGCAAAACAGAATAACTAAGACTCTTTAGGCATTGACAGAAGTTGGTATTAGTTTTGCAATATGACGAAAAGTGATTTCTAAGATTCCACGAAACCAGTCTTACGACCCAGAAGACAGAGTCTACATTATCACACTACGCAAACAGATTGACAACACAATAACTTTCAACAGCCAAAACAATCCCGCAACACTCGGTACAAACTGATTAACATAACAAAATTTAAGCCGTGTTTGTTAAAGAAATTTAATCATTCCTAAACTCATTAGAAATGCGTGTGTCAACCTCATTACTCTTTATGCGGCACGGCTCAGGGGCTGCATAAATAACACCCTTTCTTTGTTACCCCTGATTACTAGGCTTTGGTAAGATTATGAGCAGCTCTCTAAAAGGGTAGAAAGAACGTGGCAATTATATTGTTGAGGCGCGTCAAGTGTTCTTCAGGATTCAAGAGGATTACTGGGAGAATGCTGGTCAAAAAGAACTTGTCACAATTTGGTTATTATTTTTCTGACTCATGTATAATTAATTCTGTGACATTACAGACTAACACCACATGGAACTCAGACACCGCAGACCGCAGACAACGTAAATCCACGACCCCAGTACACAGTTCTAAGAAGTCCTAGAAGCGTGAAATTCTAAGGCTAAGTCATGATCTCCAAACCTAAATTGATCAATGTCTTCTTTGTAGGAGATGAACTTTTGTCCTTTTAGTGAGACAGCAAACTGGCTTGTAAATATGGTGTAATACTATTTCTTTAGAATTATACGAGTAAAAGAATTGCAAAGCAAACGTTTTCTTGTCTCTTACCGCTTTTGCTACTTATGGTATTCCTAAATGGTAGTAAATCTTCAGACTTGAAGTAAATGAAATAGTAAAGTTAGAGTAAATAACAATACATTAGAAGTCTACAAGGTCGTGTTCAGACGGTGTTAGTTTGTGTTCACGCCTGGGGATATTAGAAAAGTTTTAGAGCAAAACATTTTGGTACTTTTTTGTAGAAGGAACTAAAAATGTAACATCTGCCAGTTTTTTTGTATTTCGCTAAGGAGACATTTTTGTGCGAGTTTTCAAGAAATAGGTTTTTGGAAATTCTAGAAAAAATGTCTTGATGAAGATAAAATGGTTAGAGGTGTTGTCATCTTGCTGTCAGCTTCTGTTCCGTTGAATCTTACTCTTGTTGTTGCCAAGTTTGTTAATGTGGATTTTGACTTTCAGGAGTTTGTGTCCTATATACAGTCTGGGCAACTCAAGGGCTATGCTCTATTTTCAAAAATACCTAACATTTTAGATTCCTTTTCCTAAGGAGTGCCTACCTGGCATTGCTTGGACCCGCAAAATTTTTTTTAGTTAATAGTTAAATGGAATCCATGCTACTGTATCCAAGCTGGTTGAAAATGATAACACTGAAATAATATTAGGTATATACATTTAGTGCATATTTTAAAATTTATTTACCAGTATGATCGTTTCGTTTCGGTGCTTGGGGAGGATTTTAGCCCAGAAGAAAGTTTAGTTAGATACTGCACAGGGAATTCTCGATAAATAGGTGTGGTGGACATAATATCTTAAAATTGATTATTTAATGAAATAGTAGTTGTGGTAAGCTAGGTTTCACGAAATGATCATTTCAGTGACCACGACTTAGGCTTTGCAAAGTTAGTCAATAATCAAAGCTTGACAAGCTAATTAATCTCATTATATGCTGTGATTATAGGAATCGGTTGAACAATATGAAATAATAGTTAAGCATGGTGCACAATGCCGGTGAGGCTATCGCACGCTTGCAGCCAGTGTGCACATGGCTTAAACCTTGATAGGGCTGTCCAAATTTATTGGCGGTAATTACTCTTAAATTGTGCAGTATAAAATTTTAAGGCGCTTCTAATGTGTGTGTTTTTATTGTTTCTTTTGTGTAAGGTTAAAGTTTATTATTTTGATAGAAGAGAAGTTATAGAGTATCATAAATTAATTTAAGTGTAAAGAGATATGTCTCTTTCAATGGACAAGAATAAATCTATATAGTCTTTAACAGAAATTATTACCTCCTGGAAAAATATTCTGGAAAAATCTTTCTACGATAAGTAAACTTTACGTGAGCTGTTAATCTTTATTCTCATCTCATACTCATTTCATGTAAATTGACACAGTTTTTTTAACTAATTCGCCTACTAATGTTATTAAGTAGTTTGCACTAATAAAATGTAACTATGTAAATTGTAATTGAGTGAAAGGTAAAATAAGTGTTTTGAAAATTTTATGTTCTTTTAAGTATCATTTAAATGTTAATAAAAAAACGAAATTATAATTGCCTGTTTTGTTGTTTAATTGGAGAAAATTATTACTTGGGTACTTAAAATGGCGTACTCGAAAGAAAAAGTAACAAAACAGACAAGAAACCATTTCATTTCTTTTGTTTTTGTTAATTCAAAGATAATTATTAATATCTTTAATCGATGAATCTATTAATTTCCAACCTTCTATTTTAATAATAACGGAACCAGTGGAAAATCTTTACAATTAAATACAAAGTTTCAACAAAATTTATCCAGTAGTAATTCCAAAATGCATATTTAATTACACTAGTTGTCCCTTGCGGTCTTTGATTATTGCTGTGATCCGCGAGTACAAGCGGGATGTTACATAGCCTCTATTCCCCAAAGCTATTATAATACAGTAATAACATTCGAAAATATAATGAATAGATTTAAGATTATCCCAATTATAAGACAAAAATCACTACCTTTTATCATCCCTAACACTCCCCTTCCTACACGCGCGGGACAGCCCAAATCCCCCGGGTTACGTTACACTGAGCCTAATTAGCGTTAACAAACGCGTTGTTTGTGAGTGTCGCGTTAACGCGTCGCGATCAGCTGTGAACCAGCTTATTACGGAAAAACTACTTAAGCTAGAAACATGATATTTTTCAGCAGTTTCTATGTGGTTCACTAAGAAGTGATTTTTAGAAATTCAACTCCCATCTTAGACAAAATAGTAGATATAGTAACGTAAATAGACCGGTGAAGCCGCAAGAAAACAGCTAGTACAGAATAAACTAATGATTACTTCAACAGTTTATTTCAACAAAAAATCATTTTATCACCCATAAGACTCCCTTTCCTATACGCTCGTGGGACAGCCCTAATCCCCCGGGTTACGTTACACTGAGCCTAATTAGCGTTAACAAACGCGTTGTTTGTGAGTGTCGCGTTAACGCGTCGCGATCAGCTGTGAACCGGCCTATTATGGCGCGGTGAGGATGCTATAGTGAGGAAGAGGACTAGTCCTGATTTTGATATGGAGGAAAGGTAATTTAATTTTATTGTGAATCTGCTGTTGAAAAAAATACTTGTTATCTATACTAATATTATAAAGTAGAAGAGTTTTTTTGGTTGAACGCGCTATCCTCAGGAACTACTTACTGGCCAGATTTGATGGCTTTGACCTATGGGAGCGGAGCACGCCGCAGGACCCCACCGGGGGACAGCCATTCAAATATAAGACCAGGTTGCGTTACACGGAGCCTAATAGCTTTAGATAAATGGGCTATCCAACAAAGATACATTTTTTTAAATTGGAAGCAATTATCAGGAAGTAAGTACTGGTTCTTTCTGGTTGGTTGAAAATAGGCCCTACAACCAAACAAACTTTTCAGCTTTATTATATAAGTATTAATCTATAGTAAAAGTAACCGTATAGGTATCGCGAATTCAGACGCATGTCAAAATTTACATCCACTCCACTCCATCTAACATCGACAATACAGGATGTTCACGGATGATCGCAAACAAAGATTCTCTGTGTTGGACTAATTAAGCGTTAAGCTATTAACACAATGTGTTCAAAATTAGGAACCACGATCACTAATTAGCATGGTAACAAGATATTACAGGGTTATCTACCTATACTCTGTGTATTTTTCGTCTTACACGCCCGCTAGGAGATGATTTTACCCATGAAACAAACAACTTTTATTATGGAACCAAAATGATTCAAGGCTAACTGTAAACTTAATTAATCGCTGAAATTAAGTCTAATTACAAGTAACCGATTTCATTTTAATTGGTGACGTATAACCTATAATTACGTAGTACAAGTTCAACAGAAAGCCATGCACTGTAAAATATACTATTTAGTGGCTAATGTCCTATTACCAAATGTGCGTTTTAGGTAACATTATGCATCACATTATAAACATTAACAAAATGATATTGATACGCGTAACGCATAGAAATAGGCTCCATATTCATAAATGACTCATTTGGTGTTCGTGAAACTATGCCTTACTAAGCATTGAAGCTTGTTATTATAATATTATTCGTATTTGGGGTATGATTTTGTCTAGACTCGAATAATGCCACATCACCACTGTTGAGTAAAGGCTTCTGTTTATACCATATATCATTAGGACGACAGTACTCAGGTTGGGCGACTGGGCCACCAGCAAAATGTATGGGGGTTACTATGTGTCATTGTTTGTACATTTTGTTGGTGACGCCATAAAGTTTGGCAACATGGTGTCCTAAAGAAACATTCACCACGCATCCTTCACTATCGAAATCGCCAATTCGTCTTGAGCAAAGACAAATTGGCGATTTAATTCCTAAAAAAATATTTATAGATCTAACCTAGATCTATATACTTCCAGTTATTTTCCTTCGGTCTCGTCAGTGGTGACAAAAAGGGATTTGAACTCCTGTCTCCGCTCCCGCTCCCGCCCCCGCTCATGCAGGATATTGTGAAATCTTATGAATTAAAAGTGTCTTCTTCAATTTACCATGTCTTTTCCTATGTTTTTGACCTATCATAATATTATACGTAGGGTTCTAGAGTACTTTAGTCACATTGCCAGAAATAATGACGATAACTTAACTTATAACTTGGAAAGTTTATAGTCACTGTGGACAAAATCCGCTCCAGTCCCAAACACAACAGTTCGCAATGCCTTACATTCGGTAGCAGATGGACACGGATGGCGTCAAGCTGTCCGCCAGAAGCTTCTGGGAAGTGCTCATGACCCTCAGGACTGAGGAGACATGGGCTGGGTAATCTTCCTTCGAATTCAAAATTAATATAACTTTACGTGAAAGTGGCAACAGACTTGCTACTGTTTAATTAAAGTAAGTAATAAGGCAACAGAATTGCTATTGTACTAAAATAAGTAATAAGCAGCGAATATATAAAATATATTCTACACAGCTGTAAATAAAACAGCCCTTTCTAACCACACCGCAACAATGTGTAAGAAACCACACAGTAATATTTAATTTGAATATCCGAATATCCGCCTATATCGTGTCCTTATATTTTATTCAATCTTTGTTTTTTCTTGAATACATAACAGTAAATCTTGTAAACATGGCGATAAATATTCTTTTGAAATACTTAGTTACTTAGCACTTTTGTGCGATCAAAAGAATTGCTAGAAACCAGTCTAGTTTCAAAGACTTTTAAAAGAAAATTGTGAAACAATGTTGCCACTTTATAACACCTAATTAAATAACAAAGTTTATATTGTATTTCAGTAAATGTTCTGAAAATCGTATAAGTAGACTAAACGAATTGTTAAGTTTATTTTCTAAGTAGCTTCTAGAATAATAGTGATATTTTTTAAGAAAATGTACTGACTTGGGTTGATTTAACAACCAGTTTATTAGTTGAAAGAAGAAATATCACATCAATTTGAAGAATTCTCATTCCAAATACTAACCATTATGGAAACGTTTGAAGCCAAACTAAGGAAATAAATTGCCTGATTTGGCAAATACTCCAGCATCCAATACATGAACTAGATCATGTATTTATTGATGATAAACCAATAATAAACTTCAAACCGTAGTTAAATACAAAAGAGGATAACAGATTCAAATTTATTTATGTTTTCATGTTGAGGGAGATTAGGCGATGAATATTGAATGAAGTACTGATATCGATGAGGGAAACATAAGGCGAATATTATAAGCTATTCAATTTTCTACCTGATGACGTGTCTAGCAGGTTTTGACGCGTTTTATTCTTATTTTGCAAAAAAGGGATCAAACTCGGTGTAGCGTTCGTTCACCAAAAAAATACAGCTGGATTGGAATTTTGATGTAGCATTTTTTTTTTTCTTTGTTTGGAGAGGCGGCTTTGAAAAACACAGTGCCATTTTGGTAACTTCCTATTCAAAATCGACGTTGATCACCAATCCTTCTGTATTCAGAAAAAAAGCAAAAAATATTGCAGGCTATAAACTCACAAATGCCGCCGGGATCTCTCACAACGCTGTATAACAAAAACAGAAACTTATTGTATCAAGAAAATATGAAAAATCCCAAGAATATTCACAAGTCTAAACATCAATTTCCTTTATAAAATGTTTGGCGTAAGCGAAGGAAGTTGTAGTAATATTTATGTGAGCAAAACTTTTGCATCTCACGTCTTATGCCAGATAGCAAGTTGCAAGGTTCCAATGAATACATTAAACAGTGACAGGTAAGTTGGTAATACTTCCCGACTTAGTATTCATGTTGGGAGTGCCTATGGCAGTAACCTGGTTACTTACATACAGAGTACCTTTGATGAGGAACAGCAGATGCCAGTGCACTCTAAGAGCCATTTAAGTCCTTCAAAATCGCATCTAAATGGAGACATAGTACAGTTGTTGGGATTCCTCAATCGGATAGCCCAGAATGGCAATCAAAGACAGTTATTGTCGAATAATGAGGTGGTTATAGATGCCATATTTGATTGCGATAAGCTGATGCATAATACATCATGCCAACAGCCGAAGTAGTTATTGTTTCCCGAATGAACTTAAGCTCCTTGCTGCAAAATCGTGTTATGGATTTTGCATAAGCGTTCTACACCCTAAGTATGTATCAAAGGACGATGTGGTTGTAATCCTGGCCAAGTTCCATGAAGGTGTAGTAGGTGCGAAGTGTGTAAGCGTCTTAACAGTCAATACATCGAATGCAACGACGGCGGTTATACGTTTAATATTCCGGGAGCGAATTACACGGCGCCGAAGCTCCACACGTGTTGAATTACCTTACACGCCTCGCTTGACAGATATATACTGGGTGTAAATATATGTGTGAGTATATACACGATAGCTTCCTTTGTAAGTTTGTTACGAACGAGCTCGGATCACGCTTTAGACGTTTATGGGGTGGGCACGACTCCAAGAGACACTACAGCTCGTGAGACGATGCCATTATTGTTACGATCTTTGTGACTACATATCTGGAAATTGAAGAAAGTTTATTTGATTTCAGGGACCTAAGGCCTTAAATGAACACCTATCAACCGAGAATGTATTGGTTAGTGAAAATAATTTAGCAGCTTACCAAGTTGAAGACAACAGTGATTCCAATGAATTGTTTGAGAAATGATGATGAACATACCTGTAAAGAAAATGTACACATTAGTAAAATATTAACAAGTGGGGAAAAAACAGATTTCAACTTGTTTTTTCATTATTACTTGGCCACGAACAGTGTAATGCAATACCGATTAAGAAAAGAAGAAAGAAGGTACACTGTTGATTGATTTAATATACCTCAGATAAGAAGAGGATAAAATAGGGGGACAACAGACACATGTTCGCCAAACTATCAGAACGCCCAAAGGTTGTCTTTAAATAATCGATTTATGAAGCCCGTCCCTTGTAGATATACCTACGTGTATATTTTTTTCTCGACTGTCTAATATGTAAAACACTAAGTAAACATAGAGCAGTAAACAGCCATCATGTGTTCAAAATAAAACTATTCTGTTTAGGTAGCCAAAACCAATAAACGTATATACCAGTTGAACGTATTTGTCATGTAGTCTGATATATTCGTTACCTCATTCATATTCGATTACCCCCGAACAGACAAGATACAACAACTTTTAATTCAATCACAAAACCATATGGAATCGAGAGAAGATTACCATTAAACCTGAACCGATCACATCCGAATGCAAACACGCGTCGTATTGAGTTACTGTGGAATGCATCGCATAGAACCGAGTGAGGACCAATCGAGATATCGAATGGACGCAATCGAGCAATCAGATCGATTCGACGCGACAAATGCCTAAATCGTATCGGATGGACTAAACATTCGAATAAGAGAACGTGTGTGGATTGAATTAATTTTTCGACATTCGAGATCGACGATGTACTTTTGTTACTCTTTTGTTCTGTTGAACATGTTTGGGGATCGGATAAAAGTCTTGTGTATGTGTGGAATAGTGGTAATTTTAATATTCGTCACAAAGATCTTAAATAAAAAGATAAAAAAAACATGATGCGAAATTGTACTAAAAACTTCAAGGTTATTCAATATTGCCTTTAAAAACACCAGATTTGGCAATAATAATAAAACCATACCAAAGTAAAATGGTGCAAATCACACAAACATTCGACGAGGACTTCACAACAATGTCAAAAAGGCAAATGTTTACGAAAGTAGAACAGAATTTGGCGCAGAAACCAATCGCGTGACAGCTTACTAATTAAGTTTTGAAGATTTTAAGGTTCACGCAAAGCGAATTTGTAAAACACGCAAATTTCTACGTCACGAAATCAATGATAACAACGTTGAACTGAATACTGAAGTGACAACTCTGTAACTTGTTGTAAAGAGAAAGGGAATGGCTTTATCAGGGTTCGCGAAAATATGTAAAGACAATGAAAACATCTGACACGTTGTTCATGATTTTGATTTGGGTTTTTCTAAACTTTGTTTCGCTGTGTCAACTATAAAACTTAAGGACATAAAATATGATTTATCGCAAAATATGTAAATGCTAGATAACACAATTAATATAGAAAAGCTCACGTCTCAGCTATAACTTGCTAATTGCAGCTCCCAGGAAAAGTAAACTGTAAGGATGACCTATTTAACGTAGCTCTGCAAAATATTTCTATCAAACTTCACAGTGGCACGTTTTTCTTAGAGTATTACAGCCCCATATATATTTCTATTCCAGTTCCGTATTCTATAGATATTTCTGCTGCCATAACAGTTATATGATTAAACTTTTACTGTCTTGGATCTAGGACGCAGGCTATACTGGAATATTAAAAGCGCGTGGATGGTCTCCAAATTGCTTCTTTTCGTTTATGTTTAGTAATAACATCTGCGTCTTTAAACTCTGTGGCTTTATTAACAGTAGTAATATAGAAATGAAGATAAGTACCGAGTTTTAACTGCTATTTGTAATCAGCCTGTGAGTTCCATCGTCAAATAATTTTGATAACTTCTACAAAATCATCCAAAACAAAGTTAAATCTTGAAATTGCGAGACTGTCATTCCGAGAAAACTTGAAGATGTTTTGGTGTTATCCGCAGACTAGTTTCCAGACTAAGATATGATATCTGCGGTCATGAACAAACGAGGCTAGACGACCATTGGTTTATTGGATTGTTCAAGAATATGTTCGCGACAGCTTTTCAGTTGGAACAAGTTGAAATCAAATATATTTCTGTAAACGTGTGGAACGACCGTAAATGATATTTTCTGTGAAGAGCATAGTTGCGATATGAATTTAAGTGTGCAATTGTGTTCGTGCGAAAACATTGTCTGGATGTACATTTATACTGAGCTCGAGATCATAATGTTATCTCTGTTAGAAATGGAAATGATAACACTAGAGGAATCTAGAATTATGTTCGTAGTATTTAGAATAATTGGTATTCAGCTGAAAGTGGTTAGTCTGGAAGCCAATCCAAACATAGCCCAACTTAGAATGTAACGTAGAATGCATAACATTTAACTAATAATTAAATATAACGCCGCCAACAAAAACGCAAAATGAGCAGTCAATTACGTTATAACTTGTGAAAATCTAAGAAATCTCGGGCCATCTAAGAACAAAGTATGTATTTAAAGAGAACGAGCCCATTCCGACCATTGAAACGGTCTGCACGATTTAACGTCATCCTCAAACCTTTGTAAGACATTCAAGTCGTCCTGTTCCTTAATATCCAGATGTGATTGCCAGACCTTATTCCCTTATAGCACTAGTAATGTCAAATCTCGCCCAAGCAATATCAAAGGAGTAAGAAAATTGTTATCTACAGTCGCAATAATCTTAAAACTTTGTGGTAAAATTTCAGCGAAATATTTCTTCAGATTTAGTATTCCGAGTGGGTATTAGGGAAATCAAATTGTTTCGTGAGTTCGAGTTGGCGTGGAATGACGAACTGAGGAGTTAGTGAACTTGGCAATCTTGGCAAAGTCGGTCAAGATTGATGTTTGGCAAACGCCTTGGGCGATTTCGTGTCCCTATCCCCGAGTGCTTGTACACTGGTGTGGAATGAAAATAGCTGGTGACTAAAAATGTTATTGGTTTGAAGCAGATGCATTCTAAATATAATGCAGTGGTAATGTCAGTGTATACGCATACGTACGATATATGTTGTAGTTTTGTGACTAAATAAGCTTTGCTAAATAGTAAAGAAATCACTTACACTTGACTAAGTATGATTTTAAGGAGACAAATAGTAAAAGGAATATTAAAAAAACATAATATAATTCGTTACAAGAAGACCGCATAGTATTCCAGTTTACCGTAACACTTCTCAACTACTTTATGTAATCTAAACTAAGAAAAAAATAAATTCATGGAAGCTTAAGGACCCGTCTAGGATCTTAAAAAATATTATGTTTTCTAATCCGTAAGTAGTTAGCAGTGTACTAGCCTCATTCGGGTCGCAAGGGCACAAACTTTTATCGGATTAACTAAAAGGGTTTCCTCGTTTGCGTAATTATTTCACTGAATATATTGTTTTACTACGTGACTTTTTGTTCGGAGACGGTTACAAATCGCACTTTTAAATTGGTTGGCCTTCTTATTAGAAACCCGTCTTTATCTACCGAAGTGCCGCGAAGAAAATTGCGAGAGTGGCAAATTCGATTTTATCAGAATTTAAAAACGATTTGCGTAATTTGCTACAAGTCGAAAACTTTCGAGGTCATTGGTGATATTTTTGTCTCGAAAAATTGTGAGGAAATATCAAAGCAAATTCACTTTGAATTCCACCGTCAGGGTCAAAGAAATTCAGACATTATCGTCAGGGGTTAACACCGTTACTTCAGGTCCCATCAACCAGCTATTTCTGCAGACTTTTCCACTTACATTCTTTTACAAGTGTAAGTTTTTCGGCCCGCAAAAATTCCTCAGCGCTTATACCTTTATATCCGTGCCGTCCCATTTTCCTCTAGTGAGATATCGCGGGCCCAGGGTCCAGATAACATTGGACCTTTGACCGGCACTTTATCGAAGAAAGTCTATCAGCCTCCATTTTGCCAGACCTAAGAATTTATTTCTATAACACGATTTATTAGCTATTGGTTTGATGGGCAAAGACAATCTTTTAATATTTTGAGATAAAAATGTCGGGTGCTTTTATTTACTCACAACATTTGGTAATAAACTGTGACTAAAATAGGCGTTTCTTTTTTATCTCCATTATAATACTAGCTTATTACTGTACCACTGCATGGCATGGCTCTTTTGGGTCAGAGCCCGTACGTCCCCTAAGATTTGTCCCCCAGCATAAAAGTTGTGGATTCGGCCCCTATATAGGTGCCCGTTGGTCTCCTGGTAGGGGACCAATTAATATAGTCTCCTCTAATATATACACAATATAAGTTAAAGATTCGGCACCTATTCAGGTGCCTATTGGTCCCCTGAGATAAAATCACCTATATTTTACCTAAAAACGGTTAACATAGTACATTTGTGAACAGTTTATTAACGCAATTAATTTAATAAATCATAACAGATCATTGAAAAAAGAGCTACGATTAATGATAATCCGTCATGATAATAATGTAACCTGTCGATAGGCTTACGATGTAATATTGTCTCTTTACGAATGGCTTGTTAAAAAACGGGTATTAATGATTGAAAACTTAAGAGAACAAAAGTACTAGGCGCGCAGTAACGTGAAGTAGTCATGTACGAAAATCTAAAATTCACTGTGTTTTTAATTTTCTCACAAGATCACCTTAATCAATTCAAAGTACTAGGCGCGCAGTAACGTGAAGTAGTCATGTACAAAAATTTAAAATTCACTGTATTCCTTAATTTTCGATTTTGATGACATGATTTAAATGATTTTTTATGATTTTTATGATCACCTTAATCAATGCAAAGTACTAGGCGAAGTAGTCATGTACAAAAATTTAAAATTCACTGTATTCCTTAATTTTCGATTTTGATGACATGATTTAAATGATTTTTTATGATTTTTATGGTCACCTTAATCAATGCAAAGTACTAGGCGCGCAGTAACGTGAAGTGGTAAATAGAAAACGATCGATCGACGAATCGATTAATTATTTTGAAGACTGACTTTATGCCTAGAGCCTAGAGGCATTTTATTAAACTTAATCTTATTTGAAATACTTAAACATGATATTTAAGGAATTATTATATTTTTATTTTACCCTTTTCTAAGCGACTGTACCAGGACTATATACATGTACTTATATTAGAAGAATGAATTAAAATAAATATTCTTCAGGGGGCGAATAGGCCCCTCAAAAGTTCCAGGGGACGAATGGGCACAGGGTGCGAATCTTAGGGGACGTACGGGCTCTGACCCGCTCTTTTATACAGAGAAGGCATGCCTTGATAACCACACTTGCTCAAAGCATACTGGCGATTTAGGACTCATAGTCATTATGAGACCAGGTTCACTTAAATTGTTTTTCCTTCTGTCTGTGATATCAAATGTATTCTTTAGAAAGTACATTCAGATTGAAAACGCACAACACTGGGTCGTCACGTTAATTATGATAAATAATTACTTATAGTATTTCACATTACGCGACTAAATAAAGGTGTAAGTTAATTGTAGTATAAACGGCACATATACAACACTGGGTCGTCACGTTAATTATGATAAATAATTACTTATAGTATTTCACATTACGCGACTAAATAAAGGTGTAAGTTAATTGTAGTATAAACGGCACATATCACAGTCCCGGCAATTGACAACTTTTAATTAAAATACTCATTTTAGTTGTGGTTGCAATTAACGCTTTGTTCAATTTTGTCTGCGTTTAACATATTAGGACATAAATGTCCACAGGTAATTCAAAATAATGTACTCGCTTTAACTGCAATTTTGTTAATATTGTAAATTTTTTGAACTCCCACTTTAAACCTTCGAAAACTAGTGATTCGAAACACAATAAAGAGACGATAGCAGTGCGACAGCCGGTTGTCGCTTGGTCATTGAAAGGTTAAGTTTGTAACAATTTAAATACAAAATAAAATAAAAAAACTTTTTATTTCGGACCAGCAACATCCATAGGCGGTTAGTACAATAAAACTTACATCTATGTTAGTAAATACAAACTATTTGGTAACATGCTTATTGCTCGTGATGCACCTACGAACAACATCATACAGTAGTGGAGATTCGTACCTCCACAAAACACACAAAAGGTACTCATAATAATGTTACAACTTACTTTAATTTTGTAACAATAAACCATCGATCACTAATAAAGCAATAAACACCAGAAGTACCTCATACACACTTATAAGCTCACTTTAAAATTGTAACTTTAAATGCAAAAATCTACAGCGCTGAAAAAACAGCGGTTTCAGTCTAACCTAACTTAAAAGCCCTTATTTCCCACAAAAATCAATGAACCATGTCCAACCGAAACGGATTGTGTTAAAAAAATTCAAATGTTCAAAAAGGTCTAACGCCTCATATCATGTAGTGTAGTTCCTATTCCTACTACAGAACCCCAATGCTATTAGAAATGCTAATTAACGGGTTCGTTTGTAGGGTGGTCCCTACTGAGGCGCGACCATCGAAGTTGGGCTCCTCATTCAATGGCACTATTCCTAGTTTCCTACGTAATCTTGCTTGGGAACGTGATCAAAGATTCCTATGCCTTCCTTTACTTACACCCCTAACATGGGGGAATAGAGAGGACCTTTTTATGAAAAAAGTTTTTTGTTTGCTTCAGGAAATACTGGCTGATTTCTGTTGAAAGCTGCATATATCTTCAACATGAAAATAAAATTAAGGGACTAGTAAAATACAAAGTTGCAGGGATAGGAGATAGACAATGGTGCCGATTCTCTTGTGCACAAACTAACGTAAATTTACGTTAAGTGCATCTTTCTCTTTCCATTTCTTAAAGAAAAGGACAGAAGATACATTTTAGTTTAATCCTGTCAAATTAGACAGCGCCTGATGAAAATTGACGTATATTTAGACGCCATGTTTTTAAATTGCGTCTAAATTATCTATGGAGTGTCTTAATTTGACAGGACTTAACTAATATTTGATCTTCTGTCCTTTTCTTAATTAAAAGGAAAGAGAAAGATGCACTTAACTTAAATTTACGTTAGTTTGTGCACAAGAGAATCGGCACCACTACCTTTCTAGTTCAAATCACGCCAATAGATTTGACCATTGCCTATCTGATTATAACATAATAATAGGAAGCCCTACTTTAAAGTGCCACTACGCCACTGCGGTTGCTGCGGAGACTATTTGCAAAATCGAAAACTACCATTTTTTATCCCATCTAAGAAATTATCCCTTCACAAAAGAAATAAGCTACATTTTTTGTGCTTTCAATGGAAATTAAAAGCCATATTGTTATTCTTAGCTGAAAGCTCGTGTTAAAAGCTCTGTGAGATTTTATTTTTTATCAACCATATATCATTTAGGGGTAATAAAAATGTAGTTAATTTATAACGTGATAACAAGCACTTGAATTTCAGCTTTATATCTATGACAATAAAAAGAATTTACGGTCGTTAAAAATATCTACATGAAGTACTAAGCCATTCCGCTAGTATATCCGTATAATGTATACATTAATGTACTTTTATGAACATTACGTACAATTTAACTTAATAAACAGTAAGCACATCGCTACTACTACTAAAATAAATAAATATCATGGGACAACACACACACGGCCATCAGATCCCAAACCATGCTGAATCTGTCAAATTAGTTCAAAATTTGCTAATCGGCTTTCAGTGTGCCTTCTCTGTAAAAGAAGAGGCATTTACCCTTCAGTGGAACAGTAATTAGCCAGTATCATTATTTACACATAATTTTTTTTTCCTATTAAGTTTTACTTTGTAAATAAAACATAACTTTAAAAATAAACTGGTGTCGACATAATTACAATGTTCAAGTTTCTTTGATCAAGAATAATAAAATACGACCGCAGTTTATCGTGAGCAGCCATCTTGAAATTTTCTTGTGATCGATGGCTATAATTAAAAACACTCATTAGTCGTTATAGTAATTTACAATGTAATAACACTAATAACCTATGTATAATGCGAACAAGAAATATTGTATAATTAATTGAATATTACTCTTTACGTTTTAATTTTGTTCTAATCAAGGAATTGTTAATTTATCGGGTTATCGTGGGAGCGAAGCTGCTTAAAGGTTATCTGACGGCCGTAACAGTTCAATTATTTGATTATCTGTACTGTTTGTAATAGTGAAGAGTTTGTTTGTTTGAATGCTAATCTCGGGAACTCCTAGTTCGATTTTGATAACATCCTTTTGCGTTTAGTCCATTGTAGGTAAGTTACTGAATGGTAGGAAGAACACCTGGATGGTCTTTAGTCAGTAAGAGCCCGTCAAATCCCGTTTCTTCCTTCTTGAGGATTTTCCAAACAAAAAAAGCGTGAAACGGCAAGAACAAAGAAAACATCGTGAGAAACGAAAATAAAAATCCTAAATAATTATGAACTTGAACTCGCTCCGAGCATAAATCTCTCAAAAAATGTCAATAATCCTACAAAATTTATTGCCTATGTCGAATGTTAAGAACACTCGTACGGTTACTGAAACATGTAGAAAAAAATCAGTACAAAAAGCACAAGTAAGCTACAAAAAGACAATAAATAACACGACTCGAAGACCGCATTACGACATTTGGCCAGATAAGGGAAATTCTGTAACAAAAAATGCAGACACTGGAAAAAAGTAAAAACCGAACAAGTGCGAGAGAGCTGGTGTTAGTGTAGATTCTGCACATTTTTTTTAGAGATTAGGCAATCATCAAATGACTTTACCGCCCTCGGCGGGGCGGGAGGGAGTGTCAGACTTTTACTGACTAAAACCCACCCTTGTTTCTTAGGTTACCCTTTATGTTCCGGGGCCGCGGCAACTATTAGAACTATTCCGCAGCCCCGGCAGGCATTGGCCCTAGAGGGCCCCGTCACGTGCAGGCTGCTCTTTGAGGCGCGCGTGGAAAATAACGCGCCGTCGACACGGGCCTAGTCCTGGTTGGGCGTCTGTCCTGGCCTGTCGTAACGCACTCAGTGAAATGTAACGGATGATAGTCCAAAGAAACTAAGTGTGGAAACCAAGCCCCTTCAAAGGGGACTATGAAGAAGTATGAGAAACGTTTCAAGTTTCTACCTATTGTGACTCCACTGTTTTAAGGTAGTTCTGTCTGTCTAGTCAGTAGCCTGTGAGGCACTTTTCGAATACGGACCCCTAAAAGTTGAATATAGAGAGACTAAAAGAACATTCAGACATAACATAAATTAGAATGAAGTGTTTCATTCAAAGAGCGATAAGCCCCCTTCGGCAAAGTAAGTTAAGTTCACGCTAAAGTTTAAAGTACCTACGTACAGGATACATCAAACTTATCTGATATAGGTCACCGGCAAGCGTTTACAAGGGCCAAAATCACTTGCAGTGTTGTTGAGTTTGACTTTGTTTTTGATAAGGGCAAAGCAGCTCGTGTCAAGGAAATCCTTTTCTTAAGACATTTGAGAGACGGTGCCCTTTGCTTAGACTATAGGGAGTTTTGACATGATATTTTTGGTACCTATCAAAGTCAATTAATGGGAAAAACAAAAATCCAGTCACTACAACTTACAATGTTAACACAACAAAAGAGCATACAAATAAATCCCCAACCTAACCCAACCCTTCAAAACACGAAGAACTTCAAAGTAATCTGGATACTACAAATAAATAAGTACAATGCCACAACTTGTTTTAAGGCCTGTCCTACCACACAATAACATTCAGTGTCGCGTTACCTTGTCTTTTGTTTTAAGAAAACACCATTGTTCCTGGTCTTCACAGAAACGGCAGACGTAATGTAACCAGGAATTACCTGACAGCAAATGGATTTCTTTCTTATTTGGCTTTTATTTAATGGGAGTGCAGTGTCACTGTAAGGCATCTTAGCTGAGGCAATAAAAGTGGCAAGATTCTGTAATGGCTTTCTTTGGGCTCTTACAATTTAAGCTTTTATACTTACTGGCTTTGGTGTTGCAATAATTTAGAGATAGTGTCAGAGTACAGATGGACGGTTGTTTTTTGGTAACGTTAACCTAACCTTCGTGTTACTAATAGGATCCTAGTAGTCCATCTGCCAGCTGGCTAAATCGCATAAACAGTAAGTGAAGTGCAACAGTAAGTTAAATTATTTTTTTTACAAAAAACGAGTATTTCTTAGCCGTTATAACAATAAATAACGAAAATAGTGGTTTTAATAATGTATGGTGGTTGTATGAAACTCTTCATTTAAGAGAGCGACTCGTTCTTTGCGTATATTACAATTGCCGCGTCGAAAGTGCAGTGCGTCAACGGTACTGCCAACACGACTAAAGGACAGCAAACATCACGTGGCAAATGTATGCAAAATTTTTGGGTGGATTTTGGAAATAAGCCAAATAAGAGCATTTTTAATTAAAAAGTACTTAAAATAATTGCCATTGTTTATCTATCTCAATTTCACATAACTGGGGTAATTTGAGCCCTAATAATGTCAAAATACGTTCGTGAAACTGATTCAAAGGCATCGTTATCACGGCAGAAAATTTCAGGTATTCACGTGCATATAAGGTTGAAGGTGGCAAGTAATTGTTCGTAAACGGTAAGGCAAATTATACCAGACTAGAGGTATAGCACCAAAGGAATTATTTCTATACAAATCGCAGGGAATAAGGATATAGTGGCTCTAGAAGCGGCAGTAAAACCATAAAATGTAATTGCTTACGTTGTTGTCCTGAGTAATGTTTTAAATTGCGTTTTCCGTGTCATTTCTGGGTGGCAACACTGAATTAGGATGTGGATTTAGATGTCTGAATCGGGGTGTCGTTTTGGCGTTATTTGTTTAGGATAATGCCTTATGAGTGGGGAAAAGTCTTCTTAGGACGTGATAAATAAACTTTGTTGAGCAAGTGCTTCGGTTAAACAATATTGCCGCTCTACTGACTAACTACGTTGGCGAGATGACGTGCTAAGTATTCTTATCTTGGTCTTGGACCGAGCCAAACGAATGTTGCTTAGCAAGTGCGTTAACTAAACAATGTTATCGTCGCACGATTGACAAACAAACATACGACCAATTTAGTTTTTTTTAAATTGGTGAAGTTTTTTGAAGTCCGAAAGAGATTTCATGATGAAAAAGTGTAGAAAAGTCGTTTGAATAGTTTCCAAACTGCGAAAAGACCGATCTTACCTTTTCACACCATTTTTTTTTGGGAGTGGGAAATCATCAAATGACTGCTCCCGTCCTGGGTGCGGCGGGAGGGCGTGTCAGTCTTCTACCCACTCATGTTCCTTCGGTTGCCCTGTATGTTCCGGGGTCATGGTAACTATTATAAACATTCCGCAACCTATCCATTGAGCAACAATTATAGCCTTATTAAAAGGCTTCAGTTTACCACAACCCAAATGAAGTGCGCTTGCCATTTCCAACGCTCTGTGTGAATCGTGGCCCAGTAGCGTTTTGTTACCCACACACTACATATTGTATGTGGTTGAATAATAGCCCACAACACTCTAGGGGATGGATTTCATTATGCCTTTATGTTTGAATGCGAGAATTTCTTTGTGAGTGTTGTTTTACTACGATTTTTTATTTCTTTCAAACTTGAAGGCGTTCGAGTTTGGCGGCCATTTTCTGTGTGTTCAACGTGCGTGAATATTGTGATAAGTGATCGGAGTAGGTAGAGGTGATTTTGTTCAATAATTATGTTTATGTTAATATGGATGTACTCCGGAATTCTAATAAAATGTCTGAGATTGACAAATGACGAAATCTAAAGAGCGTGCATCAACCTAGTTTGTCCATTTTAAAAACGAAATAAAATACACGTTGTAAGTTTATTGTGAAATAAATTGCACTTAAATAATTTAAAAAAGCGTGTTTCATTATTCGATGAAGTTTAAATAAATGAACAATTAAAAATATATTCAATAAAGTCGTGAAAAGCCTTTACAGAGTGATTTGTGAGTTATTTAACCCATCGACGACCAAGCGACGGCCGGCTGTCGCATTGCTGTAGTCTTGTGGTTTAATAATAATATCTACAGATTTGAAATCCAAGGCTTCCGTGAAAATCCATAAAAAAATTACGTATCCCAAGTAGAAAAAACAGCTCTACCAACTCCGAATAATGAACACATAAATAAAATAAGTCTTATTCGATATGTTTATTTTCGAATTTAACACCAACACGCTCCAACGACTCGATATCCGAATCACGTATAAGAAATAAATCTTATTCTAATCTTTAATAATCAGGAATATATTTGAGATATACACGAACTTTACCAAAACTGTCTAAGAAACTGTGATTAGAACTTCGCCTTTTACCGTTTTCGAAAGAACTTTTGATTGATTGTAAAAGTGGTAAGTACCTAAAATTGTTCGAACAATACTGGATAAGTTCATGTGTACGTCATGATGTAAAAATATAGGTAGAGCATTTCCAATTTGTCTCCTATCAAAGTAATATAAAATTAATTAGAATTCCCTAATTATGATTTATCGGTCTTTATTTAGCATTAAAAAATATTTCACCAGGCAAGTTCAAACCAATTCCATGTATCTTAAGACTATGAAATCTACGACAGTCGTAGGCCGGCTGTTCCTAACTTCCTAAAATAACCAATTTCAATCGTTTTATGTACTAACGTTCTCCCTTGTTTTCATAAATAGCATTTCCCTGATTACAGAGTTGTACAAAATGACGATACAATTTTTTTTGGTAGTGCGAAATCATCCACTGACTTCTCCCCCGTCCAGGGGGGGGAGGAGGACGTGTCACGTGTCAGACTTCCTGACTAAAACCCACTCATGTTCCTTCGGTTGGCTTTTATGTTCCGGGGTCACAGTAACTATTATAAGCATTCCGCAACCCCGGCAGGCGTTGGCCCTGTTGGGCCCCTTCTCTTGCTGTCAAGTGACCATCACCTCTCAGTGTCATGTTCCTTGTACTATAATGTTAGATAGGAGATCATAAATTACCTCTAAACAATTGGTCCGGGACCGGTGTTGGGATGAAACGGCACAAAGGTTGGAACCATCCACAGTGTAGGAAGATAACAGTAGGTTCATAAATTAGTTGTTTGTTAATAAGGTACCTTATTAAAAATTTTCAAAGCAAATCGGGCTTTGAACTATTAGTGCATTTTTCTGTTATAGAAGAGATTGTTAGTTTTCAGTAAAATTATATAGGTAAGCTGATACGAGTTAATTTATTTCAAAAGATAAATAGGTGCACCATGCTTCAGGTTCATCATAATTCATGCCCCTTAAAATAAATTAAAGAGAATTTAAGGCTTTGTGCATTTGTCGATGTCCGAATAATCTCGAATTCAACCAGACCTCGTATTTTAACAATCAGATCCGGAAGTTTCTAGTTCTCTTTCTTTTAAACTCTATCTCCTGGTTATTTTTTAAATATTCTCTTTCTATAACCTCTACCCATTTTAAAAACAACGAGTATAAATCAATTACGATTTCCTCCTCCAAGTCTTTTCAACTGCCAATAAAACTTGAATTACTGCCTCTTCCCTGTACTAAGAGACAAAAGGCAAGCTAACTGCAAGTCATTGCAGCAGGAACATTATTCATTCGTACGTGCCCCCATGTCATGTTTCCGTGACTATACTTATGTTACACTATTTAAATAACTGTGATAACTTACAGTTCTCATGGAAAACGTTTGTTCTAGGATTTTATTGTTTTGAAGACTTCTGACTTTCTAAGTGAATAAGGATGTAGGAATGAAATTTTACTAAGGATTGTAAAGACATATAATATTATATTTGTAGTATATTTTCACGGTTTCTAGGCTACGTGCACTAACATACTTATAATTGTTTCACGGCAAGATATAGGTTACTTCTCATACAAGAAAGCTCGGGACTAATCATCACACTTGCTTAATCCATCGAATACACGTGATTTGAGACACAATAGCAGCCCGACAGCCGGCTGTCGGTTGGTCGTTGAAAGGCAAATTGGCGATTTCTTGTATAAATTATAAGCACAGATTTCATCTCGACGATTTCGTTCACCGATGTCTATTGAAATGCAAGATAAACTTAGATAGTAAATATGAATAAAGTCATAAATAATATATAAGCAAAATAGTGGTCGTCATTTTATTGTGGTTAGTTTAAACCCACTAATTTTTGGAACTACCAAGATTGGAATATTTAATTAGGTTTATGATATTATATAGCTGAAAAAATCTAAAGTTACATAACATCACGCTACCGCAGACGGGATTGCAGCAGTAACACGCGAACACAACTATTATATGCAAAATTAAAAAGAGAGGCAAAAATAACTCGTTTATCTAAAGAAATATCCAGTTTTAGAATAACAAGTTGTTCTCTTCTAGTAAAAAGTTAAAATAACAGACGGTCGTGGGTAACTTAACAATAACTTAGAAAGTTCACGAAGCGTTTAGTTACGCTTTTAAAACCTTTTAACTGATAGTATCGACGTAAATAGTTTTAAGTTTAAGTTAGAGCTGGAATGTCTGTGGTAGCTGTGGTTACTTAATATGTATATGTTACATGTTATAATTCTGAAGATATTTATGTATTTGTCATACTAAGTTACTGAAAAATAAAGTGTAAATTACAAACAACACAAATATAACAGAAAATTATTAATATACTATAACTTTGACGAAGTCTATAAATTTTTTGATCCGAACACAACGTTCATTCAACAAAAAAAATGTTTTCGTACTGTCACAATTATTCAACAGAGATTCTCAAGAACAGCAAAAAAAACCGTTCAAATTAAAACCAAAACGCACAAATAAAATCATCAACCAACCAACCCATAATTCTTAACTTAATAAAACACATTATAATTAATTTTTAAAACCCTTATTAAAAGTACACATTCACGATAAAATCATTCCTATTAGTTTTTATGTATCACTGAAAGCAACTAATTATTTTTGCTGGAGTGAATTAAAACCTTAACGACATTGATATAGGGGTGTTGCGTGTTTGCTTGTAATATATTCTACTTAGGGGCTGTACATTTCTTAGCTCAAGTGAAATTATTAGAATAGAACTCAGAATTTCTAGCTTTGGCTAAATAATACAATATTTGCTAAGCGCTTTGATTTCTTAATTTGTTAGACTAATATAGACTATTTTTTTCTTTGGCTTCGTCTAAGTGTAATTTTTCAGTTTTAGTTAATTCTGTTCAAGGAGAAACGATTCTGATTATTATAATGCTGGTTGCCTTTACAATCCGGGAAGGTACCGGCCTGGCTTTTTCAGTATTTATAACATCACATACATCATCGACTTCGATGAAAAATACATCATAAGAAAAACCGGACTATTCCCTTAGTTTAGACGGGCCTGTTGGTCTAGTGGTTAGTGACCCTGACTGCTAAGAGGGAGGTCGTGGGTTCGATTCCCACCCAGGACAAAGTTTATGTGATGAGCATGATAGTTAATTGTTCTGTGTCTGGGTGTAAATTATCTATAATATGTATGTATTTATAAAGCATATAAGTATGTATATCACTTGTCTGGTTACCATAACACAAGCTCTGCTTAGCTTGGGATCAGATGACCGTGTGTAAGTTGTCCTAAGATATGTATGTATGTATGTAAAATGTATGTAGTTATTGTCTCGTAAATCGTAGCGTCTTGTTAAAAAATAGGTTATTTCTAAACAAGATATATTAACGTAAGCTCCAGTGATTAACCGATTAAAAAAACTAACAAAAATACATAATCTCCTTAGCTTTAACTTGTTAAGCAGTGTGAACCACAAATCAGCTTCCAGCAAGCGTGGAGATCGATGCTCAAGCCAACAAGCCTTTTCTCTTTCGGCAATAGGACCCTTACCCTAAAGTGGGACAATATTCGGTTGGATTCATAACAGACGCTATTAGAATGACCGTACCCACTTTAAACTCCGACCGCATACCACACCTTACATCCAAATAAACAGTTTCGCACACAACTTTCAAAAACCCATAGATATTCAATTTAAAACTTGCCCCATAACAAGGTAACAGAATAAACGAGGGAACTTTATCAATTAAAATTTCATTACCAATACAGATTTCCATTTGACAAATATGGCCGCCCAACCCTCTAAAGACTTGCCCTTAATAAAATTATAAAACAAATTAAACAACTTTGCTCATCCATCGGTTTACGACACTCATCTAAAAATACAAACTCCATAAGCTGTCCTTTGCTAATTTGGGAATTAATTACGGTTTGAAATGTTCGCGGGAATCGGTGAAATAATTGCTTCGTAGATGCTCCTTTTGCTGGTATTGACAGGCGCTGAACTTTGAGAAATTCGCTTCGATATAACTTGCAGTGTGATTTTATTAATAAGCGTGTATAGGTTCGAGTATTATATATAGGCGTAGACGTCTTTATTTTGGTTTTGTATTCTCGATTACTGTCCCTATCTTCATTTTTAGTAGGCTTTTCACTGCTCAGTTTCATTACACGTAACCATGCCACGTAAACGTTTCTTATGTGGCATGATAGTTTGGAGGTTTAGTTTCGGCTGCTAAAACTCCACTTTGGCTACTGGAGATACAATTTTGACAAGTTATATTGGAGCTAATGTTAAATATCTACCACAGATAGATCGAGTTTTGGCTAAAATAGCTGTTAGAATGTCTGGATTATCTGTCCATAATGATGTTTCGTAAGCCGCGTAAATCAAATAACTGAATAAATTGTTGAAATTGTACCAAAACTCAAATACATAGTTTGATGCAATTGAGTCTAGAAACTTCAAAGTCGTTATCTCCTTCATTGCATAGTACAATATTTATTATCTAATCGAGGTTTAAGCACTACAATTTAATTACCAACCCTTTCTAAGATTCACAAATTTCAACAATTAATCGAAAACGTCTAGAGAAAATTAATTTGTGAAAGGACCATAATTTTCAAAAGTTAATGAAAGTTACAAAGAGGTAATCTAAAGAAATGCGTTTATTAACTTTATGGTAACAGTGAACCTTAAAACTGAGAATTTAATAGAGGTTTAGGAACTCACCCCTCTGTGGTTATATAATGCGGTAATTTTTATGAACCATATTTTAGACCCCCGCAGTCAGTTTGTGAGTAAGAAAATATTTTATCAACCACTTGGGAGGGGTTTATGTAGACAGTATTCCGGTTAAGAGTTGTCTGAATAGGGATATCAATTGTATGACAATTTTATGTTACTGCGGAGGCTATTTGCTTTTTTAGACGAAGTTAAAATCTACTGTATCTTTTACATCTTATAACTATTATAAACGCGAAAGTTTATGAGTATACGTTTGTTATTTTTTCACGCTCTACTGGGATTTAGATAAAACTGTACAGTAATACAGCTTATACATAAGAGTAACGTCTAACATATAATATTACGCTATGACACACGGAAGCGGAGCAGCAAAGTCCGAACTCGTGCTTCGTAATCTTTATAAAACAAAAGAACACTAAAGAAGTGTTCTTTTGTTTTAATAAAGTGGAGAGAAAAATACAATAAAAAAAATCAATTTTATATTTTAAGCACCTTACACCTACTCTATAACCTCTTGGTTATAGACATCGAAAAAGGAAAATCGTAGAAAGTAAGATCGCTTCTTTCACTGAGCAATTTGATCAATGTTTGCGCCTGTACTGTGTCAAAAGAAGAGTTTGTCCTTCTATGGGTCTGTAGCATACTACTGTAATATCACAGGTAAACACAACTAGCCAAAATTCAACAAATTATTGTATCAAAAATACAGAGCTAAAAGAAATACACATGAATGGGAAGTTAAAACACAAGATATACAACAACGTGGTGTAATATATTTCCCATCCGTCACTGTCATCTCATAAACCCATAAATGCAACAATAAATGCATATTACGATAAGTATGTACTTTAATTTTTATGGTACCATCTTCCAGATACCACGTAAATGTTTCCCATTGGCAGAACATTTCTCATAAACCACATATAACGGTAAATGTGACCGTTAGCTACTAAAACCTAAATTATGGTGGAAATATGCAGAACCGAGTCATAATTTTCAGAATTCAAAATGGCGGAAGACGTGGTAAGATATGGCATTATTGACATTAAGATGTTGCGGAGTGCAGTAAAAAAAGGTACGTGGATTTTATTACTAGTCAACCTAGACGTTGCCCTGTTTAATTTCACATAAAAATTATGACGAAAAAGAGAAGAGCTTTCAGTTTCAACATTCCCTGAATTTTGTAATATTCTAATTTTTGTTCATAAATATGAACTTTTTAAAATTGTTACTAATGTAAATTGAACCAGCTTTTCTCAAGTAAATTTTTTTGCTGAAAAGGCGAGTTCAGTTTTTGGCGTGTATAGTTCCCAAAATAGATAGGTATTTACTTCGCTACATTTTTGGCCCAGATTCTAGATTTTTTCGATTTAAGGAATTGGTTTATAAATTAATTAAGTGATCTACATTGGCCAACTCTAGCTTTGATACATTGGTTTTCACTTTTTATCTATTTTAACTCGATACCGATCTGATTGTAAAAGTAATTCAAATATTGTTCTGTGAACGAACAACACGGTTTCGAATTTATTTCTTTTCTTGTACTCCTTGATTATTAGTTATTACTATAAGTCACCAGAGTGCCTAGTGCGAGTTTGTTTTTCTTTAACGCGATCGAAACGTTTACTAAGTTTAGCTCTGTGATTGGTTAAGAGCTTGAAGCGGGCCAATCGGAGCGCCGAACGTCATAAACGTGTCGATCGCGTTAACGTAAAACAAACTCGCACTAGGCACACTGAGGGCCTAGACAAGTGGCATTGTAGAATAGAAAACGAAAACGAATAGATTGTCAAATGTATGGAATTGACAAAAGCTTTCGCTAAACAATTTTACATCTCCATACATTTGACAATCTATTCGTTTTCGCTATCTATTTTACAATGCCACTTGCCTAGGGGGGCTGGTTTTAGGTCAACGGGAAGTTAGAAATAATAGGCATAAAAGATCATATCTTTAAATTCCCTTAACATAGAAATTTGATATTGTTTACTAAGTACTCTAAGATTATATTAAGCCTTTTGTTTCAGCAATAAAGGCTTAATAATATACTATACTACTCTAAGATATTGCAGACCTGAGTTCAACTTGATACATCCCTTTCTGAGTAAATCAATCTTGACAGACAGACAACCAAAGAAGTAAATATAAAAACAAGTAAATTTAGGCTTTATCAAGCGCCATTTAAACCCCTTATCTACGTAACAATGAGAAGTACATAATAATAGTTAATATATATCATTTGTACAAGACAAGGTCCCTCGTCATGCGATGTTACAGTTCCGGACATCGAGTTCCGACATCTCACAAGGGAAACTAACTACCTAGTACATACTAGCTGTCCCCTGCGGTTTCACCCGCTTGGCCCTCATAAAAACCTTAATTCGATGAATGGTACGTTTTTTATTGGCAGTTTTTGTTAAGGCCTACTCATTTAATCCTTTCAACACACGTGATTCAAGACAAAATAAAAAGACAATAGCAGCCCGACAGCCGGGTGTCGCTTGGTCGTCGAAAGGATAAATTAAGAAATTTTCTTAGGACAGCCTACACACGACACGGCTGTCCAAACTAAGCAAAGCCTTTTGTGGTAACCAGACAACTGATATACATTTCGATAATCCATACTAATATTATAAATGGGAAAGTATGTCTGCCTGTCTGTCTGTCTGTCTGTCTGTATGTTTGTCTTTCTTTCACGGCAAAACGGAGTGACGAATTGATGTGATTTTTTAAGTGGAGATAGTTGAAGGGATGGAGAGTAACAAAGGTTACTTTTTGTCTCTTTTTAAAGCGAGCGAAGCCGCGGGCAAAAGCTAGTCATTTATAAAACATACTGTATTATAAATTACGCCAAGACAACCATGCTAATCACACAAAAAATTGTCTTCAATGAGAATCGAACTCACAACCTCCGGCTTAGCAGGACCTCTAAGCACCAGACCAACATCCCAGTAGAAACCGCTCATATAAGTACCAACGACAGCCAATCAGAATTACGCCGAATCATGCGATGACTTGTGACTAGTTTCATGACAAAACGGTTCTTCCTCTACGTACACGCGATGTATGTTTAGTGAAGGGAATTTCATCGAATTACATGCGTATGGGCACTCCATTTATTTCTCTATGTTATTGATTCGATAAAAATCATTTGGGTTAGAAGCTGCTGATTTTATTTAAGAAACTAATGGAGATCCTATTAGTTTATGTATGAATCCGTAACTATTTATCTATACTAATATAAAGCTAAAAATTACGCTAAAACGTACATAGATATTCGGTATTCAGCCAAACCTAAAAAAAGCAGCAATAGAACTCGTTGCATAGCAAGTCACAAATACAACTAATATAATTTTGAAATAAAGAAGTCTACTAAAATAATTTTGATATTATACAAGTTTTTGTTTCCAAAAACAGGCACATCTAATCCACGGATAAAAAAATCCTCCAAGCTAAAAAATACAGTGAAATTCGCCCTCAAAAGTATTATTGACATCTAAGACTGAGTTATTGAATCACCCTACTGGTTGAATAAAGCCTTTGCGCCATGGGACATAATGGACCGGTATTGTGTAGGGAACTTCCGATTCGATACCGTTCTATTTGTCGTTTGTTTGTTCGATACGATCCGCTATTAAAAGATCGAGTGTCCGCCCTATTTAAAAAGCGGTAGTTAATGCAGTTTGAAGTGGCTCCATTGATCTCGGGTTAAAATGGTTTTGCTTGATGAATTTAAAGTGGTAGTTTTTAACTATGAATAGTTTTGTTTTGAAAGGTTGACTTACGGTCATTTGGGCACTGTAATTGCGAATACTGATACTCGGAATATTCGCAACATCACTACGTTACGTTAATTGTAATCTTGTTTAGTAGAGTTGAAATTTGCATATAAACACAGAATAGGTATGTATGTACCTTTTTCTTCTGCTGCTAAGTATTCATTAACTTTAAAACGTCTATTTTTAAACCTCCTCACGAAGCTTCTTCGTTCCGCCCAATCAGCCTTACACCAGCACTATCAAAGGTGTGGGAAAAAATGTACATATCACGACTAAAAGAACACATGGTGCTCTGCGATGTCATACCTAATCACCAATTCGGGTTCCGCAACCAGCACTCTACAGTCGAACAAATGCACCGAGTCTACTGCGCAATAAGACAAAGCTTCGAAAGAAAACAATACTGCTCGGCTGCATTTCTAGACGTACAACAGGCATTTGACAGAGTCTGGCACAAAGGACTATTGTACAAAATAAAACTGAAATTTCCACACTCTGTGTACCCTATGATAAAATCATACCTGGAAAGCAGATACTTCCAAGTGAAACAAAGGGATGAGAGATCCACGCTCCGCAAAATTCAAGCTGGCATACCACAGGGATCTGTACTTGGTCCTGTGCTATACAACATATTTACCGCAGACTTGCCAACATCAGAGGACGTAACCGTTGCAACATACGCTGACGACGTCGCCTACCTTGCCAGTGATAAAGACCCAAGTGTGGCCAGTAACAAACTCCAACGTGTCCTAGATAAGACTCATCTATGGTTGAGAAAGTGGCGCATTAAGGCAAGTGCGCAAAAATCCAACCATATTACATTCTCACTAAAAAGAGGAGACTGTCCGCCTGTTACACTTGGCGACGATCTTTTACACCCCACTGAAAACGTCAAGTACCTTGGCTTCAATCTGGACAGAAGATTAACCTGGAAATACCACATAAAGAAAAAGAGAGATGAAATTAACCTCAAGTTCAGGAATATGTTGTGGCTTATGGGAAGAAATTCAACCTTGTCCGTAGACAATAAACTTCTCATCTACAATTCTATCCTGAAACCGGTTTGGACATATGGCATCCCCCTCTGGGGTTCTGCAAGCAAAACCAACATCATGTGCATACAACGTGTACAAAATAACATCCTGCGTACCATCACAAACGCCCCATGGTTCACAAGAAATAATGAGATACACGAATATCTCAACGTGCCAACCATCCACTCCGAAATAGAGAGGTCCAAAGAGACATATGCAGATCGGCTCTCTGTTCACCCAAACATACTCGCAACAGAACTCCTGAAACCCTCAGTGCCCAGTAGACTGAAAAGAAAGGATGTCTTTTAAAAAGGTAGACGAGGCGCTGGCCTCTTCACCTTACCTGCCATGGACACTCACCACATCAGCTTATAGTCTTGCGACTGATCGCCGATATAAACGGAAAAAAAAAAAAAAAAAAAAAATTTTAATTAAAGTTTATTTGGTAAAGATTTTTCTCTTCATGAGTTCAATAACGTCTTTACGAATCCCTCCCTTTACATAATCTAATAACCACGTGCAATCCATTACACGTAAAACAGGTTGTCGAAAAATAGTTTAACTCGCAAAAACCACCACGCGCAATTAACACTCAAAAACAACAAAAAACCTTTAAAAACATACAGAGAAATTAACATTTATTTTTATTTGAAGTTTTCGCTCGAAAAATAACACACGAGATTCAAGAAAACTATAATATTCAAGCATGGACTTTTAAAAAAAATGTCCGCGTTATCGTGTATGACCGTGACACTATGCGGGTTTCCATTACACAATTACATTGTATACGAATTTAAACCACATTTAAATGACAATAGAATCTCTTTTTGGCGTTCACATTATAGTATTATGACGAAGTGGTTACGAAAAAAACTGTTTCGAAATTCAAAATAAATGCACAACGCGACTGTTTATGGTGCGTTCTCATAGATGATCACCCTATTTAATATATGTGTGTAGTTTTTGGAATAACTAGGCAGGTACCTACATGAGAAATTAATTAAGTTTTGCTTGCAATAAGACTAAAGTTTTGGATTTTGTGTGAGGTAAGGACTGGAATGCAAGCCACTGCTGCACACTGTACGCTGGGCGATATACGTCTATAAAACTTATTAGATTTCTTAGCGCAGTTTTAACTAGACCAGAAAACTAAAGATAAAGCGAGCTAAACGTTTTTATATTCCTCGCTACACCTTGAAAGTTGCTTAAAACAATACAGAAAAAACAATTTACCTTGAACTTAAATCCAGTCAACCATTAACGTAAAAAGAGCTCGCTTACGATGGGTTTCTTACTACAATAATAATTAAGATCGACCAAAAAACGCCAAGGAGAAACTTTTAGTAAAAGATTTCTCTATTTCATTTTATTTGTTGTTAGACGACCTGCAGAAGTCCCAACACGATCTGTCAAAACTTCAACCCTCTATACGACCCACTGATACAGACGGACAGCAAAAGCTGGGTTTTGTTGGCACTCATTAGGCACGGGACTCTAAAAACCGTGACGAAAAACAACCAATCCAAAAATTTATTAATAAAGAAACAAGTCTCAAACTATCCACTCGTGACGTGTCTGTCAATGGTCACTAGCCCCAAGCAACCCGTTGCCACAAAGGTTGTCGAGCGGCCCCCGGTCGTTGACCTCTGCTGACCGACGCGGCGCGGGCGCAGCATTCGCGGTAACATTAACCATTCTTAAAACAAGTACGAGAGCACATGGTATATATGCTTACAGCGTATATTGTACGTGCTTAGAACTTTTAAGTTTTTTTGATTAAGAAGGAGACAGTTTTCGAGTTCACAAAAAAGGTTGCAGTGTAGTTGGTCGCGCTGCTCTTAATTCGAAATACGAGTCGGTTAAAAGCGTTCCTAATTTAAAGTCTGTAAGTTACTGAGTTTAGAGATTCTATTGGTTGTTGTTATTTTGATCCGCCAATCATGAATGACAGTGAGTTTAAAATACAAAATAGTTCAGTATTACTATTATTGTTATTTTCCTGTCCATGTTGTTTCACTTGTTTTATTATAATATCCCCAAGGTACATATACCTTGGGGATATTATAATAAAACAAGTGAAACGTGACAATAGCTTTCTTGTAAGTCTTTCTGATTTCTCAAGAAGTCGTGAGTTCAAATCCCATACGTTGAACTGTTGAAACGTCTAGGGTTAATTCTGTGTAGAATTATTGGAGAAGCGTTTGTAATAAAGTTTTTCGTGATATTTAAATAATATCGTGTGATAATAAAAACAGCCAAGCGCGAATTGAACACACACACACACACATCAAGATTGTTGTAAACTCATTTTCTTGATTGGGGAAACTGTATTTTTTTATTATTATTGTTTGCAAGCAGCAATAGCAATACGTTACGTGAAAATTTTTAACCCTAGTTTACTTATCACAGATCATGAGACACAGCCCACTGACACACGGACGTACTACGGAAGCTTAGTTATAGGGAGTCATGGCATAGCAGCATTCGTGTACAAAACAAAAAAAAAAGACGGGTTGCACTCCGGGAGTGCCGGCAGAAGTGAAAACTTGATTATTAACAGCGTGCCACGCGCAGCCATGGATGGTGACAGCTGTCTACTATCCATCCGTCCTACGCTTTTTCGATCAGGTCACGTGTCCTGACGCGAGTTTAAGATTTTATACCCATTACAGAAAGAGTGCTCAACGCCACTAAAGAAGTTTTCACTTCAAAAAAACACGTACTTTATCCAAAGACAGAAAGGAGGTTTTCCTTTACTAATGATGTGCGAAGATCTTATCTTACATTTCAGTTATTTCTTAAGCTTTTTAAAAGGTAATCTGACCTCCAGTCTCATCCCTTTAATCTCACTCTATTAGGTAAATTCAAAGTCAAAATGTTACTTAATTGTAACACAAAGGCGACACCAAAGATAATGCCTAGGCTTCCAATTTAGGTTAGAACGTCTGAAGTCGTTTCAACGAATTTAATAATCAAATGACAGTAAGAGTAAGTAAAATTCTAAGAAAATCAAATTACATTGATTTATTGGAGAAGTTTAGCGGTTTTTGAAGAAGGTCGGCGGAGAAGTACCAACAGCTTTACTGTTCGTTCGTGCCTATTTCTGCCAAAACGGCGTTGCCGGTGTAACTTATAAATACATATCCTAGGAAAACTCAAAAATAAGCAGTTTGTACTACGATAACATGCTTAATATTATGTATAAATACATACATACATATGATAAATTACACCCAGACACAGATCATCACACAAAGTTGTCCTTGGTGGGAATCGAACCCACGACCTCCAGTTTAGCAGTCAGGGTCATTAACGACTAGACTAACAGGGCGGTGGATGATTTATTTTAATGCAGGCACATCACACATGTCTAAATCTACAAGTTTCAACAATCAGGTCGCTGTTTCAAAATTACAACTAAGAAAATCAGGAAAAATTATGTTGCCTATGTCTCCTAGTCTGAAAATAAGCATAAATCCTTTAAGTCCTCGCATTTCTGAATAAATAAGCGTTAAAATGATACAGCATTACCGTAGATGACAGTATATGTCGGTTTAACATCCACCTCAATCGTCACGTGTCAACTTTGTAAGGGTTTCGCAAATCGGATTTGATGCTCGCAATGTTTATAATCGGCCAAATGTAAAGCTGGTTAGTCTGCCTTTTAGTTTTGAATCTTAGTAGGGTTATGTTTAAAGTAGGTTTTCGCTTGGACGTAGGTAGAGGGTGTTCAAAGCTTTGAGCAGTTTCGACCTTTCATCGAGAATTCTAGACCTTTGGCTAAGGAGTTTTTAAAAGGACTAAAAGCTTGTTAGACTGCCTTTTAGTTTTGAATCATAGTTAGGTTATGTTTAAAGTAGATTTTCGCTTGTTAGAGACTGGTCTAGGATTTGACCAGTTTCGAGTTTTTAAGGAAAGGTAAAGCGGCGGGGCTATTACCTATGAAACAGCAATGAGCAATATTTGCGCAGTGATCGCGTGATCACCGCACGATCGTCAAAAAAATCGTATTATGTATGAACCGATTGCTAATCGCTCGCAGATTGTTCTAATGCACTTATGACTACGATGACGATAAAGTAGCAATCGCTGGAACTAATTAAAAATCACCTTTAACAAAAAAAAACTTAACTTTGCTCTTAAAAACCATACTAAATACGAAACCACCAAACGAAAAATGCATATTTTAGTTAACTGATTGCTCCACAGAGGCAGCACTATCGCTAGATTGCTATTTGACGTGACGTATTTTGAATTGACGTTTGAGCAGCAAATATTGCTAAATTATCGCGATCGCTCGGCTATTGCAAGATACGTAATCCCGGTGCCGTACGTGTTGTTGATAACTGCACAAAGTTATTATAACTCACTGCTGTCCTAAACATTTAGAAAAATATTTTTGAAACAAACCAAGCTAAGTGTATCATGTCAAACTGTACAGGCTCACAGTTAAGCAAAAATTGAGCTTACTTTTATTATGTGTATATTTCGGTAATTACTAAAAGTAAATAATAATTGATTTTTACCCCTTTTTTCAATCAAAATGAAGGCCAAAAACTGCTCAAGTATTTAACAATCTTCTCCTATATTTAACTTCAGCGCTTCAGAACCCAAAACACGGAATAACGTCCTACAATTTCTTGGAATTTTTTCTAGGCCAATTAAAGCCGAGCCAATTATAATTTCTTATAACTGAGGGTTTGTTGAACCACGGATTTAGTTCAAGGTTTTCGAAATAAACAGTCAACAGTGTTACAAATAATTACAAGAAAGTTTAAAGACGTCTGTCCGCTATATCGTACCAAACTACGCGCTTTGCACGATCGGGCATGGAAAGATACACGAGACAGACTACTATGTATTACTATTATCATTACATCGTAGCACCAGCGAATACTACTAACATATTGTATTATACTATACTACGAGTAATATTAACGGGAAAGTGTGAGAATTTATGTGTGTTACTTTTTCACAAAAACACAATTGACAGCAATTTGATGAATGAAGATTTTATAGCAGAAATAAGATATTAGGTCTTAAAATGTGTTCTGATCTAAGCACCGTCCTAACCATATATACCTAAGCTTATACATCAGATTCTCACAATTCAAAAGTGCCGGTAAATGTGATTAGAAATGAATACTTAAGACTTTAATGATCCGGTTCACATACTACTGCTAGCAATTATTGGCATTCCGTCCATAACAGGCGACAGTCTTGGTCAGTAATGAGATCCCTGAGCATAGTCTCATTCTTCACAATATAAAAATATTGTCTTCTTGATATGTTAGCACGATCGTACGTTACGGTGCAGTCGACAGACAGCTTAATGTAACGCTAGTAGGTTGCGTGATAATTGGCGTATTATACTCCCATTCATAAAATAGAACATGTGGTGGGATTATACGAGGCACACGCAATATTAATGTTTATTGTCAAATACATAAGGTTTATTTTGATATTTTGCGGTGTATATGTGATAACGAGTATGTGGAAAATTGTAAGCCGCTGTGATACGTATGAATTTTCCTATGAATGATTTGCCAAAGAATTTACTGGAAATTGAATTCTATTCCATGAATTTTATTTTTATTTTAGAATGCAGGATAACAGAAACGTGACAATTAGTCTAACTCGAGTTGCCTCGTTTTGTACCGGACAAATGGTTGCGTAAAAAAAGCTTTAAAAGGTTCGGTGCACATCTACATAAATTAGAAGATTCTCAACCGCTTTAAAATTCAGCACAATGCAGTAAAATTCTTATTTTCTTCGTTCAGTGTAATGCAATATAGTTGTTTAGTTTAATATTCTCATGAAGACACGAAATAGAACATCAGTTGATGACGCTTGTTCAAGGCGGACCTATTTTTTAATAAAAAGTCCTCTATAAACTTAGAAAGTCCATGATATCACTACATATCTATACTAATATTATAAGAAGGAAAACTTTGTTTGTTTGATTGTAATGAATAGGCTCAAAAACTACTGGACCGATTTTAAAAATTCTTTCACCATTCGAAAGGTCCATTATCCCTGAGTAATATAGGCTACATATTATCACGCTATGTCCCACGGGAGCGAGGCAGTAACCAAAAACCTAACGTAACGCGGGTGAAACCGCGAGGAACAGTTAGTTAAGTATAAAACTAAGTATCTTTTCGCTGTCTATCTTTACGTATGCTTAGATCTTTGCGTACTTAGTGTACGAAACATATTTTGAGGTGGTTTTGCTTATTAGATTCTTAGTAGACAGAATGATTCAAGAGGAAGGTTTTTATTAATAATAATACATGCATGTTAGTAAAGAAAATCAGGAAATTTGTAACATCCATGTACCCGTTAAGGCGGGTCGATAGTTAATTAATAAGGTCACATTGGGACTTGAGAGTTTTTGAACCCATAACCGTAAGACTTAACAAACGATTAATATTAGTTAACCTTTCAACGACCAAGCGACAGCCGGCTGTCGGGCTGCTATGTCTTTCTATTGTGTCTCAAATCACGTGTGTTCGAAGGTTTAAAAGGGTTAGCCAGAGGTGTAATCTTAGCTTTAAACGACTAGAAGGCTGATACAACATTAACGACATTTTAAACATTTAGAATTACCTAGGATTGCGAACAACCTCTGTTACCGTTAAACACATTAAGGTCATTTTGCCTCGCACGATGTTATTGTTCCGAGTACCTTTTGTAGGACATTCTTAAGAACTTTGTATGAGAAAGTAAGCTTTATCCGCTGTAGCGTCTTTACGAATATAATAATCTGGGCCTGAATTTCGTATAATGGAAAGATTTTGTTTGTTCTTTCTTTTTGTATTAAGGCTAACTTTAAATAGGCAACAAAATATTCCCCAGGTTGTTGAGACCTTTCTAATTTGTTTGTAAACTTAGTTTTTATCAATATGGATGTAGAAGAAAGCCAATGAAGAATAGAATGTGAGAAGCATGATATGAATGAGAAGGGAGTCAATGATAGCATTTCAGAAGGGGAAAAAACGCATGGGAAATGGGAATCGCCCCTAATACATTGGCGCTACTTAGCACATACATAAGCTTTGTGATATCCCGTCTCTTTTTTGCCATCGTAGTTTGACTATGGTGCGACGGTGACAACAATTTTGCTTAGCCGAAGCACTAGCTAAGGCAACATTTAGGCTGAGATTAAAAAACTCTACTTAGCACTCACTTTAGCTTAGCCATGTTCCGTCTTTATCTCGCACTCTTAGTTCAACACTTGTGCGAAAGAGATAGATATATTGCCTGATTAAAAGCCCGTTCCTAAGGCATAAACACATAAACATTAAGATGATAAATCGTCATAAGTAGAGAGTGCGGTAAAGCTTATGGCGTGACTTCACTTGGTGTATTTAGTAATATATGCGCGTTACTTTGGTAATACAAACTTTACTTTTGAATTCTTAGAATAAAGTCGATATTGCGTTGCATCGAAAACGCAAATATTTTGGTCAAATAAACCAAGTGAACCATTATACGAACTGGTAGCAGAATGCCTTTTAAAGCATTCTTCTAAGAAACTTGGACGGTGCACTGGACAACATACTTTTATAGCAACAGTGTTCTTCCTGTCGAATTTCTAAAAATGGTTTAAAACGTTGCAATGTTCGGTATTGCAAAGCCAAAGAATTCATGATATTATTTTGTATTTTTAATTTTTATCTTATCTGGTAATCTTAAAGGCAATAACATCTGACCATCTGAATACACAAAATAGCTTCATTGAAGCCATATTTTTGACATTTCACTATTCAGACAAAAAGAAAGGCTAAAATACCAGAGCTTTGTCCAAACAAAAAAGAAATCGCGCATACTTATCGTATTAGCAAGCTGTGATCATGGACATAGACTAAAATAGTGTAGAAGCGAAACTCCTTCTCCGAACTATGCTTTTAGCCTACGGACTCCGGATGATAGATGCGTTATTAAAAGAAACCTGTATGTTTCTTCAATAGGTATTGGAGGATTTTTTTTTCATTTGGAATATGACACTTATACAAACAAGTCGGTTTATTAGCATGTTCCCAACTACCCGGTGTCAATTTACGGAAGAATCTGACCAGCCCCCTAGACAAGTGGCATTTTAGAATAGATTGTAGGATAGTAAAGATTGTAAAATTTAGGGGGATGGCAAATTATTTAGCGTAAGCTTATGTCAAACCCATATATTCAACAAACTATTCTATTCCAAGAAATATTTTACAATTCCACTTGTCTAGGGAGGCAGCTCAGAACGGGATGGCCAGCACTCTTTAATCGAGGGCTACGACCGGCGGACGACAGAAGACTAAATATGATGATAGTATCATTACCATTATCACTCTCGACAATCAACAACTAGCAACCCTCCCTAGCTTTGGCCGGCTTTTACAAATCTTTGAAATAAAAACGTAGAACGAGCAAATTGACTATGATCAAGTTTAAGAAAATCATTAGTTTCTCTTCTCTACATTTTTTTATTCTATGTAATATAACATCCCTAGCTAGGTGGATACCTAGGTATCTACGGAGAACGCCGACTAACCTCGGGAACCGGTTTCGGTCGTGGTCTGTTTTGCACGACGTACTATTGTCTAGTGAAATTACTTGTGCTGTGCCCACTCTTAACATTGTTTGAATATATTCTATGAAGGTTTCGTATTCTGCGGTGAGAGGAAAATGAGTATTATGCCGTGTCGTGTTCGGGAGATGGTTATTGTCCTGTGTCTAAGTACTATAGAAACTGTAATACCAGCCCACTTCTACAGGGCAGTTTCAGGCAGGGCAAAGACCTCTTCTCAGAAACGAGCAGTGGTCACCAAGCTTGCTCAAGGCGGATTGGTGACTTTAGACTTGTACAAGCCAAGTTTCCTCACAAAGTTTTGCGTTCACCGATGTCTGTGATGTCCAAGATAAACTTTGACAGTACACATTAATTGAAAGTCACATTGGTACTTACTTAGAATCCTTAGCCATTGGGCCAACACAACATCACCATTAACCTGATTAAAATGATGGTTTTGGTTATAGTTACGAGACCAAATGTTGGTTTGGTATATTAAGTTATGGTTATATTGATTTTTTATTTAAGGTAGTTAGAGTCTATTTTGAAGCGGTGATATAGGCACTAAGCCTTACAGAGCGTCAGCCACGCATTCGTGCTAAAATTAATAACTACAATTGATGAGTAAATAATTGTTATCACAGTATAGAAGTGAATGACTTTAATGAAGCACCTACAATACTAAAGAAAGAGTACATAAAGCGAATTATGTATTCATTAAGAATACAGCATCATCTGCATTGTGTTCTGGGAACATTGGCTTTAGCCAATCATCGTTAGTCTATTGTGTTTACTTAGTAATTGTTTGCTTCAAGGCTAATTTTACTAATTATAAAACTATAAAATCGTCTAGTCGCAATCGCAGTTCCTACTTAGCTAGTCAACGTAAAAACTTTATGTTGTTTAAGTAGGAAAAAGTTACATATACCATTAGTAACTAATAAAAATATATTGATTAATACATGGGTACAGTAACCGTCGCTCATAAACTGACATCATGGGAATCAGGAATTTAGAATTGCTCTTTGTGTTGATCTTAAACGGATTTACTTTAGTTGCATTAACGAAGAAATAGAATGGAGGTACATACGTGTATGGCACAGGACCCTAAAGATTAGCATACAAATATATAGAGAACACAATAATGCCCAGCACTTTTCATATAAAAGGTTTAGTAATTAGCAAATTAACATGAGATCGTCAGCAAAAATAGCCTATGCTTGAGATTAAGTTGCGGCTTGAGCCGCTTTTGGACTGATGGTCTCATCTAATATTCTTGATTTATTACTAAGCCTACAAAAAAGATTTGGTATCAAATCTCAATACCATCATTTACTGCCCTTGGATGGTAATGAGTCTTGATACCAAATCTTTTAACGTTTAATAAAATGACAATACACTGCAGAGAGTTTACATTCAGTGTTCTTATTAATATCCAATGTAAAGTATAAAAGCAACCGCAATGAGGTTTTCACTATTTATAATTTAAATATACGAGGGCACATAAACTATATAATAAAATCCGAGGGCTATAACAATAAAATGGCTCATTATAATCGAAGAGTACATAATAAAGTAGCCAGCTATAAAATTATTGCAGCGACCGACAATATAAGTAGTAATTTTTCATTAATTGATTATTATGGTAAGTGTGACGTGTGAATAGAGCCTTTAACTTTCCCCCAAGGGGGTTGTAATGGGCGATGGTCCACTCAAGTTAATGGCAGAAGCTATTGGTATAATCGACACAACACTAGCGTTGTAAGTAGATGCGACTAGCGACTACAATAAGCTTTACAAACATTTACGAGGTATATTTTGCTGACTTTGCATCATCATTAAGAGTAAAATACAAGATAATGGTGAATTAATGATCTTCGGGTAATTAGAATTTGTGATTAACATAGATTCAGTTGTAAGGTCACCTATTATAGAACATGTTAATAGAACAGTAGCAGATGAGCTTGATGTAATAAGTTAAGATGTATTTAAGACGCAAAAGACACCATGGCTAAAATTAAGTATTTGAGAGCTGTGGTTTAGACTTATTCATTCGAAAAGCCTGCCAAGGGATGAAAATTTAATAAGTTGTACGAAACTGACACCAGGGTGATGAAAACTTTAACGAAAGATAAACAAAATAAAATCGCAAGCTAACTTCAAATATTGAAATTCACAACTACCCGAATAGAAAATAGAGAAACTATTTTTCAATTTTCCAACACAAATACGATAACGTACAAATCCACTTATGTCATTTTGTTTGTCATTGAATACGTACGCGTGACAATAGAATGAGTGACTGTTGACTGCACAACCGTACATACCTATTACCTACAGTCCTACATAGTTTTAAATGATGGTGGAGGTAGTGGGTATACCTTAATATGTCAAGGTCTATACGACTCTCTAATACATTTACATATTGTAAACATTGTAGCTTGTAGAGTAACTGTAGTAAAACTAATATGGCTTTAGGTTACTACTGATATTAAATTTGTAGAAGTGCCGAGTGTTGCTGAAGGATGGGGTAAAATAGCGGATGATTGGAGTTTTACTTCCAGTCATTGGACTGCTATGTTTAAATAATGAAGTTAAGTAATTTCAAATGAAATATGCCTTTCTGTATTTTTAGAAAGTCAAAGTAATTTTGGTTAGACAAATAATAGGAAGTTTTGAGCGTCATTTAGATGTAAAAGAATATGATTCCAGTAGACAAAATAAGCTATGACAGAACGGCTTCCTTGAGGACTTATGTGTTTCTACACATAATGTTAAATCATGACCGATACAAGGAATATAGAGGCTTCAATCCAGCAATGAAACTTTAGGGACTTGTCAATAAATAATTAAAGTAGATAGACCCCGTCTGAACTTGTGTTCAGATTAATATTTTATAACTCTCAAATTACTACAATTGTAAAAAGAATATTATTTTAAATAATGGGCGCCACTCGCAAGTTCCCAGTCACGTTTTCGCTGTTCAGTACATAAACGAAGTAACTACATTAATGTTTTATGTATTCACCAGAATGGCCCTAAACATTTCACCAACATTATTATTTAATTAACTTAATAAACTGAAACTCACAGAAAAGCCAAAAACTTGATTAAGTACAATAAATATGCTTGGAGTGCCAGAATTAGTCACAATGTTTAACTTTGGACCAAATTACATACCGCCAAGTTAAATAAAGTAAGCCATTTTTGTTTATCTTTATACTTAGTTTATATTACTTATATACATAGTAGGGGTATCGATTTTGAGACATTATGGTGTTAATATTTGATTATGTTTTGACTTCTTCCTGACAGAGACCATTTACTTTGTGGTTTGATAGAGGTGTTAATAATTGGTTAAAAAGGCGATTTTTATTGGAATATCAGATAAGTTAGGTTTAAAACCTCCGTACATATAGTAAAACAATAGTTTTTTTATATCTGCGTTGTTCTTCTAGAAAAAGCTATTGATTTTTATAAGACTCTTAGGCTCCTTCAAAGTGTATCCCTTACACTTAATACATCACTAAACATTATCTATGTCATGTATGTATGTCATAATATCAAGGTCAAAAGTGAAGAAAACAACAAGCATGGTGTTGTAAAGAGGCAGGAACCATGTGTCGTAACAATTTAATCATTAACTGTCAACGTTTGAGCTTTAAATATCATTCGAGGGGTTGAACAAAGATTTCCATAAGTTCAATGTTGACGACACATTATAGGATTAGTCAGACTATACGGTTAGGTTGTAGACGTAGTACATAATTTCAAGCAAATTTGGACCCACTGTTAGGATTGTTGTGCAATATTGAAACTGAATGGACACTATAGAACTACATTAAGACTAGTGAAAAAGCAACAAAAAAGGACCGTAGAAGTTGGGAGAAAGAAAATATTACAGGTAGATCATACTAACGACTACACGTCCCGTTCGACCTATCTTTGTAATGTGAATACCCAAAAGTGAAGCTCTAAAAAAATTTAAAGCCCTATTTCACTAGATATCTTTTGGCTTGTCTTATATTTAAGCAGTACACGTATGTAGATAAACGGATTACACACTTGCTTAGCTTTACTTTCCACTAATCTAATCAAAGTTTTAAATTAATCAGCCAATTAGTAAGTTGGCTAATCGACCGTACTCTTCTTAATCGAGCAACTTTCTTGAGCAATTGAAAATTGTCTAAATTAACGAAGTATTCACACTACAGTAAAGTCACTGAGATGGTAAAGAAGGTTAATTTCATTAATTTAATTTAAGTAGTGAGTGCTAGATTAATGAATGCATGTTCGGTTTGACCTTTTATTAGCCTCTGTGTGCTATCCATCGCATGATGGATGCATGGACCACTAATATACAGTTTCGTCATTTAAAATTGAATTAAAATGTCAGTATTCGAGATATTTTCATGGAATGGGATATCCAGCGACAATACGATTTCAACGATTTTTTTATTAAAATTTAATAAGTACCACTAACTTTACTCTTTGTTTATAGTTGAATTCAAATGTAATGATTTTATTGCAATACGTATATTATATTAGTGGAAAAAATACTCACGAGCTCAACTTACACATGACTACACATACAGTGTATAAAAAATTAAAATCTTTTAACCGAAATCCAGCCATGACAGTCAGTCATATAATTATTCACTCTCATAGTCCATTGGGACGTTAATGTCCGTTGGTTTTGATGACAAAACCATATCTAAATTAGTTTTAATTTTAATCATATTAATATATGTATAAATGGACAATATAAAACAGCTTCACACCCGATTCCCTCTTATAATTTACTAAGAACCCATAGCTGTTACTGTGCCACTTAGGCCCGTTACACGTGATCAGTTATGTCTTCGAATGCGTACTTCCATTACTGTTACTGTGAATTTATCGGCGATCGTGTGAATGTGAATAAAACGAGTCTGATGAGATTTCCGTGGGAGTTAGACATGGTTGTTTATCCAGATTTTTAGAGATACGTAGTATGAATGTATTATTATGGTTTAAGTATGAGAATTGTTATTAAAATTGACTTCGCGCACCACCCCAAGCGGTGGTACATCCTGTATTGCCAGGTCCACTGTTCACGGAGCCGTAGCCGTTGAATAGGCGCGTTTTCGCCATTTATACGCTTGGTGTACGCTTGCTTGCGGATTACGTACAAAACTATAAAACTGTCCACGGAGCAATAGAGTACGCCTACGCTTCATCAACAGAATTTCGTAGTTTAGTATTTTTGCTGCAAGCAAGTGTATAATGACGAGTACCTGTCAGCTACGCTCCCGTGGACAGTAGACCTCTTAAGCCTCGATGACACTGGGCTAATTTACAAGCTGCTAGTCGGCGAGTTCGCGAGTAGCTTGTAAACTTGCTCCGTGTCATTGAGCTTTTTACAATTTGAAGCTCAATGACACGGAGCAAGTTTACAAGCTACTCGCGAACTCGCCGACTAGCAGCTTGAAAACTAGCCCAGTGTCATCGAGGCTTTAGTCTCCACTCTAAAACACGTCTGCTTGACGGACTGGTCGTCTGCAGACATGACCAGCCCACTTCCGTTTCAGCGTATTATTTCTGCGAGCAATATCGGACTTTATTTATCCAGCGGATGACTTCAATTCAAATTCTATCCATCAGAAAACCCGAGAAAGAAGTCTTCTAATTACTTTAAAAATTCCACGTTTAGGTGTAATTCTTTTTATAGAACAAGGCTAAAATATTGAAGTGTGGTCATTATTATTAGTGGCACTTCTAAAGGTTAACGATCATTCCACGCGGTCAAATTCCAATAAGTTGGATTTTCAATATCAACGTACTTGAAACGAACATAGTTTTGAGATTCTGAGCTTGCAAACTTGCATTGTTTCGTTGGAATTTCGTCAAACAATTGGTTGCGAGGTCCAAGTAGAGAACGCTTGACTGACACCAGATTCAAGCGCTCAGTAATACCCAGAAACCCAGCATGCTGCAAATGTGGTAATTAAAATTCACATGTGGTTGCAGTATTCGGAATAGAGGCCAATTTCGAATTGTTTATTGATTAGATAGATTAGTTTATACGTTAAATTTATGGTTTATTATCATGATAGCCAAGTAAGAGGGCTATAGAATACAACGAAGGATATTTCATTCCTTTATTCCTTATTCGTTTTTTGAAAGGCTAACGTTCAGCTGCTAAAAGCAATAATTATGCTGTTAAGAATAGAGAATCTATCTAGCATATCCATGTTACTATAATTCTCGATAATATTAACACATTTAAAGCAAAAATAATTAGGTAATTTCTAATTTCTCCAAAGCTTCGTAATCAAAACAAAAGACACTACGTAGACACAATATTCGCTATTCAATTCGCCTATGATCTTTGATCTACGTATATCAAGTATCTCAACGAAATATAGATGATAACATCATCCACTGAAGACTTGAAGAGTCTTCACAACCTCTAGTCTTTCATAAAGCAATATCGATATGCATAGCGAGCAAGCCAAACCGAATAATCATCACTAGCTGATGACATAGATTCTCAGCTTTTTCAACCTTTTCCGCCTTTTTCTTTCTTTCTTTCTTGTACATAGTTCCAAAAAGTTCCGAGTTTGCCCCTAGGGAACTGTACCGCGAAGTAGGCAGCAAGAAATATATCAGATTTTTTTATCTACATTGTATTCCCTCCGTAGTTTTTGTCGATAAATGATTCATGCACAATGCACAAACCTTAGCTGCTTTCTAAATTTAATTGCACTTTCCAATTTATTCGTTCTTCATTAAGAGTTTCAAGTTTCTGATATACTGTGTAGAATTAAAGTGGTTGGATAGAAATACCTGGAACAAAAGAAAAAAGAGAAAATTAAACACAATCAACATAATAATAGGGGTGCGGACATGAATAACAAATATATAAAAAAATGTTTTGCCATAGCAGGAGAAATATTAGAATGCTGAAAATCACATTTTACAAGTGTAAATTAAATATGCGTAATAATTTAAAAATAATAAAAAATATTTAAAATAATGCCAGCCAATAGGAGCGCGTTACGTCACAATGTATAAAATATCACCGAGAAGTTGTCAAACCTAGCTTAACTGTCATGCTTTTGATCTCGATTTTGACAGCTGTACAGTCGGTAATAAAATAGACACCATTCGATTAAAATATTAATTATTTGTTAGAAGACAATCTTTGACAGTGGATCGATGTAACCTTTAGGCGAAACCTACATTTTCGATAAAATATTAAGTATCTATTACTTTTCGCCCCCAGTTTCTCAAAGACTTACAATTTCTATTTAGTATCGGATTTATTCGGAAATAAAATTCCTGGTAGCCGTCGATCAAATGAAAATACCAAGCCGTTAGAAAGCAAACCAGTTCTGTTTTCGTGTATTTTATTTTATCCATTAAAGGCAGTCCTATAACAGATGAAAAGAGCTTTTCTAGACAAATACGGAACAACTAGAAAAACGTTTTATATTGGGAAAACACACCTCAAGAAAAATCAACTTAATAGTCTTTTAAATACAAACTGAACTAGAACTTTTGAAGGATCCAGCAACTCTGGAATTATTTGTGTACATATTGTATCCGGAAAATTTCATCACATCCAGTTTACGCGATAAAATAACACTAAAAGCGCTACAACAGACGGTTTCGAGTGGATCCGACCAATTTTGTGTTAGACAAACCGGATCCGACCGTATTGAATATCATACCGGATTGCAACCCCTATTAGTGACCAAAAATAGCTTGACAACATTACAGTGATTCACCAACTGGACACAGGACTCTGGACTCCTGAACTAGTTGAGTTGGTGACACTAAAAAATAAAAATTTCTCTTCAACATTAAGATTTTTGCGTGTGCATTTAGTGAAACAGAAATAATACCCTTTTATGTTTTCGCCAACAGAGTGGCACAGTCAGGTTAAAAAATTTCGCCTTGCTAGTTTATATATTTATTTAGGATCTCCAACAAAGAAGTAAACGTAACAATATATAAACTTAAACTAGGTATTTAGTTGGTGTACCCCTTCACTTATAGGAGACCACAGCATGCACAGAAATTTAACAGCTAAGCTAACAAAAACAAATTAAACATCTTTAAAAAAAAACAAATCAAAAACATAAAAATAAAATTAAAAAAATTGTGAAAATTACGAGAAGCGAATAAAAACAATGTATCATTAAATATAAATTAAATTAAATTTTCTAAGCATTTTTTATACTTAGATAGAGACTCGAAGATATCTAAGTTAGATTTCTTTGCCAACGTGTTATATTGCCTACAAAGCCTTGGCACAGAAGCGTAATGTCCGAGGTTAGTTTTAGAGCCAGGTATATAAAACTACTCATAAGTGTTAGGCCTAGGGATCCGAGATGGGATTTTAAAAAGTAAGGAACTCAAGAGCTCGCCACAATCTAACGCTCTAGTGAAGATTTTGTGTTGTTGGCTATTTGACATCACACTACGTCCCACGAGAGCGGAGAAGTAACCACTTACCAAAGACCTAACACAACGCAAGTAAAACCACGGAGAAAAGCTAATAAAAATCAACCAATTAAAACAGGTGAAACAAATAAGCAAAGAATTACAAAGCTTAACGAACAAACAGAAATGTTTTATACAGGGAACACGGTAATTGAATTAGAACTTAGTGTTGGCCCCAATAACGTTAACCGGATTTTGTTGAGCAACGGATAACTGTTTTAAAAATTCCAAGCAGCCTGAATAATCCTTTGAGCGGTAAAGGTTTTTAAATATTTTATGTTTGACCGGTTTTTCGTCGTTTAAGGTATCATCTAAAGAAGATATAATATAATTCTCCAAGATCCTAGAAAGACGAGACTTGTTTCTTTTTAGCAAGGCTGTTTTAAGTTTAAACAATAGAAAAATGCCTCGTTTATTCATATGGAGAAGAACGAAAAAGAAACTCCGAAAACGCATTTTAAAATCAATAGAAAATCTATACCTAAACTATGTGTAAAATAATTTCCCTATATAGAACTAGATAACCCACCCAAAAGCAAGCTATGGCTTTATAAAGTTCGTAATAGTTGATCAAAACGCAATTCCGATTTATGTTTAGGACAGCAGTAATAGGAAGTTAACGGTACACAAATCCCAGAATGTTTTCATTACATTCTCTTTGTAGAACCGAATTATAATAATACGTGTATATAAATTATCTGAGATCAAAGACCGCTTTGATAAGCTTAATCTTTTTACGATTCGGAACAGATTGCGCATGTGTTACTGTGTTTACACTTCATAACCAGTTCTTAGGGCGCGGGCAACCGACTGTTTTTCCTCAAACATTTGGTTAGGCCGGTTTTTCCTATTTTTCCTCAAAACCGGTTTTCGTGGTCACTTAACATCAGATGGGGCTGGAAGCTTTTGGGTTTCCGCGGACTCGGACTGGGACTGCGGTCCCGAACGCCACCTTTTCAATAATTTACATTTATGATGGGATTTTCTTGACCGGACCGTGGACCCACACGCCACCAAGGTATTATAAACTGAGTGGTACGTTGAGACTACAGATCATAATAATTTGCCATACGATATAAAAATTAAGCCTTTTTTCACTGAAAAATTTTCCACTAGCAGACCAAAAAGTACTTTCAGTGATTTCTATAAACAAATGAATTTAGGCTTTTTATTACGGTATAAATATAGACAAAACTTGAAATAACAGACTCTTAAAATTGGCTTAATTCGGCTTTTAAGGACAAAGAAGTTGCGAATGTCTCATGGGTAATGTCAACTCATTTACTGGGGAACTGGCTTATTTATACATCGTACTGAAATATGACTCAATAAATAATGTTTACTGTGTATTTAACGTTGTTTACTTGTATAATTATTATTATTTACGATACGGAGAAAATAATTACAATTGAATACGATTTTGAGAAATCAAATCTGTTTGAATAAATGTCTCTGTTTCTAATGTCAAAGTGTAAACAGTAATATTGACACAAAAAAATATTTTCCGTTAACCTCCGTAACAGTTAAACCATTTTGTCAAAATTGCTTCCACAAAAGTAATTTTGGTTTGACTCAAAAAAATTACCACCCATATAATTGTGTGTCATAAATAAGAGCCGTTTGAAAGTTAGACAGAGACAGAATTTTTCACCAGATGACGTCATGTATGAGAAATACTGCCAGGTAATGTGATTTCTCTCAAAGATTTTCACGGTAAATCGAAAACCAAAACTTTAAGTGACTACAGTCACTTAATATTATTTACGTACAGTCAGCAATTTAAATCAAGTATGTAGTTCCATCGGATATAATGTCAATTCAAATGAAATTGAAATTAATTAATTTAATATTATTTTCTTAGTTAATTAAAACTTATATTACCTAACTAGCTTTTGCCCGCGGCTTCGCTCGCGTTAGCAAGAGACAAAAAGTAGCCTATGTTACTCTCCATCCCTTCAACTATCTCCACTTAAAAAATCACGTCAATTCGTCGCTCCGTTTTGCCGTGAATGAAAGACAAACATACAGACAGACACACTTTCCCATTTATAATATTAGTATGGATTATCTATCGGTTTTTGAGAAAGCTTATATTATAGGTATGTGTCGACCTACTATACTCATCTACTCTATTGATTGTACAGTTATGCACATAAACATTTATTTATACACATAGCAAAATATTCTTTAAGAAATACACTATTGTAACTTTCAGATTTTTTTTCTTTAACTGGAAGCCATATGCAGCAATTTTAAGAAAAAAAAAATATTTTACACTTCGATCACAATTTTTAAAATTAGCTAAGGGCATGCATGTAATGCTCGTGACTGTACGTATATGTACAAATCATTTGATCGGCGCAGGCGCCGCCCGATGAATAACTCAAAGCGAAGCTAAAGCAATCTTTCATGTGACTCAGTGACCGCAGGAGTTCGTGACTCAATACTGACCGGACAATGTGATTTGTGACTCAACAAAAATATCTCCGTCCTTCTCTAACAAAAAAAAACAGTTAAGTGCGAGTTGTGTATGCGCACTGAGGGTTCCTCAATTAGTTAGTAAAGGATATAAGTACTTACAAATACTAATATCCTTATAATATAATATACGATGTTCTATTTTCCCTTTACTTGAGCTATCAAGGATCGCTTCTCGCCAAATTTCATGGGTACAAAGCAATTTAGGGCAACTGGAGTGTTTCGTATAAACGGCCGTATTTCTCATTGTGTAGACTAATAAGTTTTATTGTTTGCTGTAAATACTCAGGACTACCTACTTTATATTCAATTCAATCTAATACCTATACGTGCACATGTTCTTGAGAAACAGGGTCACTCTAACCTCCTGACAGACAAGCGAACGTATAACAAAGATATCTCACAATGATCCTTTTTTCTTTACGGAACTCTAAAAACGGTATTAGTTTTTAGTCATGCAAGAACGAGACAAAAAGGTTAGGTAATTCAAGAGCAATAAGTAGCATAAGTTGAAAGTCTGTCTGCAGTAAGTAGGTCGACTTAGATCAAATTGCTCAGTCTAATTTTAACCAGTAGTCAACATTTTAATGGGCGTTACTCCGAAACGATCGGAACTGAGTATCGGAATGTTTGCTTGTGATTCATGAATCGAAACCTACTTTTGAACTAAAAGTCGAACTTACGCAATCCAACCGGTAGAATGGTGAACAATCTGTTTTGTTCTATTTACAAGGTGTAATAATAAACGGGTTGCTGTAAATGTTAGGCAGACAGGTAGCACAAAATAATGAAAACGAACATTTTGTTTTACCTGGGGTTACTGAGAAAGAGCAAAAACGTTTATTGGCCAATAAGTAACACCGAAAAAATACAAAAATGAACATAAAAAACTGAAAACATATATAAATAAAATACACTGTGTGCCTCAAATTCCTAATTTAGCAATGATAGTGTCATCAGATCTCAAGAAGGCGGTTACTGTGTAACACGATAGTAAGAAACCCTTTGTTTTGGCTTTCTTGGTTTTGGGAACCGCTTACGACTGTAAACGAAGCAAACGTACGAGATCTACGGACCAAAGGATTAACGTACTAACTTAAGATTTTAGTAAGTACATGTGAATTGAAAAATTTACATTTATGCCTTCATCACTGACTCAGAAATGAACAATAGGTACTCTATTACAACAAAACTATTTAATCTAACAAAAACATTCATTACATACATTACGCCTAAAGCGGCAAAAAAACCAGCAAATTTGTTCTTGTATTACAGCCTACTTGTAGTAACATATATGTATGCATCAATCACGGACCCAACTCTGTTCCAAGAATATGTTCCTCATTTTCAAGAAACAGCCGTAAAAACATGTTGTAGAAAGAAACTGATGAAAATATTACTCACCACGGTCGGGTATAACATATCATAAAGGGAAAAATATAGCATATGGAAGCGGGCACGATAAACATCGCAGCAATATGTCAGGACAGCGAAAATGGTCGTAATAGCCATAATGACATTATTCGTGTATTACGAAAGGGCCTAACCAGATTATAGCACTGTCAGATGACCGACGAGGACAACGTTGTATTTCGGCTCCTATAAACTACCTAATAACGGTAAGTGTAACTTTATAGAATTTCTGGAAGATAAAGAACAGTTTTTTTAAGGTTCCCTTTGAGAATGGTACTAACATGATCTTATTGCTAAGCCACCGATGTTTGTCCATCAGCGGCTGTATCTTCTGTACCCTGATTTGCAGTTAGAGAAATAAAATACACAGAGTGTGTATTTGTATCAGGTTTAACAACCAATAATCCTCATCTAAGTACAAACATATCATCATACAAGAAACCTGCTTTATTAAAGTTTTTTTCCTCTATCTCAACATTGCATTGTAGTCGTAACACACTCTATTACAGACCCCTTCGCAAATCTAGTCCGACTCTAACTTAACCGGTTTTTTGTTACCGCAAAAAAGCCGCCTTTACGAGGCATTTCCGTAGTCCTTAAATAAGAATAGAAACACAAAGCGAGCTGAAAACAGGCCCGGTATCAAAAGCTTAAAGCCTTAAACGATTGTGGAGAGCAGAAAAAATAGGCGTTTGTTCTTGGGGAAAAAGTGGTAAACATTATTCCTGGGACAAAGGATTTTAACACAAAATTGGTTTAAAATTAACATTAAGAGTAACTGACAGTTATAAAGATGTAGGTACACAAGAAAGCAACTAATTGTACAGAGTAACAAAGAGAAAGGTGGAACTATTAAGTTACAAGTAGATTGTCCGGCCATGACACGCCTACACGGTTGTCATTGTATATTAAAACAGTTACAAAATCACAATTAAATGTAGAAACAATAGAAAATCATGACGAGTTTGTTTCATTAATGTTAGAAGCATAAATAAACACAACATAATAACGATGGCACGATGAATTCGCTCGGTTTGACATTCTTGTTGATGTATCTTTGATTCTGGTTGTATTTTATTTAGCTCTGGATATCTACTGTCACCGTTCCGCCTGTCTTCTGTTACTACTGCCTTATTTATTAGTAAAATATAATTAAAATCACTTCGATCATTACAAAGTTAATATTATCCTAAGTCCTATTTTCGGTTTCGTCTGTTATTTTACAAGGCCACTGACTTCCGAAATAAATCTTTAAAGGCAGTTTACTTGTGGTATTCTATTGTGTATCATCAAAGATCTATGTCACATCTTTTTAAGGAACAACTGCGGAAGTGTATTCATTTAATTAAATAAACCTGTAACGTAACAAACATACAAATAAAATAATCAGACGATTGATAACCTCCTCCTTTTTGAGCTCGATTAAAAAAAGATAATGTTTACAATGATTTACGAAAAAGTCACACTTACAAATCAAAGTAGGTACCAGCTTACATTCTAAACCAAAGTTTCACTCAAATAGTCTTCATCTAGTGGCCTACTTTAAATAAAATGCTTCAATATAAAAAAGGTACACGATTAAATGTATTTTTTGTTGGAAACACGAAATCCGACGAGGTGTGCAGCAAAAAGGACATAAATGTGTCCGTCAAGGTCTTATCTTATAAATAGAGGTACGACTCACAACCGTTTCTTACTTGACAATTACTTGACTCTGGTTTTGCAAATAATTTAACTGTTATTTATGAAGATAATTGGATCATCAGCTCTGACGTGTTCAAAGGATCTATTTGGATCTTCTGTTTTATATTCTATTCTTACTATTCATTCATAGTTTTTTTGCCAAGATAGCTTAATTAGCAAGCACTTTGATCCTGTCACATTATTTGTCGTTCAATAGTTAAAGTGCTAGTGCAAAACCGAGTCGGGAATTTAACTAAGCCAAACTACATCCCATGTTACTTTTTGTCCAATGTGTCATTTTAACGGTCATATTATAACTGCCTTCCATTACTTTTATGTCATTCATTTTCAACACACTTCATCATTTTTCTTTGGCATTCGCCTCCATATCCATTCACAAAACTAAATAAACCAGGTCAGCCATACGGATTGACTGTCAAGTTTAACGTTCTAATATTTAAAGTTGAAACAGCTAGAATCTCTACTCATACTATGCTAATAATTTGTTCCAGCTCTGATAAAATCTCAGTTATTGATGCATACAGTAACTTAAGCAACATTTTAGTAAAACATAGTAATTTCATAGTTATTTATTCCGCAATTCATTCACATTTAAATGTAGTCGTAACTGCGGTCTTCAAATGGACCACATCCGCTGCAAATGCGGCTAGATTATAAACTTGTGGATCTAGTTCTGCAATGACATCATACTTCAATAATCTATCTGCATCGTCGTTGCACTAAATTCAAGTAAAAGCTTCAACTTCGGTAATCAATCAATACTATTTTGTCGCATTAACTGTAGGTTCTACTAGACAAAAATCTTCTCCATAATATGGTCGAGTAACATGATTAATTCCAAAGAAATCTGTTATTAGACCGTTTGCATCCATTGGCTACTTAACCTGTCTCGGGTCATTTCTATCAGTAAGGTTATCTAGCGTTCCACTTTTTGCAGTTCCAAAAACATCGTTAAGTATAATATATATATATTCTGCTTTTAGTACTTACTACTTCCGAGGATTCCGTCTCCGTTTTATTTATTACAAATGAAGCCATTAAAGTATAGAGTAGTAAAAAAATCGTTTTAAAGGTCGTAAACTAGTATCTATGCCAGCATTCAACTGCTAGTGTTGACCTTGGTGCGGAGTTAATGCAATTATGCATGCCGCTGCATCGAACGGAATGTATTACGCAAGAGAGAGATAGCTATACTTCGTTTTATGCAATAACCATCGCGTAACTGAGTAGTAACAGAGAATACTCGTTTGTTCGTATTAAATTAAGTATCTGAATTTTATTAAGATTACGATCTCGACAAAATATGTAACTGCAATCTTGTGGCTTGACCGGTTAAAAACTCTTGGTTTTATACTAAAGGATCGTTTTAGCAATTTAAAGTGAACTTCTTTACAATGTTTTTAGTTCTTTTTCTTAGTATCGATTAGAGCCGCTTAGAACTGTGAGTTTAGTCCCTTCCTCTAAATTCACGGAGGAGACTAATACAATAGACAAAAAAAAACACCTTCATCATCTATATATTACAGAATTACAATGTAACATTAACAAGAAACAACAGCTGCTTTAAAAGTTCTAGAAAATTCTTAACAAACAACTCTCATTGTTTCTTATTTCTTACAAAAACAAACTTCACCCGGCCTTAATATTAGGTGCCTTGTTGAATTAATTGTATAATTACTCATCAGAGACGGTACACTGAAGAGTTGTAGACTTATTATCTCGCTTATTATTATGCCAACATTTTCAAGTTCAAGGTAATTTTGAAGCATTTAACACTATTCACTAAACAGCTAAGGATTAAGGGGAAATTGTACCTAGACAATTCATTATTATTGTTTGTACCCAAGATAACGTAGTGGAAACTAATACAGGACAAAACAGCACCCTAGAGAAACTACCATTAGAATAATATAGTGAAACCCTCGACTCGGACTATATATACAGCAGAAGTTTATACAGGTTAACGCGTCCCATACGTCGCATACATTAAAAATAATTGGTTCAACAAACAACCCTTCGGCAAAAAAACCCAATTTGTAACGGATCACGAATTGTAAGGAGTGAGGCTTATAATAAATAAAAGTTTAGAATATAACAATCGTAACGAATAAGTGCTTTCTTTGGTACCGGCCTTTCGGTCTGACCTCGACTCCGGTTAAGTACACCACAGCACAATATAAAAGGCAATAATAAAAAGTGAGAGCTTTCAACCCCTCGTAAAGATAATAACTGGGGTACCCCGGGCTTTGAAGAGTTTGTGGAAACACTTTAATGAGAAGCAGTCGCTTCACTTACTGATACTGGGTACAAGAACATGGCAGGAGTATAAAACATGTAAGAAATATTTAAATGATCGATATGAAGAATCGATTGAATGTAATACTTGGAAAATCGATATGTAAAAGAAATCTGTTGGCAACACTATAAAAATTGCGGGAATTAAAAAAGAACAGCGTTTAGACCGTATACAATGAGGATGAGTTAAAATTAGCAATTGGAATTTATAATGTTGGTTGGTCTCTTAAGAAGAATAAAATGGTTTGAAAAGTATCGTGAACGGAGTTTTTCTTTTTGGTTGAGAATTGAGTTATTTATTTCAAAGGCAAAGATCAGACAAAATAGAATATGAACGACCAAAGTGACACACCCTAAAAGACACATACATTACCTATTACCAGGTTAAAAGATTTTAAATGAGACAATATGGACGAAGAAGTTGTCACACCCTAAGACAACAGTTTAAGAATGTAAGACAATATGACAATGACAGTAAATAAATAATAGATGCCTAGAAAAGGCTAATACCTAGAATCGCCACAGGTGTTTCTGAACAAAGGTGACCTAATCAAGTATTCATGATGAAACTGCTACAATAAAGTGGGTTTAGGTCAGTGTTGCTTATTCATCAGAAATCCCACACGTTTCACGATCTTCTGATGATTATGTTTCTTTTATTGTTATGTCGTCATCATGTTTTTTATGGACACAATACTTTTATGTAAATGAAGTTTTTTTGGTGTTACGAGTCGGAGATTTATTTGGGCTTTTATTATGATTGGTTGATTAAATTAAAGGTGAACGACATAAAGAAAGGCTGATTGTCTTTGCGTGTAATATAAGAAATGACGATCAGATTTATCAGGTTCTTACTACAAAAGAATAGAATCTGAACAAAAAGTTTCTCGCACATATGTCGCTAGTTATTCAATAAACCATCTATACAACCAAGATAAGGAGCTCCAAAAAGCTCTCCGAAAGCCGTATATCTACTCATCACATAATATGTTCCAAGAAACATACAAACTCGTATAAACATCCCAAGTTTGTCACCCTTTGTGCACGTCTGTATTCCTCACTAGCCTGGCACCAGGGGGAGCTTATAAAGACAAATAGCCCGATTTATATCCAAACACATTAAAACTTTTTCGTGCTGTTTAGATCTTCCTTGTTACTTGTCCATTTACCGTTGACCTTTTGAATTTAGGTTTTATGCCCCTTCTTATCCTCAGGGGCTGCAAGGTCCAAATGGAAGTTATTGAGTAAAGAGATATAAAAGTTCTTGTTTTCTTTTAATGGAACAGGGTAAAATGTAACTTGGGGTGGTTGTGTTAAGCTGCCACTGAAGGTTCAAGTACTGTCTTGGTCATAAAAATATACAGGCAGCTAAAAGCAACAAAATAACCATGAACGTTGAAGCAACATAAAATAAAGTAAATGGCGTGATTTCATAACGTATGCTTTCCATATGAGTAGTAAGTCCTTCAGGAATGCTTTTAAAAATAGAAAAGTTTGTCACACCCACGCAATTATACCATAAACGGAGGGTTGTAGAAAATTAGCTACTTTTTAAGCACCATATTAAAAGCAATTTACCGACACAATATGCTAAATATTGCGTGCATGACTCCATCGTTTGTAACAATAGGTTTACACAATACAAATCTAAATTTCATTCAATAGCCACCAAAAGAATGGAATTATATCCACCTTTGTACAGTTTCACTTGTAATTATGGCAAACAGTTCAATGTAACATAGCGTGTTTCGAGCGAAGGTTAAAATAAACTTATTTACACGCGTCCCTAGCTTTTTGTGGCTTAAACGGTGAATAATTGCAGAGCTATTCTTGAGAGAGTGCTTCGATTTAAATTCTCATGCAGAATTCTCATACACAGAAATGTGGTAATTCAATAAACTCAATAGTATCAATAATGACAGTTCGATACTTAGTCAAATATTACTCCCGTTGATTAAATTTCTAGTAGGTCGTTTAGGTACACCATCCAAGCAGATTGCAAAATCTGATTCCAGACTAAAATTATCAAAATTCCATACTAAATATTAGGAAAACGGTCGTAATACCAATAGTGCGTCCTCTGATAGCAATTATCGCGGCTTTTCACGGCCCTTATCATTAACGCAGAGGTCTAATTAAGGTAACAGCCAGTGAAATCTCGCGTGCTTAGGAACCGTTTCACGCAAAGGCATTTACGTTCGCATAACTTGCTAACTGCTGGAGACCGAGCAACAAGTCTTAAAGGACTCAAAAAATGCGGACGAAGACCTTTTTTGCTATCATAATAATCCTTAAAAAATTGCTATATTAACCCTAGGCGAAATGATGCCGAAAAGTAAACTCAGCCCGAATTAAGTAAATGAACAAAGTTGTTGAAGAAAGTTAGTTTAAAAAAAATCTTTTTGAGAAAAATCTCGCACTATTAATAATTAAAAACTTGAAAGAAAACCAGAATATAAGACACTCTGTAACAGACTCCAAACAAAAGATTTGATTAATACTTATTTAAAGAAAGTAGATTTCTTTGCACTGATGAAAGAGTTGTTTCGGTTAGACATGAATTTATTATCTATTTTGACAGCCCGCAGTCACTAAGATTCGCCAGAAAAGAAATATGAAGACTGAACTCACCAATATCCACTTGAAGTTTCATATAAAAATAAAACACCCAGTAAAATATTGGAGGAAATCAATAAGAATGTTACATGCAGTCGCACCAGGAAGGGACGATCGTAATTCTTGCGATCCCGACTTTTCCTGTATCGAATATCTTACATAAATGTACGTATCCGCTCCAAATAACCAGTGTGCAAGCGAAGCCACTCGTGATTTCGAAATCCCGAAATTCATAAGCAACTGTTTCAGACCGTAACAGCAAAGTAAAGTGAGAAGAATTGGAGGTATATGTGCATTTCATCTTCAACGCAATTTCGCTCCCAAAATCCCGAATATTGAATCGGACAGATACCGCAACTAAAAGTTGTTTATGTTACATATATATGTTTCTCTCTGCTTCGGGCTTATTGTAATTCCGTGTAACGCATATCCTACCGTATATAACAAGCTAACAGCTTGTAAATGTTAACAGTTTGGATCTCCCATAACTTGCAACAATTAACGATGTTAGGGGTGGTGCCAAATTGAGGACAATAGTCCAATGTCTGGGTGGATGACTGACGTTTACTGTGTTTGGATCAAGTCGTTGAACTCTTGTAGTCTTGGCTTTATTAGTGTTTATGACATTGACTACTGTTATCCATTACCACACCCAGCGCCTAATTACTTTAGATTTTTCCAAATTACTATGTAAACCTCTCTCTAATTCCTAAAAGTATTAACCGTTCAACGACATAGTATTAAAATGAAATAAAGTCTACTTTTCAATACAAGTTAATAAAGTTATCACACAGCAAATTTAAATCCTGTTATATCATAAGTAATTTTGGCAGCTCATTGTATGCTCGAAATTCCGTAAGTAAATGCGTTAAGTGATGTTAAGTAGTCCTAAGCCTCCTGCGAAGTCCCACCAGTTTCTCATTGGTAGCTTAAGCAAAAATGGCGTATGCCATTTTGAACTTTATCCTTGAACGAGCTCTGCCGTTGACATGAGAGCAGTTTTATGATAAAAGGATGAGGAGTGTGCAAAATCTGATAATATGGAAATTTTCCCCGTGTAGGCAAGGATCACCTTGCTGCGTCAGAATATTTAAAATCCCCTCAATTTCTTCCATAGCCAATTTGTCAGAGAAGCAACATTAATTTCGCCAACGCCCTCCCAGATATTACATCAATTTCTTTTTCGAATCAGGGAGCTGTCATCGTGTACCGCTAATGGTATTGGGAACACGCGGACTAATTAAGTCGTCGCTGTTAATTTATAGCTTGTTTTCTACCGTTGGAACAGCTATAATCAAAATAAATCGCTTCCCCTTAAGACACGCAAGGGAATACAGAAAATTGGATTGGAAACTAAAGATTCCTTATTTGATAGTAACGTACCTACTTAATTGTAGTCCCGAATTCCCTCCTCCTGTTTCAAATAGTGCACGGGAACGCGAGATCTTAAACTGAGAAACATTGCATTCGAAGAAGAAAATAATGATCAAATATCGATACCGAATGTTGTTGCAGAAAGTTAGAAAGGTATACCTGTTTATCGATGGCTATCTAGGAGGTGCCGTGCAATACTGCAGGAACATTATAGCAACTAGGTATCGATATTGGTGTGGAGGGCGGTCTCGAGTTAGTGGTGGAGTATCGATTTCGTTGCCTCGGGCGATTGAGTTACCTCTAATAAGTGATCGATAATTTAGGACCGTCTTCCTACCTTGTAGTTAGGTGTACTACGATGATAATTCAAGTGTATAATGCAACGTAAATAACTGCTGTACATCTCTGCAAAACTTTAAACAAGATGATGTTGTGTAAGTGGCAAACTTTTCTCAAACTTTCTTACGATACGACTACGAGATTGTTGCGTCCTCCCTTAAAATATGTACAAAAGATAATGTTGCCCTGAAATAACTCATACTTTTATGCATTAGCAAACTCTTTTATGTATTCGCTTCAGAGATTTTGTTGTAAAATTTGTTCTGACTTTTATGAAGGTTTGTTAGTAATTTGTTCGGGGACCTACATCAAAGTTGACATTTCCTCTCGAAAACATAAATTGTAAATTCAACTGCATACCGTAATATCTAATTTATTATGTTCAGTGAGTTTATGGAGGAAGAATACTTTCAGGGACGTGGTGGACAAATAAGTTGTGACAGGGAAGATTATTATTAGAAAAAGTACGTTTCTTTTTAATCATCAAGAAGAAATAAGGAAGGAATACTGATAAGGTCCGGTAGAGCAAATAGGAGCGTTTTTATTAAAAGGACGAAAATTGTAATATCCCTGAGAGCGATTCATCATGATACGACCTCGTACGTGCTGGTCTTATACAGTGGCGAATTAGCTGCCGTAGGTATCTAGGGAGCAATCTAGAGCTGCACGAACCGGGCACCAGATAATGGAAATATCGCATTAGCTACTCTTAAGTTGTCCATCACAGATGCCGCTGTAATTGACGGGTTCAAGAACGGTTACAAAGACTTTGCGTGGTATCGTTTAATCAACGTCAATAGAAAATATTAAGGCTATTATAAAATATAGATGTGACTCACTGGTAGTAGAGAACGTAGAAAAAATATGAACAGATTTTTGCCTGATTGGAAAGGTATCGTTAAATTTGGAGTAAATGAAGAGAGATCTTTGTCTAGGAGTGGGACAAAATAGGCAAACAAAAATGAAGGTTAACATTCAAATATTTGGGTAGATATTTACTAAAATCAAACGTATACTAACTCCAAGTTATCTAGGTGTGAATCGGTAAAAACTATTCCGTTCGAACGCCGACGAGTTTTGGGTTTCGTGTACATTAAATATATTCATGGCGTTAAAAATACAGGCTTTTTCAGTAAAGCAAATAATACTTTGAAAAGTTCAACATTATAGTTTGAGCAGAAACATTTTCGTTCTGACCTCGTTTTCATACTTGGTCATGTTGTTTGTTTAAACAATTCAAGGCTTTATATCTGGTTTGCTGGCCTTTTTTGGCTATTGGATAGCCAAACAAAACTTGCGGAAACTGACTTAAGGTTTGTGAAATGAATATAGTAAGGTTTCTTAATATTCATCCTGGAGTCATAGTTTATAAAAATGAAAAAATAACTAGTGGGCAGTAAAAGCATCTTTGATGAGATTGGGTCAACCAAGTGAACAAACATTTATGCTGGACTGAATTTCACTCATCTTTCTAAGAGGACCCGACAAATAACCTCAGAGGATAGGTGTACAATACAGACACTGAGGTCTATAACTCCAACTTCAAGTAATATCATTTGGGATGTTGATTAGACTACAAAAAACTTAGTAAAAAAAGCAATCATTACCATCAGTTTTCTAAGTTCTACCATAAAATTAAAAAATTAAAAGCAGTTAAAAAGAGAGACGACCTTTTGTCAGACTCCACTGCATTCACGTCCACAGTTTCACAAAATATTGCTATCACTTCGTTACTGGAAATAGTTTCTGCCATAAAAGCGCCAATTTTCCGGACAATCAATTTGAGACACGCTAAGTTTTTCGCGTTAACCTCTATCATCAGTTTCTAAGTTCATCGTTTCTTTGTCGTAACTATCCACATTAATTAAAACGAGACGCTATCTAGCTTTGGACTTGAAGAAAGGTTTAGATTTTCTTTCTTCTTTCACAAGCTTTTAGAAAGAAACTGTCAGTCTGTATTTTCAAGTAATGTCAGTCGATTTGTGGTAGACGTTTTCGATTTACGAAATATGATTTGTATCTACGTGGTTGGAGTAGTTTTGTAGCTATTACCTGCACGCACGTTTTCTAAAAGAATTAAATCGTTGTCTAAATTTTTAGGACAAATGTTGATGAAGTCGTGACAGGCTAGTAGTTAGTATGGTTTTAACTCGCAAACTTTGCTCTCTAAGACCTATGACTGCTGACCTAAGTTCAAATTCAAGACAAGACACACACATGACTTGTGTGTTTTACAAATTAAATGTAACTTGCTTCTGCATGCGCTTCGGAAGGCACATAAATCCGAGAGTCCTGCTTTCCATCCGATTATTAGAGTGAAGGAATAGAGACTGCATTTGCGATCGCTAGTCAGAACGAAATAATCATCAAGAAAATGATCCTCAACGTTCCATATTTTTTTACACATTGTCCAATAACAACGCCTAAAATAAAAGCTTGGAACACCTCATATTTCGGGCAGCACGTAAAGGCTTGCCTTATTCGAAACTAAATTGACAGCCTGAAAGTGATATTAATTTGTACCAACCAACCGGGTTCCGTTTATTTAATTTGCTTAATTGACAAGGGTACAGTTACCCTGTTTCATCAGCTTTGTAGGTAAGTATGTGATGAGATTTTTGTTTAAGAATTGTGATTTATGTTCAGGGTTTAACGAAGGTACTCGGAGTAATGAAGGGTTGTTGTTTCCCCTTTTTTCAGTTATATGAGGGGTTATGAAGTGCAGTGAAATGGCAGGGTAACTGCTAAGCTGACAGGTATGTTTTAATTGGGGCAGCCACTCAGAAAGTTTATGGTATGTTTTGTTTGTATAAGGTTTTTAGAATGATTGTTATGTCATAGTAAATGTTTGTTTTAACTGTAAATATGGACGATCAAGTTAATTGTTGTTAGCGTAATAAAGTGCGAATTCAGAAACATGGCTTTCTGATTTTTTTCTTGTCTATCCTGTTTCGCCATAAGTAGCAAAAGTTATATTCTTGTATGATCAATTGAGTATATTTGAATTCTATAATTTTGTCAACATTCACAGAGCGTAAAGCAGTGTGATAAATTGATAATCTTAAAAACTTCAGAAGCAATAAAAAACAAAATTTTAACTACAAAACCAGTGGCATTGACCTCATTAATATTTCTTAACATTCTTCAATCTTGGCACCCAACAACTTAATCACGGCCAGGCTTCACCTACAACTTAATGTTCATTCTAACAAACAAAGGGGTCGTTACTTAATTTATCGTATTTTTATTTAACTTAGCTTGCATAATCAATCTACGTCGACACGACAACTTAATCCGTATGCAGCTGGGAACGACATAGTTTTATACAAGTTAACACGTCGATTTGATTAATTCTGAGTCAGGGCTTGATGGAAAAATAAGTAGGTTTTTAATATAATGTTTGTTTGTTTATAATTTTATTAAATTATGTAGCTACTAGCTTCTGTTGCGTGTGTGGGTGTTGTTGGTCTAGTAGCTATGCCGCTCAACGGATGAAGTACTAATGAGACTTTAATTAATACTTTCCAGTTTACCTTGGACATAAAGTATGGAAAGCTGATGTTCCCGATCCTCATTTGTGCATTTTTGTCAGTGGTTAAGAATTAAGATAGTCGTAGTCAGAAGCCAGAAAAACTGACAATGAGTCTAATCGAAAGGTACCGCGTTAATATTTCATTCGCGAAACTGATCATTTGTTACTTAGAGACAACATTATCTTTATCGAGCTATGGTTATGTACATTGTATTCCTTTTTGTTGATCAATACACACAATATAATGTACACTAGTATCTAATATCTATAGACATAACACATAAACCGGGTACAAATCTGATCACACACACTTTTATAAAAAAAAACCGGCCAAGAGCGTGTCGGGCCACGCTCAATGTAGGGTTCCGTAGTTTCCCGTCCGTCACAATAAGTGTTCCCACTTAAAAGTTTAAAAAAAAAAGGCTTTTGTTACGTTGACATACTAAGTACGCAGAAATTATTTTGTACAATCTTTTTGTCTTTTTTGTACAAAAACTGTTCTTTCTATCAAGTTCAAAATAATTTTCCTAGAAAGTCCTTATAAAGTTCTACTTTCTAGATTTTTTTCATATTTTTTAAACCCACGGGTCAAAAGTTAGAGGGGGGGGGGACGCTTTGATTTTTCCTTTTGGAGCGATTATTTCCGAAATTATTGACATTATCAAAAAATGATTTTAGTAAACCCCTATTCATTTTGAAATACCTAACTAACAATATATCACACGTAAGGGTTGAAATTAAAAAAAAAAACACTTCCCTCTTTACATATAGGGGGGCTACCTTAATAAAACAATTTTTTCCAATTTTTATTTTCGCACTTTGTCGGCGTGATTGATATACATATTGGTACCAAATTTCAGCTTTCTAGTGCTAACGGTCACAGAGATTAAGCGAGGACGGACGGACAGACATGGCGAAACTATAAGGGTTCCTAGTTGACTACGGAACCCTAAAAAAAGCGTAAAATATATCTAAAATCACCTTTATTCACCAGTAATTCCCAACATTCCTCTCTGATAGCATACCATTTTTATATCAAGTTGACAGGAAATTATAGGTTGTTTCGGATGCCTACGTGAAAGTATGTATCAAGGTACCAGGTTAGTAACAGGTACATTTATATGCAAAACATGTCATTTTTTGTGCTGGCATCCTGTCTAGATGTCGTAAATTATGTTGGGTTTAGCAATTTATTGTTTGACAATATGTAAAGGTAGATAAGTGAATGTTACTTATACATAAATAAATAGACATTACTTAGCACCTACATCGGCTTAGACCAGGGGGCCTAGACAAAATCCAAGCGCTTTCCGCACAAGCGTTTTCCGTTCACGCTAAGGACTTGGCGTTAGCGTGTCAAAAATGGTAGACAAGTTACAAATGGAACGCGAAACGCTCATTCCGCAGCGTTAACCGAAACACTCTATAATTAGGCTATGGAATAGCGTATAGTAAACGTCATAGTGACATTATTGAGTTTAAGTGTCGATGTCAATGTCAAAGGCAACCCACGCGGAAAAGTGTTGTGTGTGTTGAACTGTTGGAAGTGATTGAAGAGTAATTTATTACAAAGACGAAAGTAAACATGTTTAAATAACAATTCAAGTGAATGTAAGAACTATGATATGAGTTAGTATCATTAAAAAAATTGAATATAAAAATTTTATGTTAATAGAAAAATAGTTTTGTTGCGATGAGTATTCAATATATTATTTTTTGAAGTTTGCTAATAGGATTTATGGAAAGGCAGGTTTTTTTTAACATATTTTTTCATTTATTCCACATTTTTATTACCATTTTAACTAGTATTGGACCTACTTAAGATTATGGAATGCGTAATGTAAACAACCTCACAATGGTGCACTTATATGATTGTGGGTCTTACATTTGTTATTCCAATAAAGATAAACTTGATTCTAAACCTCAACACTTGTTTATTAGGTATAGTATTAGAATGCTAGTAGCAAACTTTGTGTTTACTGGCTCTTATGAATTCTATTTTTAGCCATGGTGATCTTTCAAGGCCTCAAACGGGACTTCTGTGGCAGAAATTAGCAGTTTTAAACGCAGTGGGTGGTGGTATTAACAAAACAGCTGACAAATGGAAAAGGATGACCATTTATTTAAATGTATTAATGCCGCAAATCATCACAAAGACTCCAAAAACTTTGTTTATCTAACCTAAAACGATGAACAAATTCCTAATCCGATATATCCACAATTTGCTCCAGTTTACGACGATTTGTTCTTGTTTGACGTCTTTGCAATGCTGCTTCATTATTTGCTTCCCAAAATAATCTCAAAGAATGCATTTTCACTAATGAATTGAACTTAAACCCACTCACAAAATATCACTGTTTACTCCTTCTTACGGTTAGCGTTAGGGTCCGATCTCCCGCTAATATAGCGTGCCGTGGAAACGCCAAAGTATCACTAGCGTTTGTCAAATGTGCCACTTGTCTACCATTGTGTTGAACATTTTTGGCGTTTACGTTTCACGCTCACTCCAACGTTCCTTTCCGCATGAGGAATAATGACTTTGTCTACCAATTTAGCAGCAGTCACGTGACATCGAGTTAGCAAATGTCAATTCCATACAATTTGATTTTTCTGTTGGCGTTAACGCTTACAGAAAAGGGATTTTGTCTAGGCCCCCTGTCACTGTTACACAACTGCCAAACGTCAAGTGCACGATAGAGACGGAACATGGCTAAGCCAAAGTTAGTGCTAAGTAACGTCTATTTATCTCACCATTAGTATAAAGTTAGGCTTAGCAATATCCTGTCACTGTCAGACAACTATCAATTACGCGTGCTAGATAAAGATGGATATAAGTATAATAAGGCCAAAGTATTTGTATTAAGGTTAGTTTATCTCGGCTGGGAGAATCTTTTATCTGTCATTATTATGGGAGGAAATGATTAATTGATCGACTGATAAAGAATAAAAGCGAGATGGTAGCCAAATTGATGAGGAATTGTATAAGCTATACTTATAACATTACGCTACAAAGCACGGCGATAGTAACTTAATACGCGGGTGAATACATGGATCTAATAACTCCTAATTAATAATCCTCCTCCTAATTAATACACATTTATAAGTACACGAAGTAAATAAATGAATAAAGATGTTTACTCATACTGACGTCAAATTATTCTCAATATACCAATAGCTATTGAAAATTACAAAAACATGTTGTTTTATTGTCTCGGATGTTAACCACAACGGCTGACGATAATACAAAAGGGAAACTTGATGTGGTTTTACATAATAGGTATTATCTAATATACAGTTTATTGGTAAACAATATTGTTAATGGAAATCTGTAATACCAGAGCTCTCGGATACGTTATCCTAGAGACGAAGATGATATGTCTCAAGTGTTTACAATTACCTACAAGTAGGTAATATATATAGTCTTCAAAATTGTCTTAGTAGGCAAATATGTATACAATCAGGTATTAGTTTAGGTGTGCAATTTCAGGATTCTATTGATCTCAATCTCAAATCTTCGCGATTATTGTCTACTGATATCCCTGAATACAGTTTAATCTAAGTAGTTAGGTACTTTAAACATAAAGGTTAAAAAAATGTAAATTAAAGAAAAGTTAGTTGCGCAAAATGAAAAGAAAGTACCTATTTGGGTTTGTTATAAAAACAAATCAAATAACACATTTTTTTTATCTAGCCTATGCTGTCCCACTGCTGGGTAAAGGCCTCCCCCAATAACACAATTAATTAACTATAAGTTTTTGAAGTTTTGTTGAAATTATTTAATCAATTACTCTTTCGACGACCAAGCGACAGCCGGCAGTCGCGCACCTTTCTATTGTGTCTCGAATCACATGTGTTCGAAAGTTTAATAAAAACATTTTTCAACACCGCAAGCCTGTGATAAACATTGATACAATTTGTCAGGCCAGCCTCAAACTGCACTCCTAAATCCGCTCACTACAAATTACATTCTCATTTTCCACCAATCAAGAGACCGAACCACGAATCTTCCCAATCTACTAGTACGTACCTAGTAACTAAGTAAACTAGCCATATTACATATACAGCCCACCCATACTTACGCTGACGCGGGCCACGGCGCAATGCACCATAAAAACCGAAGATAAGCCCGACTCACTTTTATCACCGTACCAGTCTGGTTCCATTGTCTTATGGGTCACGTCAAGGCCCTAAAACGAACTGTACTAGTTACTTGCTCACCGAAGTGGTGAAAAGAATGGAATTAATGTTTGTGTTAGATTGAGTGAGACCAGACTAGTCACTAGAGAAAACGGCTTTAAAAATGTTAGAGCATAACTGATTTGAAGATAGATAGATGAAGTTTTTGACCACATTTTTCTTGTCCATATTTACTTATATACCTTGATTTGAGGGCGAAAGTTCAATCCCATACTAATTTTAGCGCAGAACCTTTTTCAATTCTTTCAAGTTTAGCATCGTAGCCGTAGTCATGTTTAGCGATGCTAAAATGTGTTGAAAGGTGCAAATGTTGCACTGTCATATTTTTTAATGAGTACAAAGTATTTGGACTTTGTAAACGGAGCTTTTGATAAAATAGTAAAAATTATAAAAAAAATTAACATTATTTTTATTTTTAATATTGCAAGCGGTGTTTACAGAGATTGTTTATAAACAATGGAAACGCGCGACCGTCATAAGCTAGCCACAGTAAAGTTGTTTACTAGCAGTAAAAATAATCAATAATAGTGACTTATGGGCTAGCCCCACTTTTTACTCCTACTTACAGCTAAAAGCAGCACCATATGACGCGTTTACGCGACACAAACTCGCGACAAAAATAAACAGAAAATGAAGATGAAACCTAACACGGAAGAAAGGTTTCTTTTTTCAAAACACAGTCCTAACTTGAATGGGGGTTCCGATTTTAATCCTGCCTCGCTTCTGTTGTATACATAAGGGAGTTCTATTCTCGATTGCACTGCATTATTTGTGCACACGTATTCCTCGGCACCGCGCGTGTTTACACGCTCGCGACACGCCTCGTCTAAACAAACCCTTAGCCAAATATGGAAGCGTAAAATTGGGCAATATCTATCTACTTTTAAGATGGCGTTTAATATCACCCATCCGTAATAAATATGACCGAACAGGAAATAGGGTGGGTAGAGTTATAGCTTATGGACGATACAGAAATATTATGGCTAGGAATGGAGGGGAGGAAAATGAAACGATTAACACTGCTTAAGATTTGAAACTGTACTTAATTTGATACAGTTATAATTTTCAAAGATACCAGAATTTTTGAATTTTTTACAGATTTAGTCTCCGGTTACGCTGGAAGCCGACCCCAAAATAGTTGGGGAAAAAGGCTAGGGAGATGATGATGATGATGAGTCTCCTACCTCCTAAGATTGTTAGGGACACTCAAAACAGTATCTCGAAAACAACTTGCCCAACGAAGCTGAGATTTTGAAGATAAGAATTTAGTTTATAATACTTATCTCGACAGTCGGTTAAGAAATTGTAGAATTAAGGTAGTCTAAGAAATTAAGGATTCATTTGGATTCTTTAAATGTTAACTAGCTAAGAATATAATTATAAAAAAAATGCTTACAAAGTTAAATAATACTCAAACATGAATAAGTTACAATCTAAAATGTCTCAGAATATGCTCTAACAGAGTACGAAAAAAATAAATAGCGAAGATACATTATCTTGGAGAACATTCTTGGCAGATATTAGCATCGTTCATAATTTAATCAAAACAGGGCCCAGCCTCCGAGATTAAAAAAGTCATATCTTTTTTCTGTAGCCAATAGATAACGGTACACTCCTGGCGGGGTTTATTATAAAAATACTTATTTCGCGTCATAAGTCTGGCCACAATGATAAGAGAGGTCTAAATAAAACTCTTCGTAAATCCTGGAAATTTTATCCACTTTTTATTGGAGCAGCCGGTTCGAGAATATTTATATCGAGGTAAATGAGGGTAGTCTGCGAATTCAATTTTTGTACGTTTTTTTGCACAGTTTAAAATGATGGCAGAAATAAGTCCTGTTGAAAAGATGGTTTATAAAAGCTTGAAATTGGGCCATTTTAATGCAAAATTGACGTTAGGTGGTATTAAGAAATATTTATAAAATTGTGTCTAGATAAAGGCGTGATAGTGTAATTTACCGTACCATTCGATGTAGAGCTGCAATTTACAAAAAAGAAGAACATTTGCATTATGCGGGCTATGCTTCAAAATTCACTTTTAATGAGTTGTCTGTGAGGAAGTGCATATGTATCGTAACTACAGTAGATATTCATCCTAGCAAATAAAAGGCAAAATAAGAAAACAGCCGAGCTATTTCAATAAAGTTACAACTTCCTTTTAAACTAAACTTAATCTACTTTCTATCGGACTGGCATTTGCAAGAAAACTTCGTTACACAATCAAGATGTCTTCCAGTATAATAGTTGTAGTTTTTTCACGGCCGAACACCTTCACAAAAGAGGTTTACTACTCACCAAAATGACAGTTGAGACACACATGTCAAAAACATGTCAGCTGTCAACATTGACAACTGACAAATGTTTGACAGAACACAAGTACGAATATTCTCGAATTGACTGAAAATAAAACGCGAAACGCTCCATGATTTAAGAAAAATAAACAATTAACTAACAACAAAATATTCGGTCAACCGTTTACGATATTATGAACGATCAGTAAATTACGTCTTATGAATAATTGAAATCCGGATAAAATAACAGGGAACTTAGCAGAAGCCGCGGTTAAAAACATATTATGTATAAGATAAACAACAAAAGGGCACACAATATTTACCCCCAAACATTTATTGTTTGCTTAACTGGGGTAAAGAACAAACAAATAGACGATAAATATAATTAATTATTATCATAAGAAAATACTTGTTCTGTGGTAGATAATACTAGCCTTAGTACGGATTTATGAGCTGGAGGGAATGTATTAATTAAGATTAAGAGTGCTATATATTTTATGGACTAATATGGCTTCCGAGTAGTTTTAGAGGGTGGCAATTTTTTTACTGTTGTTTCTATATCAAGTAAGGATGATTCAATTAAATAATTTGAAATTATCTTGTGTGACAACACTTGACAATAAATTTGCATTCGGTTTCCCTCAATTAGGGCGATGCGACAATGACTCTTTTAAACGAAACTTCACTAAGGCCGATATAGATATACGTAGCATGTACTTCAGCTTAGCTATTCTGCGTCTCTATCTGGCCAGCATACATTGAGAGTTGTGAGACTGTGACAGCAATTTTTTTTTGCTGAGCACTTGCTATGCAACGTTTATTTATCGTTGTTTCTATACGGGACTGGATCAGAAATACTTTAACGCAACTCGTCGCACACGATGTTTAAAAAAAAACCTCATTCACACAGGTCTAGCAGTCTCGACCTTTTTCATCGTCAGCCCACTGAATCGCAACGAGCTCATTTGGACGAAGCCTTTTACACAACTTGGAAAAACCGCACTATCGTAGACTTAAATTCTTTACTGTCCTGGTGAGACAGTCTTGCAGATAATCCCTGAAGTGTCTGAATAAATAATGGTGCTTTTAGTCGAGATGACCATGCAATGCGGAACTATATCATCAATACCTATGTATGGACTAGTATGGAGTCACCTAGATAAGGCTGTATGCAATGGCATCCAACCTAGTGTCCTATTTGTGCTTGACTATCTATAGTGCTTGTGCATGCATATTTACGGCAGTTTCTATCAAGAATTTGTCTGTAATAAGGAAATTACCCGCAGAAGAGGAAGTGTTGCAGACTTTGTATAGACATCGGGCAAAAAATAGCGACTTAACATGTAACTAAATAATGATCTTAACGAACTGAACTCGAATGATACCGTGCTTTGTTCTTCTTTGTTGTTGAAATTCAGACACACACACAACTCTTCGAATATTAAAACTCGGACTAAGTCGGGGGCAAAAGCTAGTAGAATACCTATCTTACATTTCAAACATTTAAAACTAATGGAATCACCTGTCTCAGCGAATTTCACAATTGCATTTCGTAATATCTGCGTTTTTCGCAAAACAAGCAGTTTTTACATAACATAACATTTGAATAACTTTTTGCTGATTATTCGGAACTTTTACATCGCGGAGACGCGTTCTGTAGTTACTTAAATTCAACTTACTCCATGTTGTTATTTTTGTTATCTTTTTAGGGTTCCGTAGTCAACTAGGAACCCTTATAGTTTCGCCATGTCTGTGATCTGTCTGTCTGTCCGTCCGTCCTCGCTTAATCTCTGTGACCGTTAGCACTAGACAGCTGAAATTTGGTACCAATATGTATATCAACTATGCCGACAAAGTGGTAAAATAAAAATTGGAAAAAAATGTTTTTTTAGGGTAGCCCCCCTAAAGAAACATATATGTAAAGAGGGAAGTGATTTTTTTTTAATTTCCACCCTTACGTGTGATATATTGTTGGATAGGTAATTAAAAATGATAAGGGGTTTACTAAAATCAGTTTTTGATAATGTCAATAATATCGGAAATAATCGCTCCAAAAGGAAAAATTAAAGCGTCCCTCTAACTTTTGACTCGTAGGTTTAAAAAATATGAAAAAAATCTGGAAAGTAGAACTTTATAAGTACTTTCTAGGAAAATTATTTTGAACTTGATAGAAAGAACAGTTTTTGTACAAAAAGACAAAAAGATTGTACAAAATAATTTCTGCGTGCTTAGTATGTCAACGTTACAAATAGCCTTTTTTTAACTTATAAGTGGGAACACTTATTGTGACGGACGGGAAACTACGGAACCCTACATTGAGCGTGGCCCGACATGCTCTTGGCCGGTTTTTTTTTTTAGATTTTTAGCGAGGTTAAGGAATATTTAAAAGGATTTGGAGAGAAATTTCCCATGCAGTGGAATATCAACGAATAAAAAAAAAACATTTTTAACGAGACTTAACGACCTACGCAAAAAAATGAACCAAAACGTCATGAAACAAAATGGTTACTTACCTCATCGAATCCATGATAAATTTCTAAAACCACAAAATGTACGGGTATTTATTAATTTTGCATGAAGTGATAGCTAAAATTCCTATATTACGCAAGTCATAAAATTATCTGATATTAAAAATAAAATACCTTCATACCGATTAAAAAATATATTGTTACGAAATAGTAAAAGCGTTACTAATCGGGCAACACTTACGGACAACAATAGATGTAACTAAATGGATAAAAAACTTGTTACTTAAATATTTAAGTAAATACGCTAAAACGTTTCACTGCTAGTAATTTCAGGGTATAATTTCGTAGGTTTACGAAGTAAGCTACGTATACTTAATAATTTCAATGTGTTTAAAGTTTTTGCCACATTCAAAATTTTCAAGTAATATTAGTAAGTTTCTATACTTAGATATTTTTTTAAAGCCAGCCGTTAATAACGATCATTTGGCAATAATTTAAAAAGTTTACATACCAAGAGTACTGTAACAGCATTTCAATCAAGCATTGAACATAAACTCAACAAGAAATCAAATCGTAACCGCACTTCAAGAGAATGAGGGCAACGCTCCACTTTCCGGCTAAAACCGGTTTAGCTGTCGGGACCAACACGGCTGCTACTTTACCGTTCCGATTACACGTAAACGTGCTTTTTACAACGACTATTTTGAATTTTGAATATCCTCGTAGGTGTTCCAAAGATGGTTCGATTTTTGAATTTGTTTCGAGCATGACGCATTCTCCTATGACGGTAGTCTGCGGCCATGGCTATAAAAATGTGGCAGGACTGCCAACTTTCTAACATTGTGAGTTTTAGGATTTTCCACGCAGTTAAACATTGTTGTCACGAACTAGTGTGGTGATTGGCAGATGTTTTAAACGACACTTGTATAAATAAATACATAACCAGAGCACAGAGTATCTACGTAACTTACTTAATAAAACAATAAATATTGGCCGTCGGGCGGTAACCAGAACACCGCTTAATGTGAAAAACATGAATAAAAACTACCTCAGTTTATTTTGGTCCACAAAAAATATTTTCCCGCCAGATTTTAAACGACGTTTTAAAATTAATTATGGAACAAGCGGCGGAAATTCAATGACATCGTCTTTCCGATGGCGTTGCCGGAAGTTTTTAATTTTTTTCTGGTAAAGCAGTGAGGCACAGATAATTTATGGCGTTATTTATTGCAGTAAATAAAGCATGTTTATATAGTTTTTTAACTTTGACTTCAAATAATTATTTCATGGAACTGCAATTAATTACTTAGCCTTATGGAGCTATTATAAACAATACATTACGTAGCAATTACCACTATGGTTATTATTTATCTAAATATGTCAACAAGCGGCCGCAACTAGTAATTAAGACCTACTCAGAGAAGCAACGAATGAGATGACTCATTAGTTCTATTAATTGCCGCCAGAGGCCGTACTACTTTCAAACCCTCAAGTTTCATTGAGTGAATTATCATGTCAACCGGATCTTGCAGCCCTGTCATGACTTTAAAGGGCATTAGGGCCCGGTTTCCACCAGCGAAGAGGAGAGATGTGTCATACAACCAATCAGCCTTCGTCATTTTGACAGCTCAGCGCCTAGCTTCAGCACATACAATATCCAATTGGTTAATTACGAGACATCTCTTTTCCTCTCCGCTTTGATGGAATCCTCCAGTTTCTGTTTTTGGCTGTCCCCGGTCTAGTGATGTTGGTGGGGTGACCCCGTGCTTCGGTTGGTCTTGCGCCTGATCACATGTGTCATACTCATATTGCCGTCCCGTCCCATGAAATACCATAGAAAATGAGAGAGAAAAGATAGGAGTGCATTTTTGTATTTTGACAGTACGATTTGTGCTTTACTATTAGCTAGTCTTCATTGAAGGGTGAAGTATGCTACTGATTAAATAAAGTTAGCCTGCAGCGATCAGCTTTTTTAATGAAAATCGTTTCGGTTAACCATTTGAACATTGTTCTGGGTTCGAACAAAGTACTAATCAGACAAGCAATAAGCCACCAGGGTAAGGAATAAACACAGTAAGTTCTTCAATGAGAATCTTAAGCACTTTTTTCTTATAATTCTACATTGTTGTGATTCCTACTATGAGAAATTATACAGTCACACTATTGTTAATAATTAATTATCACAGGTGGAGTTTCGTTTCTCTGAGGTTTTTCACATACTGTGTGTTATTGCAATTTCAAACTTTATGAACTTAGCTATAAAATAGGAAATCGGCTAAAGATTTTAACTGTTTGCGTAAGTGTTACAATTTTAAACACATGAGTCATCGCGATAGAAAATAAATGATTGTTGCGTGAATGTCAACTTGATGATAAATTGAAATAACTGCTGAAGAGCAACAATATAGGAGGTATGTAACTAGTAAAACTGTAAAACTAAATCCACTGCGTCTGTCAGTCTGTGATAAACTCAATCAAAATCTACTGAACGGAATTTCATTCGATTTTAGCTAACAGATAAAGTGAAAGGAAAGTGGAAGGTTTAGGTGTGTGTACATGCTCAATATAGTTCTTTTTAAAAAAGCAAATCAGTAACACTCGAGCGCGGCTGGGGCAATCAGCTAGTATATTATAAATGTATCAAATGACGTCACATTTTTCTTAGACTTATTCTTTTTGAGCGCAATAAGATAAACAATGCATAATTTATATATGTTAAGATAACTTCTTATTCGTTTAATTTTTGTTCCTAAATCTTAAAAGTCTGCTACTTTTTTTTAACAAGTAACTAGGTAGGTATGTCAGTTGACTTTTCATTCTGTGCGTCGTAATTCTAATTTAAGGGTGAATCTTTACAGCGTTATCGCAAAGAGCACATAAAATTGAGAAGTCTAAAGTCTAGGTTGTAAAACATGCTGCCTACAATTTATTCCCAAACTTTATAGTTTATTTCAAGTACCTACCCATTGTTAAGATAAGTAACGAGCTGTGCCCAGCGTAAAGTTAGTATCAAATTATTGTGTAATAGCAGTACTATCTGTTAAATGCTATCATTATCTTTGGGTGTAAATTATGAATGTTCACCTACAAAAGATAGGTATAATTGTTACGAGGCCAAATAATTATGAAGTAACATAATTATTGTTACGGTATTAACTTTTTTTATCGATACAAATGACAACACTACTTCGAACTCAAACGCGTTTGAATTTAGAATGAAGAATTGTGTCTCTTTTCCCGCCGTTTTTACTTGACAAACGTCATGTGGATAAAGATTTTATTAGTTAGCTAACAAATTCATAGAATCTATTAAAATAGCAATATACGATAATTATCAATTTGGTTAATTAGGTTGGTAATCCGGAACTAACCCTAAACTGATTTTAACAATGAAACCACCAGTTAACATTATTGATGGCAAGCTCATTGACTGTTGTTAATTCAATTTTTCAATCACAGCAAGTCAATCCACAATTGACATTCGTGTTTGACAGTGTTTGAGATTTTGTGTAGATTCCGGTTCCAAAATTCAAGAGTTAATAAGTAATCAGACCACAAACGGTGTGAATAAAGTTGCAATCATCTTCTAGCTACTAATTAGTACTAAAACCAACAAAGTTAAATAAAATACAAACATTACTTTGTGTTAGTACCCACAAAAGATTAACAGAGACAAAAAGCATCGTTAAAATTATTCTCACACTACTCTAATGGCCGAGTTACAAAACACCATTTTGAAAATGACATTTAAGCAGTTACTAGAGCCGGACCAACGAACTGAAAAAAGAAATGAACGGTTCTAACTTTTTTCACATTAGAACAATACAAGCAGGTATTATGTGACTGAAATTAGTTACTATCGAAAAGGTTTTTCTAGTAAGAACACTACGGCTAAATTACCTGAGATATCAATCACAATTTCTCTTTCTAAAAAAGTATATTAGGTTTTTTCCACAAACGTATTCGACAGCAGTAATAACTAAAAAGTTTCGTTATTATAATTATATGGTACACAACCAAAATAACAATACAATGAATAACAAAGAACTTTTAACCTTTTTTGTTGGCTTACTGCGTTTTAAAAAAAGATAATTTTGTAATTCGTGTTGTAGACGAGAATTCCTCTTTAAATTGAGTTTTATATTTGTCTTTAAGGTGCCATATAAAGTGCGAATATAATTACTATAAGACTCGATAAAATATAAAATACCGATACTGACAGCTGTCAACGGTCCCATCACTATCAAATATTCAAAATGTCCGCCGCCTGCAGAGTGTTGCGTGCACTTCAACGTCCTTTGCGTGATTCTCCAGTTATTACCAATGTACAAATCGTCGCCATCCGCTGGACGTGATGCCTGGTAAACTGTCATGAAGGCATCCAATCAAATGAACGTACCTCGTTTACCTAACTATTCCCAGTTTTAAGTTGACTCTCAATTGTGCTATTTTGAGCTTGTAATATGCACAGAGCATGAACACTTACTTTGCATTAGTGAATGCAATAACTACGCTTAATCTTTATTTTAAAATAAGCTCCGTAGTCTCCAAAAAGATATACTTACCTGCTTGGTATACTCAACATACACAAGGACTAAATTATTACTTAACAAAGAAACGAAATACGAAAGAGGTTCAGTCAGTATTTTTTGTTGGCAAGACGGCAGGTGGCGATCGGCGCGTTCCGATTCGCTGCGTTCAAGGACCCAGGCAACCCCTAACTTTGATGGGGCAACTAATAATGATACCGCTCCGATTGCTTCCACGTAAGTTCGTTTTATGGTACAACAGACATGCACGACATGGCTTTACCTTTCAAACTTACCCTTTTAAGTGGTTATGGTTGTAAAAAGTAAAAATATACACGTCTAGTCTAGACTAAAGGCAGTAATTGAGACCTTCGCGGAGCTTTCGTGTAGTTTATGTTTAAGTTTATTTCCCTTTTTGATGATATTGTAACTCCAGCGCAATATTAACATTGCACCTCTGCTTAATGGTTTTATTATACACTAAAGTAACAACTATCACATTGTTTTGGGAACGGAACCTCCATTATGCGAGCGACGTGACTCACGGCATATTTCTCAGATTTGCTCCATAAAGTCCGTCGAATAACAAATTTTACATTACAATTTCTTACAAACACCATATTGAAACATTGCCAGCCAAGTCTAGTCCTTACAAGGGTGAATGTTATATGTACATTAGAGTTAATGTAAGTTACTTTTAAGGTTTCCAGCGTGGCTGGAAAGCAATAAAAGCGGAAACTTGTGCGGCGATCGCTCGATACATTCGATTCGGTCTGTGAGTCACCACGAAATCGAATAAGGTACAAAGTTTGTGAAACTCCGAGCGCGGCCCACCTTACATTAAACAGTTACGATTGTGTATTGTGTACGATTCAACCAATCGCATCAGAAAGTTTGACAGCAACTTGTAATCTCAGTTTCGATCTGTCAAACGTACCTGTGATTTACCTACGTTTTTGACATTGATTGAGGATCGTGTCTACGGTTCGTCGACAGGTGCCACAAAAGGTAGCGCTTCTATTCCATATGGTTAAAACTAAAAACGGCATCAAAAGTTATTAAAGGGGTTGAGAGAAGAGGATATTTACTAAATCTTTCCCAGGTATGTTAAAGTTGAGGCTTTGTATACTATCATTTTATTAAATAGTAAACATAAACTAACTATTTAGGGCACTTAACTTAGTCTACAACTGCGAAATTTGTTTCATACCCTGCTGAAACTAGCGTCATTATGAAGGTTTTGAACTTTTTCTCTCTCATATTTAAGCTAGTTCTCCTACCTAAAGACTGAAGTTTTTAGCAACCAGAGTTACTCCTTTGATTGTCGTCCAATTTCCTGTGATCGTTTTAAAACCCTTTTTGGCATAGTTTGAATAGAACGTAAAAAACTCAGGTCAGATACAGACCCCGAACTAACTCTAGTACAATTTGTTTTAGAATTCCCCTTTTGGCAGGACTCGCGACTTCAAAGGCATACACGCTTTCTATTTATTATCGTTTTATTTTGCTTATTTCGTTATTCTGTTCTTTGTTTTTGAATTTTAGCAGTACTTTAAATTATTTATAACACAATACTATGGTTAGGTAAAGCTTTGTTATTTGGTTTCCGTGATTAAAGAGATTCAATGCAGTAATTAATTTCCAGTTAGTTATTAGGATAATTAGATAATTAGGATTTTATTTCAACAATCCATACTAATATTATAAATGGGAAAGTGTGTCTGTCTGTCTGTCTGTCTGTATGTTTGTCTTTCTTTCACGGCAAAACGGAGCGACGAATTGACGTGATTTTTTAAGTGGAGATAGTTGAAGGGATGGAGAGTAACATAGGCTACTTTTTGTCTCTTTAATATAATAATATTAGCCTATAACTGTCCTACTGCAGGGAAAAGGCCTCTTCTCATACAGAGAAGGCACGAGCCTTGATCACCACGCTTGCTCAAGGCGGATTTCCTCATGATGTTTTCCGTCACCGATGTCTGTAATGTCCAAGATAAACTTTAGAAAGTACATATTTATGAATTGAAAAAGTCACATTGGTACTTGCCCGGATTCGTACCCACAACCTCCTCCTTCATGGAAGACGGGTGCCTTAACCACTAGACCAATACAACATTCATGATTCAACAATATGATTAAATATGTAACTATAATAAATAATTATCCTTAATCCTTATGTGGCCGCTTTTGTCTATAGATGACAATAAAACCAGAGGCCTCTTCAGGCACGAGAATCGATCGCTCACCCACCAGGCTAGCTCAAGACGGATTGTTGGACGATTTCGGTCATATTTTCCTTCAAAGATAAACTTTAGTAAATCTAAAAAGACACATTAAGTACCAGTGATTACTGATTTTGACTTATCATACCGGCACTGTTGTGTGAAATAAACGTATTTTCTTTCTTTTCTTTTTTTCATATATAGACAAAAATATATGTATTCTTGCCTAATAACAAACTGGATAATGATTTAAACAAGTTAAAGCCGTATTATGAAAGCGGACGAGGTCGGGGCAAAGAGTAAGCTTATAAAATGCCTCTTCACTAAGTAGCTAGTCCTTCAAACTTGTTAAGACTCGGAAGTTTGTCGCGAAGAGTTTAATAGAATTCCTTGCTCAGTTTGTGGGCTGGAAATTATTTTTAAATGATTGATCAGCAAATAATTCTATAGAAATGACTCCTTCATTAAAAGTGTTATGTTAGTCGGCAAAAATAGCTATTATTAGTAAATTTGTTGGTGAGTATTTTATACATATATATATATATATATATATAGGTATACCTATGCTTTTCTTTTGATCTTATCAAACAGTTGGTTCGCCATTTGTATCTAAACCTCTATTAGATTTTTAACTAAGAAAATAATTAGGTTCAAGGTAGAACTGAAAATTTTACTTCTTGTAGCTTTATGTGCTGTATCAGTAATTGTAAAAATAAATAAAAACCCGGTTACTAAATAAAACATCAATGTACTTCACTTTTTGTCTTATTACATGGCTTAAGTATCAAAAGACACCTACATTTACTTAACTTGAAGCCATATTAGATTTAAACAAAATCTAAAATGGCGTCAACTCAAGTTGAGACGTTAAAATTCAGCATGAATTAGGGCATAAGAACCGGTTTTTCCCGGTTCTAAAAGAACCGGGAATTCCCGGTTCTGAGAGACCCTGACAGAACCGGTTCTGTAAAACGAGGAACCGGTTTTTCGGTTCTTTCGGTTCTCTCTTAAAATAAATTTAGAAATAATATTATCTCTATAATACTCTTTATCCTAAATATCAAGTTATTATCCATAGGACATAACCTACAATGGGCTAATTTTTAATTTGCCAGCCAACAAATAAAAACACATTATTTTAACAAAATACAACATTATAAACATTTTTCATTACTATACCAAAGTTCTAAATCAATTTTCAGAGATTATATACATTATATAACATTTAATCTCTAAGTTTCACTCAGTGTAAATGCAAAGTTTTTTGATTATAAAAAATGTTATTTATAAGTGCTGTAATGGTAGTCAGTTACATTTTTTATTTCTCGTGCATTGTAGAAATCTCGGAAAAAAAATTAACGAAATTACGTCTCCTTCCTTTAATATGGGATGTCAGACTAATATGATTGTATATTTATTATTTATTTATTATAGTTTACACTAAACGATGAACACCAATTACATTGAGTAAACAGAGACATGTTTAAATAGGTATAAAAAACACACACACAGGAAAGTAAAAGAAATTAAAATTACAATAAAAAATTACGAAGTTTAAATAGATGTCTGTGTTCAATTCTCAGATTATTAATTTTTTCGATTCTTAATAGTTGAAAATCCGTTTTTAATCGTCTGTTTGTGTTGACTTCTATACCACCAAACGGCACATGGTAACGAGGCGTGACTTGTCTGCTTGTACCGTAGTTAGACAAGTCACGTACTTTTCATTAGTCTTTTTTATTTGGGGCATATGCATGAAAGTTATGTTGCATGTCTAAAACAGCGATCCAGAATACCTAAATACGTTGGCCCTGTAGGGCCAATGCCTGCTGGGGATGCGGAATTGTTCGAAAGAGTTACCGTGCCCCGTAACATGAAGGGCAACTGAAGAAGCATGAGTTGGTTTTAGTCAGTAAAAGTCTGTCCCGCCCCAAGTCATTTGACGATTCCTTATCCATAATCCTTTTTTACATTCTTACTCGCACATTAATACGAGAAATGTAACAATAACTAGGTTTTATAAAAAAAAAAAAAACAGTTTATTTCAGGTATGAACCCATAGCAAAAATTACAACATTACACACAATAAATACAATAAATCTAGATTACACACAAAATTAAAATATAAATTAAATTAAAATTAAAATCGAGATCGAGATCAGCGCATACCAACCAGACCTCACAACATAAGGTACACTAACTCCGGTCGCAACATTATTATTTATTTCTCTAACGAATTACATATTTTGAGTTTTTAAATATTATCTCACAGACTTGACTTAGAACTTTGGTGTAGTAATAAAAAGGGTTTATTTTGCTCTACGCAAATATTAAGTTTATTTTAGTTGGCCGGCTTTTTCAAAATTAGCCCAAAAATGTTGAAGTTTAAGAAACTAACGATGTTTTTAAGGGACATTAAGGTAAATGCTCCACGATACCCCACAAAATAAAAATTTTTGACAGTTGTTTTGCAATTTGCAGCTCAGCCTCGGATAGTATGGTAATAAAAGTTGTATTCGCGTTAATGACACATACTATCCGATAGTGAGCTGGCAATTGTAAAAAAACGTACTACTACTTGAATTTCGGTGTTGACTGTTGAATTGTTGCCAAAAATAGTTAAAAGCGGTGTTTTAATTTGAGTATAATTAAAAAAATATATAAATATGCTTAACTAATAAAGTGTGTTTTATTTAGACCCTTTTCAACTAGAATTTATGAAAAAACCCGAAAGAACCGAAAGAACCGGGTACCCGGTTCCGTCTAGAATTTAGAACCGAAAGAACCGGTTCCTAAAATAGGGCCGGTTCTCGATGCCCTAGCATGAATACAAAACTAACAATGAAGTTAACTAACTAAAATAACGTTACTCGCACCCCAAATGTCAAAATATAATACACCTTACCTACAATGAATAGAGTTTTAAATTTCGTGTTCGGTGTAATAAAATTTAATAACAATAGAATGAGAATGACAGGGCTGTCCCGTCGCGGTGGTCCGTGTAAAATATGGCACCACAAGACACCCGTCGTTTTATTAGTTTTAGCTATCATGGCAGACCGTTAAATTCTCACTTCGTTTCTGTGTAATTTACCAAGAAAAACCCGCCAATTTTAGTAAAGTATGATTTTAGCACACCAAATGTCAACCCAATTCAAAAATGGACACAACAAGCAACACAATTTTAAACCAATTATTACGACCTAAACACCATTCGTGCCTGAACTTGACAAAGCAATTTCGGGCATTAAGAGAATAATAACATTAATTAATAACAAATCCCCCATTTCTAGTTGAACACAAAGCGTATTAAAATTCCGAACTGCCAGTATGGACCGAATAATAAAACGAGATTGTTATGAACAGGGATGTCAGAAGCAGGAAGGTAGCGACACACAGCGGGAAACGATGTGAGGCAGCCCTATGGAAGGGAGATATTCCACTTTCATAACATGTCACAGTTCCATGGCAACACGTGTCAAAGCCGGGCGAACGTGTTGAAAAACATCCCCTTCTAATGCGGCTGGACCATGAAGCAGCAAACCAGTGGAGTGCGTATAGGCATGTTTTTGTTCTAAATCAAAGTCACCAGATAACGAAGGGGTGGAGCTAAGCTTCGCCCGCTGTGATTGGTCGATGAATTTGACAACTGATTTTTTAGGGATTGCAAAAGGGTGATTAAAAAAATATCGATATCGATAATTATTCAAATTATTAGTTGTATAAGACCCGATTTTGTAATAAAACAGGGTTTTATAAAAATAAGGTTATATTAAAAAAGGTTTCACAATCAAGCAGTAGCTTAAATAAATTAATAAAAAAATAATACACTTGATTATAAAACGGAATAGTTAAATAAAAAACGAAAATTAACCCATTTTTCTTTAACTTCCGGAATATTTGGAAATCTAAAATGAAAACATTAAAACAAAACGTTATTTTTATTTTACCATTAAAAATTATCGATAAAATAATTTATCTACTGTGTTTTGTGAAGTCACATCACTTCAGGACACAGTACGAAGTACTTACGAATAGAAAGGGATAGACTTATCTAATATTCTAGTGAAAGTAAAGGACTTTTTCAAAAGACATCAACGCGGTATGACTTTTTTCGAAACCAACCAGTTTAGCTTGAGCTCTCTAATTACCAAAAATGTAGATGAATATAATCATATTTTACTTACCGATGAAAATTTTGCCATCTTTTTTATAATTAGATGTTTTAGAACATTTTCCGCACCATTTTATTGCACATGTACTCATTTTTGCTTCGGTTTTATACGATAAATGTATTTTTAGGTACCGAAATTAGGAAGTGTGCACGGATCCAACAACTGGTCAGTACTAAAAATTGCACTCATACCTGCGTCTCTTATAAGTGATATTCCATTTAAGTGTCGTGAGCCCGAATCACCCGTATGAGCGGTCAAGTGGTTGTATAGTCTTTGGGCTGGACGAATGTTTGCATGTGTTTGCAAATGGGCTATGACCAGATATCTGTACGTAGAGAATATTTATTACCTGAACTTTGAGGGACATAGATTGGATCTCCTTTGAAATGTCAAAATAAGAGATGAAATTTTTATTGAACTTGGTTTCGTACACCGACAATAACGGAACATTTGAAGGGTTACAAAAAAAATCTTTTTTATACCGCATAATCTTCATTAAAAATGGCTCTATGGGCTAGATTTTACATTGTGAGATTGCGAGTGAACCAGGGACACAACTGGTTATAAAACCAATCCAAGTACTGTACATCCAAGTCTCAGTGGATTGTCTCCTTGGAGCTGCGGTCATCCTGTGGCCGACTGGCGGGTCGTGAGTTCGTGACTAGAAGGTCAATCAGCTTGAAGATATAAGCTGTGCTTCTTATATTTTACTGTACTGAGTTCGTTCACTTTAATCCTGTCCATCTATCTTCATGTATAAAGAGACGTAACCAACACACTGGCGAAACTACTGAAGCTTAAAGTATGAACGGTACCTATTTTCTTTGGGAAATTAAACTTCTGATGGGATAAAATTTTCACTAGAAGTCAATTTTGTCTGGAAGGCGAGTTACTAGTTAGTTACAAAAGCTTATTTATTTCAGTTTCAGAAACCTACTAAAATTAGCTTTGGTTTTCCAAAGGATAGGCAAAAATTATTGCTTTATCTTTTGAAGAAATCTTTGCTTCCCTAACACCTAGTTTATAATATTTTGATTTGGCTACAAGATACGTTGCGTTTCGTTACACGCTTCGGTTACTTCCATTCCGTGAATCATGTTACGTCAAGTGTTTTCTTATCCGCCATCTTGAAAAAAATCATAGACCACGTGGTTTCAAGTGGTGCTTACTTGGACTTTTTAGAATCAATAAATGTGGATATTTTTGAACCCTGACGCAAAAAGAAGGGTATTTTAAGTTTGACAGCTGTGTGTGTGTGTGTCGGTCTGTCTGTTCTAGGCATCATAGCTCTTGAACGGGTGAACCGTTCTGGAAGCGTTTTTTTTTGTTGTTATATGAAAGTAGATTATCTAGCGTTTGTTCTTAGACATATTTCATTAAAATCGGTTCAGCTGTTAAACTAGCAAAACAGTTATCAACTGTTTTGTTAGTTGCTAGCCAGTTTTCAATATATTTGAACCAATAAACGTGGATATTTTCGTTTTTGTCCTTTAAACACGTGTACAGAAATAAAGTACTTAGGCGCTTGTTATTTCAATTCAGAAAAAAGGTGAAGTAAAGGTTTATCAAACGTAGTTAAGGAAAAAAATCCAAGCATTATTTATGTGGAAACCCGCCACATTGTGTGAAAAATTCACAGTGTCTTTCTGACGCTTTCGAAGTAATTCCGAACAATTTGTCTTCGCATTTCGGTACCCTATTAGCACTGTCATCTCTTGAGTTGTGATCTGTGGTCTGTTAAAATATCAATCATTAAATGTCTGTCTCAACATTTATCATAATTACGGCGAGCGAAATTTCAGGCTTGCTCAGGAATTTATTCTACCGTGGCCGTTTGAGTTAGTTTGGCTCTTTTTTGTCGTTTTTAGTTTCTTGAGCAAAGATCGGAATTAATTATAGTTCTATAGCTATCTAAATTTAAATTAAACTATAACTCTCGTTAAATCAAGGTAAAAAAAATACCATGTTTAGTAACAATTACTGTCATTAATTTATTATACAGTAAGTAAGTATTAAGTTCAATAGACCGAATCCTCGAGTATTTTGAAGTAAAGACGTTTCAAGGTCACTCTTACACCTTTCCTCCAATTTCGTAAGGTCAAGGACACCAAATGTTTCCATACATTATCCGACCTTTGTTGTGTAGAAATACAATGTTTGTATTGAATTAAATAGGTATATGTACCTATATCCTTTTAAACCAGGATAAAGTTATCGGTACATTACTTTTTTTAATTATGTAGGTAATCGTTTTATTATTGCTGATAGTTATGAGGAAAATGCAATTAATTTAAAATAATGAATCGTAATTACGGTTTTAATTCAATAACCACACTTAATTAAAAAACAACCATTGTTCAATTTTATCAATTTTGTTTATTATATTACTACATAGACTATCTGTATAATACAGTAATCTGTGCATGACATTATGGGTAAAGCTGCACGCTTTGCCCATAATGAAGTTTTAAATCGCGTTGAAGTACAGATCCAAACCAAAAAAATATTCAAAGTCAATTATTCCCATATTTCCATTTTTTAATTCCTGTCTTTTATAAGCCCTGCAATTCCTTATCAAAATCCTTATCATTATTCTCTCAAACGTAACAAAATACCGTGTTAATAAAACTTCTCAGTAACTCGACGACTATCCTTGAGGCGGATATCAAAAGATGAAGTATTTTATATCAATTTGCGCATCCGTGCCAAGTATATATAAGTAGCTCCGTTTCCTCCCGGTCTTAGCTTTTTAATGGTGCCATTTATGGGGGTGGGGTAAAATACCCGTATAAAGGAGGACGGACCAAGAATTCCGATGATTGCAGCGTGCCCAGAATACTCCATAAGTCTTAGCAGTTAACATTAACGGACGTCTCCAAATATCCCTTTCATAGCTCTTAATATCCTATATTTCACAACTCGAGAGACGATTGCGAAGAATTAAATTAATATTCCGCGGCTTAAAAGATTTCACGGAAAATTTTAAGGTTATTGCAGTCAAAATGTTCTATGGGCGCGAATGGACATTGATTGGCCATTGTGAGTTGGCCACAATGAGCAATCATGGATTCATGGGGGTCTAGAGCTAATGGTAGCTGCTTGGCGCGAAACGCAATTCATTACAAAGCCTGTTTTGACAGCCCTCGACATCACTCGTCATCCACTTCTAACATCCAACGAATTGATAATCCTATCGTGTTTATACGTCACTTATTTCCCGAATGACAGCACGTCCGTTTACAATTAAGCAACGTATAACGAGCACGTTATTCGCGCACGGCTCGATATTAAGCCTCCATTGTGAGAGTGGAAAGCAATCGGAAACCATCGAAACTAGTTTCAACGGAAATCACCGCGAGATAGCGATTAGACAGACCAGATAAATTGCTATTTTTCTTTAACCTTCAAATTTCGTCAAACTCGATAAATGTCGACACTCCGAAACAATGTCTAAATTCAACCTTCAAGAACACTTGAACCTGTTGATTTTAGGGGTAATTTTAAGTAAATTTTCGGAAAATTATCACTGAAGGAAGACCAACAATCGAGTCGCTTAGAAAATCAATTAGAAGCTTGTCACTATGGGAAGGTAATGATCGTTGGGGCCTATTTTTAACTCGAGTGCTTTGTTCACGATACCCTCGGGGAGCATTCCGTCGATGTTCGTTTAATAGGGATCTATTGTTGTATCGTATCCCGATTAATTACGACAGTTTATTGTAACCTCTTAGAGCTGAGGGGCCAGATTGGAATTTTGTATGACTTCATTTACTGCTTCGTTGCGCTCGCAGAATGCACTAAAATCGTTTGAAATGAAATTGGTGTGACGACATTATGTGTTACCTGTGTTGTCCTCATTCGAATCTCGGTGAAGCGACTCCATTATTCGGAAAGTTCCATCCTGTTCATTTGGTTCTAATTTTCGATTTCATATTTCAAAATGTTTGGAGCTTAGATCTCCGTTTTCGTGGAACTAATTTTAATCCTCCGCACCTAATAGCATGTTAATAGTCTTAGTAGCCGGTAAAAGTTAAAATTAGCTTTAAAAATATCATCATCACAAAAACCTTTCTAATATTTTATATCAACACCTAGTTTCATTACGTTTCCATGAACTGTTAAATAAACAGACATAGTTTTCTTAGCCAATGTAGTGGCAATATGTACTTCGGCAATCATCGGAAGGTTTCGGGTCCAAGATTGGTGCTTTTATCGCCTTCTACGGTACCCTTGAGGAACATATAGCTGTACTTTAATAGGGATCCATTGTGATATCCGCTGGTTTAATTACTGGTTCAACTGATATTGAGGATGCTCTGTAGGTCAATAGGATGTTTGTCCATGGCTAATTAGTGAACAAAATTGAGGTTTTATTGTGCGAGAATAGCGCAGAAAAAAATACTAGAAGTAATCTGAAGTAGTATTTGATATTTGAAAGGAATTGGGAGAACGCTATCCGACAGATCTCAAGATAACTAATTACAGTAATTAGGTACTTAACAGAAAAAAAAACTTTTTACAATGAATGTCGACAATCAGACAAAATTAGACTGTTTATTTTCCCATAATTTTAATGCTAGTTTTACAGTCAATAACGTTTATAACGATGAGATCAACGACCCCATTAGGTTTAGCCAAACAAATCTAGCTTGTTTAAAAGATTTAGCAACTCGATAATGCTTTGAAAAGAAGCCAAGTCGCTTTAAACCAATTTCTAACACCGAACAGCGTAGCATTTTCTAGACTACAGATAATCTGTGAACATGTGGGAAAATCTACAGGTAGAACCCACTATACTAATGGATAAACATAACGCCACTTTCCTCTCAACACTTTTCTCCGTAGCCAGTAAAACTAAACAGCCCACTTCAAGTAATGGGAACTCATTACGATAATAATTTCAAGCATTTTTAAAAGCGATACCTAGCTTAGCAGCTGCGCAAAGAAACTTAATATTGAAGATTATATCTTGCTAGTTTCTCGACAGTGTCGGAATGGATATTCTCGATTGGCGATAAGAAACGATTTATGTCTAAAAACTGTAGGAAATTGGTTTTCATTGGCTATGATAGGAAGGGTGTACCTTAGAACCATAAGTAGGTGGTACTGGCTTTAGATGATAATAATGCATTATTTTTATTGGTGTATAATATAATCGCAATCTGCCTGGACGATTTATTGCCTGTCTTAATAATTTATCTATTAACGGATTTGGCTACGAAAAATAGAATTTTGTTACATTATGTATGGTGATTAGTAATTATGACATATAGATAATTGAAAATGGCCGTTAAAGAATGTGGTAGGCGGGACGGTGGGCGCGCTCTTTGGGGGAGGTTTAAGGAAAGTGTCTAAAATAATGTGACAAAATCTGTCACTAGTTATGTAACTTTTTGTTTTTGAAAGCATGAACGCGCCTTCATGGGCCAGCGTGATTTTCTCTGCATAGGAAGATGCCTTTTCTTGCAGTTGTATAGTAAAAGGCCGATGACATGATAATTACGATTGGCGTCACAAGGAGCGTATTTTTAAGCGCGCAATTCGCGTAGCACTGAGGCTGAGGCTACAGTAGGCAGCGATTTGCGATGCGACTGGAAGAGCGAAACGAGATAAACGTGGAATGGCTACATTATAAGCGAAAATCTGGCGTATATTCGATTCAATTTCGCTGATACGTCGATGTAGCCGGTGCCGCGATTACAGTAATGTAGTTTCTGTCGCAGAAATAATCAAATATCGCTAGTAATATTTGATGAACGGTGTAGCCATTTAGTGAGAATTCATGTATTTGTTTCAATCGCTCGTGCGTCGCAGTTCGCGTCGCAGCCTAGTGTAGCCTCAGCCTCAGAAGCAAGTTAGGTTGAGCATATAAATCACGCGATGCGAACAGTCTCAAAGATAAAGACCAAGTGCACACAAACGAAGCAATATCCTCTTATTTTGCATCTAAAGCATAGGTATTTGTCGTCCTCAGTAGCAGTAATTCTTTGAACTATCTCAGTTTTCCGAGGCAGGAAGATTAACTGTTAACAGTTAGTGTTTGGCTCAGAAAATACAAATAGCCTTTGGACATTTAAATTCGTTCTACTCGTTTCTAGGATTTGTGTTTAGTTTAGAACTAGAATTCCAATTACCTACGTCGGAGCTAAACTTTAATTAAGCGGCGAGTTGAACGGTTTTTGATTTTGTTATTTTGTCGTCATAATACCAGGCGTCCGTCACTCGCTCAAGGCCACGCGTTTTATGCCTACCGCTTCGCGTATCGTCGACGATACAACGAACACCGGGCTGTCGCGCGCCCGGCTGAGTGCTCGCGCGTCACGGGTACAGCGCTTAATATCAAAATGTCGTAACCACGTAATTATTGCCTAATTATTGTGCAATTCCCCTGTTTCCCAATTCTCCTGTTTCCCTTTTGATTATTTATTAAAATTATTCACGCGGTTTTGGATATTTTCGATACTAAAATATAATAGTCGGGAATTCAAGGATCGAAAAATATGCATCAGTCAATTTATCAAACTAAAAAATATTTGATCAACAAATAAAATATTAATAGTTTTTCTAAAACATTCGTTTTATTACCATTGTCATCATACGTATAACCCTAGCAGATTAGTCGCGCGGCGGGCAAAAGAATCTCAACTCTCTTTGTGCGTACTTATGGTACATTTCTCCTTGCTGCAAACAACTGGTATTATTATTATGATTTTGTAGGCTATTATAGCGTAGGTATTTTGGTTTTTGTATTGGAGTGAAGTATCTGTTGCGTAGTAACTATTTATTAATCTGTGATAATACGGCGAAGAATAATTAATGTGGGTAGATTTACTATGAGGATAAAAACGTCGATCGATAAATGTTGACTTTAGAAGAAGCTGGTAAATAAAAGATAATTGAGGGGTCAAGGTCGAAACTTGTACTCTATAACGTGTAAGTACTTTGTTGTACTCTGAACCTCATTTCCAAGGTTTATATTTCAGTCGAATTCTTCATACTATCTTGTTTGACGTAAAATTTTAGTCTACCTAACTAGGCCAAAACAGAGCACGCTACTTAGTCGAATCAAGGCTTCTCAAATAACAATAGAGAAACAAAATAAACACAGAATTCAAGAAAGCTGAGTACACAATTATTATTATTGATGCATACGTCCGTGAACTATAACATCAAAGCGAAAAACAGTCAGTCTTCGATCCACTCAAGAGTGGAAACACAGGATTCCCATTAGGTACTTACTTAAGACGTCGACGAAGACATCTAGGCATGATCGAATTACCTTCTGCCGATGTATACTTACCTTTATGCAATGACGTAAGAATTTCATAGACAAATCCTTTTTCGTTTCTGAATATTCAATTTCAATTGTAGATTTCTCTTCAATTTTTGTACCGTTTTTGATCTTGAGAGATTTCATTTTGTGGATTTTTTGAAAGTTACATTTAGCGTAATATGTTCATAAATTGATTTATTATGAGTATAACAGAAAGAGAGACAGAATTATTTAAGTACATACTAGCTTTTACCAACTGTTTCCGCCGACTGCTGTTTCGTTCGATTATAATATAAATTTCTTCAAAATCCATTCAGTACTTACCCTGAAAACGTGACAGACTAGAGTTGCTTGTGCGTTATGAATATAAACGTTCTAGCTGTTTATTATATTAATTAATTAATTCTAAGTACATAAGCTTTTGTTTTACTTAATAGGCGAGATGACAAAAAAAAAGTAATTAGTCCGTCAGTTAGATAATCAAAAAATATGGGACACGTATTTTTTCTTTTTTCTCGTAAACAGAAAATGACGACAATACAGTGCGTTGAAGTTTCGTGAAACGTCACGCCTTTGTATAATTTTTACTCAGAAGTGACGTCACAAGCCCCCTCTCCGGAACTTTGATGCTCTTTATCTTTGTATTTTGTTATTAATTTGATCAAGCAAAAAATATGTGTCCAGTATTTTTGGACTGTCTAACAGACGGACTAAACAGAATGTCATTCTTTTGATGTAGTCATCATCCCTATTAAACAACTTCACCTAATTAAAGTACATGTGTTATTGTGTTTGTGATAGTCGTGATGGGCCAGAGGGCGATTCAAACTGGACAAAGTAACTTTCGCAATTCATGTGTACTTTTATCTAGGACTTAAGTTTATCTAGGACATCACCTACATCCCGTGCCTTGGACAACACGTAAAGCCCTTTTTCAAAGCATCAAAAGTCTCCTCCCGCTCTGGACGGAGCGGAAGGGAGTGTCAGACTTCTACTGACTAAAACCCATCCATGTTCCTTCTAAGCCCTTTGTGTCCGGGGCTGCGGTATCTCTTACGAACAACCCGCAGCCCCGGATACGAAAAGCCCTTGGTCCTGGTCATCATTCACTGTAAGTAGTTGCAGGTGGGCAGAAGCTAGGTAGTCTGACAGGCAGTCTAACCAAGTTATCGTGGATTGTGGAGGTCCAGCTGGATCCGAATAGACTTGAAGCCGACCTAATATAGTTGGGATAAAGCTAGGGAAATTATAATTTAAATGTAATTAACGTCTAGAACCCCACTGGCACAAAATTGTTCCAGTCAACAAGTATTACCGTTGAGCCCGCTGGCACAAATTTGAGCAATGATATTATAAGTAAAAAGGTGTAGATAGGTTATAAGCAGTCAAAGTGGCACTTCAAAAGTTTGCTATATGACCAACATGACACTGAGTATCGCGTTGACATTTGACGTTTATCTCCTTTTGACTCGCACTACTTCAATCATGCCATCCTACTTTGACTTGTAATGTATGTTTCCGTTAGTGTGTCGTTTTTGAAAATAGATTTTCGTTTAGGTAACCTATCTACACCTTTTACTTATAATATTATTGTAATTAAGTATGTTTGTTAAAACAACAACAACATTTTTAAACTTAACCTAACCCAAAATACATTCCACAAATAAACAAAACCCCATTTATTTTAATAAAAACATGTAAACTGTGTAATACCCTCGTTTACACTAAAGACTACGAATACGGATAACACACTCATAATTACACTAAAATTACACCTGAAATATTTTCGGAAGTCAACACAAACTGAAGTCGGGTAAGTCGCGTGACGGTAATCACGTAACAAAGTGGTGTTACGCGGTAAGTCGAGTCCTGTTATCATATCGTGATAACACGCCCTAGTGTGATATCGACCTGGGTATTCCGATTGGAGTATTTGAGCTGCATACATATAACTATACAGGGTGTCCCACGGCTATGCCACATGGAGGGAAAGTACCTTAAATCTTGTAGATAGAACGTTTTACTGAAAGAAGACATTATTTGAATTTTAAAAACAATTTCATTTGCATTCATAGATTTTTAAATAATTAAATGATTGGCCCGGGAATCGAACTTGTTCCACGAGAAAAAATAATCACCCTGTAGTTTTATCATACCGATCGAAAGGTTTCATCATAAGGATTAGTTTTTGCAAAATAACATAGTGTCACAAATAAAAGGAAGACCGTGAATTTTAACATTTATTGTAAAATTTTGTTTTGCAAAGTTAAAAGCTTACATTGCCGTAAGGACATACAATTGACAATATAACAACTTATTATTACTAATTAATCTACAAACTTGAGTAGCACGCATCATTTAAATAAATAAATATCTACCACAACAAGACCAAAAAATCGTCAGGGAACGAAATAATCAAAAGTTATCACTTTGTGTTCAAGAAGAAGGGACTAGTTTTGAGCAGTTGAAAAATTGACTAATTTTGCTAAAAAATGTTAAAATTCATGGTCTTTCTTTTATTTTTGACACTATGTTATTTAGCAAAAAATAATCTTTGTGATGAAGCCTTTCGATCGGTAGGATAAAACCACAGGATGATTAATTTTCTCGAGTAACAGGTTCGATTCCCGGTTCAACTATGTAATTAGTTATTTAAATATCTATGAATGCAGTTAGAAATGTTTTCAAAATTCAAATAATGTCTTCTTTCAGTGAAATGTTTTATCTACAATATTTAAGGTACTTTCCCTCCATGTGGCATAGCCGTGGGACACCCTGTATATATCGACGGGTAAAAGGCAAAAGGGGTCAAGCACCAAAGATCATATTGTTCAGGAGAATAAAAAGAAAGTTTAAAAAAAATATATCTTTTTATTGCTTTATTGAATCACATTACAATCTTCAGAAAAGTTTACTAAAATACAATGTTCTTTAATAATTTTACATCAAAATAAGCCTGAGATCAATAGTTTCAAAGATAGATGTCGTTTGACCCCAAGTTTTTACCACGTTTATCGCATTTGCGAGGGGTCAAGTAACAATATTTAATGTTGGAATATTTATATTTTGGCCTAAGCTTCATGTCAATAAAGTAATATTATATTTTATTTGGCACAACAGGTCATAGAACTAATTCCGATTTTGGCTTAAGCTACCATAATCTTAATAAGTATTATTTTATATTTGGCACAGCAGGTAGGTAATAGAACTATGAATTATGTATTAAACTAAAACCATAAAGGAACAAAACTGAGATCCAAAAAACAGCAGTTACCTAACTGTTAGTACATACAAGAGCATGTTATCACATTATTTGAGTAATTAATCATTCTGACTCGCTTCGTAATTTTGTTCTTTATCCTGCAAGCCAAATAAATCCATTATCATAGCGTAACAAACAAAATTGTAGAACATTGACCCTATAACCAGTATAATTTAAAAAGTACCATTTAAAAGCAAGCTTCTGTAGAGCCAACTATTTTTTTAACGCAAATGTTTTATGACTGACTTTGGAAACAGTATCTGAATATAACTTACAGCATATAACGCCTCTAGAAAATCCCTCTTTCTATTCGTTAAACCGTTTGAAAATCAAGACAGTAGTTTCTGAGATTAGCCCGAAAAGCATAAACTCAGCACAGTGAAATTAGATCTATCGAGTTAGTAAAAGTCAAAATAAAATGTGCAGGTCAAGCTAATTAACATACACACATAGCATCAAGACTTTTTTCCTGAAAGGGTAGGCAGAGGCGTAACACACACTCACATTTCATAAGCAAATTAAAAGATATATATAGATTATCTTAATAAGTATTATTTTATATACAAATATAAAATAATACTTATTAAGATTATGGTAGCTTAAGCCAAAATCTGAATTAGTTCTATGATCTGTTGTGCCAAATAAAATAAAATATTACTTTATTAACATGAAGCTTAGGCCAAAATCTAAATATTCCAACATTCAAACTGGCGAAGGCCGGAGCTGCCCTCAAGCGGCTTCTGCCCAATCTCGGTGGCCCAAACGCCTCCTGCCGGAGGCTCTACACGGGGATCGTGCGGTCCATGGCCCTCTACGGGGCTCCGGTGTGGGCGCACGTTCTAGCCGCGGCTCCGGCCCGGCTTCTGAGGGCGTCCCAGAGGGTCATGGCCATTCGCATGGTGCGGGGATACCGCACGGTCTCCTGTGAGGCGGCATGCCTCCTAAAATTATTGAAGAAAGGGGCCAAGCGCCAATTATGTTTAGTTGACAATCTTTACTATTGGTGTAAGCGACGTAATAGTATTTCATTTTCTTATCTATAGTGTTAAGTGAAAAATTATTACTAAACAACTAAAAGGAATATGGATACAAACGACATATTTATTTCTAATATTGTTTTTAAAATTATGCCAAATGACAAGGCGATACAAAAACGTAATATACAAAATGGTCCTTCAACCAAGCAAGGTAAAGTCGGTGTCGCTTGAGCACTTTTGGTAAGTATCGATTTGGCAATTCAGTACAAATAATTCTTTGGTGCAAGTGACTTTTTTTCTTGCTAGAAAAACGATACTATGACCATTCGAAAGAGAAAAAATAGTGGAGTTGGGGTCAATAAAAAAGTTAAGATCGCAAAATGTGGCGCTTGACCCCTTTTGCCTTTTTACCGTCGATATAGTGTATACTTAGGTTATCAAGGGTCATCCGTAAATTAGGTCTGAAGTTGGTGGGGGGCGGGGTGTCAAGTCAACGAAGAGTGACAGGGAGAAATAAGTAGTTAGTTCCGTAATGTGTAAGTGGAAATATTTTTTTTTTAATCCTCCGCTGACAGTTGACTTGTCGAGCGATAAGACAGTTAAATTGATTCTTCGGGACTTGTCAAGTTTCATTGCTCAGCGCTTTTCTGGTGGACTACTGGACTCCACTGTTGATTCTGGCTTTCAGGAGTTGCAGTGGTTGGGAATAGTGTGGCGGGATTGTCGAGCGATTCTTTAAAATAATGTATTTCTCTTGGTGGTTGTCAGGTAACGCAGAGGTTGGGAAAAATGAGGCGTCATAATCCTAATGAAATTAATTAATTACAATGTAGGTACCTACTATGCGTCTATCAAATAAAAAAAAACAATAAGATTTGATATTTTTAAATACTTTTTACCAAAACTCGCGTCGCCTATGTTTTATTATTTAAACGCTATACCACCCATCCAATTAGGTCATTCACAGACGATGATACTTGAAAGAAAGTACCATCGACCATAACCGATCGTAATTGCGTTTGAATTTGAACTATAATTATTAAGTCATACGTTTGATTTTGTAAAAACACCAAGCATGTTTGTACGCTAACTAGTATTAGATTTGGGTGCATATGTATGTTGGTGCAGGCGCCAATATCAAATTACTAGCTTCTGCCCGCGGCTTCGCTCGCGTTAGAAAGAGACAAAAAGTAGCCTATGTTACTCTCCATCCCTTCAACTATCTCCACTTAAAAAATCACGTCAATCCGTCGCTCCGTTTTGCCGTGAAAGAAAGACAAACAGACAGATAGACAGACAGACAGACAGACACACTTTCCCATTTATAATATTAGTATGGATAATGTTTGTTTGTACAATCGACAAAATAGACCATAAGCTTATTTTCCTACAAACATTCAAATACAATTAGGTCGACAATTGCGTAAACATGTATTAAAAATGTCACACCTATAGTCTTATTATTTTGACAGCTTCAAACGATTTGTCGTCGAAATGGGTCATGATTCAATTTTGTCGATAGTACATAACTACATATTTATTATAAGTAATAATTACGACAAATAAGTAATTATAATTAAAGGTAATGTCATCAATTATTACTGTAATCAAGTATGTCGGACAACTCAACAATTTAATTAAAAACCGACCAAGTGACAGACAAGATGTACTTACACAAAGGGTTCCTGAGCAAAAGAACAGACGTTTTCATGGACCCCTTTTAATTTTTGGCTTTGCTATATTACCTACATTTAAATTTATTTAAGTGCAGTAGGATCCCGTTTAGCATTGTGACATACGGATACGAAAAATAATGTAACCAACATTTTGTAAAATATAAAGTTTTGGACCAAGCAACTCGCGTCACCTAATGACAAATCGACCGACTGTGACAAATTCATTAATGACTGTAAATGGTCAAAGTGAAATAAATGCATTCATTATTTTTTTTATCTCTAAAAAGCCAAGTATTCAGTCTTATTGTTACCTTTCATAAAAAGGTCAACGTTAACTGCATGCATACCAAGGCTCCGGTCCGGTTGCATGACGTCACCCGATAGGCAGCCTGTCACAGAAGCCATACAGACCACAGCGCGGGCAAAAGCGACCGCCATCATAAACCCTGCTCTCCATTGCCACTTCAGTTCGAAACCTCTCAAAGTTATGCAAAGGCAGTGAGCAATGGGCAGTGTTGGACAAAATACGGTCAATGTTGTAGAAATTGTCAGTGGTTGAGGTGAGAGCAAGGAGCATAAATTAAGGCTAATGAATGGCTTATTGTGTAAGGGACAGGAAATTATTATTGGTGGGACGCTCGTGTTACTGGGGTCGTATTTGACTGAGTGCTTCGCTTGTTTCCTTGTTTTATTTTTAAAAGCAACATTTTTTGTAGACATTGCACCTGCGTTTATTTTGTAATTATCGATAATAATTACTCATGTAAGTTTCCTAAAAAAGAAGTTGTCCGATTACGGTATTTTAACTGTTACGCTTTTTTTAAAGTTTAAAGATATTTTATTTTAATTTTACTTGGGTGCTTCTTTTTTAATGCTATGCCTCATCACGACAATCCCTAAGAAAGTCACCAAAGGAGTCCCGCCGTCTTCACCTACTTCCATTTGAATTTGGATCTACGTTTAAAAAATAAAATGCTCAATGGCATGGAGGTGACATTCCACATAAGTCCACATTGACCTTTAAAATGTTTACCACTCAACACATTTCTTTGAGCTACAAAAACGCAGGACCCTAAAGTTGGTATTAGTCATTCTACGGGTCCTAATAAAAATAACTAAAGGAGATGTTCATAATGCAAGCCAAACCGGTAAGTCCAGCTAAATAAGCTGGTCCGGGAGTTTAGACTATATTATTTGTGCAATTTTGCTGTTTTGTCATCAAAACTGAATGCATATGCAAAATTTCACAGTTGTAAGTTAAGAGCAAGCAGTTCAAATTTGATCTGCAAGGTTTGATCGAAATAGCCAAGTTAAGTAAAAGCCAGTAAAATCTCGCGCGTGAGTTGTGGTGATGCAGTAAATTATTTAGTATTTTTATAAAGTACTGGTGCTGATTCTCTTGTTCATAAACTTAACTAAATTTAAGTTAAATGCATCTTTCTCTTTCCATTTCTTAAAGAAAAGAACAGAAAATACGTTTTAGTTTAATCCTGTCAAATTAGACAGCGCCTAAAGAAAATTGACGTATATTTAGACGCCATGTTTTTAAATCGCGTTTAAATTATCTATGGAGTGTCTAAATTTGACAGGGCTTGACTAATATTTTATCTTCTGTCCTTTTCTAAATTAAATGGAAAGAGAAAGATGCACTTAACTTAAATTTACGTTAGTTTGTAAATAAGAGAATCGGCACCACTGTCCTGTAATCTTTTTAGAGGGAGGTCACCGATGTGTGACTTTATGTGACAAGTAGTTAAGGGATAAAAATCATGTTCATTTTTAAATTTGAAGTTATTACTTTAAACAAAATAAAGTGTGAACAAAAATGTTGCTGTTTGTTTTGAATGGTTTATAGGATGTTGATTTTGTTAAAAAAAATTAAAATTGTTTCATTATTTAGTTGTGGGTGCTTGTAAAATAAAAAAAGGTCACGTCACACCAGAGAGAAGTCTAAATAATATAAATTTTCTGTAAAGAAATTAATGGATGGTTTTTACTACAATGAACTAAAAATATTTCAATTCAATCCAAACGAGTTCATTGAAGAACAGTTCGTACTTCAGATATCCGTACTTTATGCAGTCCGTCGAGGCGGCCATTGTTCTCAATATGGCTTTAGTAACTCTATGCTTAAGCCTGGCAAATAATAAGGAGTTGCGACGGACCTACTTGGTCTCTTAACCTTGTTTGTGGTGCTTCGAGCGCGGGCGATCTACTTTTAAAAAAGGAAGACTAGTGAAGTGGTGTACGATAAATTTTTAATCTGTATTCATTCGCAGATTTTTTTTTTCTTTTTACCCGAAGGGACGGATTAAGTCAATTGTATCGTTGCGTATTGATATTCTTGTAACTAACGGGTTCTACCTATATACCTTTTATCATAAAAGCGTTACAACTCCTAATGAAATAAAAAAGCTATTTCCAAAAAAATTATGACCGCCTTAAAAATCTACAACCAGAAAAATAGCTAAAATTTTGAAAGTCGATGGCTTCTCTTCTGTCGGTCGATTTACGCGAACGAAGTCACGGACTAAAGCTAATAGAATGGAAATTACCGCTGTTATAGAAACGCCTAGCAAACCACCCTTACTTAACCGTGGGTAGTATAATATAAGTGTTAGTTATACCCCTCCCCATATTACGTCAAGAACACCTAGAGATCAAGTAAAGGTGATTTCACGAACAAATATTGCTGAAACCTTTACACGAATACAGGCTGGGTCATGCGAAGAGGTTTTTTAAAGACAATTCTTACTAACAATAGATTGTACCTCTATAAACTGGTCACGACCGCCTTTCACTGAGATAAATTACTTTTAAATATCTTAGATCTATAATCTTAAGTGATTCTTGACCTCTCCTTGATATAAGTTTACTAAAAATCCTTCTAGATTGTGATTTGTGAAGGTCTGATAGATAATCGTTCCTTAGGAAAAGGCTAAAGAGATGATGATGTACGTCGTGGTTAATGAAATATTATAAAGTGATTCGTTTTGAGCAAAATGTCTATGTTTGGTTGGAGTATAACAAGAACGAAAAATGTATGAACAGGCTATCGGAACATCCACCTTAAAAAAGCTCCCATTTCTTTTGCATGGATTTGGTGGTTCGATACTTATTTTTTTACTTGCGTGTACACTTATATATGTACTACTTACATGTATACCAATGATCGTAGACAATTCTGACGAAGGTATGGTGAGGAAGATTGGGCTAATAACAAAACAAGTCGAAAGGATATCGCCAATCCTTTAGCGTGCGTGATGGTCTAACGCTCATGCATTTTCTGTATGAAATGTAATTAGCGTTATATAAAGCGTCCCGTTCTCAGAAATAGCTGGGTAAATACTGGCATGATTAAAATCGGCCCTTCAGTGTGAAGTTAAAAAAGAATTTCTTAACGAAGCAACTTCAATAGACATTGTTTTGTTTGAAGTGCACGTTATCTGTACGTTATGTTATCAATGTGTTATCAATTAATTACTTACTTGACAACAAGTTTTAATGATAATAAATACTAATGACAATGAATTTCTGGTGGTAACTGATGTGTTATTTATATATTATAGGTGTGTATTTCGAAGTTTTTTTGTAAAGGATATTTTATCTATTTCAGCAGGAAATCAGGCGTTGTGTTCTAGTTAGAAGGGTGTGGGTGGCTCTGTTTTACCAGGCATATACCTATGAGACCATATCATCTTTGTCTGAGCTCCGACATCGCATCGAGGCTTCTTGGTATTGCAGATGTCTATTATATAGGAGGCAGTGACCATTTAAGATCATGTGGTTTGTCAGATTTTTTGCCACTATAAAATGCAATTGCATTGCACTTTTACACGTCACAAATATTTTTTTATAAACTAGCTGGAGCCGATATATAGCCGGCCATGTAAATATATTAGTCCTATAGTGTTTATGTATATAGGTATTTTGTGAAATCAAAGAGTCCTTGAGTTTTATTAACGCATTAAGTTTTTTAACTGTGAAATACCTACATGAAGTGAGAATGTAAACCGGTTTGGCGGTTCGTCAACCTAACGAAAATACCGGATACTTTGCAACATACTTGAAAGTTACAATCTTCGTCATCCATTATACAGATTATATGACGTCATTGTTTTTTTTGATCGAAGTAGGTATTTCACCACTTCCTTGTAACCAACCCATGATTCATTCGTATCACTTTTAAGATACAGTTTTAAGACAGAATTGATTGGTAATGTAACAAGTAAAAAATACTTAGATAGGTACTAGGTAACTACAAACTTAGGTGGACACTGAAAACTTAGGTAGGTACCTAGTGGTAAATTTTAACGTCATTATGCTTACTCCAGTGTTTTTTTAGTATTGATAAATTTTCACCTTATGTCCTATTTACCCATATTAATTTATTATGTATGTGTGACTAATACATAGGTAGGTATTTAACCTTAATCAATCTACGGTCTCAATCTCTGTATATCACTTAGAAGATATTATTTTATTGTATGGGTAACTACCTGGGTAATTTCTTTTTTGCTTACAATGGCAATGCTTATAATTAGGTAGGTATAATAGGTACGTACTTTCTGTACATGATAATAAATATCGATTTAGCCTTTTCTCCTACATTTGAACGTAGGTACTACCTAGCAACTATTTGCGTTAATACTTATTTAGGAACAAGGGTGTGACAGACTGACTGTTATCATGATTTATAGGTAGGTATAATGTACAGACGGGCACTTTATCAGTGCATGCACCTACCTAAGTAAGGAAAGGAAAACTGTATTTTAAAGCTTAGGACATTTTATATTGCTATTAAAATAGGTACCTAATAAGGTATGTAGGCGCGAAAATTAAATTTAAATAATAATTATGTAGGTTTATAGGTACGTTTAAACGGGTTATTTGGCGGTAAAATGTGATTTTATTTATTTAAAGTAGGTATAAATTTTTGTTGAATTGGACCTAACTCTTTATAAATGAGATAGGTAGGTACCCACTGACCGATACCGGTATGTTTAACGTCACGCTAATACCCTACGGGAGCGGAGCAGTAACCACAGACGTTGATGTAACCGAAAAAAACAGCGGTTTATTTTTGTTGTAGGTTCTAGTACCTAGTAGGATCCAAGACCTTACACTATTGTAGTGTAACTAATTAAAGTCTTGGATTTCACTTAAAAGGTTTGTTTTGATAATTTTCAAAACAGGTAGGTACCTACCTAGTAGGTAGGTATCTGTTTTAACTTTAATAATATTTGTTACTAACTAAATATCACTTTTTTATTTACTTAGTAGAAATAACTAAGTACTTAGGTACTAACTTTATCTACCTACTAAAAAAATATTGACCGACTTACGAATTAACAATTTATAGAATCTACCCCCACTCCTACCTACCTGAGCGAGTCGTTGAAAAACACGTGTTGGAGAAAACCACAAAATAATAATTTTGTATAGACAACAAATATTTTATTTAAACACTGCCGTACCTACAGATTTCGGTCAGTGGGTAGTCTTATTTCATTTACATATAAAATACTTACCAACTTAGGAGGTAAATATTATTTATATCTACGAAAAAAACTTTTATTTACGCGTCTACCTCTGTGGTTTACTACCCACCTCGATGTAATACAGTGTCTTTGTGGCTACACCACAGATATAGTCATCAAACCACAGTTATTTGCATACTTAGTCACATACCTATTTATTTATCAAGTAAGTAGAGATAACATGAAAATAACCTGCTTAGCTACCTCTGTTATTTACACATCCTTAGTAATACCTACCTATCGAAGTATTTTAGGTAAGAATTTATTGATAGGTGTGGCGCGCCGCTCTTATCATAAAATTCCGTTATTAAAACGCTTGTCAGAACCAGTCATTTGAACTTAGTCATTCAATTTTACTTGGAAACAGGAAACAAACACTTCATTCATGGCTATGCATTTCACAGAAAGTAAGGAGAGTACTTATCACGAAAACGTACTAGTATATAGGGTAATATAAAATACCATACAGCTACCTAGACCAAAAGCTTCCTTGATCCTTCGGTTGTAGCTGGGAGAAAGATAGGTAAATAGGTCGGACTTGCTTATGACGTCAGTTTGGCATTCTCATTTTAAAAATTCAAAAGACGTTCTAAGAAAAGAACAAAAGGCAATAGAACAAAGCAGCACGACAAACGTAGGGCTGCGTGTGCACAGGTAAGAAAGCTGTTTTTACCTTTTGTGTATTGCGCCGACGCCACCGCTAGCGAATAGAGCAACACCGCGAGGATGCCTTTCTCACTCCCGCGCACGAACATGATTCTTGAGGTAATTCAACTTTTTCGTATTATAACTTCGAGCACGTCACTATAGTAAAAACTTGTCACAATCTCCTACAAAGCTCTCACGAAGTTTTATAACACATAACACGCACACTATCACAGATTTCAAACGCACATCCATTTGAAAAATGTTCGTTTATCCGATAAGGTAACCGCTCAGACGTGGGACGAGGCATGCAGGTAAAACGAGTAAGCCTATTAAGTTTCAATGACTTAAAACTACTTATTTGTAACGTTTTACATGGACTGATCACAATAAAACACGTTCGACACGCTAGTTATGCACAATTTAGAATTTGGAAACTTCACATATTTTCGTAAAACAATTTCGAAGTTCGGAGCGAGAACGATGCGTACGCGGGACACGACCACCCGGCGCATCGTACGCGGCTCAACTGCCGTGAAGTGAGTGAACAATCAACAAGTTGCGATCGCGCGGGCCGTTGCTCGGAGCATGCGCGATCCGCGCCTATGTTCATACCCGACAGGCACAAACAATGTTGACAGGCGGCGCCCCCTGCCGCCCGCGGGCTACCTCACCCGCTTCGTTCCGCCAACGCCCGCGCGCCGGCCGGCAAAACCACCAGGTCTGGTTATTTTCGCGCAAAAACGAGAAGACAGAATCTCTCCAAACCAGTTTGAAGTCCACACAGGTCACAGGTACAGAAATAAAATACTCGTCTATTAACGTTGGTACCTATGTTAGCTAGGCCATTTATTGCGTTCTAATAGCAGTCAACGAAACAATTCTCATAGTCCAATATTTTAGAATCTTGATCTTCACAGTTGCTGGCCGCCAACTGCGCTTCCTCGTTATCTTGATACTGAAACAATGGATGAATGCTCCAATTATTTGGAGTTGAATGAATTGAATGTAGCAGATAATTATGTGCTACGAGAATTCTAGGGTAATTAAATCTTTATCTTAGTGACGAAAGACTGGAAGTGAAATACTGAAATAAAATCTGTGTTGTTGTTATCTGAGTTTTATGAAATTATGATGTAATTCCTTGTTGTTTATCAATTTTTTGATTTATTAAGTATTTAACCTACAATCTACAGTGTTTATTAGAGAGATAAATGCATATTTTTTTTAATGGAGCCTGTCAAACAACAAATGAGATATTTCTGCAATTTTTTGCCAATATTACGGAACCCTGCGTGCTCGAGTCCGACTCGCACTTGGCAGGTTTTTTATTACTGTTTATTTTATTACTGATTGTGATATTTAAAACTTGAGATTTGGATTTCGATCCGGTTACCCAATATAAAGCTTTTTTATTTCAGTTATGATTTACTTATTTGACTGATGTAAACATGTCTAAATTATCATGTGAGCGCTTCAAATGATTTTGTATGACGTTAGTATTTATAAAATTTTAAGATTGGTTATCTAAGACATGACTAATTGTTTGTAAAAAAAAATTCCAAGTGAGAGTCATACTTGCAATGAAAGTGTTCCGTACTTACTACAATAATTTATCGGGCAAACACCCCGAAACATAATAAACATTTACTAATCAATTCTTTCAGCGCCATCTACTGGCGGGCAACGGAACCTTAAAACCCAATTCCGCCAGTGGTGTGAATAGATGGCGCTTAGATTAAAAAATAGTTGTTAGGTAATTTTTAACTTTTACTTCTATTAATTTTAACCTAAACATATTTCTTTCGCTGAGAACGCTACATAAACGTGTACAATTCATGTAGAGCCTGAGCAAAATTAATGACAGAGCGACAGACAGACGAGTACTCAAGTAACAACTAAAACTCACTAAAAATGTTCTGTTTTTATTTCAAACTAACGTAAACCTAAAACAAAAAATAGTGACTCACATCATAATCCCATCCACCAACGTCTATCCGATGTCTGGTCCTCGTTCTGAACCCAGAGCCGCAGACGCCATCATCCAGGGTGCACCGAGACCAGGCTCCCCACTCACTGATGGGGCACCTAGCTATCACTCCTAGATCCTGCCTCACTTCCTCTACCATAGGCTCTTCAGGCTCGCTGGAAGAAACAAAAGAGCATCATTAGATGATACAGTTGAAGGACATTGGTGCTGATTTTTTTGTAAAGAGAAATCATTAAATGACTCCCCGGACATTAAATTTAGAAAACATATAAGAAAGTATATCAGTTATTTGGTAGTTTGGGATCAGATGACCATGTGAGAGTTGTCCCAACAAGATATTTGCTTATTTAATTTTTACTCTGTGATAGAATGCTTACTTGCTGGGCGTACTTGCGCTTTTTTAACTTATAATATTAGACATCACGAGACAGACTATCAGACGTCGCGATTGTCATTCGTAAATCTTTCTCAGTCGTTACGCGTAGCCAGCCGCCTGGATGCCGCCAAGCCACGCAGTGCGTTAGTAATACCATCCCTGATGTAAGGTAATTAGTTCTGAATGTTACATGTATAAAAAGTTTATTGAATTTCATACCCTTCCTCTTCTTCTCCTTCTTCTTCCTCGGCTTCTTGTTCTGCTTCTCTCTGTGCTTCTTCTCTATCTAGAATATTAACATCAGTCAATTGGTAACAATGTTCGTTTTTGTATACTAAACCATCTTCTTTTGCTATTAGACCAATTTAAAAATTGCTGCTATTTGACATTAATGTATGAATCATATGATGGCTTGGCAAATTCATTGGATGAGTTAGAGACTTAAAGTGTCAAAAAGGATAATTATAAATTCACGTGGATTAGTTGCTAGCTTGTATGTATCCAGCTTCTAAAAACGCCTAACAGCAATTTTGTTCTCTCGCTCAATCTTAATTTTGTCTTAGTACTGAATCCTCTGAGCAGCAGCACTTGCTAGTACTGTCTTGCTAGTTTTCAACATAAAAAACACAATGTAAATGATTTGAAAGGAATATTTGAATTTCATTTAAAGTTTGTTTGATACATCTGGCACCTGTCCGTGCCAAAGGCTCGATGTATAAGCACGTCTGACATGTTTTTAGAGTTATGAAGAACAGAATGGAAGAGGAGTATACTCCGACCAGACAGGTGTTGTGCCTGGTGGGTTACTATCTGAAGCTTATTGTTGGGATTTTGTATTTGTATACGTGCTAATGTCGCGTTAAACTAATTATGCGATGTACGATGACAGTTGTAGGCTTGTATTTCACGTGTTGGGCGTGGAAATCGCACTAAATTTAAGCCGGGATAATGCTTTAAACTCCGCTACAATATGTCCTCCACGCTAGTTGATCCAGGTTCAAAAATCGGTAGCACCTAATAACTAATATTCCGTAGTTTCATAGGATTGGGAGAGAAAACTTACCAGCAGCATCCTCACTGCACTCCGCGCCTATCAGAGGGAACACGTCTAACCTCCGAACCTTTAGCTTTGCAAAGGGCTTTAGATCATTCAGGTTTATCTGATAGAACGGTGAGGCTTGGTTGAAAGACCCTACTTCCACTCTCTCCACATTCTCTCTTGGCATCGAGACAGTTGGTGTTGACTGCAACGAAGAAAATGGATTTTTAAAAACAGTAATTATTGTGGATGTAGCCATTTCACGAGACTAAATCCTTGAAATCTGTAGTGAGACGGGTATACAGGCCTAATATAATTGACGTGGTTCGCACGGTTGTCGACATGAGTCGATAGTCGTGACTCGTGAAAGACAACAGCATAATAGCAAAGCGCAAATTCAAATACATAGCATAATTTATTTCATTTTGGGCCAGATCCTAACCTAACTTAACTCAGAAGTTTTAAAGTTCATACAATTGTATTTGCAAATCATTCGAGAACCATAAGGGGCAATATTTGATGAGAGAAGCACACAGATTTGATTATACCTGTCCAGATTTTTCAGTAAACGTCGAGCTAAGTAAAACCAGTATCAGTAGGTTACCTCATAAGAAATACCGTCCATAGTCCCAGCATCCCAAGGATACAGAGGTATCTCCGCATACTCAAGCCAGCCATCATCGGTACACAGTTCAAACTTCGAAGTGCCGAGGAACCAATCAGGTGAGGGTCTCATCCCCACTGCGATGGAGAACAGATGGTGAAACCTGTCGACTCGGAAGAGGGCGTGGGAGGGCTCCGACATGTAAGGGTGATGGCGCCTCTTCCCTCTGATAAGAGTTCTGGTGCCTGTTCTTTCACCCATCTGGAATTAAGGACAGAGATTGAAACTTTTTCAACGGTTTTATCTACAAGTGGGGTTTTAAAAATATAAGGTTTCAGTAACCAAAGGGTTGCAAACGTTATCATAATAATACGACCATGAAACTCGCACTTAAGTGGTTTCTGATTTTTTATTATCTTTAAAACATACGTAACATTTTTCTTTACACAAAGTCTGAAATCAATACTCGTTCCTTTTTTGTATGAGAAGAGGCTTTAGGCCTATACTGAGACAGTGTATAGAACGTGTTTCGGCCGCTGAGATTCGGTCGATACTTTTTTAAGTTAATTTTGTACGGTCGAAATGGAAATCCAGATCTTTTCACAGTACCAGAGAAAGTTAAAATCATAATGTTGTATGTATGGTGAGAATAATAAGATCTTTCATTCTGACTGTACAAAATTAGCTTAAAGAAATATCGTCCGAAACACCTATCAAAAATATGAATAATAATTAAATTCCAGTTTCGAAAGGATAGCGAATCTCAGCGGCCAAAACACGTACTAAGTCCGAACCCACTCCGCACACAAAGGGTTTTGTTTTTATTTCCCTGTAATCTGTAATTAAGAAAATATACACGTAAGTATTTATTATTTTTCCAAAATTTTAGAAGGCAAACCTTGGACAAACGAGCAGACACAAGAATGTTTATAAGGGTTCCGTTTTGCCCTTGCGGAACCCTAAACACTGTATAAATGACTCTGATTTAACATTCACAGGCCTTCGTTACTTATACACGAAATAAAAGTAAGTATAAAACATTGATCCGTTACATTTTTTAATCTTCTAATACCTTGGAAATAATAATTCACGGGATTACTCCACATGATGGAGCTAACCGAAACTAAAAGGATTACTTGATTAGTTTCGAACTACTATTAAAATTCAAATTTTATAATATTCTCCGGGCTAAATTTCGCTCACGGGGCCTCTTATTAATGGACCAGCAATGCAGAAGATAATTTAGTGCTCAAATACAGGTGCACATTGGTGTCTCTAGTACACAGACTAAACTAAATTTAAGTTAAGTGCATTTTTTAGGCAGAAACAAAAGACTCGTTTAGCTTTTCGACGCACTAATTGCACCGTACGGTGGCGCAGCGGTTAAAGGCTTGGCTAGGCTATGCGATTGGTGCGCAATGGATTCCCGCACGGGTAAAATAATAGTTATGTATGGCCTACAGGGATTTGTGGTGAGTCTAGTTGGTTGTATGTGAGTTTATACGTGTAGAGATACGCAGAAGAAAAAAAAAAACTCAGATGTAATGTAAGAATGACACAGATCACAAAATTTTTCCTACAAACTGAAACGACAACATTCTTCGCAAATAATTTGCAAACAATTTTTCTGTAACTTCTAAGTTCCCATACTATTAACCCCTAACGTTAAAAGAGGGGTGTTATATATTTTGTCGGTTGTCTGTCTGTTTGTCTATCTGTCTGTAGCACTATATTTTGTCTATCTGTCTGTAGCAGTTATATTTGTTTGAAAGTACGTTATTTAGCGATGGTTCAACATGTTTCATCAGATCGGTTTAGCGATTTCGGAGTTATCAACTTAAACATCGAAGGCTTTTTTTAAACAGACATTAATAAATCCGCGCAATTTGGGAAAGAGCATTCACATTCTTTTATAATCTCCCGAGATTTCACACGATTCCCGACCAAATACTAAAACTCAGCAAACAGCTTCGTAAAGTATATAAAATTGCCCGACTTTTACGTTCACGGATTTGTGGACTAATTAAAAATAAACTATAAGACATTGGCATTATAGCATAATAACGGCTGTTTGATTTAGCCGACAATAAACTCAAACAACCATAATTTGAAATTTTATTTTGTTCATTTATCTTATGACTCTTCCTTGCGGATTACTTCCGTCCGATTTTTACACAAACTTTTGTTTCGGAATTCCAAAATAAGTGACCCTCTTCGTCATAAAAAAGTTACGTTAAGTTTAGAACTTACTGTTCAAAATGCATGTTTTTAACTCTAGAAGTTTTGGCTGTTCGTTGATTGCCACCAAAAAGTCTGTTTCTATACACAATGAAAACAACTAGATTCCGCCCGCGGCTTCGCCCGCGTGGTTGTCGAAATTTTCTTTTTTGGGGATTTTCAAAAATCCTTTCTTAGCGAATACAAGTTACTCCTCGCAAAGAACATACTCTACTTTTATGTCTCTAGGACAAACGGTTGGCACTGTACGTTGATATATCATTCAGTAAATCAGTTTACCATTAATATCTTTATATAAAGTAAACATATAAAAATGATTTAGCAAACCTGATCACAACAGTACTTTAAAACTCACTTTTGAAATGATTTCCCTCTCCATGACAGTGCTGTCAGCCGACTGAGCGAGCACCATCAGCCCTTCTTCGGCGTTGATGCCTTGCTGCCACAGTGTGTAGTTGTATGTGTGGGAGCACCCCACCATGTGACTGTAGCCATTCTCGTCCGGCCTGCTCGGGTAGTACCGCGGATGAGCCACACGCGACCACTGCCCGTAGAATATCACCTAAACAGGGTGTAATAAGATCTAAATTGAGTTTGCATTGTTGTTGAAGGTTGGAATTGCAATCGCAGCATTAGCTGAGATAGGGACCGTTTTTGGCCTCGCACAGGGTTTTTTTTTTATATAAATTCATGTTCTTTGTTTGTGTTATTTTTCTTTCCTGTGTGTATCAAAAAAAATGATTTTCTTTATTTCTTTTTCTTTATTGTACCTTTTAACTTATGAATAACTAGCTTTTGCCCGCGACTCTGTCCACGTGATTAATAATAGTTCCCGTTTCCGGGGGATTTCCGAGATGAAAACTATCCCATGTCTTTTCTCGGGTCCTAGACTATATGTGTACCAAATTTCATTCAAATCGGTTCAGTGGTTTGGGCGTGAAGAAGAGACAGACAGACAGACAGAGTTACTTTCGCATTTATAATATTAGTGCAGATCTGTTCACACATTATGAAAAGATATTAAGTTGTGTTTTAATTAGCGATATTTAAAATAAAAAAAGGTAAGTTAAAAAAAAATGCGACAAAATATTGAGCTGAAAATGCTCATAAGACGCGTCAAACTCTCTTTGCGCAATGTAGAAAATCAGTTGTAGTACACATGTTGAGCGCTAGATGTCCAAAGTCTCGGACCACGAGAATATTTAGTTTGAAAAAAAAAACCCAGACCACACCACCACAGATCCACATCTGACTTACCTCGTATCTAGCTTCGCTGCACAGATTGCAGTACTCTAAAGGCAGCAAAGGTGGACTATCCAGCGCCTTATTCGTGTCCTTATAAAGAGTCACCACTAGGTTGTCGTCAGCATACCACGCTTCATTGTTCTCGGCCACCATGGCGCGGATCCTAACTGTCTGGTTTTTTGCACTCTGCTTTGGAGACACCCAATGGATCTGATGAAGATAGCATGGTAAATACAACGGAAGTTTATATTTTTAATGCCATGTGTCAAGTTACTATAACAAGTTGTTTAGGAAACAAAAATAAGATAGGAGATCCACAGAAAAATCGACCGCATAGGTGTTAAAATTGGATCCCACTTAAAGAAAAACCTGGTAACAAGCTTAGATAACGCGATAATGAAGATGACTTAAAATATGCTTAAAAGCAGGCGTGGTCTGTCAGTCAAAGTAGCGTAGGATGCCATCTACCCAGAAGGAAAGACGACCTACTCATCTGTATAATGGAAGCTGGCAGCAACTGGTGGGTATAACCGAAAATTATGTTAAGTTGCGCATCTTGGGAACGGCATGTCCAGCAATGCTATTCTGAACGCAAATTCACGATTTCGTATTCTTAAATGAACGACTTCGACACTCAACCGAGTGATAACGGAAATGAGAAAAATTACTCCAAAATATTTTGACGTTTTTCAAGCAAGTCACTAGCATGATTTTATTTTGAGAATACCAAGGGTTTAAGAATGAAGAGATTTTGCGTCAGCTTTCGAAGTGGATTGTATGTTTAGAATAGGAATCCAGGAGTGAACTGTCGCAGGCTGATGATAATAAAATGTAGGTACCTCTACAAACTGCTTGTCGGAGTTATCTGCATTTTCCACAGAGCTGGAACACCTTTCACTGTATCTCGCCTTGTATGGGTCCAAAGTCTTCAAAGTGCCAACGTCAATATTTTTATGACTGAACTCAAAGACGTTATTGTCCACGTCTGGGTCCTCAGCAGTGATCATGAACCAGCGGAACGGTTTGTCAGGTATCGTTGTTTTTATGGTTACTGCAAAAATATTAGAAAAAATTAACTTCACATGCGTAATACAAATCTTTGAAATTAACATATCCCTTTCCTCGTGGATGCGTATTATAGTAAAACTGCATAAAATCGGTAATTTAGTAGTTTTTGAGTTTATTGCGAACAGACAGACGACAAACGCGGTATGGGACTTTGTTTTATATACCTATGTAAAAACATTTTTTATTGACTTGTGCCTTGCGCCTGACCATTTGGTAGCAGCAACAAGTTGTCGATAGAATAATACGTCTACAGAAATGAAAGGTTCCACTCTATGTTCCTTCTATTAGATAAAAAATTGTTATATTCTAGAATTAGAATTCAATGTGCTTAATATACTTATGCTAATACATGAACAGCGAGAGCGGGAAATGTGGGGGTAGGTAGGTAGTAGGTAGCCGTAGCCAGATTTTTCGAAATAGATGCATCTCCATTCGCTTTTTGAAATCTGGACTAGGAATATTAAAAAAAAATTAGAAAGAGTGATAAAACTTCTAAGTACTACAATTCCCGAATTTGAAAATTATGCTTTTAAACCATTTTTTACTTTTTCATTTTTTACTTGATAACGTTTTATAAATCGATGAACACCTGCGCGCACGAAATTAATGTCAAGTTCCGCATAAGCTAGAGTGCAAGAGAGAGCGCCTTACAAGCGATAGAGATGCACGATATGGCGTTATCACGTAAAATTAATCAACTTTATAGACAACATATTTTTGACTCTTGCCGAGATTGCAAAATAGTTCTAATAGTTACCGCTGCCCCGGAGCATAAACTGCAACCGAAGGAACAAGGGTGGGATTTGGTCAGTAAAAGTCTGACACTCCCTTCCTGAGAAGTCATTTGATGATTTCACATCCATAAAACCAATTTTTCTCTACATATTAACTTCAACAAATATTTCAAAAGATAAATAAGCAGAATAGGCGAGACGACGAAAAAAAAGTAATTAGTCCGTCAGTTAGATTATCAAAAAATTTTGGACATGTATTTTTTCTTTTTTCTCGTAAACGAAAAATGACGACGGTACAGTGTGTTGAAGTTTCGCGTAACGTCACGATCTTATACAATTTTTACAAGATGGTGACGTCAAAAGCCCCCACTCCGAAACTTTGTTGCTCTTTATCATCGTATTTTTTATTAATTTGATCAAGCAAAAAAATACGTGTCCCGTATTTTTGGCCGGTCTATCAGACGGACTAAACAGAATGCCAATTTTTTTATGTTGTCGTCATCCCTATTGGTCCAGCCATTCTTAGATTTACGCTTAGCTTTAGCGATCCATTTTTACATAAATAGATTATGACTAAAACTTACAGACATAAGTTTGATCCGGTTTATAGGTACGTGTTTCTACGCCTGGTGTGTTAGACTGTATTTCTAGTCGATAGATGCTAGTGTTGGTCGAAGGTTCCATCACAGTAGCTTGGGGAGGCCTTTGGTCACATCTTCCTGGCTGTCCGTGGGCATACCACGCTGATACAAGCAGCAATAGATATTGTATGTACCTGCAAAGGAACAAAACGTGAGGTTTAATAAAAATCTGATACTTATTATTGTAAAACATCAGCCGATTACTGCCCAGAAGTCCCACGGCTTTACAAAGGCCTCCTCTCATTCATTAAAAATTCCTGATTTCCTCACGATGTATTCCTTCAATGATGTCAGTGATGTCCAAGATAAACTTTAAAAAGAACATATGAATTGAAACTGTCATGTCACATGGGTTGACCGGATTCCAACCCACAATCTGGAGAAGCCTTAACCACGAGGTCATCACGACATTGATCAATATACTATTATAAAAAGTATTTCGTCCTAATTAACTAAAATTTCAGAGATAAAACAGACCTAACAAACTATGTAATTGAAAACAATCTTGAAACATTGTTTGTAAAGCCTAATCAACTAAAAGCGAGTCACTTGAAAGTTACAGAATTAATATAAAACTTTCTTCATTATGAACTTCTATCAATAATTTGGGTCATATTGGAGTAAAACACACGTATATACGTACATTGTGATCAAACAAATTCCTGGATTTCCGAACTTGAAGCATTAGCGTTCATTAGAGCGCCGAGCGGTCTCACAGGTATAAGTTGTTCACTAGCAAAGTCAAACTATTGAATCAGGCCTTATCTATGTATCTAATACGTTATTTGTACGAGTTAGGAGAAATTTGTGTGAATTTAATCGTTTAGTGTCACCAACTGGAGTCGGGATACTCAAAATAAACCTAAGAAGCGTGTGGTTGAAATTGGAACAGTGCCAAGTTTACACAATATATTTCTTTCGGATGCGTTCAGAGTCTGTGGACATTTAGTTAACTTTGTTTTTGAAACTGGGTTTCGGTGACTCTAGACTTTATTGCGGTCTGTGTTAGAAATGTTCGAGGTTATTCTAGAAAGATCGAATATGAGTTATCTGTTAAAACAAAACGGATAATTACATACCTCAGTTATGGCAACACTGTTACTGTCTCAACTCTCTTGATCACCTATTGATTGAAAGTTTCGTGTTTTTAAAAACGTTTGCATTTTAATCTAGTTTAGTACATAAGTTTATTCTGTTCTTACTGAGGGTAATTGACCATCTGGCATGAATAAATTTTTGATAATTATGATTATGATCCTGCAGACTTGTTTTAAAAACAGCCCCTTACAGTGTTGATGATGGATCTATCTCATTTATAAAGTAGCCGTCAAAGAATATATATCGATTATTATTTAAAGCAAAGATATTGAGTAAAAAATATATTTACAATTTCAAAATGACGATTATTATTCTTATACCAAAGTTGTTCATCTTCTACTCAATGCCATGAGTTTTCTGACAGGCGTTAAAATTTAATCAGCGGTTTATCATACAATATTAAACTTTACCGCTGAAGAAAAGTTTTTCGATCGCTCAAGCGTTTTATGGGCTCAGTAAACAGGATTGAGAAGTTTTAATCAGGTGAACTAGGTACCTGTAGGTAGGTATTTACAAGTATTTTTTGTATTAACCTTTAACAACCAAGCGACAGCCGGTTGTTACGCTGCTATGGACTTTCTATTGTGTCTCAAATCACGTGTGTTCGATGGTTTAAAGCTAGTAAAGTAAGCTAGTATTAAACTGTAATGCCTTATTTTGGGTGGAATTTCCAAATAAAGCTTCTTAACAGTTCAATTTTATATGTTTTGCTTTAGGCATTTTGGCGGGGCGGGAGTGAGTGTCAGACTTTTACTGACTTAAGCCAACACTTGTTCCTTCGGTTGCCCTTTATTTTCCGGAACCGCGGTAACTTTAAGAACTATTCCGCAACCCCGGCAGGCATTGGCCTTAGAGTAACGACTGTCAAAGTTCAAATGGCAACCGGGACCGACGGCGGGAAACTTTTAAAAGCACAAAAAAAATCATATCAAGTGACGGCAGTTGTAGTACGGGAACTTTTATATGCAAAGCCAACGTACAAGTTTTTAAAACCTCATAATCATAAGTTATACAGAAACTATAATATTTATATAATGTTGCCACAGTGATGTAACCAACAGTAAAAGCAATGTATTCATAGGCAAAGTAATCGTCCCTGTGAAAACCAAATGCGTTAGAGAGCAGCATAAAGTTTTGAAGAAAGCTCTGGCGGCCATTGAGAGAGGAGTGCTGGCTTTCAAGTGGAAAGTCCCTCTCTTTATTGTGAACGTGAGGTATTTTAATGACTGCGTCGTTGAAAGTGTAAATATAGTGTCCCTCAGCACTGAGGGACGGAGAAATACATATGGATAGTATTTCAAAACTATTTTGGGGGTATGAGGAACAAAGTGGTTTGTTTGTATTTGGGATCGCGCTATCATAGGATGGTCACAGACGCGTTTTAAGAACGGTAGTTTCACACTTACTGATATTCGTAAATAAGAATCATCATTTCCCTAGCATTTTCCCAAATTTGATGGGGTCGGCTTCCAGCCTAACATGATTCAGTTGGATACCAGTGTTGTACTTGAAGCGACTGCCTATCAGACCTCCACAACCCTGGTTTACCTGTAAGGACTGACAAAGTTCTACGTGTGACAATCGGGATCAACGGCTTTACGTGCTATCCGAGACAAGTGGGGCACCCCTTGTCTCTAACCAGATTAAGCTGGATACCAGTGATTAACGTAAATCGACTGCCATCAGACCACCACAATCCAGTAACGGGCGATACTATACTATGTGGTTAGAATGGCATGACTTTCTGGCTGCTGGAGACCTGTAAATAACAACCGAGACCAACGGCTTTACATGCTTCCCGAGGTACGAGATGTCACCGATGTCAGTGACGTCCAAGATAAACTTTAGAAAGTACATATGAAATGAAAAAGTCACATTGGTACTTGCCTGGATTCGAACCCACAACCTCTTACACGAGAGGCGGGCGTGTTAGCTACTAGTTTTTAAAAAGAATACATTAAAAAAAATATACCGCTCATTTAATTGTTGATTCGGGTCAAAAATCACTGACATGATTGCGTTCAGAAAAGTTTTGCGGATTCCAATCACTTTACAGGGTAAGTAAAGGTACTTTGTAAAAATCCTATAAAGAACTAATTCATTGTGGTATAATTAATTCAATTTTAACCCAAAACTTTCGGAGATTGGTATCGGCAGACCGGCACAAACATTATCCATATTCCCAGACCCAAATTTTTATTTTGGTCGCTAAATGTCATTTTTCAGCGTCAGACCCCAACCTTACTCATAGTTAAGGTACTAGGTTTAACGAGGATATGTAGGCTTTGTACTTTATGTATCATTAGGCCTTACTCAGATACCTACCCTTATCAGTCACATTTCGTAATAGTCCAAGAACCCAGAGTAATTAAACCTACGTCAGATTATCTATACGATAGATTTTATTATTTATTATTATAGATTTTTTTTTTAAATTTAGAGAATTTATGTTTAACAACATAGATATTGGTGCCGATTCTCTTATTAACCAACTAAGCTAAATTTAAGTTAAGTGAATATTTCTCTTTCCTTTTGATTAAAGGCGATTTAACTAAAATGTATCTTCTGTCCTTTTCTTAAGAAATGGAAAGAGAAAGATGCAGTTAACTTAAATTTAGGGTAGTTTGTGAATAAGAGAATCGGAACCATTATTACAATCTCTCATAATTTTTGGGATTAGATGTATATTCGAGGTGATATATTAAATGCGCTTTTTGGGGTTCCGTTCCGAAATGGTACAAAAGAACCGCTTATAGTTGCGTCACGGCCGTCCGTCCGTCATCGGCTTACTGTCCAATCGACTAGTGGTAGACAGATAAAATCTTGCTTGAATATGTGTATTTACTATGTCGGCGTCGTCACATTGCTAAAATAAAAACAGGAAAAATGTTATTTTTGGGGTCTTTTCTTAAACATTTTGTTGGAATGGTTTTTTAGGGTTCCGTAGTCAACTAGGAACCCTTATAGTTTCGCCATGTCTGTCTGTCTGTCCGTCCGTCCTCGCTTAATCTCTGTGACCATTAGTACTAGAAAGCTGAAATTTGGTACCTATATGTATATCAATCACGCCGACAAAGTGGTAAAATAAAAATTCGAAAAAAATGTTTTATTAGTGTAGCCCCCCTATATGTAAAGAGGAAAGTGATTTTTTTTTTCATTTCAACCCTGACGTTTGATATATTGTTGGATAGGTATTTAAAAATGAATAGGGGTTTTCTAAGATAATTTTTTGATAATGTCAATAATTTCGGAAATAATCGCTCCAAAAGGAAAAATCAAAGCGTCCCCCCCCCTCTAACTTTTGACCCGTGGGTTTAAAAAATATGAAAAAAATCTGGAAAGTAGAACTTTGTAAGGACATTCTAGGAAAATTATTTTGAACTTGATAGAAAAAACACATTCTGTAAAAAAAAGACAAAAATATTGTACAAAATAATTTCTGCGTACTTAGTATGTCAACGTAACAAATAGCCTTTTTTTAAACTTATAAGTGGTAACACTTATTGTGACGGACGGGAAACTACGGAACCCTACATTGAGCGTGGCCCGACACGCTCTTGGCCGGTTCTTCTCTAGTCTACCCCATAGTGTATCATATTAGATAGGTGTTTTTTTTAAACATTGAGAGTTTAGTTTTTAGAAATAAAAAAAAAATGATTATACTTATATGCATGCGACCATGCCAAGTTTCACCCTTCTAGCACTAACCGTTTGGACGGAAAGTCTAGGACGGACGGATGGACAGACAGATGGACATGACGAAACCATTAGCCTTTACCATTAGAAGTACCTTAAAAGGTATTTGAAATTAGAATTTAAATTCTCAGCGAATTTTCCAAATTCAGCTGTGTGAAAAATTCGCCCTTCACAGAATTTGCCATTTACAGAATCTGCTTTTCTCCGAAAAAGTTGTCAATATAAAATTTTACCCAAGAGAGTTAAACAATTTTAAATCTACAATGAAGTTTAAACAGTAATTTTATCGAAACAGAAAGAAATTAAAAAGTTAACACCTGTGTAAGATATCAGGAACAAATAAAAGGATCATAGTTTCCTATTTTTATTTGAGGGTAGGGAAAACGGAACGGACGGAATGGGGAGAGGGGATCGCACCTAACTGTTTAATTAACAAAGAAATTGATGTCCGGATGTTTGTTACGTATTTTATTTTAACTGTCCAAGTTTACGCATAATTTGAGACAATTGGATCTTTTATTTCGCGTTTTTTTTTATTTTTTAGTGTTGTGCGGTTGTGTTGTGTATATTAGTTAAAATAAAATTAAATCAATTGTTAACCAAAGCTAGTTGTTACATTTAAAAGTCGTAGTTTTGTATCTTATTAAAATTAATAAATGTGAAAGTTTGTGAGGATATTTTATATTGTGTTATGTTGGTTACACTTTTACGTATTACCGGTTTCTATTAAAACTTTATAGTAGTATAGTTTAATAATGTAATTTACACATAATGTTACTGAACATCACGCCATGATCCGCAGTAATATTCCAGGACATTGACCTTGAAAAAGAAGAAGGGTAAAAGTGGTTTTATATTATAAGCAAAGCTGAAAAAATGATGGGCATTTGTAGTACTAATTACCTTATACAGGGTGTCCCACGACTATGCCACATGGAGGGAAAGTACCTTAAATATTGTAGATAGAACATTTTACTGAAAGAAGACATTATATGAATTTTAAAAACAATATAAACTGCATTCATAGATTTTAAAATAATTAAATGGTTGGGCCGGGACTCGAACTGGTAATGTAAGCTTTTAATTTTTCTGAACAAACTTTCACATCAAATGATAAAATTCACGGTCTTCCTTTTATTTTTGACACTATGTTATTGGGTTGCGGAATGTTATGTTTATAACAGTTACCGTGACCCTGGAACATAAAAGGCAATCGAAGGAACATGAGTGGATTTTAGTCAGTAAGAGTCTGACACGCCGTTCCGTCGCACCCAGGACGGGAGCAGTCATTGGATGATTTCCCACTCACCAAAAAAATAAAAAAACACTATGTTATTCAGCAAAAAATAATCCTTGTGATGAAGCCTTTTGATCGGTGGGATAAAACTACAGGCTGATTAATTTTCTCGAATAACAGGTTCGATTCCCGGTTCAACTATGTATTTATTTAAATATCTATGAGTAAAGTTTAAAATGTTTTTAAAATTCAAATAATGTCTTCTTTCAGTAAAATGTTCTATCTACAATATTTAATGTACTTTCCCTCCATGTGGCATAGTCGTGGGACATCCTGTATAACATTACGCTACGAATTACACAGTCAATAAGTAAATGATTGTGTTAATAACGAAAATATCAATAAGTTTAATGACAACATAACATTACAATCCTACAGTATTAATAAAATCCTTTCAACTAAGTAAATTAGCGATTCAATTGATCCCTCATTAATATTTCATTTTATAATCGATGGTGAAAACCACTCATTATGCGAAGCCCTGTGCTATAATACCGTGGTACCGTGCAGGTGGCCTTTAATCCACATGGCAATTGCAACTACATTTGTGGTCACTTTGGTGGGGTAAAGCTATGAATAGTGCTGTCACATAGTCTAGAAAAGCTTGAATAGGACGTTACTTGGCAGTAATATAGAGAACTTGCTTTCGCCCGCGTGGACATTGCACTTTTCACTATTTAACCTTGTGCCGCCCGGCTAGGACCAGGACCGCGTCGACGGCGCGTTAGTGTTCCACGCGCGCCTCAAAGAGAAGGAGTCAGCACAGGAAAGGGCCCAACAGGGCCAACGCCTGCCGGTGTTGCGGAATGTTTATGTCGCAGTCATCTGGTTAAATCAGCTATTTGATTGTATGACTAGCGCGTTCATTGAATGACGACAATTAATTGAATGACTAAACGACAAATCGTCAAGTTGTTTAATGTAACGTTCAACGACTTGACTGAATGTCATTAGCATTGTCGTTTAATAGGATATAGTCGACTTTGTAATGTTTGTTTAGGGTGACCATAAGTTCGCAACTTAAAAACTTAACTTCCTTTACATAACAAAAATGATGACATAACATGACACACTTTATTATGATTTTAATTTAAAAAAAAACTTTATAACTAGCCGGCGGCGGTGTATCAATAGGTAAATCCATGCTGTCACACTATTTTATCAAGAATAAAGTCACTTTAAAGTAAATTTAATAAAAATAATATCAAAACAGTGCTATCTGCGCGAGTTATTTTACGCCATATTTGTTTTGGTGACTACTAACGCTGCAGTGGAAAAAAAATGAACTAAATTACAATCACCTGACTGATATTACGTCCGCTCTGTTCAAAGGGCTATGCCTTAATGAGCTATCTAGTTGGACGTTGAGTGACGCTTGTTTAATCAGCTTTCGGCCTAGTCATTCAATTAAATGTTGCTATTCAATGAACGCGCTAGTCATACAATCAAATAGCTGATTCAACCAGATGACTGCGACATTTATAATAGTTACCGTGACCCTGGAACATAAAGGACAATCGAAGGAACATGAGTGGGTTTTAGTCAGTAAGAGTCTGACACGCCCTCCCGCCGCTCCCAGGACGGGAGCAGTCAATGGATGATTTCCCACTCACCAAAAAAAAAAAAAAAATTTAACCTTGTAGGGATTGAGTTATCATAAATCCTTTCTTAGTCGCTACCCACTCTTCACACACAACACACCCTCCAAGTTTCATGTCTCTAGGACCAATAGTTTGGGCTGTGCGTTGATATATTGATCAACAGTCAATCAATCAATCAGTCAGTCAGTTTAACATTTTATATAATTTTATAGAAAATATCTGACTTTCTGGTCATATAGAAATTGACCGAAATTCATGATCTTCTTTTTTTTTTGTTTTCTAAAAATAATCTTTGATTGTACCGAATTCCCTTTCAGTTTGCTCAAATATGTTTAAAAGGGGTACAAATAAAATAAAGGAGCTCAAATATGTTTAATATATAGATAGGGACTACTTTATGGTGTTTTGTCTTCTTTTTCCCTTGGGTATCGTAAATGAGTTCCATGGAATTTACTGGTTTCAACTGGGATCGTGTACTGACTGTGATAACAGGATGCCATGTTAATACTGTGCAGTCCTAATATAGTTTAAAAAAAATCTCTTTAAAGGATTTTTTTGTATCATTTTTATTAAACAGAAGCTTTGCGTTTTCCAGATGGAAGACGAATAAATCATAAGACAGGCCGCATCTGAGCAAAGCTGAAGAATCGGAACAGTAGTTTCAGATATATGCTTTATAATATTAGTATAACTTTACCTATTAAATATTAAAATAAAAAGTACCTAGTCATCCTGTATTTCAACTATACTTGATCTAAATTCGATGAAGTATTTTTATCAACAAATTATATTTTAAGTAAAGAAAAGACGTTTTACACCCATATTATTTCAAGATGTTCTCAATTTTTGGCCATTCAATATTAGCAGATCTATATTTTCAATAGTCATGATACATCCAGCAAGATATGACTAACGACGAGATGCCACCAATTTACTAGCAGTTCTCAAGTATCGACAACCGTTGTAACCGATACGATTTGTGGCGAATTCGTACGGATTTATCTCCGCCCTAGAGACTAGACTTATTGTGTGTATCTTAGGGGGCATTTGTCGTTTATCTGACGTGGTGTTTTGTTGCTTGCTTGATTTGTAGTGTCGATACAATGGAAATATTTTTGGAGATAGCTCATTTTTGTCATCTTTTTATTTTATCATTTAGTTAAAAGTAGTGTGCAGGTTTTTGGTCTAGCCAATACATTGAATTTCCGATTAATAACAGGTCGGTAGTGCGTAGTCGTGCACTAGATGGGGATGCAACGTCGACAATTGAGAGCATGATGCTAAATTATAAAAGAAATGATGCTACTAGTCAGTGACTCTGTGATGACCAGTGACTATATGGGGGCGTTACAATTAGTTTATTACTGAGCAGTACACCAAGTTACGTCACGTGAGTTTCGGCGGAGACACAGATTTACTCTAAGCGGTTTACTACGCGCTGGGAAGCAATATTTATCGACGTCGATATTCATATTGAAATGTTAAAAACGTCCTCTAAACTGAAAACACTGCAGTTTTGAGGTGTGTAGTATGACGTACCCTGCGTCTTACTTCGCTGATCCGCGCAGTGACGCGGGTTTTAGACGCACACCGCGTTTCCGCGCGGTCAGTACCCGCTGTCCGTCGCGTAGCGCGTCTTAGTATATTTATCGCCCAATACTTTGTTGAAATGTTAGTGGCTTAGAAGTTAGAAGTGAACAATCCCGGAATATGCTTTGTACCTATTCCCAATTTCCACTTTACATTCTGTGTGGCTTACGACTGAAGAACAGGTATTCACAGGCTTAAAATTGGTTTAGTGTTCACAGAAAATCAACCTTTCCACCTTTCTACATGTCAGTTGTCAAAGCAACAAACGTGGTCCAAAAATAGAGTGTTCCGCTTCATTCCTTTGAGATTTTGTGGTGTGAGATTATATTGGGGGTTCTCGTTACGAATTCTCTGGGAGAATTGTTAAAATTTTGACTTTAATGAGGCTAATTGGTTCGTTTATATTATTTAGGAGCTTGAATTTGGAATTGTTTGTTGTATTGTTTTTTGCTTTGACTTTAATTAACACTCTGAGTTAATTGAGTTGAGTTACACCATCTCCCAATCTATACTAATATAAAAATTATAATATAAAAAAGTTCGTGTTAAAAAATCCTTTTGCGTTAGGTAGCCCATTGATTGAGGAATATGGCTACATGCTGTAGGCTATAAATCGTCACGATATGGTCTACGGGAGCGGAGTAGTAACTATAGATGCGGGTGAAACTGCGGGGACAGCTAGTTAATTTATAAATGTTATCTTTGCTTAATATAATACAAAGTCATTCCCGTGTTTATTTTTTTGCGATAAACTCGAAAACTAAAAAATTATAATTAAAAAAAACTTGTGTGAGTTGTCCTGATGGCCTAGTGGTTAAGACGCCTGCCTTTTATGCAAGAGGTTTTAGGTGCGAATTCGGGCAAGTACCAATGTGATTTTTCAATTCATACGCACTTTCTAAAGTTTCTCTTGGACATCAAAGACATCGGTGAAGGAAAACATCGTGAAAAAACCTGGACTTGAAGTGAATATAAAGGTCATAGCTCATTAGAGCCACCCGGCAGCCACTCCGCACCGCCTCGCCTCCTGCGGCAAGTATTCTTTATATGGCCATGTATGGGCATGCGCTCACTATATTAACTCCGTAGCGGCACCGGATCGCCTCGGTTATAAGGCGAGTCGGTGCGGAGTGGCTGCCGGGTGGCTGTAATGAGCTATGACCTTAAGTCCGAAATCGCCAATCCGCCTTGAGCAAGCAAGGTGATCAGTGCTCGTGCCTTCTCTGAATGAGCCTTTGCCCTGCAGTAGGACAGTAATAGGTTGGCATTATTATTATTATTAAAAAAACTCGAAAACTACTAAATGGATTTCATGACGTTTAATAGGGAAGATGCAATATTTTTATTTTTGTTTTGATTTCAAAGAATTCCATGTAAAATAGACCACAAATATATTAAAAAGTTAAAATGTTGTAATGTATTGTAAAAAAAAGCGGTTTTAAATTGACAGTTTAAACGTCCGCGCGAAAACGGACCAATAGTTCCGATGACGTCACTGCAGTGACACTGTATCTCTGGTTGTATTGTTCTTCTCTAGTTTTTATAACTTTTTATTATTTTTCGCCATTCCAGATACTTTTATTGCTAAAATTTGAAAATAAACTATCAATCAACATCTCGTGGTCATAATAATACCGCATGAAAGCATGTATGCAATGCTTTTTTATGCAAAAAAGCATGTTGACTCATATCGATATCTCCAACACCAGACGGGGTTACAAACTTTGTATCAGATAGTTTTGGTGGCTGAACTTCTGATTTTAAATATTTGAAGAATCTGGATTTATGGAATCTTTACCTCCTGGACCTTGTATCATGGCAGACAGGCTTCAAGCATATCGAAGGTGTGTTATTTCTATTGATTAGATCATTAGTGAACAACACTAAGAAAAGTTCAAAAGGTGAAGTACTACAGTCGAAGAAAATTGCATGCCTTCGAAATCATAATTAAAGAGTCATTAGAAGACTGCGCGAATTTGCTTTTCTAAAGCTAATTTTATTCCTACAAAACTATTTCTGTTTACTTTGACAAGGACAACTAACTGCGGGGGTGCGTTCCAAAAAGGGTAAGAGTTACACGGAGTAGCGCGAAAGTTACTCTAAAGAGTTCCGCTGGCTTATTACCTATGAAACAGCAATCAGCAATATTTGCGCAGTGAACGCGCGATTAATCGCTTAACGTCAAAAAAAATCGTATTATGTATGACTCGATTGCTAATCGCTCGCTGATTGTTCTAATGCAATTATTGCTACGATGACGATAAAGTAGCAATCCCAGACATCTAGACATTTAGTCATGCTTTGTTTTATTAGGTACCAAAGCGTTTTATTATTGTAAATATTGAATACATACCATCTTAAATAAATCATTTTTAGAAATATGGACCTTACCAAAAACAAATAATATGACAGTGTTTTATGTAATATTAAATTACCTACCGTGTATGTCTTCTATTTAATAACCGTAAATTACATGTATTATTTTTTTATATAATCAAAAGCAATTTGATATTAATAAATAATTAAATATCCTGGGACATCTTACACACGGCCATCTGATCCCAAGCAAAGCAAAGCTTGTGTTATGGTAATCGATGTGATACAATCGAGTTTTTACAATGAAATCCTAATCGTTTTTTTTTAAATTTAATATTATTTATGGTTGTTATTTATCTATATATAATATGTATGTATTTAAAAATTATATAAGTATGTCGTGATGGCCTAGTGGTTAAGGCGCCCGCCTCTCATGCAAGAGGTTGTGGGTTCGAATCCGGGTAAGTATACCAATGTGACTTTTTCAATTCATTATGTACTTTCTAAAAGTTTATCTTAGACATCACAGACGTCGGTGAAGGAAAACATCGTGAGGAAACCTGGACTTGTACTTAATATGAGTCCGAAATCGCCAACCCGAATTGAGCAAGCGTGGTGATCAATGCTCGTGCCTTCTCAGTATGAGAAGAGGCCTTTGCCCTGCAGTGGGACAGTAATAGGCTGGTATTATTATTATTATTTATAAGTATGTATATCAGTTGTCTGATTGACATCACTATTTATTTGGAACTAAAAACCTGCAACACTGGAAATGTCATTTTTCTGACACGAATTAAAAATCGTACTAAAACCTCTTTTTAATTTTCGAGTGAATTCCTCGCATGTTTTGGAACGTGCCAGTGACGTCATTCCAGTCGCTGAACGCTGATTGGTGTTTTAAATTACGTTTCATTTCATGTAATTTTAAATTCATATTTTATTGATAAAAATAAACATTATGCAAAAAAAAAAGTTGCAGAAGCCCTTCATTTACATTTTTTCAACATTTTATTGATAAATTTTCAATAAATACTATGTTTGCATCTTCCCTATTTTAGTATACATGCATGGCATAGAGAGACAATCGTATCACACACAGTACAGTATAATGGTTTGTCGTGGTCTCTCACCAATGCCTAGCTCGGGCGGGTCGTTAGTCAAACTAATAAAATTCTGTTTAGATTACAAAATCAAGAAATAAAAACGAATCGTGATCTATTACCTACAGCCATAAGTATGTTTTACGATATGTATCCTTAGCTCCACGTGAATGAAGTGGCAGGCAAAATTTAATAAAAAAGTAATGTCACAAATTGTTGGTTTTTAGCTCCAGTAACCTTACATTATGCTAATGTAAGATAAAAAAATGTAACACATAAAACACAAATATAAAATACATAAATCTTAGAGTTTGACCTCGAGACTAGACATACGTAAATACTATGCCTTGATGGTTTTGCCGAAAATAATACAACAGAATTTTTGGAATATTTATTAAGATTCTGTACTTAAACTTTGTTGTTGTTGTCAGCCGGTTGTCAGCCGGTTCTACATTCCGATGTCCTCTCATGATTGCATTAATGAAATCAATTTTACTAAATAAACTTTTTCTAATTAATTTAACGATAGGTAGAGTCCGCGTCAAAAATATGGAGAGTTTAATTTACATAGTTGTTTCAATATTTTGGACAGTCTGTTCGTGCCGTGATTTTTGACACTGAATATATTTATACTAATATTATAAAGAGGTAAAATTTGTAAGTTTGTAGGTTTGTAAGTTTGTATGTAGGGGGCAATCTCTGGAACTACTGGTCCGATTTGAAAAATTCTTTCAGTGTTAGACAGCCCATTCATCAAGGAATGCTATAGTTTATATACCATCACGCTACAACCCACGGGAGCGGAGCAGTAACGAAAAATGCGGATGAAACCGCAGGGGACAGCTAGTTTCTGATATAAAAAGTTCCAAAAGTACGTCTTATGATTTTTTCTTCTAAAACAAATATAATTGTGGCAACATCAATCAACCACGCTCTGCTACCAAGTGGTGGTATTGTTATAATGTAACTAAATATCTAAGTTGCTACAAGTAGCGCCACCTAGTATAAGTTATGTGTACCTGCCTCTTGTTAAAATTTCAAATAAATGTCAGTCTGTTTCCAACTACTATCCGCGCGTTTTATAAATTTTCAGCAACTGGCGATTTCTACATCTCGCAAACAGAGTTTGACGTTACCTTTTAACAACCAACAACAACTTTCCATCCCATTCCTCATACGTCAGTAGGCCCTTTATATTCCCAGAGGCAAAGCTCAAATGTCTCTTGCGACCTGCCTATATGTCTCTTCCCGGCAAGTTTACAGCCACATCAACCATGCCCTTATACACACGGCAATGAACATAAACCTTTTACTGGTTTCTCTTATTAATGAAACTGTTCATTGTCTTACACACTTAAATTAATCCCCATTTATGTACTGTTAAGTAATTGTTGTTTTTGGCAGACGTGTGAAATTAAAGGGTTTTTTAATTATGACCAGTAGTGTGAGACTGAGTGGTATAATTCTGAGTATAGGGGCTTAAATAATAGCGTGTTCTTTCGTTCTTTTCACAAGCCGGAAACCCTAGCTTGCACTTATATGATCATAACATGAACCATTTAGTAATAAAAATATATCTATACATATAAAATGGTAAACTAACGGACTGTTGATATATCAACGCACAGCCTAAACCACTGGTCCTAGAGACTTGAAACTAGGAGGGTATGTTCTTTGCAAAGAGTAGGTAACCACTAAGGAAGGATTTTTGGAAATTCCAACTCAAAAGGGGTAATATTGGGGATGGAAGTTTCGACATTTACGCAGGCGAAGCTGTAGGCGAAAGCTAGTGTAAGTATCATATTAAAACTTTCAGAGAAAAACTCAGCAATTTGGTGGAGATTTTTCTTTGTTTTTCACAAGTTTTGAGCCTAGGCACGTCAATGTTTTTAACCGGTTGAATGCTTTAATTACAGACACAAAAAAACATTGTGTTTCGAGTAGATCGACGTCTTAGTCAGACGAAGGGTTAAATTCGATTTGAAAGTCGGGCAAGTAGTAAGTCATTAGCCATAGTTTAGGACACACAAAATCGTCATAAATGCTTTGAAACGATTTTAGAAAAGTCGCGATACGGCGATTTTTTTACGCTGAAGTGCAAGCGGGCCGGTCATCTGCAGACGGACAGACCTAAGATATTTTGTTAGAGTGAGAGTTTATTTGTCTAAACGTGGTCTCACTCCTTACTCACTAGATTTAAAGAAGGTAGTAGCGGATGAATGTCCAAATGTGGTATGTCCAAGATTGATTGGATCTTGGGATGATTAAGCTCTTTGAGGTATACCTATACTTACGTTCAGCATTAGACGACAATAGGCTGTCATGATGAATTTCAGCTTAAGTAGATTTCTCTCGAAGCTAAACACGCTTTTTCGCGCGGAGTGGGGGGATGATAATCCCAACTCTTTTACCTTATCTCTCGCCTATACATGTATAACTAATTATGACACTCAAGGGCCTTGCAGACGGTAAGTGGGAGAATGTATGTTAATTGATTTATCCCAAAATAGCACGAAACTGTTGAGTTTGGGAAACCACTCGATACTTGGTTAATGTGCGATCAGCGATTTGGCTATGTTTAGACCAAACTGTAACTATTAATGGCGAATGTGTCGAAACTATCGCAATTCACGTGCTCATGTATTTTACATAGTAATATCAAATATCTCCATGACATTAGATAAGCAGGCAACTGGTAAAATTAGTATACTCAATTCTGTATTAATCATTACATAGTACAATATAAAACAATGTCGCTATCCGCTATGTATGCTTAGATCTTTAAAACTACGCAACGGATTTTTATGCGGTTTTTTAATAGAGTAATTTAAGAGGAAGGTTCATGTGTAATACATACTATCCGTACATATCCGTACATCCGTATTATAAATGCGAAAGTAACTCTGTCTGTCTGTCTGTCTCTTCTTCACGCCTAAACCACTAAACCGATTTGAATGAAATTTGGCACAGGTATAGTCTGGGATCCGAGAAAGGCCATAGGATAGTTATCATTCCGGAAATCCTCCGGAAACGGGAACTATTGACTATCAAAAGCTAGTATATGATATTACAGTGAAAAAAGTCCGAGATTTTCAATCCAAGACGAACCCATGCGAAGCTGGAAGGAGTCGCTAGTAAATATTATAAAGCGGAAGAGTTTCTGTGTTTGTCTATTTGTATGGTTAGACGAATCACAGGAACTATTGGCCATTTGTTAAGAAAGGGTATAAGCTCACGTTAAATCACTTTACCACTTATCGAAGCAGTAATCAAAAACATGAAACCAAATAACTTCCCAAACGTGTTTTTCATGTTTTAATTTAACGAACTTGAAATTTTATCACTTTACGCAGGTATTAAACTAAATATGAAGAATGAAGACCATTACTATAATTGGTGAAACTTGGCTTAAAACTATGTTCTCATGGTTCTATCCAGGTGCAGTTTTTGCTTTCTTTGGGCAACCTTATTGCGAGGAATGTTATTGCAGATACCTATGGATGCAGTGACCACTTCATAACAGAGAGAGCGCCAATTTGTCTGCCTTAAAAATAAAATAACATGAAATTTCTTTTTTTTTTAAATATTTAAAAAAATATGTAAAATAAAAAATGCTGGCAAAAATAACATTAAATAAAAAGATTTTCTAACATGTTTTGTAGCATAATGGAGTACAAATTTGTAGGTATAAATTAATCAAAATTACGAATTACGTTGTGTATATTCCACAGTAATTTCGGATAAAATTTCAATGTACACAGAATAATTGTATCATTAATCATTACCATGTTAAAATCAATGGACTGGAATTCTGAGTATTTGTAAGCGACATATTATTTTAGTTATTATCTCATTGTTAAACTGAAGCCAAACCAACTCAAAACCAATATCTCCGAACATTTACGGAGTTAAGAAAATACAGAGGAATCAGAACATTCTGTTCTTAAAACTAAACTGTTGGAGAAATAGGTATTATGACTTCTTATTTTGTTCTGATATAGGTGCCGATTCTCTTGTGCACAAACTAAAGTAAATTTAAGTTAAGTGCATCTTTCTCTTTCCGTTTAATTAAGAAAAGGACAGAAGATCAAATATTAATTAAGTCCTTTCAAATTTAGACACTCTATAGATAATTTAAACGCAATTTAAAAACATGGCGTCTAAATATACGTCAATTTTTATAAGGCGCTGTCTAATTTGACAGGATTAAACTAAAATGTATCTTCTGTCCTTTTCTTTAAGAAATGAAAAGAGAAAGATGCACTTAACTAAAATTAACGTTAGTTTGTGCATAAAAGAATCGGCACCATAATAAATATTAAAACAAATGATTGACATTATAATTTTGAATCTATACTAATACTAACTTTCGCCCACTGCTTCGCCTGCGCGTATGTCGAAATTTCCATCCACTAGTTTATTCCTTTAGGGTTGTAATTTCCGAATATAATTTCTTAGCGGTTACTTACTCTTTACGAAGAACACACCCTGCAAGTTACACGACTCTAGAATCCAAATATATAGATTCCTAGCTGCCTCCCGCGGTTTCATCCGCGTTAAAAATGTAAAGGGCGCACAACCCTTATCACTTAGGGGTATGAAAAATATATAGTAGCCGATTCTCAGACCTACTGATTATGCATATAAAATTTAGTAAAAATCGGTAAAGCCGTTTCGGAGGAGTAAGGTAACTAACATTGTGACACGAAAATTTTATATGTATATAAGATAAAACTTAAAAATTTCAGTAACTATTAGTCCAAATGGTTTTATTTTCATTCATGGTTTTGTCTAAGTACAGTGGCGTAGCGTGGCTTTTCGCCGCCCGGGGCTGATCGGAAATCCGCCGCCCCTTATTTCAACTATAAGTCGCTTAAAGTTTAAATATTATATTGAATTGACCTAATTCGTACATCGTACACCTTATTGCAAGTCAAAATATACTACCACGCATTGCTACTGCATGCTTCAGGTGGAAAATACATATAAGAGAAGTAAATACATATAAAGAAATGTCGCAAAAAACCCACATTTATTATATGTACCTATGTCTCAACCCTAAGGACATCTTAGGTTTCTGCGCAAACTGTTCATTGAAAAAAAAAATTAATTATACGGATTGAACCCCTGCTAAAAGTGACCGTTTTTAGCAATTTTTGAATCTCTGAACTTGAAATATAACTTTAAAAAAAGTATACACGGTTGTAAAACACCATTTTTTTTTAATTTCGGTCTGTAACAAGAGAAATTTATGGTGGCAGTAGTTGTTGAGTAATACGTCCAATAATCTATATATCTATACTTGCTTATAATAAAACTGTAGAGAGGTCAATTCTGTACATTGAATACTTAACTATTCAAAATTAATATTGGAGAATGATCGATACTGATGCCAAAAATGCAATTAGTAAATACGCACGTAGTGTGCACGCATGGGTTAAAAACTACTGAAGGGATTATAACCAAACTTGGTACGATTATAATCCATACTCCTTGGCCGGCTATAGGCTTTATAACACAACGCTAAGACACGAAGGAGCCGAGCAGTAAATAAAAGTGGGAGAAAAAATGGTAAAATAATATTCCTTTTGAGAGATTCCGTTGCGTGCGGGCAGCAATAAGGCTGGTCGATGGCTTTGCTGGATATTCGTAGCTTATACATCAGAATAACACATAATATTGTGCTACATAACATTGCACCATGAGCCACGGGAGCCGATCAGAACCAAAAACCTAACATAACGTGGGTACGCGAGGATCGTGGGGTCCATGGCCCTCTACGGGGCTCGAACCTGGCCTTGGCTCCGGCCCGGCTTTTGAGGGCGTCCTAGAGAGTTATAACCATTCGGATGGTGCGGGGAATACTGCAAAATCTCCTGCGAGGCGGCGAGGCTTCCTGCGGGCATCCGGCCGTGGAATTTGGAGACTATGCGACTGTCGCAACCCAGTGCTGGGCACGCCTCTTTGAGGAGTTGGCTGACGAGGCCCCACGGCGCTCTCACGTATCGCGGGACACAGGTTCTCACCGGACACGGACATTTCGGGAGGTTCCTGTGTCGGATTCGGGCGGAAACGGTCGCTTGGAGGAATGCCTCGCATGGGCAGGCCACCGCCGTGTCCTTGCAGAGGCGATCGGTGGGAGTGACCGAATGGGAAGCCGTCACCGCCTTCTGCGAAGCAGTCATGCTGGAGAAGTAGGCTGCTGCACGCGTGAGGCAGTGTCAGGCCTCACACCCCGGACAAAAACCCAGGCGTAGGCGTCGAGAGTGGCAAGACGACTACCGGCCACCGTAGGCGCGGGCCTGTGGGCGGCGAGCGATGGGTAGCTCGCCGCCCGATAAGGACTAGGCCCGTGTCGACGGCGCGTTAGTTCCACTCGCGCCTCAAAGGCCTTGTCCAGGAAGGGCAAATTCGCCGCGATTCTCTTTTTTCTCTCTTTATCCATTATACGCGCACTCGCTCTGAAATTCGCGAAATTCGAAATCTGGACGCAACAAGGCAGCCCTAGTATCTCGACTCGCGCGCATTAGTCGCGAGTCGAGTCTGGCGAATTGCACGCGAATTACGCGCGAACTTATTATTCGCGCGATGATCGCGCGGACGCGCGTCGCCGGCGCTCGCTGGCTGCCTGAGCCCACGCGGTTATCGTCCTCTTTTTCACACACTTGCGGTAAAGCTTTCGCGGGTGCTTTTGGTAACTAACATATTGCGAACAGTAGATAGGTAATTTGGAAAAGTTTTTTTTTTTTAATAATTCAATCCAATATTTTCGTCATGTTCCCCAATTGCCGCCCCCTATTATGTGCCGCCCGGGGCCATGGCCCCCCCGGCCCCCCCCACGCTACGCCACTGTCTAAGTAGTCGCTTTCCTAGGGCAACGCAGCTGTTAAGCCCCTGCCCCTGCAGATGTCTTTAGAGATGATTAGATTGTTAAGCGTTAAGATTATGGAACGAAAAAATATCAAGAAGGAGGACTCCGTAAAAGATATCGAGATGGAGGGGCCAAGCATTTTGTTAAGAAAAAAAGTGTCTGATGAGGAGCTTTTACAGCAAAGATAGCAAATAGTAGATTTATAGAATTAATTTTTGTTTAAGTATGACATACATTGGAATTTGGGTTACTTTACTGCATCTTGAGGCTCACTGATTGTTTGCCATAAAAAATATGCATGAAAAAGTTTCATCATGATTAACCTTTGAACGACCAAGAGATAGCCGGCTGTCGCGCTGCTATTATCTTTCTATTGTGTCTCGAATCACGTGTGCTCGAGGGTTTAATCAGATATGGAGTACTTACTGGAGGAGCAAACCAACAGCATCAAATTCTGCCAAATATAGAAAGTACAGTAAAAAACACCATAAAATGTTCCCAACAAAATGAAAGGCCACCACAGTCCGGTGTGAGGGGCGCAGTTTTCCTGTACTGAACACTTCCTTAACGAGAGATATCCGGACGTCTTCCTGTGCACTTAACGATGTGCGATCCGCACTTCTCCACGACTAAGTGCCACAATTATACTTATTTTTGTAGTATTAACACTTTTTTTGCTAGGAAAGTTGGGTGAGCGTTATTTTTAAGTGCTGGTGTTTATATTGGCATATAGTTTTGAAAAACTAAAGGACAGTAGAAAAGGAATGTCTTATAGGCATGAAGTTTTTGCTTTTTATAGATTTGTGTCCAATTCTTGTCTGACAAATCGTAGGGCTCCATTCTCTAAAAGCTTTTTTGGTTACTGGTAATTCTGGCTTCCTAACCGAATGCTGCGTCATTTTGCATACAAATCTCCGTAGTGCACACGGAGCGATGTCTCTTCGCGAAGCATTGTGGAAGAGGCGGACTTGAAACTTTGGATCTCAAAGTTGCTTAGTTCTTTGCAATGAGGATGACAACGCGTCAAAACAATACTAAGCCACCACGGTTTAGTCGTCACAAATTATGAGTAGTTGCAAATAATTATTGCAACTATTATAAGAGCACCGAGCACCTACTTACATGGGCTACTTGTATCAAAAATGCAATGTAATATTTTCTATAAGTGTACGCAAAGCAAACTATTTAAGTTTACATACGCTTACTACCATAATGTTGGTGTGCGTAAAATCTACTTGTAAGATAGACCCGTTCTTACGCACACATTTGCTATATCTTGTTACTTTAACTTTAATGTTGTAGGTAGTCAATAGCTACTTCGCTCATTTATGAGCGTTTGCTTGAGAAAATAAATTTATACCAAAAAATAAGAAGCACAAATTCAGACTTTCACGCAAGTTGTTCGATGGCTTGGGTGTATAAGCCTAGGACTTGATAACCCGTATGTCGCAGGTTCGAGTCACACAAACCGCACTTTCTTTTTGCATTTTTTTATTTGACTTAGGATCGAACCTCACAACCAGTGTTGATTTTTTTCATTTCTAATAACATTTCTGTTATTTTGTTGTTTATTTTTGTAATTTATAATAGAGAAATAAAAATTAAACAATTTGTAATTAGAAATCAACAATATTTATTGTTCAGTAGATTTTTATGATAATTTCAATAACAAAGTTTTATGCATGACAATTATTTTAAATCGGACAAGAATGAATGACACTTTTTGTATTTAAGTGGGTAATTTATTGATATATGATATGAATAAACATGTTAATGAGATATTAAGATACAGTTATCCCAATTGTAACCTCACAAACAATAACATCACTCACATAAATGAAATTACCTCCACATAATTATATCTAATTATCCGATTGATGCGCCTTCGATGTCTATAACTTTTAGCACGATAATGAGCCCTTAGGTTCGATTGGGTTCAGAACAGTAATATTATCCACATTTTTTTTTCTATTTCGCTCACTATTTTTACGCCGTAATAATTATTTTGCGACTGTCCTTGTTCGATTTAAAACACTTATTAAGTTCATTATTACGTATAACTATATTATTGTAAAAAATAAAATCTATTGTAAATTGTCTCTTGCGACGCGTACCCGGTTCCGGTTTTGCCTGTAAACAATGGGAAGGAATAGCTTACGATGACGCTTTAAACCAGCTGCTGGTTCCGTACACATTGTAACGTGACGAAGTTAAGAAGGCCTCAGCTTTATGCGTAACAAGTTAACAACCATATCACGGTGTCGCGCATTGTCATTTGTGTATGCCAATCTTGCGGCACACTTGCGGTCTTGATCGACAACGATCAATGCTTCCTGTGTCTGTATAGGGGTGCACCTACAGTTTTTCTCTGTGAACAAAAATGAAATATTGTTATAAAAAAACAAGAATAATTAACGAGATGTAAATAATTATAATATGTATAATAATCTATATATAATGTTATATATATAATTCTATTATTTAAAAAATATCTATATATAAAAAACATTATATTATATATTAAGTATATAACGAAGCTATAAAGACTTATATATGCTTCCGTGATTAATAGGCCATCTAACACACATAATTATTCAATTCAAACTACAACTTAGCCAAACAAACCAACTCCTCAGCTTTATAATATTAGTATAGATGTAACATCATTCGAATCATAAATAATGAAAAAAAAAAACTGAATAAATATTTTGTTACTCACCGAAATCTTCTTTGCAATTTCACATATTAAAACGTTTTGCTCATTTTAAATATCAATTTCAGCTCTCAAAGGTATAGTAAAGTGATTCATATTGACTCACAACTAAATCAACACAACAAAAAACAACACTTCTCCAAACAAGCAGGTTATAATGTCTAAAACGTAACGTAAGTCCGATATAGATGTTCTGTGAGTTCGATAGTCAAAAGCAATGTAACGATGAAACTAAACTATTAAATAATATTCTACCCTCAAAAATTAAGAATCGTATACATGATTCTTAATTTTTGAGGGTAGACTATACATTTTTCCAAAGCCAAATATGACGAAGTCTTGCTAATAATTGTATTTGTGTGCGTGGACATCAGGTTATTGTCAAGCAAACACTAACAAATAGGCAATGTAAATACACGAGTTGATTTTACTCACACATACATTATGTATGTAGTGACTGTAAACTTAAATAAGTTGCTTTGTGTACCTGTAACAAGAATCCCACAGCATTATTCTCTTCGTGCATATTCTGAAAACCAAAAGCTATATTGTCATCCCCCAGAAGCAAGATGGGCAATGCAGCTCAACGAGTCCCGGAGAAACGATCCAACTGTCTTGAATCCCGCAAGGAGATAAACAGAAAAAAAACAACAGATGTGTAACAACAAAACTCACAATTTCCACTTCTAAATCACCAGTAACAAAACTCAAAGTTATCACCGTAAACACAATACCAAACCTACAACAGCTTAATCACCGCACTATCGCATTATCAGCGCAGCTTCGGCACAGCTCGCTAAAGGATTCAAAATTCAATTCTAGTTATTCTACCTCAGGCTTCGAAATAATCGTGCCTACATTGCCAACGTTCAGCCTGTATTTGCGTTATATAATCAAGAGAATTGTTTTCTGCTTACTCGTTAGACAAAGTTAATAACACGTATTAAGTTTATACAATTAACATAAGTAACTTTACTGATACAAAATTTATTTTGGCCTTGAAATTGCGATTAATTTTCAATCGATACTAATGTTAGTCGTCTGGCTGTTAATTATGGTGAACGCTCTACGCTAATTGTGATTAGATTTAGTACAGTGTAACTTGACCTCCATAACTCCAGGGAAGGGCAAAAGTTTTATCTGCTACTACGTATTCATATAGGATAACCGGCATTCAAGAGGACAGACTGGCGGGCCAAGGCCAACTATGAAATAAGATTTTTATTTGCTTTGTAATAAATAAACTAATCGATGTTATTGTTAAGTTACTTAAATCTATTCTGTTGCAAAAATGTAAGCACCATGTCATCATCACCTCCCTAGCCTTTTTCCAACTATGTTGGGGTCGGCTTCCAGCCTTTTTATTGCATAAAGCAACTGCCTATCAGATCTCCCCAACCCAGTACCTGGGCGACACGATACCCCTTAGTTAGAATGACACTTTCTGGCTTCTGACTACCGGTACCAACTGTCAAAATTCTACAAATGGCAACTGAGACCAAAGGCTTTATTTACATTCTTCTAATTTGAATAATGAACAAAAAAAAAACCAAATAGTTGCAAAACTAATTACACTTGACTTGGCTTAATGGGGTAAAATGCGTTTCAAATGATTACAATTGATGGGAATAAAAAATGCATCATCAATTTTGTTGATGCCTCTTTCAATGGCAGTAAATTGTGGCCATCATTATGTGTAACATAACAAAACTATTTATGTTTATATTAAATTGATCTCACATTGCTGCAACGCACTGCTCATTTGAACCGGCTATGTCAGTTATATCAGAGGGCCTAGCCAAGTGGCATTGTAGAATAGAAAACGAAAACGAATAGATTGTCAAATGTATGGAATTGACATAAGCTTTCGCTAAAGACTTTGACATCTCCATACATTTGACAATCGTTTTCGTTTCGCTATCTATTCAACAATACCACTTGTCTAGTTGGCCAGTTGTCTTGATAACAAATTGATTGGTGTGTGCCCCTAGTGAACGTAATCTGTATTACAATGCGAGCTACGCCGAAGTTATTTCGTAGCACCCGTTCTACGAGCGTAGACTGCGCGTAGGCGCGTAGTCTTGTAGCGACCTACGCTGTACAATATTTAGATAACAACTAAATCGAACTTGGGTTATTTTTTATAAGCCCAAAATAACTAAATTAACCCTTTACTTAAATAAAGTTCAAGTTACATTCAGAACAACCAAGCCTCAATCTCTGTCGTTAACTAAATTAATAGAAATATAAATCAAGAATTCGGTATTTATCATTGTAATTTCACGAGCCACACAAAGGCGAGCAGTCGAATAGTTTGCGAAATAACCTTATTGTTCTAACGGGATTGTGTCAATATTAACTCTTACAAATCCACAATGGCGGCACTACTGGGCTTAATGTTTAACGTCATGTTGTATTCTACTCGAATTAATGTTTTAATAAGACCTGATGCTTAGGAGAAGTTGGGGGTTTTGCTTTGTAATGTTGTTGCCTTTATTATTTAAGGTACTGACTCCTACAGTTGAAGTGACAAAGCCAAGGGTCCCCGCTAAGTTTAACTATGACTTTCTAAGACCTTAATCATTGAGCATTGTAGAACAAATAGATTGTACTTTATTTATTAATAAAATATGAACTCTGTCATAAGGAGCGTAAGCTTTAGTTTCCAATATCGTAAACAGCACAAACAATCTCACTGACGATGAATAATGTCACTTTTTACAGCCAATCCACACAACCTAGTCCAAAACAAAACTTACACAGATTTTTCCTTCTCTTTAGCACTTTTTCCAACAATGTAAGGGCCCTCGCCCACGGGCGACTTTTTGTAGCGATGCAGTCGCGATGCTCTCGCGCGTAGCATCGATACAGACGCGAAGCAGTCGCTAGCTGTGTGCCCGCGCCCACGGGACCAGATTCAGTCGCGATGCAAACGCGATTCGGTCGCGATGCAAACGCGATTCGGTCGCGATACAAACGCGATTCGGTCGCGATGCAGTTACGATACAAAAATACCTTGGATCAGTACAGTTGCAAGATGGACTCCAATCACGCGCCGCGCCACACTCCCTCCCCCCTCCGTTCTCTCTACCGATGTCGTCCGACGCGGTCGCGCGTTTGTATCGATACAATCGCGATGCAGTAGCGCGTTGAAAATGCGACTAACACGCGTTAGAAGTGATGCAGTCGCGCGTTTGCTAAACGCGCGACTGCATCGCTACAAAAAGTCGCCGTGGGCAAGGGCCCGGTGTGCTTTAAGTTTATTCGAATCCAGCTGGATATCAATCTTTTACATAAAGAGACTGCCTTTTAGACCCAATTTTGCTAATAGGACCCAGTTACTAACTTTTAAACGTTTCATGCTAACACATATTACCTCGTTTTTCTGCAAAGTCGGTTAACTCACCTGTGGATACGGTCAGCGTAGTGTGTAGACGGCTTAATGTGGTAGAAAGTGAAAATAAGGGGGTGGATAAAGCTTCATCGCCCGAATGCAGGGAGCTGTGACATCGCATCCTCAATCTGCTTGCGACCACGACCTGTACAACCAGGTCGAAACGTCAAGCCTTCCAAGGTATTTATAATCACTGTTCGCGTTAATACCCGGTATAATAATATGTGTTAGGACCCAGTTATTGACCATATCGTGTACCATCATTATAAGTCCAGGTTTGCTCACAATATTTTCCTTCACCAACATATGTGATGTCCAAGATATACTTGAAAGTATACTCTCCCTAACCTTTCCCAACTTTATTGGAGTGACTTGCAAGTACACACAAATTTAAAAAGTCATATCGATACTGGTCCGATTTCAGCCTCATATATTTGTTTTAATTTCGCAATTTCACACCAAGCTTTGGATGCAAAATGCACGCAAAAAATATGCACATGCAGAAGAGCAGTAAATAACATGCAATCCGACACTCAATACTTATTCTCGACACGTGTCATGAGATAAAAAAAAAGACGGGTTGCACTCCGGGAGTGCCGGCAGAAGTGAAAACTTGATTATAGCTGTCTAACTATCCATCCGTCCTACGCTTTTTCGATCAGGTCACGTGTCCTGACGCGAGTTTAAGATTTTATACCCATTACAGAAAAAGTGCTCAACGCCGCTAAAGAAGTTTTCACTTCAAAAACACATTCGCTCATTTATTTACGAGTGTGCCTTTGGCTCGCCTGCCCCAAGCCATTAGCAGGACCACTATATCTCTCTCTCTCTATCTACAGCAAGCTTATATTAAGCTGTTTCGCCAAGATTGTCCAACACTATTACTCCACGGGTTAAAATACTTAAACTTTGAACTCGGGAAAATTGTACCTTGTATCAGTGTGTGTGAGATTTTTATCGCGCGTTCAATTGTTATCCGTCCTACGCTTTTTCGATCAGGGTCACGTGTCCTGACGCGAGTTTAAGATTTTATACCCATTACAGAAAAAGTGCTCAACGCCGCTAAAGAAGTTTTCACTTCAAAAAAGTCACAATTAGCAAGCACAACCGCGACTGTTTACTAGTTCACCGGCCCTTATGGACCATAACAGTGAGCTTAGTTTGTAAGTTCCCTTTTATGGCCCAGCAGAGAGCGCCCGCGGCGATGCGGTAATTAGCCCGGCCTACTCAATATACCTACGGTCCTACACCCTAACTTAAGCGTTTGTCTTGACCTTTGGGCCCATAAGTTTCTGGGAGTCTAATATTGTTTTGTGGGGCTATTTTAGTGTTTTCTCTGGGGTAAAAGTTCCTTAACTACATATAAATGTAAATGTTGTATACTACAAAATGTATAAGTGTTATAGTATGTAACTTTTTTACTTATCTAGAGAGGTAAAAACCCTTAACATTACCCAAACTTAATTAAACAAGGACAAAAAATTAAGATGAAGTAAAAAGAAAGAGTTATTGGGCGAAAATATATTTTCTCAATATACTTCGCTGCGTTAATGTCGTGATGGCCCAGTGGATATGGCACCCGCCTCTCGTGTAAGAGGTTGTGGGTTCGAATTTGGGCAAGTACCAATGTGACTTTTTCAATTCATATGTATTTTCTAAAGTCTATCTTAGACATCACTGACATCCCGTGCCTCGGAAAGAACGTAAAGCCGTTGGTCCCGGTTGTCATTCGAAGAACTTTGACAGTCGTTACTGGTTAGTCAGAAACTCAGACCAGTCTTACCAAGAGGTATCATGTTGCCCAGTTACTGGGTTGTGGAGGTCAGATAGGCAGTCGCTCCACGTAAAACACCGGTATCGAGCTGAATCCGGTTAGGCTGGCAGCCGACCCCAACACGGTTGGGAAAAAGGCTAGGGAGATGATGATGACTTCGCTGCGTTAAATGTTGGCTTTACTAATGCTTATACGCTGCTTAAGCTGCTTGAGTGTGCCCCCTGCTTATATTTATATATACTAAAATTGAAGAACAGAATATTGTCAACTGTAAAGTTTAAAAAATAAGTTAAAAAATCTAGCATAATTTGCAATTTTCTTTACAACTAACCCCGAAAGCACTTCTATAAAATCTAGACTGTTTAATTTGTCGCTACTACAACAAATAAATTAAAAATTAAAAGTTTTATTATTCAAAACCTAGGAACATATCCAATAGCTAATAACTTTTGATATAATTTTTCTATTTATAAAACGTTCAAAAATTTCGCATACTATATGTCTCGACCTTAAAGTAAATCCTAACTTTTTCTAGCCGACTTTACATTTAACGTAGGTAATGCCAAACACAGTACACACATAACGCATACCCTCAAAACACGCCATTTCAAAGTAAACACATTTTTGCTCTCAATGTTACCGCACCCAATACATACAGCCACATATCATACATTGTATTGTTGTTATATGTCAAGAGTGTGAGTAGCATGTGATACATCATTGTGCTATCAGTGATAAATCTCGCATAGTTTGTATACCCATTGTCCTGTCCGTCTCTCTGATGTAGTTGGACAAAACACCATGGTAATGTATATATTTACTTATTATATATGCATAGGGGTTAGTAGTTATTCGTATATTTTGTAGAATTTAACGAACACCGTGTCAGAAGTGAGATAAATTTTAAATTACTTTTTATTCGTTTTCAGAGTTTAAGACGGATAAGCTAATGCGAAACGACAATTCGTGATGTTCTTTATTAATTTCTCATAATGTAAGTGATTTCCTCGTCAGGTACATTTTGGTACTAAAAAAATCAGATTTAGCCGTTTGTGTTTTTATTGTATATTTAGCCGTTTTGTTTAACTATCTTCTGTTTTGAAATATCAATATTTTGTTTATTTGTAAAGAGAGTATTGTTATAGGAGATTAATTATCAACTAGAACGGTGTGATCTTCAATCTGATCCCTTTTGCAGGAACAGATTGTAAACTTAAAATAGGAGACTCATAAAAATACTAACAAATTAATTTAAGGTTAACGTTTTTTTGGATAATTTTTACAAAATACTTGGGAATAAAGATTTAAACGTGCACGCCTGAAAATCTGTTTCTGCACATCCGCCAATTTAGTTAAACTTGTGCCGTATAATGTTATAATGATGCTAACGCTACTGGTAAGACGAGAGCGGGGCGCCGCGCGGGGTCGCGGAGAAAGGTTGGTTTCGAGGCAGGTGCCATGTTAGCTCGCACGAGTAGTACTTATGAAGTTTACAAAATCGAAATACAGGTCTTAATTAGCAGTAATCTTCTATTGACTTAAGCTAAAAAGAGCTGAAGAAATAAATAGGAAATGGAAGTTTCGACACCCACGCGAGTAAAGTCGCTAGCGAAAGCTAGTATATTTCTCCAATACCTCTTTAATAAAAACACTACGACATTTACGGTCCATTTTTACAGGTCATCTGAAAAATTGTTGTGGAGTTTTCCAAGAGAAATAAATTACGCAGAAACCAAATCGAAACCGCCTCCAATTGCTTACTAAGCAACATTATAAATAGGCAATTAGTTTATAAAAGGCCTTCTGTGGTTTCAAGAACGGTATTTATTAAATAACAAAGGAAAGGCTACATAAAGGTTATTAAACTTTTTGTTAACACAAGTAGGGCTTCCCAAGTTTTTAGCCAAACCTTTCTTTTAGCAATTTAGGCTTGTCCTGCTTTACTGGGTTCCTTAGTTTTTATTAGTAGGTAACCGTTTCGCCTTTATGATTACGACTTAAGGCGTTATTGTACGTAATGCATGAAGGTTTTTACTTTTATAGTCTTTTGAAGATTTGAGTTGAAGTTATTAGGTAATAATAATATAATACCAGCCTATAACTGTCCCACTGCAGGGCAAAGGCCTTTTCTCATACAGAGAAGGCACGAGCATCACCACGCTTGCTCAAGACGGGTTGGCGATTTCGGACCTATATTAACTACAAGTCCAGGTTTCCTCACGATGTTTTCCTTCACCGATGTCTGTGATGTCTAAGATAAACTTTAGAAAGTACATATGAATTGAAAAAGTCACATTAGTACTTGCCCGGATTCGAACCCGCGACCTCTTGCATGTGAGCCGGGCGCCTTAACCACTAGGCCATCACGACATTATTAGGTAAATCTACGTTTTTATTGTTCGGATTGGCTCAGCCAAGGCATGCATTTTAATAAAGATTAGTGAAATACTCAGAAAATATAATAATTTTGATCTCGTTTAGTCTACATTCGCCATCTTCTATTCAGTGTTTCCTTCAAGTCAATATGAAGTGTTTTATATAGAGCAACGGTCTATCAGATCTCCACAAAAGAGACTTTGACTTCTGAGTTTGTTTCGGATGTTTCTTCTCAGAGTAGTCCAGCTAGGAAACACCGGCTCCACCGTTCGATTAAAGTAAGAAAAAAGGCTTGTGTTTAAGCACCGCCCAAAAAAGTACCAATTTTACTACCAAAAAAGTTCTAAACGGTTACCAAAATGGATAAATGATCACCAAATAACGTTTCTTAAAACATTATAAACTAAATTCAATTTGGTTTTTATATGAATTTGACCGAGAACTGAAACTTTATATGAATCACTAGTAGATCTCGTTGTGTGGTCACACTTCTAACCTAACCTAACCTAGCTAAATTTGGTGACCATTAATCCATTTTGGTTAGCAATAAGATTTTCTTGGTGATCATTTAAATTGTATCCAAGAAAAAACGACGTGTAAAAGTGTATTTTTTACCTATTTACTAAATAAACATTTTCATTTTTATTTTCACAACCCAGTTACTGGGTACTGGGTTACGTAACGTACGTGCGGTAACGCGATATCTCTTGATAGACTTAGATTTTCTGTTTTTTTCTACTCGTAACGACTGTAAAAAGTCTACTGTTGACATAGATAGACGTTACTTAGCACGTGGCTTAGCTATGTTCCGTCTCTATCGTGTACATCTCGTTTAGCAAATGTGTAACAGTGACAGGTGCATAGCCAAAATACTTGCTAATTATATCGCCATTAGAATTACAACCAGGCAACTAGTTTACAAGCTTTTTGAGACAAGGATGTCAGTGGTGTCAAATTTTAGATGATAAACTTGAATTAATAAATAAAATATATTAACAAATATCTTTGGATAACTCACACACAGTCATCTGATCCCAAACTAAGCAGAGCTAGTACTATGGTATCCAGACTACTGATAAATATACATAATTTTTAAATATATACAATATCATTACTACATAGTATAAAACAAAGTCGCTATCCGCCGTCTGTCCCTATGTATGCTTAGATCTTTAAAACTACGCAACGGATTTTGATGCGGTTTTTTTAATAGATAGAGTGATTCTTAAAGAAGATTTATATGTATACTACATGCATAATATAGTAGAGAAAAGCCGGGATTTTTAAAGATTTGTAGCACCCGTGCGAAGCTGGGGCGGGTCGCTGGTAATAGATAAATTACACTCAGACACAGGACAAACAATCATGCTCATCACACAAAGTTTGTCCTGAAAGTCACAAGAATTAAAAAGTTATATTAGCCCACCCACTGGACCATTTCCAATCTCCAGCGAAATTCACCAAGGCAGATATAAATAGAAAGCACCGACATAAACTTGACTCACTCGATTAATACTCATATGTCGTTGAAAGCACATATAAAGGAACGAATACTATTGTAGACACTCGCCTTACTTTGAAAGGCTTTAATTAGAAGTCTAATGCGGCTTGCATGCATGGCGGCCAGAGAAAAAATAGGTTCAGAAGGTTGAATCCGGACAAAGAACGAAAATCGAAATGTGCTAACACTTGCTGCAAGTATTCGTAAAACCCATGGACCTTTTACTGCGTTTGTTGAAAACATGACATGAGGTCAAAGCGTGGCTTTATGTACCCTTTGTCTTATTCTGATGTATATGGTATATTACTGTAAAGTTTCATCAAATCCGTTCAGTAGTTTTTGCGTGAAAGAGTAACAAACATCCACACGCACATATTATATTATACTGTCACATATTATATTATAGGTGGATAGGATAATTACACCGTAAGTGAGCACGAATAAATCTCTTATGAAAAATTTGACCCCCAATGCGTAAAATAAGGAAATAAATAAATTTCTTCGGACGAAATCACAAATGTAAGCTAGTAAGTACTCAATACTCATTTCCCCAATTTCATTCTACAAGTAGAAGCTTAATACAAGAGTACTGTGTCTTGTGTGCTGTTATGTAGGTATAGTTGAAATTTTCATTCAGTATAAACATATGTTTAATCTTTATGTCAATAATAAAATCTGAATGAAAGCAAAAAGCTAATGGGTTGCCATACATTTTTTTTCGCCATTTTTGTTCGATCTTAATATGCCCTTCGTATATGAAACGAGCTTACATTTAGTTTTTTAAGTGTCATTTCAATGATATTGTTAGAAATCATTGTTACACTTGCCTTAGTGTTTATTTAAAGTAATTTATTTGCTTAAAATGTGGTTGTACAATGTTGTTATACAAAATTATTTGTCCCGTGTTGTGACACATTTCGCCAAGGAAAGTTTATTAATAATTTTACCACATGTTTTAAAGCTTTACCTTCTGCATGTTTCTACTCCGTGGCACAACTGCGGGAACAAACTTCTAGTCCCAGGAAGAGGATGCAATGTTTGTACTTTTGTAGACGTATACGATGTTAGCGCTTGATTCTTTCTGCGCGGCGACAAAAGAACTTGTTTGTTGGTACTGTCGTTTAATCTCCTGCACGTATTTGAACAGTTGATACGTGGTAATTTAAATTGCTTTCAGGAATTTAAATTATAATTTTGATATTGCGAATTGGGATTGAGCAAGCGTGTCAATGCCTAGCCTTAACTGTATGAGAAGTGGCATTTGCCCTGCAATGCAGCAGTGATAAGCTGGTGTTATTACTATTTATGTATTTCGCAGAAGGAACCTGGAGTTCGGGAGTTGGTGGTTTAACCTCTCCGGGTCTTGGAAAGCACGTGAAATCATTGCTTATGCACTTGCCCCCTTACCATGACGTTTAAAGTAAGATTGTTTTAGTCCTGTTGCAGGAGTGTGCAAGTGACAGCGTTAGACACGTTGTCTAGCGGCGTCTATTTCCCACTGAAAGTAATATCACAGTAATACTGCTGTAAGGGCTTGTGGTGATTACCATCAAGTCGCACTGAGTAAGAGGAGATAGTGTGCACCTGCGTTTGCGCACGTACTTATACCTTATTATCTCTAGAGTATATGGCTGGAAAATCTTTGTAAACTGTGTAGCATAAACCGCGCTGAACTGAATTTGACGAAATGGTATTCGGAGCAAGCCTAAATAAACATCATGAGAGACAGAAAAAAATACTTTTTAGTCTTGGTTCAGTTCAGTAAAAAATCTCAAATTAAAGTGAAATTGTATTTAAAAAGCGAGTTATGCCTGAAAAGGCTTCAAAAGAGAGAGAAAGGGTTCCGCTGTGGAACACAAAAAATAGGTGTCAATTAAGAACAAATTAGCGTCTCGAAATGTTACTGGGACTACAGTTTTGTTTTATTTAGGATAGTGTCAGTTTGTTTTTCAACGGTTTTGTAGCAACTTTAAAGGGAATTGGAAAATACTATTATTTTTTAAATGGTACTTCCATTTAAAAAATAATAGTATTCTGTCTGTCTTAACGAATTTTGATGAAATGTGTTTTGTTCTCCGAGGGTATCGATCTTCTAGTAAGGATAGCTGTTACTTTTTACTCGTGAATTTAACTACGTTCGAGATAACTAAGATTAACAATAGTCAGAAAGAAGTCAAATAAAAAAAGTAGTAATATCATAAATGCAAATGCGAATGCCTGTCTGTCTGTCTATAACGCTTTCACGAGTAAACACCTAACATGGATGGCCATACTTTTAATCTGCGACTTCATTCTCTTACTAGCTGATGGACATGCACGAAGTCGTGAGCAAAGGCTAGTTTTTGTAATCATGTAATCAATCTATATTAGGTACAAATCACAGACACAGTATAAACGGTTCAATTATTCTTATCTCCTTGCTGCCTAACTGATTCATATATCTCAACATAGCTGTTGTATCGACATATTAGTTAATTTTTAATGATTTTCAGTTTATCCTTACTAATATTATAAATGGGAAAGTGTGTCTGTCTGTCTGTATGTTTGTCTTTCTTTCACGGCAAAACGGAGCGACGAATTGACGTGATTTTTTAAGTGGAGATAGTTGAAGGGATGGAGAGTAACATTGGCTACTTTTTGTCTTTTTTAACGCGAGCGAAGCCGCGGGCAAAAGCTATTTATTTCATAAAGACACCACGATGGCATCACCCTAGCCGCACTACCACCACCACCACAAAATATAATGTTCTGTTGTCAACTTATTTGCACCACCAAGTTGACACCAAGTGAAATACCCTGCCCAAGTTGGTAACAAGTTATTTCGACTCAATAACTTCCATCTTTTCATTTACCTACGAAACTCACCAAAGTGTGGATACCTCATTAACCAAACTTCTAAACTAGAGAGCACTTCAAAGCGAATACAAATAAACAGTACTATTTTCGCTCTGTCCGTCCCTCTACCGTAAAACGTGGTCACCGTTCAGGATACACGACACTGATTACATGTACAGAGGCTGTTACAGGCTGTTTCAACTTGCTTGAAGCTTTGTAATCATCGCACAATTAGCTACAACGTTCGTCTTCTAATAAGGTGGAAGAAAAACCGTCTCGGATGTCACAGAACGGTTTTTGTTCGATTGGGAGGCGTTTATTAGAGGCGTTTAGAGTGAGAAAATGGTTTTGAATTCATTTTTCTAGTAAAGGTCTTGTTTTTCAAGAGTGTAAATAAAATGTGGTTTTTCCCAATAACTACGTGATTTCCAAGGTTTTCATGGATATATTGACATTGCTAAGAGGAAAACCTTGCCTTACCTTGTGATGTTTAGTGTTTGAGTACTTAATTGTTTTTATCTAGTTTTTAATGTTTCACTGCTTGTTTTGGGGCGTTTATTAAAGGTTCGAGGAACGAGAAAATGGTTTTGGTTTTTGTTAAGCTTCAGGTAGTGGTTAGGTTTGTGTGTAATTTAATGTAACTTTACCAATTTTATGGATATTTTCTAAGTTTGTCTTAAATATCGTTCATATTAGTAAAGGAAAACTTGGTGGGAAAATGTAGATTTAAAAAATAATATAAGATTGAAATCGCCAATTTGCGCGTGAGAACGAAAACGTGGTGATTAATGTTCATGTTTTTTGTAAGAGAAAAGGTCTTTGCATGCAGTTGGATATAAATTTTTTGTTAGTATTTTGTAATGACTATTTTTGTACTGCCAGCACACTAAACCGAAAAATTAAAGGTTGCTCAGTAAAAGAAACTGATTTGGAAGTTTTCTACTCAGTATTTAAATTGGTGGTCGCATACGGACGCCTTCGTGTGCAAATCCGGTTCGTATTTTCCTAATATATTCTAATACTATCTATATTGGGTACATTATTACGTAGTAGTACATGTATTATCTAGTATAAGAGTCAATACCCAGTTATTTCATAGTATTTATTGATATTACATTAGTATTTGACTTTAAAATCTAACTTCGTTACTGCCCACCTCTCACTCGACAAAACAAGCGACAATTAAACTCAAAACAAATGAACAACAGTGAGTGTAGGTGTACCAGAGTGTAAACGAGCAAACATGTCGGCTGACTTATTCGTGCCTTTGTTCAAACGTCAAAGGTAATGTCGACAGGCCAGCCGTCCGATAATTAGGAAGACCGCTCGACTTCGTTAATAGTGTCAACCTGTAGTGTGGTGCTTTGCATGTGTGCGTTTCGTTTGTTTGTGTGAGTAGTGAGTCAACTTTGATGCATCAAAGGTTTCTCTTGACAATATATTATTGAATAAATATATTGTCAAGAGAAACAAATGGAGAGTGACATGGGCTACTTTTTGTCTCTTTCTAACGCGAGCGAAGCCGCGGGCAAAAGTTAGTATGTAATGATTTACCTAGTTTACCGAATATTTTTATTTAGTAATCAATTACCAAGTATTAGTATAATTAGGAAGACCGCTCGACTTCGTTATGTGTGTTTTGTTTGTTTGTGTGAGTAATGAGGGTTTTAGGGTCGTCAACTTTGGTGCATCAAAGGTTTTTCTACACAATAAAACTTGAATATTAATTAATACCAATATAATAGGTAATATTTTACATAGCTTGCTTGGTAATATACATAGTTGCTTTTAAGAACTTTTGCTATAAGTATGTTATTCTTCTATCAAAATGACGTCACATTTAAGTTAATCGTATGTGTGCAGCTTTTCACCATTAAGAAAATTTCCCAATGAATTTTCTTTGACAAGTTCCGTCTTTATAATTCCCACAAAAACTCTGCTTCTTGACAGGCCAAATGACGCGGCCAATCAAATCTGCCCTCCGTCAGAAAATTATTTTCTTTTTATTATGAACAAAGAGAAAATTTCGTTTTCTATGAAACTTAATTCAACAATGTCGGGGTTCTCTTATTATTTTTCTACTTTTGTTTTGATTGGCTTAATCTTATACTTGGTTTCGTTTCTTCATAGATATTTTTTACAAATTGGTTTTAGAAATTATTATGATATAGCAATTTTCTATTAAGTTACGTTTTATTGGGAAATTCTATTGTGTTGTTTCTTTTACTGTTTTTATGTTTTTGATGTCGATTTAGTTCTGAAGACTGATCTTGTTATAGTAATAAGGTTAAACGTAAGTACTAAGTTATAAAAACTAAATATGAAACTAAGTTTTTTTCACTAGCTCAAACTGTGCTAAATAATAGAATAGAATAGAATAGAATAAGCGTTTATTGTCTCCAGTATTACAGTTAGTAGTAGTACATACACAGAACTATAATACCTGAAGCAAAAGGTTCAAGCGTCAGCATAATGCTTAGGTCCCCATTAAAGGGTTGCTAAGCGCTGGTTTTCAGCTTAAACCCGTGACTCCTGTTTACAATTTAAATCATGCCCGACAGTGTAATGAGTAATGAGAACTAAAGCTGGGTAATGAGTTCCTATAGATCCTTACAGGCTCTCTTTTATCGCGTCATCTCGAACTAGCTTTCATGAACCGAAAGTAGGTAACCGTACCATCGTACATCATTACTTTACCATGACTATTGAAAAAACTAATAATATGAATGCGTGTGTTTTTCCAACGTGCGTTTTCTGTGAATTTTCTTACCCAGTACGTCCATATTCCGGTATTTACAAACCATTAGAACAGAGTTAGCAATCTTTAAAGAAAAGCACCATCACTTTCTTAGTGCTTTCAACGCAACTGCTCATTTCAGACTACGCTATAACTAAATTATAAATAATATTTATGATTCCCAGCACAACAAATTCGCTCACCATACATTTATTTAGAACCCTTTCACACTATGCTATATTAATTTTACGAAATATGATATACTAGCTTTTGCCCGCAACTTCGTCCGCGTGGATTATAGTTCCCGTTCCCGGGGGATTCCCGGGATGAAAACTATCCTATGTCCTTTCTAGGATTCCAGACTATATCTGTACTTTTCATTCGGTTTCAAATTGGTTACAAATCGGTTCAGTGGCTTAGGCGTGAAGAAGAGACAGACAGACAGACAGAGTTACTTTCGCATTTATAATAGTGCGGATGCTATTGAAGCCATATGATATTATATTATAGAGTAAATTAAAATGAGCTTTATTCATAGGAAAACTAAAATCGATCACCACTCTTAAATTCTATTGGTTAGGCCAGGTTCCCACTACGCCGGACCGGCAGATCTGCCGCGCCGGTAAATCTGCCGAAAGGGCTAGTGGCTGTACAATTTATATGAAGCTATTCACATTATCCCGGGTCCGGCATTTTTGCCGAGCCCGGCATTTTTACCGAGCGTTTTGTCACTACGAATTGCCGGTAGAACGCCCGGGCCCGGAGTATTGTGAACGAGTTTGAGCCGGTATCTGTCCCCCGCTCACCCCGCTCGTGCTCCCCTCGCCCGTGTTCCACTCTAGTCATTCGGCTCGCATTTTCTGGTAAAAGTAGACGTTTAGCATGGTGAAAATCTTTCCCGTAAAATAGGGTGTACCCAATGTTTTCTATTATTTTGCCTTCTATTAAGATACCACCACACACAACAATTTCGTCGTTCATTGTGCGCGCAGGTCCAAATTCAACTGCTGTCTGAATTTCTTCCGGGATCCGATGTAATGTGAACACTTTGTCCGGTGTCCGGTTTTCGGCAGATCTGCCGGTCCGGCGTAGTGGGAACGCAGCCTTACTTGCAATTTTCAACCCTTATTTACTAAGCCATAAGCGCTACTAACAAGTAGTTTAGTTTACAGTAGCAACAATTTAAACAGTACATTTTTAACCTAGATGCCTTGAGTTATGATGACATTAAGTATTGAGCCAGGTCACAAAATAGAGAGTAATTGTACATAATAACTTTATATATCCACTTAGGTACTTTAACAATAGAAAAGATGATGTTAGGTGTAGTTTTAAAACGTTGAGTAAAGAGCAATGTTATTGAATCTTCACAAAATGTGTATTTTAACAAAACAAATCCGTACTAATATTATAAATGCGAAAGTAACTCTGTCTGTCTGTCTGTCTCTTCTTCACGCCTAAACCACTGAACCGATTTGAATGATATTTGGTACAGATATAGTCTGGGATCCGAAAAAGGATATAGGATAGTTTTCATCCCGGAAATACCCGGGAACGGGAATTATTACTCCTCGACGACGGACGAAGTCACGGGCAAAAGCTAGTAACAACAATAAAAAACCGGCCAAGAGCGTGTCGGGCCACGCTCAATGTAGGGTTCCGTAGTTTCCCGTCCGTCACAATAAGTGTACCTACTTATAAGTTTAAAAAAAGGTTATTTGTTACGTTGACATTCTAAGTACGCAGAAATTATTTTGTACAACCTTTTTGTCTTTTTTGTACAAAAACTGTTCTTTCTATCAAGTTCAAAATAATTTTCCTAGAAAGTCCTTATAAAGTTCTACTTTCCAGATTTTTTTCATATTTTTTAAACCTACGGGTCAAAAGTTAGAGGGGGGGGGGGGGACGCTTTAATTTTTCCTTTTGGAGCGATTATTTCCGAAATTATTGACATTATCAAAAAATGATTTTAGTAAACCCCTATTCATTTTTAAATACCTATCCAACAATATATCACACGTCATGGTTGACATTAAAAAAAAAACCACTTCCCTATTTACAGATAGGGGGGCTACCCTAATAAAACGTTTTTTCCCAATTTTTATTTTACCACTTTGTCGGCGTGATTGATATACATATTGGTATCAAATTTCAGCTTTCTAGTGCTAACGGTCACAGAGATTAAGCGAGGACGGACGGACAGACAGACAGACATGGCGAAACTATAAGGGTTCCTAGTTGACTACGGAACCCTAAAAACGTACCTAAATTTAGGTTAGGTGAGCCTTGAAATGGTGAATTTTGCTCAGTTTTTTTAATTATATTGCCGTTGTGTAAATACGGAACACTTCGTGTGGTAGTTCGTCTAGCACTAGGCCTTTTTTAACCGACTTCAAAAAAAAGGAGGAGGTTTCTCAATTCGACCGTGTTTATGCTTTTTTATGATTGTTCGCGGATAACTTCTTCGTTTAAGAACCGATTATGATGGTTCTTTTTTTGTTTGATAAGTCATGGTTCAGAGGTGCTCCAATATAAATTTTATGGCGATTAGTGCTTCTCGAAAAAATCGGTATCAGGACACATGCGCGAAAGACATTTGCGCGAAAGACACTTGCGCGAGGTCATTTGGGCGAATGGACACATGCGCGAATGGACGTTTGCGCCCATAGACATTTCCGCGAATGGACACTTGCGCGACTAGACGTTTCCGCGCCAAACCACTTGCGCGAAGCCCTTTGCGCGACGGACACTTGCGCGCCAGACAGTTCCGCGACAGACGTTTGCGCCCAAACACTTCCGCGACTAGACACTTGCGCGAACTTTTTATTCAAAGGACATTGGGCAAATTTAAAAATATTATGTAAGGGGTACCAATATTTTTTTATTTACTTTTGGTTTACATGGCGTCCACATATCTACCGAGGGTGGTAAGTCGTTTTCAAAAGCAAGATGGCGGCCATAATATTTTTCACAAAATACGTCATGGGTGTCGTTTTCATGGTTTTTTGGGGTGCTAAGGTCAAAAATGGGGTCGATTTGACAATCCAAGATGGCGGCCGTGACCTTTCTCATAATATGCGTCATGGGTGTCGTTTTCATGGTTTTTTGGGGTGCTAAGGTCAAAAATGAGGTCAATTTGACAATCCAAGATGCCGGTGGTGACCTTTCTCACAATATGCGTCATGGGTGTCGTTTTCATGGTTTTTTGGGGTGCTAAGGTCAAAAATGAGGTCAATTTGAGAATCCAAGATGGCGGTGGTGACCTTTCTCATAATATGCATCATGGGTGTCGTTTTCATGGTTTTTTGGGGTGCTAAGGTCAAAAATGAGGTCAATTTGACAATCCAAGATGGCGGTCGTGACCTTTCTCATAATATGCGTCATGGGTGTCATTTTCATGGTTTTTTGGGGTGCTAAGGTCAAAACTGGGGTCGATTTGACAATCTAAGATGGCGGCCGTGACCTTTCTCATAATATGCGTCATGGGTGTCGTATTCATGGTTTTTTGGGGTGCTTAGGTCAAAAATGGGGTCGATTTGACAATCCAAGATGGCGGTCGTGACCTTTCTCATAATATGCGTCATGGGTGTCGTTTTCATGGTTTTTTGGGGTGCTAAGGTCAAAAATGGGGTCGATTTGACAATCCAAGATGGCGGTCGTGTCCTTTCTTATAATATGCGTCATGGGTGTCGTTTTCATGGTTTTTTGGGGTGCTAAGGTCAAAAATGGGGTTGATTGGACAATCCAAGATGGTGGTGGTGACTTTTCTCACAATATGCGTCATGGATGTCGTTTTCATGGTTTTTTGGGATGTTAAGGTCAAAAATGAGGTCAATTTGAGAATCCAAGATGGCGGTCGTGACCTTTCTCATAATATGCGTCATGGGTGTCGTTTTCATGGCTTTTTGGGGTGCTAAGGTCAAAAATGAGGTCAATTTGAGAATCCAAGATGGCGGTCGTGACCTTTCTCACAATATGCGTCATGGGTGTCGTTTCCATGGTTTTTTGGGGTGCTAAGGTCAAAAATGGGGTTGATTGGACAATCCAAGATGGTGGTGGTGACTTTTCTCACAATATGCGTCATGGGTGTCGTTTTCATGGTTTTTTGGGATGCTAAGGTCAAAAATGAGGTCAATTTGAGAATCCAAGATGGCGGTCGTGACCTTTCTCATAATATGCGCCATGGGTGTCGTTTTCATGGTTTTTTGGGGTGCTAAGGTCAAAAATGGGGTCGATTTGACAATCCAAGATGGCGGTCCTGACTGAAGGTCAATAATGAGGTCGGTTAAAAATCCAAGATTTTATAGCACCCCAAAAACCATGAAAACGACACCCATGACGCATATTATGAGAAAGGTCACGACCGCCATCTCGGATTGTCAAATCGTCCCCATTTTTGACCTTAGTACCCCAAAAAACCATGAAAACGACACCCATGACGCATATTGTGAAAAAGGACACGACCGCCATCTTGGATTGTCAAATCGACTCCATTTTTGACCTTAGCACCCCAAGAAACCATGAAAACGACACCCATGACGCATATTATGAGAAAGGTCACGACCGCCATCTTGGATTCTCAAATTAACCTCATTTTTGACCTTAGCACCCCAAATAACCATGAAAACGACACCCATGACGCATATTATGAGAAAGGTCACGACCGCCATCTTGGATTCTCAAATTGACCTCATTTTTGACCTTAGCATCCCAAAAAACCATGAAAACGACACCCATGACGCATATTATAAGAAAGGTCACCACCACCAGCTTGGATTGTCAAATCAACCCCATTTTTGACCTTAGCACCCCAAAAAACCATGAAAACGACACCCATGACGCATATTGTGAGAAAGGTCACGACCGCCATCTTGGATTCTCAAATTGACCTCATTTTTGACCTTAGCACCCCAAAAAACCATGAAAACGACACCCATGACGCATATTGTGAGTAAGGTCACCACCGCCATCTTGGATTCTCAAATTGACCTCATTTTTGACCTTAGCACCCCAAAAAACCATGAAAACGACACCCATGACGCATATTATAAGAAAGGACACGACCGCCATCTTGGATTGTCAAATCGACCCCATTTTTAACCTTAGCACCCCAAAAAACCATGAAAACGACACCCATGACGCATATTATGAGAAAGGTCACGACCGCCATCTCGGATTGTCAAATCGACCCCATTTTTGACCTTAGTACCCCAAAAAACCATGAAAACGACACCCATGACGCATATTGTGAAAAAGGACACGACCGCCATCTTGGATTGTCAAATCGACTCCATTTTTGACCTTAGCACCCCAAGAAACCATGAAAACGACACCCATGACGCATATTATGAGAAAGGTCACGACCGCCATCTTGGATTCTCAAATTAACCTCATTTTTGACCTTAGCACCCCAAAAAACCATGAAAACGACACCCATGACGCATATTATGAGAAAGGTCACGACCGCCATCTTGGATTCTCAAATTGACCTCATTTTTGACCTTAGCATCCCAAAAAACCATGAAAACGACACCCATGACGCATATTATAAGAAAGGTCACCACCACCAGCTTGGATTGTCAAATCAACCCCATTTTTGACCTTAGCACCCCAAAAAACCATGAAAACGACACCCATGACGCATATTGTGAGAAAGGTCACGACCGCCATCTTGGATTCTCAAATTGACCTCATTTTTGACCTTAGCACCCCAAAAAACCATGAAAACGACACCCATGACGCATATTGTGAGTAAGGTCACCACCGCCATCTTGGATTCTCAAATTGACCTCATTTTTGACCTTAGCACCCCAAAAAACCATGAAAACGACACCCATGACGCATATTATAAGAAAGGACACGACCGCCATCTTGGATTGTCAAATCGACCCCATTTTTGACCTTAGCACCCCAAAAAACCATGAAAACGACACCCATGACGCATATTATGAGTAAGGTCACGACCGCCATCTTGGATTGTCAAATCGACCCCATTTTTAATCTAAGCACCCCAAAAAACCATGAATACGACACCCATGACGCATATTATGAGAAAGGTCACGACCGCCATCTCGGATTGTCAAATCGACCCCATTTTTGACCTTAGCACCCCAAAAAACCACGAAAACGACACCCATGACGCATATTATGAGAAAGGTTACGACCGTCATCTTGGATTCTCAAATTGACCTCATTTTTGACCTTAGCACCCCAAAAAACCATGAAAACGACACCCATGACGCATATTGTGAGAAAGGTCACCACCGCCATCTTGGATTGTCAAATTGACCTCATTTTTGACCTTAGCACCCCAAAAAACCATGAAAACGACACCCATGACATATTTTGTGAAAAATATTATGGCCGCCATCTTGCTTTTGAAAACGACTTACCACCCTCGGTAGATATGTGGACGCCATGTAAACCAAAAGTAAATAAAAAAATATTGGTACCCCTTACATAATATTTTTAAATTTGCCCAATGTCCTTTGAATAAAAAGTTCGCGCAAGTGTCTAGTCGCGGAAGTGTTTGGGCGCAAACGTCTGTCGCGGAACTGTCTGGCGCGCAAGTGTCCGTCGCGCAAAGGGCTTCGCGCAAGTGGTTTGGCGCGGAAACGTCTAGTCGCGCAAGTGTCCATTCGCGGAAATGTCTATGGGCGCAAACGTCCATTCGCGCATGTGTCCATTCGCCCAAATGGCCGCGCGCAAGTGTCTTTCGCGCAAATGTCTTTCGCGCAAGTGTACCAGATCCGAAAAAATCATCAAGAACAAAAAAAATCGACGATATATACATTGACGATTGCGTTACTTCAAGTTTCTAATTTCGTTTTATATTACTTTGAAAGATACATAATACATAGTCAAACATTGGGTGTCGACACTAAAAAGTAAAAAACTTATTCTAAAAAAATATGAACCGCCTTCAAAACACAAAATTAACTAAAATTTCTAAAGTCGATGGCTTCTCTTCTGTCAATTAATTTGTGTTGCCACAGACTTCTGAAATTTTAGTTATTTTTGTGTTTTTAGTTTTTGACGGCGGTTAATATTTTTTTGGAAAAAGTTTTTTTCAAGTGTCGCAATTTAAAGGTAACGTTCATGTGAGATGGCTAGCTATTTCATACCTATATTATGTCAATCTTAATATTCATAGCAAAAAGAGTAGTAACTAAAATTAACAATGGAATTCGGAATTGTTCTACAAATTCTCTCTGAAGATTTCGTGCAATTAATTCTCCATAAATTTTAATTATCCAGCTGTTTTAAATACATAGAAAATTAGATCAAAGAAGTTGAAACTTGTAATTATTATAAGAAAGAAAAAAAGGCGAAAATTCTGACTTAATTAAACGTTATATTGGGTCGTGTTGGAAATGAGAAAGTTAGCCGTTTTTCATAGCATCGCCTTCCCTTTATTAATTAATAACTTAATATAAAACACGCTGCAGGTACCTACATTGTTTTGGCCCGCGGCGACGCTTTCTGAAAAGGCCGGAATTTGTTTTCGATGAGAAAATTTTACAATTGAATAATTTTTCTGAAATAAAAACAATATTGAAAGTATTTTTAAGCCTTTTGTAAAGGGATTGCGAAGGACGTTGATAGTATTAAAATTAAATAACTTTTTAGAATGGAATTGCTTAAGTAGGTTTTTTATAAGCTCCGCCCTCACTGGGACTAACTACCTGTAGACGCGGTCGCGGGCATTCACCCAAACTCGAAAGTCAACGTCAAATTATTTATTTCCATTGGACCATGGGGTTTCAGGGTTGTAGCCGCTCCATGTAAAAACCTGGTATTCAGCTGAACCCAGTTCGACTGGATCCAGCTGAATACCAGTACAAGCCGACACTAACATAGTTGGGAAAAGCAAAGTAGATAATTAGTTCTGTGGACTCCAAACTGTGGCGACGGGACCGCAAGTAGTCCGCGAGAACTAAAACTTTGGTTAAGTCTTTCTTTTAGAAAAAGTTTGTTTTTATATTAATATAGTTGTCACAATCGCGTCGTATCGGAGGTAACGCACGGCAAAATAGTGTAATGCTCGGTACACACGACAACGATTTATCGCTACGATTTGACTGCGTACGTTGTGCAGTTTTGTCGTGTGTATCGAACGTAAGACACCCACTTCGCACGCCTCACATAGCATATTCATAAATCAGACCAAACTTGAGAAACACCCCTCTACTTATTTGATATTTTTTACTAGTAGTTCATTAGTTCTACATATGAATAAATAAATACAAACAAAAAGCGTATTTATCCATACCTTTACCAAATAATACCAAACATCAGAAGGCAAAGAAATCCAGGAACATACATACAAAATAAACTCTATATATTTAGTTAGTAGCGAAATATATAACATCGTTTACATTAGGGCGGTCCCAGGGCGCGAATTATTAGGCTTAACGAATACCATGAATATGTAATAAATACTTCGTTGAATAATATTATCACATGAAGGAATTACAATATTGTAGTCTTGGGAATTTGTTGTAACGTTTCAATATATCATAAAATAGCGTCGTTTTTTACAGGACTATACTTTAGTAAAGGATTTTGTGAAAAGTGTTCTAAAGCGCGTTTTGTGTAATAAAAAACACATTTGAAAATATTTTGAGGAAAAAAAACCGGCTAAGTATGGAAGAACCTGTAAGCCGTTTTTGCGTTCGGACTTCGGGAACCTTGACTAACATTTTTTACAAAATGGCGCCTGGTTGCTTGAATTTAAACTGTCCTGTGTCTTGTGTGTGCTAATGTCACTCGCAAGCTAAATGCGAATTGACTGACATCGGTTCCATCAAAATCTACCTACGCGACTCTAGACTGCCCCAAAGTTACAAACATACATGTCATTCATCCTCAGTCTGGTAAAAATGGTATTCGTCACGAAGTACGGAGCATGATCAGCCTAAGGCCGATTGTCCACCGCCGCCGTCACCGTCATGTCCACGAGATAGAGACGCGGCGCCGAATTGGCGGAACATACATTACTAAAGCCACGTGTCCATCACACGTCACGCCACCTTACCTCGGTTTGCTGTAATCTCATTCTCGTTGACGTCACGGTGACGGCGACGGACAAACGACCTTATAGGCAGAACCCACCTCTTTACAATCGACTCCTTTCTCCAATCCACTTGTCTCTAGAAAAACTTACCTAACCCACCTAATAATTTAAAATCACCATCTCAAGGGACTACATACAAGGTTCAAAAGTACATACAGGCGCTTATTCTTGAAGGCTTATTGAAAACACAATGGGTACGCAAACAATACGCGTGGTTGGTTCCGTATTGTATTCCGATCTGAGCTATAAGCGTATGTATACGCGGTGTATACGCGCTCCATCTTTTCGCTATTGTATTGCAGATTTATTTGAGTTATGATTTGAGTAGTTGTGTGTTTATATGATTGTTGAATGGTCCCGTGCCATTGGCAATATTGAAATAGGGTTTAGGTTTTACCTGTACAAAGGGTGTTTACTTTGAAGGTAACTTACAATATTGTTAACAATAAGGTAACTTGTTATTTGTACCCGACTGCCGAAGGGAGGGTTATGTTTTTATGTATGTACTATGTACAGCCTAAACAGTTTACCTGATTTCGACATATGAGGTGTACTGTATTCGTCTCAGTTGTGGGAGTGACATAGGGTATATTAATTTAAAAAATCCATACTAATATTATAAATGGGAAAGTGTGTCTGTCTGTCTGTCTGTATGTTTGTCTCGGCAAAACGGAGCGACGAATTGACGTGATTTTTCAAGTGGAGATAGTTGAAGGGATGGAGAGTAACAGAGGCTACTTTTTGTCTCTTTTTAACGCGAGCGAAGCCGCGGGCAAAAGCTAGTAGTTATATAATTAAATATTCAAAAACCCAACTGCAATTACAGAAGTTGGTGGCAATTACTTACATGAAACAGACACAAAGGCACCAGTTTTCAGAGACAAAACTGTACGCAACGTTTGTAACAAAGGCTTTACAGATCGCAGATATAAACGCTGCGTTAACGCTTTTGTAAATATTTTCTTTGGGAACCAAATTGCGTGTACGCTGTCGCTACTTCGCCGCATAACTGCGCGCGCAAATATTCGCCATTGTACGCAAAAATTTCGGCGAATGCACGCACATTATATAAACGTTTACTTAAGTAAGTCCATCAAAAGAAACATTTGGGCCTTCATCAAAAGAAACGGTACAGTCGGTGACTAAACGGTTGCTTTGAACACAAGTTAAGATAGTGATGTGCCTAATAATTAAATAGTTATAAAAATAATATTTAAATAATCAAAAACCCAAGTGCAATATCGGAAATCGGTTTTGTTTCTATTTTATGTAATTTCCACTAACTTCCGAAACTGCAGTTGAGTTTTCTGATTATATATTTTTTTAATTATTTCTATAATATATTATTTCTATAATTATTTGATTAATTCAATGACAGCTCTTATGTCAAATTCTGTTAAATGGTTAAGGCTGTAGAGCGTGCCATAGAATGAGACAATGGTGCCGATTCTCTTGTGCACAAACTAACGTAAATTTAAGTTAAGTGCATCTTTCTCTTTCCATTTCTTATAGAAAAGGACAGAAGATACATTTTAGTTTAATCCTGTCAAATTAGACAGCGCCTGATGAAAATTGACGTATATTTAGACGCCATGTTTTTAAATTGCGTCTAAATTATCTATGGAGTGTCTAAATTTGACAGGACTTAACTAATATTTGATCTTCTGTCCTTTTCTTAATTAAAAGGAAAGAGAAAGATGCACTTTTCTTAAATTTACGTTAGTTTGTGCACAAGAGAATCGGCACCAATACCAAGATAAAAAAAAACACAACCCTCCTTTTCTTCTTTTATTTTAATTTATATCCATCGCTACACATTTTCTGTATGATAGACATACTCGGAACTGCTAACGAAGTGCCACTGAGAGAATAGATTGATAAATGTATGGTATTGACACAAGCTTACGCTTTGTGCTTACGCTAAGTAATTTGAGATCTCATATCGAAATCCATTCTACCATCTATTCTACATGCCACTTGTCTAGCAGTGCTGGTGTATTATGGCAAAGGAGTATAGTATTCTTGAGGAATTTTCCACGAAAATAACCCATCATGTAGTCTGCCTATATTCTAAAAAAGGTATCTTTGTATGTAGAATATTAGAATAGGATCTATTATATTTATAATCTTTCATGTGTGAAAAGTGCTTCTGAGGTTGTGAGGTCAGGATGTTTTTTGTAAATTTTTTGACACTAATTAGCTGAGGTCGAATGATGGACTACTCAAATATTATTTTGTTTTTAATGAAGCTCTTTTGGAAAATATAATAACAGAAAAGTCCATAACTATGACAACTAGGGCTAGAAATAGAAAATAATAATATCTGGAATCTGTTTTCTTTATTTTTATTTAACTACAACGGAGCGAAAAGTTATAATTGACGGCGGCTCTGTAGAGTTATTCTAAAAATAGAAATGTCTCTATTGATTTTCGCACTTTTCATTTTGTTATTGAGTCAGTCATCGTGTTACTAAGTCTTATTTTTTAGGGTTAAGATTTTAAAAGTAATAAAATGGTAAACTCTTGAAAGTCCATTTTGTGATCTGTCGGTTTGTATAACCATGAATGAAAAATTTAACTTTGCTTTCTATTTTGACTTTCTGTCTTGTCATAACATTATTTTTCTCATTTCGGCTCTTTCCACTCCTGGTCTATATAAACTAGAACTGAGACAAATCTTTTTCTCCTTTAAGAAGGGGTATAAAGTTCTCTTTTCGCAAATTATTACATACATATTCCGTGATTTTCAACAAAAATCAACCATTACTAGTGAATTATTGTTGCTGAATTTACGCGAGCAAATGTATCATTCGTGATGTTTCACCCACTACAATACTATTGCACGAATTGAACCATACATACGTATACAGGGTGTAAACAAAGCCAAGGAAGGCAAATCCATACTAATATTATAAATGGGAAAGTGTGTCTGTCTGTCTGTCTGTCTGTCTGTTTGTCTTTCTTTCACGGCAAAACGGAGCGATGAATTGACGTGATTTTTTGAGTGGAGATAGTTGAAGGGATGGAGAGTAACATAGGCTACTTTTTGTCTCTTTCTAACGCGAGCGAAGCCGCGGGCTAAAGCTAGTTAAATTATATGTTCAGTGATATGATCTTCTATACTAATATTATAAAGCTGAAGAGTTTGTTTGTTTGAACGTGCTAATCTCACAAAGGTACTGGATCGAAATGATTTTTTTTTGTGTTGGATAGCCCATTTATCGAGGAAGGCTATAAAACATCACGCTATGACCTACTGGAGCGAAGTAGTAACTAAAGATGCAGGTTAAACCGCGGGAGAAAGGGAAAAAGAACCACATATTATAATGCAACATTATATTGCAATGACGTTGAAAGACATACTCTATCGGAAAACGTTCGGGCTCTTTCACACTAGTAGCTTGCCAGCGGCTGCGGGACTCGGGCGTGTAGCGTTTGCCTCGCGATCACGCGGCGGTCGCACAGCGAAGATGACGTAAAAGCGTGGCGAATTTACATCGTTTTCGTTACGTGTTTGTAGCAAGTTAATGACGTACAATATACAGCTGTTCGTGGAGTGTTCGTTGCGTGCCCGTAGCGTATTCGATCTTTGGGGAAGCTGGCAATGCACGGGCTTAAGGCTTATAGTGGCCTAGTATGTAAGATTGACACTTGATAAAGACGTGAATTTTTTTTTGTACTCTAAGTTAATTTACATGATAGCAATTCTTAAACATTTTTACGGTTACTTATTAATTTAGTTTATAATTTAGAGATAAAAACCTCAATATCGAATTTATATTAGTCTGTAATCTGTAAAGATATTGCTGGGAATAAAATAAATAAATCATGTGATTTTCCCCAACGTCCTTCGTAAGCACCCCGTATAATCTAATAAATATTACATTATATATAATTACGCGACGACTCGACTATGTAATCTCGGCAATAGTTTGATTCGTCTCATATATTATGTACCGGCTAACAAGACAGTTAATAGCTTAAATATCTGTTAAACTCAGACGTAAGATTTCGTAATTGGTGTATTTGCGGGGTTATTACTATTGATAGATTGTCTTGTGAGTCTCGAGGTCGCAAAGGCGACTGCTGAGCGTGGGGGTTCGAGTCTAACGTCAGGTAAAAATTGCTATTTGCCGGTTTTTGCAGTTGTAGCCTAAAGTTAAAAAAATATTGTGACCTCCAAAAATTTTTAATAGTTACATTATTACATTTAAGGATATCCTAAATAACTTTAGATCTATGACTTAAGAATTTTTCTTTCAAATTAAATTGAAAATATTCGTTCCAAATACAAAACCTACGGAGTACCAAAAACAAAAGCAGGGACGATACTTGTTACTAAATCAAAAAATCTAACAAGCATCAAAATACGAACAATAACAGAAACTTCGATGTCTATGATAAATCAATTTTTGGTTAATGTATTGTTATATATAAAGTCCTAAATCAAACAGTGTGGTTTACGATTGTAGCAATATCATTTTGCGAGTTTTTCAAATAACCCTTTATGTCGAATACTGTATGAAAGCAGTTAAAAATAACCTAGGGTTGTGAAATTATTTTTTTATTTACACTTCATACACAAGGTACAAGACAGACTTAAATCCGTATGCATTCTTTCTCATTATAATTATCTCAGTATGATAAAACAATAATAGATTAAAGAAAATAAAAATACATAATTATAATATCAACTACTAACATAACTAACATTGTACAAAAAGAAACAATTTTATTTGAGAAGTGAGGGAATCGTGGCCGAGTTGAGGACTGTCCTCAGAAGTGGAACATGAACTAGTCTTAGTTAGACTAGTTCTAGTCTAATAAATATATAAATAAAAATAAGTCTGAAATCCCCCAGTGACCGAGACTATATTTTTGTATTTGAAAGCGACGTGAATGAAGTCACGGGTAGAACTAAGTGAGTATAAAGGTGTAATGCTGCGTTTGCAATATACAACCTTTACAAAAAATGTTTTTTATTCATTTAATCGTCAGCGTTTGTATTCAAATTAAACTAGAAGTCACTAGTAGAACACCCGGTAACGTAACCATAGTGCGATTCAGGAATCCGCTTCATCGGTGCAACGCCATCTAGTGAGACAATTATCAACTATTAGCGACTCACTCCAGCTTCGCACGGGTGTAACAAATCTTTGAAAATCTCATGTTTTCTATACTTTAGTATTATACATATAAACCATGCTCTTGAATCACTCTTTCTGTTAAAAAACCGCATCAAAGTAATTGCAAATAATTTTTTCTTTCTTTCGTACTTTTAAATATCTAAGCATACAAAGGGACAGCCAGACAGTGGCTTTGTTTTATACTGATGGCTGGTATGAAGTGATTGACGTCGTCCCACTGATAAACTTTGACACGAATTATTAAATGGTCAAAGTGATGACAAATATTTTTTTGACAAGACTTTTTCGTTGTACTGATATTTGAAAATTAACATTCATTCTGCAGACCTGCAAGCCTATTTTCTATAATCTTACAAACAGTAATGTCGTGTCGGTTTGAGGAGCTCCTTAAAATTAAAGTTGAGTTAACGATGCTTCTTGAGGAGCAGGTTTACCAAAATTATTATTGGAACTTTCCTCAAAAGGATTGTCCGAAAGCTCTTCTGCATGGTTACACAAACATATTGATTTAATGTCTAGACTTAAAGAGACTTTGATAACTGAATTTGTTTCAGCATTTCTTCTACCAGGTTGTCAGTTGGAAAATGCCAACTGCATCTAATTAAAAAAAATATGACGTGTAGAAGTGATTTAATATTCTACTTGTATAATAAACAAAATAATTCATTTCAAGTTAAACCCCTTTTTTTGGTGAGTGGGAAATCATCAAATGACTGCTCCCGTCCTGGGTGACTAAAACCCACTCATGTTCCTTCGATTGCCCTATATGTTCCAGGGTCACGGTAACTAATATAAACATTCCGCATACAGCATAGTTTCGTCACACTATAATTTGACAATACAGTACAAATCTCTTATTTGTTATTTGTATTGTCAAATTCAATCACATATCAAAAATGTTTGCTACATTTTAGTTCCAGAGTAGACACTACTTCATACAGTAATTAGAAACAGAAAACCGAAATATTTCTTTAAAAGAATAACCTGCAATTCTGCCTTTCATTCATCGCCAGTGCGACGTTAATTGGGAAAAAAATCTAGCATTCCGAATTGCATAGTCCGAATTCAACAACGTCGTAGTTTTACCGTATTCGTACAAAAGACGTTAAATGGTAGAGTTTTTATTGGTTTGTTTGTTTGTACTTCACAATGCAGAAAAGTCATTTTACTAGGTTATGACAAAATGGTAATGATTTTGAAACCAGGTTAAATAGGCGACACGGCAAAAAAAAGTAATTAGTCCTTCAGTTAGTTAATAAAAAAAATATTATATAAGTATTTTTATATAATAATATATATAAGTATTTTTTCTTTTTTCTGTTAAACGAAAAATGACGACGATACAGTGCGTTAAAATTTGCGTGACGTCACGACTAGGTACAACTTTTACTGAACAGTGACTTCAATTTTTCAATTTTTTTTATAAATTTGAACGACTGAAAATGTTTCCAATATTTTTGGACGGTCTAATTAATGGACGGACTGAACAGAATGTAATTTTTTTATTGTAATCGTGATCCCTATAGTCAGTTATACCCTTAAATATTGTTTTATTAAGATTTTCTTTCATTTGACGTCTTTAAAATTATATATTTTTTATTTAAACGAACAATAAACACGGTATTTCTTTAAAGGTCAGTCTTATTTGAAGCCCATACAGTTCTATTGGTTAAATCATGCGAGCACCACGTATGGACGAACGTGGAACGTGCGAACATATAAAATAAAATAATAAAAACCAGTACCTCATTTTTTAAATTATGTAAAATTGCAGTAGAAATAAAAGCTACTTTTATTTTGTTTATTTTATTGTAATAAACATAAGTCAGACTGAATTCTTACCTTGAGCCTTCTAGCCTTGAGCAAGCGCGGTGATCAATGCCGTGGTGATCGTGCCTTCTCTGTATGAGAAGAGGCATTTGCCTTGTGGAATAGTAATAACATCAGAAACTGATCTTTTTGTATGTTACTGATGTTGTTTTTTTATATCTTACTAGCTTTTGCCCGCGGCTTCACTCGCGTTAGAAAGAGACAAAAAGTAGCCTAATGTTACTCTCCATCCCTTCAACTATTTACACTTAAAAAATCACGTCAATTCGTCGCTCCGTTTTGCCGTGAAAGAAAGACAAACATACGGACAGACAGACACACTTTCCCATTTATAATATTAAGTATGGATTGTACCTTTCAACGTCCACATACTGTCGGGCTGACATTGTGTTTCTATTGTGTCTCGAATCACGTGTGTTTAAAGGCTTAATACGCCAATTTTAGGCTATATGAAATATATATTTTTTAAAACATTAAACCTTTTTCTGAACACACAAAAGCTGGTACAAAAACTGGTTTTTCTCTCGGAAAACGACAGCATCCCTTAAAATTTAACCTAGCCTAAACTGAAGAGCCTTTTAGACCGCAAGCACGTATGAAGCCAACTATTGCTGGACAATAGGCCACGTCCAGACGTCAGCGGTGCCCAACGCAAAATGCATCAAAAATCTAATTCATATTCCTTGCAGTTTTTGCGGGTAGTTTTGAATTAAAAAACTCCTCGTTACCTAGTAGCTGTGAATGAAAAAAAAGTTGAAATAATTGTCAGTAGCCACGTCTATAGCTGGTCATCGTGGTTTAGTTTCCTTTATTGCTGAGGTGATGAAAAATAACATTTGATTTTGTGCTTGGAAGGCTAAGCTATTTTGTTACTTGAATTTAGTTGGTAACACTGACCTATTTATTACACAAGGGAACAGTATTTTTGTTGCATGAAACATTTTGTCCAGTATTATGCATTTTCGGGGTGCTGATTTCAGATTTGAACTCAGATTGTTTGTATCAGCTTTCATTTTTGAATTACAATAAAACGCGTTTATTAAGGTAAAATCATTTTAAAAATAGAAAATCACTAGAAAATCAAACACTACTTATAAAAAAAAACTCTTTTGTATGATTTTCTGGCTTGAGATGGTTCACATGGGCTGTTTTTAATGCTCCAACAATAGTCCGCCATCATATGAGCATTCCAGTGACCCTGGTAACGTTCCTCCATAGTTCGAATGTCTTGATGTAACCGTTCCCCTTGTTCTTCACTGAGAGCACCAAGATTTTCAGGAAAACGGTCCAAGTGGCTGTGGAGGAAGTGTACCTTGATACTCATATTACAACCAAGCTGCTGGAAGTGTGTCAACATCAATTTAATATGCGCGGCATAGCTTTCATCCTTTTTGTTTCCCAAAAAATTTTGTGCAACCCAAACGAATTCATTCCAAGCGTTTTTTTTCAGTATCAGTCATGTAACTACTAAAATGTGCATCCTTTATCAACCGTGTTATTTGTGGACCATCGAAAATTCCGGCTTTTATTTTCTCTGTGCTCAAATTATGGAACTTGTTAGGGATGTATTTGAAACAATCGCCATCCTTGTTCAAAGCTTTGACAAATTGTTTCATGAGCCCCAGTTTGATATGCAAAGGTGGCAATATTACCTATACGATCCCGGGGTACAAGGGGTTCATCATTTATCACATTCAGTTGTCCCAAAAGCATAGCTTGCCTGGAAGGCCTATCACTTCTAACCCAGTGCTCAGACTTGGCTCTGTTGTCCCACAAACAAATAAAACATGGATATTTTGTATAGCCCCCTTGTTGTCCAAGAAGAAAATTCACCATTCTGAGATCTACACAAATCAGCCACTTGTGTTCGTTGTACTTGATTCTAGCCATAACAGAGGCGATAAAAAATACACTTGTTTTATGAACTCCGACACACTTAGTCTACAATATTTAAATGTATATACACCACAGATGATACAAAAACAGTTGGGATCGTTGTTACAATGATTTCTCGGCGTTGACATTGTTAAAAAATATTCTTTTTTAGTGAATAGCACGATTGATTTGTATTTAAAGTGTAACTAGTAAAAAAATACGTCTGACCGCTGTATATCAAAAACAAAAGCTGTTAGAGAAAAAATGAGGATAGATTTAAAATCAGCGACCTCAAATTAGTAAACAACAGGCATAAAATTCCATGCAACAAAAAAAAAGTAAAATTTTGTTCCCTTGTGTTATTAATAGTTGTCTCCCACGATTTTACCGTTTTGGTTCTGAAATGAATATTTTTGAAAATTAATAGAATTCGAAAATCTATTATAAACAAGAAGCTTACACAAGAATAAATAACTAAATTGCAAATGACCAACACAATGAACGATTTACGCAACAAAGTATCAAACAGTTTCATAAATTCAACTCAGGGAAGAAATCTGATACGTGAAAGAAATAAAACCATAAGTATAAGCTCCTTGCACCGCTTAACGTGACCAAAGGGTACGGAGGACCTCAGTGGAGGTCTTATGAGGACTGAACCTGTCATTACTAGGGCACCATGGGAGCAAAGCCGCTTAGATTGTAAGGGAAAACCTTTTTGAATAGAACCTTCGATTCCTGGAAGGACAACGCTTGGACATTGAGTAAAGGTTTAATAAAAACATGGCTTTCTGATTCCGAAAACTTTTAGTTGGCAGTCTAAAAGTTTTCGGAAGGTTATTAAGCAGTTTCTTCGAATTTCGAAATGCGTGTTGTTTATTTATTTATCTTGATTAATTGTTTCTAACTGAAAACAGAAATAAAGGATCAACCGATATCTGTACATTATGTATAGTATAGTATACCTATATAATTATGTAATATTTAAAATTTCAATTATATTGTTCTTCCATGCTCGTGCTAATTGTAACATTCATTATTTTATTCAAGTCTAAACGAAAAGGAAATATCAGACAATATACAAAAGTAAATATGAATAATAAAAATAGTAAAAATAAAATGAAAAACTAAACAAAGCATTTATCAGTTACCAGCAGAATGCACGTAAAAATCGAAATGTTTTTTAGATCTGAAAAAAAAATTTGGTAGTCTTCCTGAAGTTTAATAGTCATTGGCGGTCATTGGCTAATATATGTAGACATTTTCAACACTAAGAGCCTCGTAGATGCGTTGCAACCTTAGAGACGAAGATTAACATAATATATCATCACAACAAATATTGCGACGTCTATCATTACTTACTAAAGAGTTTTAGAATACCTCTCCTTCCGAACTTTTTCCCAAACCAAACAGAACACGCAAACGCATTACTTATACAACATACGTACGCCATTGTTTTTACAACGTAGTAATTCCACAGAGAGGGAGACCAGGTGAATTCGCACTATTGGCGGTAGCACATAAATGCCTCTCTATCGGCCCTCTTGAACTGCCCTCCTGAACGACCAGCCTGCACGGCAACCTCTTTTGCAATGTAAATACCGATACCCGCGTAAAAAATCGCTCGCGTGGTTCCACTAACCAGAACCAAAGACCCCTCTCTACATGAACTTTTAAGTGTTTCAAACCGCCATATCATGTATCAGAGATCTTTCTAAATTGGTCACGAATGTGTCAATTCTACCTTTTCGTTGTGGATAAAAGATTGTAAAGGACGGAGTAGAATTAGAATTGTGATAGTTTTTTTCCTTGTGAATTTGTTAATGTTGGCCATTTTGTTTGATACGGCTGAATATATCTAGGCTATTTTTTGTATCTTGCTTCTGTAATAGTGAATTTGATTTAAATATGTAAGATTCATTACACGTGTTGTGGGGCAGCAAAACTTATTAATAAATGTTATAAAAGCGTCACTTTGCGAAAACTCATAAAAGTTATCTATACTAATACTAATACTAATACTAATAATAATATTATAAAGAGGTAAAATTTGTAAGTTTGTAAGTTTGTAGGTTTGTAGGTTTGTAAGTTTGTATGTAGGGGGTAATCTCTGGAACTACTGGTCTGATTTGAAAAATTATTTCAGTGTTAGATAGCCCATTTATCGAGGAATGCTATAGGCTATATACCATCACGCTACGACTCACGGGAGGGGAGCAATAACGAAAAATGCGGGTGAAACCGCAGGAGACAGCTAGTTTGTTATAAAGGGCGTCCACGGATATGCGACATAAAAGGAAGGTACCTTAAATATTGCAGATGGAACATTTTACTGAAAGAACACATTATTTCAATTAAAAAAAACAATTTTAACTGCATTCATAGATCCATACTTCCATACTAATATTATAAATGCGAAAGTAACTCTTTCTGTCTGTCTCTTCTTCACGCCTAAACCACTGAACCATTTTGAATGAAATTGTTACAGATATAGTCTGGAACCCGAGAAAGGACATAGGATAGTTTTCATCCCGGAAATTCTCTGGCAACGGGAACTATTATTCCACGCGGACGAAGTCGCGGGCAAAAGCTAGTATTTCATTAATTATATTGTTTAGCCGGGAATCGAACCCGTTAGACGAAAAAAATACTAGGTGAATTTTTAGTCCCGTACCACCCGCTAGGAGATGATTCTACCCATGAAAACAAACAACTTTTATTATGGAACCAACTCTGAAATCGCGAAAAAAATATCAGCTGTTCCTAACAAAAGTTCAATGCCCTCCGACCGTAATACCTATATGAAACAGTTGATATTTTTTTCGAGATTTCAGAGTTGGTTCCATAATAAAAGTTGTTTGTTTTAATGGGTAGATTCATCTCCTAGCGGGTGGTATGGGACTAAAAATTCACCTAGTAAAGATCCTCTAGTTTTGTCTATCAAACACTGTCGAGTGTATATTATAGGTGACAAGTTGCTGAATGTGCCGCATCTTGCATAAAAAAGCTTAATTAAATATACTTATTTGGTACGAATAACTGTTTTCATCTTTGAAAAATATTCTAAACATTGGTTTTTATATTGCTCTCTCACTTAGCTAGTAATTTCGTAAATCCACATGCATTTTAGCTTTTCCTAGACCAGCTTATATAGCTTTAAATTTATTGTTCCCTTTTTCCGTACCTTAACAAAACATATTAAAACATACTAAATTCGAGTCCGCGTTGTATTTTATATGATTTTCCAATGAAATGTTGCGATGATTTATTTACACAATAGGTAATGAAATATGTTTTGTCACAGAGAAAATTGTAGCGAATTTTAGTATTCCCCTTATTAATACTGGGAAATTTTCCTATTGATGGAATATTCTAGAATTTTACTGTTTGCTGTTACTAGGGAATTTAGTAGTTAGTGAACGAATGAAGTAAATATATACAGCCGAATAATTTTCTATTCCGTTTGCTTGTTCAGTGAGCTATACGGTTACTTTAGTTATTTTTTTTAGTTTATTAAGGACCTGTTGCACATTTTTATAATAAGTTCTAGTTAAAATAACTGGCAGATCATTTCATACAGATTCTGTTCCATTTTTTAAGATATCTGGAAAATAGCGTCTATTGTGATGTCGTGCCCTTACAGCCCTTCTGACGTTTCACCTCGTACAAAGAATAACCATTATTATATGAATTACATATGTATATGTATTATGAATATTCGTAAACTCAAAAACTAGCCATGGGATTTTCATGTTTTTATCACCTAGCTTTTGCCTGCTGCTTCGCCTGCGTAGATGTAAAAGGAGACAATTTCTTTCGGGCCCACTATTAAACGGTAACGTTTATTAAAAATTTTACACATGAAACAAGTGATCACCTTATTATAACTAACCCACCAAAAATTATATAGAAATCTAACGGGAATAATGAAATAATAGTAAAAAACTGTTACGGAAAAATTCTTGTTTAGGAGCGTTTTTACATTTATTTCAATGTGAATTTAAATATATTATGTGAAACGAAACGTACCTAATTAACATCCCGTTGTAGATGCTCTGTGGTACAGTTTCAATCAGTTTGACACTGACAGACTACATTATTAGGCTAAGTTCATACGACCGCGCGAAACCGCGCTGTACCACTAACCGCGCGGTACAAGACCAAAGTAAGCAGTGATTATCGTAGGCATTACCGCGCGTTCAAAAGCATTCATGCATCCTATTTTAATTGATCGATTTTCACTTAAAATAGGATGCAAGAATGCTTTATTATTGTCTTTGTCATTTTCTGTGACAACTCAGCCTACGGTATAAAATCCATAAGCAAATTGTCCCCCTCCTAAAGCAACATTGACATCCGGGCTGGTATGCACATCATCATGCGAACGCCTCAACCACGCGGCAACGCGCGGCTTCCCGCGGTCATGTAAACTTAGCCTAATAGTTTCCAATATTTTTCTAGATAGTAGATGAGTGCTTCTTATGTTCTTTTCGTCTTTTTATTCAATAGAAGTTAGTAAAATGGCTTCTGTAGATACAGTGCATAATATACAAAGCTGTTGTAACAATTGGACAGCTCGATTTCAACGAAATGTGCGACAACTTTACTTATAAAAGCATTGGCGTACACAGTAAAAGACTAATCGGAAAAAAATCACACCAAAGGCAAGTTTTTACGTGATTTACACCTATATTATTTTTGAACAGTGCACTATTCTAACATAAAATACCTAGGAAACCTGTATTCACTCATTAAATAATCGCTCTTGTGAGATTTTAGGTCATTATGAGAGTCATGTTTTGACTGTCGTATTTCCCAGTATTCCGGTTACGTAGAGTTTTGCTAATATTGCCACTGTAATCTAGAGATTATAAGGAAAAAACTAACGTGCATTTCATTAGTAAATGCTACAATTTGTGGTGGGCCTATTCCCCGAACAAAAAAAATTGTCTCCTTTCCTTTCACTAATTTAATCCTTGATGTTGAATTTCCTAATGGATACTTAATTTTCACGAATATTACTCCCTTGACCCTTGAGCGGGTTGAGCTGTACGTTGATATATTACCCTGTCAGTCAGTCAGTCAGTTTACTATTATATATATAGAGCGTGATTCATGAGGAGGTTTAAATGTATAACAAACCGACAACATGAAAGATTTATAACGCTAGTTCCAAATAAAAACAATTCCGTCATATTTCCGAATCCTTGTAAACAATGAAATATTCTAACAAAGTGAAATGAATCAAAAGATGTCCAACAATTTATTCCAAATGTTAACGTTACCATATCACAGGAAGGAAGCGGCAAAACATCGAACCTCCTTTCGCCGAGACCATAGACAGTATACACTTCTTTTTATTTAAATTACAGACTAATGATATTATAAAACGTTTTTAGAATTTTGTTTATGGACTTTTGATGGCTCTTTGGTAAGGTAAAATGTAGAAAATAGCGCTTATTGAATACTTTGTAAAAATCCTTTAAGAGAATTTTCCTTGTATTTACATTTTTAGGGTTCCACTTACAAAACGTAACAACAAAATCGTAATATTAAATGTAACAAAATATATTTTGTACGACATATATTAGGACGTATTTATTTGAACTTAGTAAGTGTGTCTATTTTACATATATTTTACTATCGTAATTTAACAGTTATGTGAAAGCGATAGAAACAAGCTTTATTAAACTCGGTTAGAAGGTTCATCCGTTTGTCCATCAGCGGAATGTATATTGCAAATCTCTGTAACAACAAATAATATAAACTGAACAAAAAAATCATGACTTTTACTAGAAACGCATTATTTCCCGACTTTCTTATTTTTTGGTGGCAATCAGAACGGAACCCATCGTGTAAAAGTCAGGCTCGCACTTAGCAATTTTCTTTAGCACAGTTGGTCTTGTTTAGTTTAAATTACTTTTTTCAGTGAATTAATTAACGGACCAATATATATTTAAACTGTTATAAGAAAGTTAATTTAATTAATGACTTGTACAAAGAACAAAGCGTTCCATAAAACTAAACGTTATCATTACTTCCTTGCTAAATGAGATACCTTTAATACTGTCTAAAGTTAATTAATTAAAATTGAACAGGGTTATAATATAACGTTATTAAATTGAGTTATACAATATAAAGATATTAAAAACGTAGTCTATTTTTTTGTTATTTAAAGGTCAAATATCGTGATAGTCCAACGGATAACAAGACTCCTATGTAAGTAAGGGGGTGTGGATTTAATTACAGACAAGTACCAAAATTTTTCAATACAAATGTTTTTTGTTTCCTTAAGTTTATTTTGGACAACACTTTAGCATGTAAAACCATTGATTCCAGTGTCCATCCATAGAATTTCGACAATCATCACGGAGAGTCAAAAGCCAGGAAGTCTAAAAATCAGACAATGAGACTTCCTGCCTATTTTGTTACCTGGTAAATGTGTTAATGACTATTCAATCTCAATTTACTCAAATGCACTGATGGAGATTTTCAATTATGAATGAATGTATGTTTGATGTAAACTTACATAATAAATACCACTACGAAAATGAATAAAACATCAAAACATTTCGGAGTGAAATTTTTATACAAATTCTCTCAATGCGTACATCAATTAGTCGAGGCTAAAATTGTATGTTTAATTAAAATGAATGTCGGTCGTTTCGTAACTAACGAAAATGGTTGGCGAGTAAATGGAAGCCACTATTTAGTGATTCGGTTTGGTTGTCCGCCGGGTCAGGCGCTTGCGCATTGTGACGTTACTAAGTCAAATTTCTAGTGTAAGTTTACCGGTGTTTCTGTCCTCCGTCAACAGCACTGACAAGGTAACCAGCAAGATCTTATCGTCTTCGCTGGTTGACTTTGAGGTGCCGTGTCTGACCGAAGTTGCAAACGCTTGGAAAATGGCTTGCCCGGGGAAGGATCGGCCCGTAAACCATTTTCCCAGAGCCAGTGGGAAGAGCCGCTTTGCAGATTGGTACGGAATAATCTCTTTAATACGTCCACCAATTCTGCTGAGCGTGCTCGCCTACTGGCTGTGGGTAAGTGGGAGTCGGGCCTCTGGCTTCAGGCACTTCCTTCACCCAACATAGGTACTATGATGGGTGATACCACCTTCCGGCTCGCTACATGCCTTCGCCTGACCGCTCCTTGTGGAGCTCCGCATCGCTGTCAATGCGGTGAAGCGGTCAACTGCCTCGGACACCATGGCCTTTCTTGCAGTAAGAGCGCCGGTCAGATAGCACGGCACGCAAGTATTAGTGACATTATCCGTCGTGCTTTTGTCTCTGCCGGAGTACCAGCTGCTTTAGAACCTAATGGTCTGGCACGCGACGATGGGAAAAGACCAGATGGGATGACCATAATGCCTTGAAAGTTGGGTAGGCCTTTGATACCCTTGCACCATCTCATCTTCCTAGGTCTGCGTGTTGTTCTGAGGCGGCTGCTGCAAGTGCAGAAAACCTCAAACTCATTGGGAATTATAACACTGGGGCCATGGGGTCCGAGTGCTCATCTTGATTTTCAAGATATCGCCAAGCGGCTGGTTGACTCTTCACGTGACCAGAGGGCTGGCCTTTTCTTGGGACAAAGAATTAGCATTGCCATACAACTTGGCAATGCTGCTAGCCTTTTGGGCACCTGTCCTGTCGACAGCGATGCGGACGAGTTTTTTGATGCCCTGTGAGCCCTTCTTTTTATAACTTGTATATACTCGTATTTATTTAGTATTATTTATAAGTTTTGTACATATTATGTTTAATTCATATAATTTAGTTAAGATTTATTTATTTGAAATTTGAATAAAAATGTATATTTAATTGTAAAAATATAAGGTTTAGTACCATATCTCCTACATTGTTTCGAAACAAAGGCATTACAATTATTTATACTAAGAAAGTCTATTTAGATAACAACCTTTCTATTTCCACGTACGGTACTTAGTATATTTAGTACCTTTACAATTATACATAGACTTTACGTTATCAAATGTAAACAAGACGACGAACGTCACTAAATAAAACAAAACACAACACAGATATTAAAGTTAAACCGTCCGGAAATCCGGCAATTTTATAGTCCATTGTGTGTTAAATACTTATCAGCGTAACAACATAACAACAAAAAGGGGGAGTTGGCAAACTTTCACGTAAACATCGACGGAAAACATCTCAGTTCCAAATAAAGTTTTTTACTTGAGTTCGGTCACTTATCTCTACTGATTTCTTACTGGGTCCTGTGTGAGATGGCAGCGCTATAAAGCGATGTATTTTTTTCAAATATTTTTAAAGCAGAAAAAAAAATTTGTTATAGTGATTTGTGGGTCGAAATTAGTACCAGCCTGACACGTTTATTATTACGAAAAACACCAGCTAGTTACTAAGGCCCGTATTAATAGACGTCACTCAATTCTGAGACGCTCTCAAATCTATTGCTGTCCTTATTTTTTTCCTTTAGAATGACAAGAACAGCAAAAGATTTGAGAGCGTCTCAGAATTGAGTGACGTCTATTAATACGGGCCTTAGACTCCTATTCTATACCTTTTTTTTTTTTTTTGGTGAGTGGGAAATCATCCAATGACTGCTCCCGTCCTGAGTGCGGCGGGAAGGCGTGTCAGACTCTTACTGACTAAACCCACTCATGTTCCTTCGATTGCCCTTTATGTTCCAGGGTCACGGTGACTACTATACACATTCCGCAACCCTCCTATTCTATACCTACTAACTTAATTTTGTTTTACTTGTTTGCTGGCCGGGTCATAGTATATTAATGATGGTTAAACCCGATGGTAAGTCAGGGAAGGTTAGTTAGAAACAGGATCAAACGGCATAAAAATGACTGTATTTTAATAAAAATGTATTACAAGAAAAATTATGGATAGTTATTTAGACATTTTAGTATGACAATTGACAGCGTCAGAAATAATGCTTAGCTAAACCACTTGCTGCGCAACATTTATTTATATCTTTCTCAGTCCCATCGCCTCGCATCGCTTCCACGTCACACACAGGACCGCGTTCGCGAGTAAGTCGTTCGTATAACCGTTACGCATCAATCTCGCAAACTTTTCCAATATCAACTTAAATTTTGATTGAAAGAGTTCCAGTGTGTTCAGCAAGATCCTTTAAGATGTTCGCTTAACTTCGAGAGACAGGAGTTTTGAGACATCGTGAATATCTTTACGTTCTACGTGTTTAGGTGAAGGTTGGTTACAGTTTCGGATTAAAGTTTTCATGTTTTGTTTTGTTAGGAGTGGGGAGTTTTTGGGATGATGTAAGAGAAATGTTTGGGTTATTTAGAGGTAAACAAAAGCATTTGTAAGAAAAATCCGCCTTCAAAAATTAAAATTGAAAAATAACATAAAATTAGGAAGTTGATGGGCTCCATTCTGTTGTTTTACATTGCCACCGACTTCCGAAATTGAATTTTTTTTCAGATTTTAGTTAATACTAAAGTGTTACACGGAGAAACTGCTCTTTTAAGCAGCTTCTCCATCGCCTATTTATTGTCATCGTTATTAATAATAATAATAACTTTAGAAACTTTCAGCAGTCCCATCAGGATGGAATTCGGTGTGGACAAATGTGCGGTCATGCATGTCAAGCGAAGGAAGATTATGGAATCTGAGGGAGTTCAACTCTCAGATTCCATAAACCTTAGATCCCTTTCTTCAACTGAGACATACAAATATTTGGGTATGTCGGAAGCGTTAGGCATTAATGTCGTCGAAGGAGCGCTTCCTTGGCCGCCTGAACAAAGTTTTAAATAGTCTTTTGTCAGGTGGAAATATGGTGCGCGCCTTTAATGGTTGGGTCATGCCGGTGTCGATGTACTCTTTCGGCATACTCAAATGGACTCAAACGGAGCTTGACGCCCTGGATAGAATGGTCCGTACATTGTTGACGGCATATCGGATGCATCACCCGCGATCATCAGTGATGAGACTGTATATCCCACGGAAATGTGGAGGACGAGGCTTTCTTAATGCTAAGTCTCTCCACAACCGCGAGATATACAGCCTCAGGGATTATTTCCTTAAAGCTGACGTGGGGATGCACCGAGATGTGGTCACTGTGGACAAGGACCTCACTCCGCTCTCCTTAGGTAAAGAGAACTGGCGCAAACCTGTAGTACTTGAGACGAAAGATCGCGAGGAGGTATGGCAGAGTAAGGAGCTACACGGACGGTTTTTCCGGGCCCTGCATGTGCCCGATGTAGACTTTTTAACGTCCGTATCCTGGCTGCGATTCGGTGACCTATTTGGGGAAACCGAAGGTTTTGTCTGTGCAATTATGGACGAAGTTATCATGACGAAGAATTATCAGAGTTTTATTGTGAAAGATGGTACGGTTGACATATGTCGGGCGTGTCACATGCCGGGAGAATCGATCCGACACATTATCTCTGGTTGTTCTCGTCTAGCTAACGAAGAGTACTTGCATAGGCATAACCTCGTGGCCAGGATTATCCATCAGCAACTTGCTCTGAAATACGGCCTCGTAGAATGTGAAGTACCGTATTACAGGTATGTGCCCGACCCAGTTCTCGAAGGTGGCAATGTCACATTGTACTGGGATCGATCCATCATCACTGACAGGACTGTTGTAGCAAACAAGCCTGATATAGTGGTGATGGACCGATTGGAGCGGCGCGCAATGCTCATTGACGTTACTGTCCCGCATGACGGGAACCTCGTGAAGGCCGAGAAAGATAAACAAATTAAGTATATCGACTTGGCTCGCGAGATTGTCGATATGTGGGATGTGGACTCAGCGATCATTGTGCCGATAGTTGTTTCTGCCAATGGCTTAATAGCCAAGAGCCTCGATCAACATCTAAAGAGGCTCTCGTTAAGTGCCTGGATCAAGCGCTTGATTCAGAAGGCAGTACTACTGGACACGGCGCGCATTGTCAGGAGATTCCTTTCTCTGGAGCCCTGACCATCGGTAGCTTGGACCCTGTTCCTGATACCGGTGGGTTACTGTTTTTTATATTTTCAAATGTTTTTGTTTTTTTTTATAATAATATTTAAAAATGTAAATTATGTGTGTAATATATAAATAAATGGAATAATAATAATAATAACTTTATTTAAATGACAACAAAGGTCCAATGGTTAGTATCATCTTATAACTAAAGGGTTAGTAATACTTAAAATGTAAAACTAACCCTACTGCCGCACGAGCAACCGCATCCAGTGACTATAAGCACTGGCGCATCGTGCTTATCGGTTAGGGCTTGTAGAATGCTGGTGGAGCTAGCCCGCGTTCTACTTAATAATGAAGCAGCCTTCTTTCTCATTATGGCAAAAAAGTCATCTGTTCGCGCTTCAGCGAACATGCCAGATGCACTGCAGTATCGAGGTAGCCCCAACAGCACCCTGAAACCATTATTATATTGTACACGCAGGGCGTCTAGAGCCTTCCGCGTACAGTTCACCCACAGACTGCCCATGTAGAACGATTGGCAATAAGCTTTAAATAAAATAATTTTCACCTCGCTACTACAACGGGCAAACCTGTGAGCCTTACTGCTAGCGCCCTGCGTTCACGATCTATGTCTACCTGATCCTTGAGGTCCTCGGTGATATAGACGCCTAAGTATTTAAATTAAGTTGAGATCGGTTATCTCTTAGCTGCCATGCCTTTTTTTTTATTATTATTTATAAGTTTTTAATTGTTTATTTTCTTATTTACCTGCATTGTTTTCACATATAGAAGCACGAAAATTAATGTAACCAAAATTTTGTAAAACATGTTTTTTTTAAAAGGAGTGTCCGTGGAGTTCCTTGTCTGTTCTTCTAATTAGAGATCTACGTTTTGGAATAGGCAATTAGCGTCACTTTTCTGACTGAGCGACCGACTATTTGACAATTCATAAGCGCCCATAAACGGTAGTGAAATAAATGCCATGAATTTGAATTATTATTAAAAAGGCGAAAGTAACTCTGTCTGTCTGTCTCGCTTTCACGCCAAAAGCTACTGCACTGATTTAAATGGGTGCAGAGATAGTCCATAGCCTTATAACATAGTATAGTTTTTTCCCAAAAATCCCACGGAAACGAAAGCTACGCGAGTAAAACCACGGAACGGCTGGTATTTCACATAAAAACTTTAACCAATATCATCAGTTGTTCCGACGATCAAGCATTGGTTTCAAACAGACATATAATACGTGTATCTAATTTAATATACCAAATAGTTCACTTGGAAGAACCAGAATGGCGCCTCAAAGACCCGAAACTAATGGAAACCAATATAACCACGGTTCAAAGTTATCGCTTTATACATATAATATCGTATACTGTGTATACCTATTATACAGGCTGTGTTCTAATGTATTTTAGTTTATTTAAATTAATGACGGTTGCAATGTACGGACGTCATTGAATTGAAAATAAAAAATATTGATATCTTTTCTAAGAGGAAGTAAAGTTTTTAGGTGGATTTTAAGAAAGAAAAAAAAATAGTTGCCACAGAAAAATTTGTAAATGAATACATCCACAAAGTAATTAAAAAAATTGGTATATGAAATTAACAATGAAAATCATCAAACAAGATTATTAGATTTGGTTAATTAAGGATACATTACACAAAATAAAAGCAATTTTTTCTTTTATAAGTATCTTCTATGTGGTTTTTAATTAGGTAATATTTTTATTGCATAAAATATTTTGTATTTTATTAACAACTGCCGATGTAAAATATTTTTGCACATACAAATAGACACAGCCTGTATAACGTTCGCTACAACTGATTAGCATAGGTAGTATGAAGGAAATTGTACAAAGTTCTACTTCAATTACTTGTCTATTATCTAAGTTAATATTAAGTTAATATTGTTACTCGATATTGGTTTTCAATTACATGTTATAAAACGAGAGCCTTGTAACGTTTTGGATTTCCTCGGATTCATAATTGTAGAATACTTACTCCAGTAAGTCAAATTATAGAATGAGGCCTTATTTTGATGAAATACATTTTAAAATTATAAAATAAATATTTTCAGACAACTCACACGGCTATCTGATCCCAAACTAGGCAAAGCTTATACTATGGTAACCAGACTACTGAAATACATACTTATGTAATTTATAAATAATGTAGATAAATTACACCCAGACATAAAATAAAAGGGCTCGAGTCGAATGCCGTCCTATTGGATTATGAGAGTGGGCGATAGAGAGATCAGCGTATCTATTCTGCGTTTGCGCACACGCTAAGGCCTTGTACAGACGAACGGCAATTTGCTGTCGACAGAGCCAACTGCAGAAGCAACTGCAAGTGCCGCCATTGATCGGCGTTTGCCGTCGACGCGTGGACCACAAACGCTGACTAATTACTGCTTAGTATGAGCACTGATTGTCAGCCAACTTCAAATAGGCCGTGTGATCGCACTACAACAATGCTGTCGACATAGTTGGCAGCAGTCGGCAGTTGCTTTTGTCGACAGTAGCAGTTGCATCTGTCGACTGCCGAAGTTGGCTCTGTTGACTGCCGAAGTTGGCTCTGTCGACAGCTGAAGTTGGCTTTGTTGGCAGCAAAGTGCTGCTCGACTGTTTGACACCTGATACTTTATTTATAATATCCCCTGTGCAAAGTTCTTAACTTCGAAGAGATTGAAAGCGGCTATTGACATCAGTCACCATGAAGGACCATGTTGTTTCGTTTTTCTTCACAATTTCAAGATCGATGCCAAAATAAATTTCTCAAAATAAAGTGCGGGCACATGAAACAAAATAATATAATTTCCGAGACCGCTGCTCCATGTAAATACAGGTACATATTGTGTACAATTAGGGTCCTCCATGCTTTTCATGTTTTAATAGACTAAAGCCAGAAGCGTGAGTTTTAATGTAATTTATTAACGGCCAAATATGGAGGGGTATTCTGATGTCATGTAATTGTTGTTTTTTGTGTTTTTGTAATGATTTTATGTGCTGAGTGGGTATGTGAGCTTGTTCGTAATTTTTTCGTGTTTGTTGCATGAATTTTGATTATTTTCTGAGGGGCATATACATTGTGAATGTGGCCTGAGAGTTTAGACTGAATTACGTTATTTTAGCTTGCCTCAGTATAAGGTATAAAAGATTTATTATCAAAGTTAGATAAGGTTCATATAAAAAGTAAGTGTCAAAAGTTTTTGTCTTTTTATATTTCAGTTATTTTTTTTATTTAAAAAAGGAAATGATATAAATCTTCGTTTAAAAGATCGTTGAACATCTCACGTGTTATATTTTTTAACTAGTTATACGTATGTAATGTATATCAATCATTTGAATAAATTCGCTCTTAGGCTAGCCGCACACACACAATAATATTGACAATAAAGTACGTATTGTCAATAATATTGTGTGTGTGCGGCCTGTATTGCGGTATTGGATAGATAGAATCTAGATTATTGACAATCTTGTATTGACAATATTATTGTGTGTGTGCGGCTAGCCTAAGAAACCATTACATAGTCTTTGCAGACACAAGTTTTAGTTATTGAAAAGTTAATCATAAGTCATATAAGAAACACGTAAAGTAACTTACAAACAGTTAGTAATTATGCAAATATGTTTATAAATGTTATTTAACATTAGTGACGATCATAAAAAGTAATACAATCCTAAACATAGCACGAGAAATGTCATTTCTACTAATAATAAGTAAACTATAATTATTCTCCATTCTTCAAACAAAAAAATTAGGGTACTCGAACATTACAGAAAAACCTTTTCCACTTATCGCTTCAAGATCGAATACGGAACTTCGGAATCGTAATAAAAAATAACATTATTTCTGTAGGGAGGAAATTGGGAGTGCTAGTAATGGCTAAAATATTCATGACACTGTATTCTGTCACGTGACCTGTTCGTCATTCATATTATATTGTTAGTATGTATTTTTGTTTTATTTGGTTAAGGGGAATATAGAGTATGGTTAAAAAAAATATTTAAATAAGTAAAATTTCAAAAAAAAAATCATAATCCAAAATTAAAATAATATAGTACTCATAATATTAATAATGTTTTATTTTCGTTTTTGTGGTTAGGTTTAAAAGAAAGATGCATTGTCATGGTCAGCAACAAAATTAAGTCATTTAAGAGAAATACCGAAATCAACAAAAAACACACAATAAACACAGAAACACTAAAACAAAAAAAAATGATGCCCATAAAAGTAATAAGTAAAAGAAACACTGTGCAATAAATATCAACCCATTTTTTGCTATAGCTAAACTAAATTAAAATAACACAGTCCATACATCTCTAGAACCTCGGATAACATTTAACACTTCAAAATAAAATCGCAGTTGCAATTTTCGAGCGCGTCAGTGGTTCCTTACCTTTCAATTTGGTCGGGTTTTCATACAGATCGAGTGATCTTCAAATATGGGGTGCATACAACTCAGATTTCCAATATCACCCGAGGGCAATATGTCTGAAGACTAGTTCGCTCTTAAGTCAAGTTTTATGAGTTACCGAACAAATATACTTGCGAAAAATGAAAAAAATATTTAGCGGTTTATATCTGGGGGCTTAGCGCCCTTAGTAGGGCGATGTGATGATTTTTTGGAAGTTTTTTCGCGTACTTATGCCGCTTAGCGTGGTTGTTGAGGGGGCTGCGTTAGATACGATAGGTAATTTTCTTAAAAACGAATCCATTTTTTTCATAATCTTTTAATATTCTAATTTAAATTGAGAAAAATAGATTAATCGTTGTTTAATTTTAACTCATCCATCGGTTTTGAAAAAATCTGAAAATATATCCGACAGCCTTGGAGACTTTATATTATATTTACTTGAGTGTAACAGTATTAATACAAATAATCTTACGTATTAATTCATTAGATTTTGTTGTAATGAAAGCTCATGATTTTTATAACGTGTATTTTTAACAGGTTTTTAACAATAGCTAAAAACATATTATTGAATCTCATTTACAAGAAAAAGTATTGAATCTAATTCTGGAGAAGAACTTCAATTCTATTTTGGAATTAGATGAATATACTGTTTGTGTATAAGACGATTCTGTTGAACCTACGTATGTCCTTATAAATTGAAGTTTTATTTTATTATTTTCTAACAATTTGACCAAACGCACGATCGGTCTAAGCGCACAAGAAAGATGATGCACTTTTATTATCATAGTCTGATGTCTTTTCTTCCAACTTTTTGGGATGGGAAATCATCAAATGACTCCTCCCGCTCGGGCGCAGCGGAAGGGAGTGTCAGACTTTTACTGACTAAAACCCATCCATGTTCCTTCTCAGTCCTTTGTGTCCGGAGCCGCGTTATCTTTCAAACAACCCGCAGCATAGCTTGATGACTGGTCGGCAAGTAATCAATCCCAGTACCAAACGGCTTTACGTGCATACCGAGCCACGGGTTTTCAAACTTCGAACTATTGGGCAAAAAATCCTAATGGATTAATCCAATACCATTTTTTGTCTGACCTAGGAATCTATGAGACCAACGGGGGCTTTCATTCATGTAAGTAGTTGGTAAGTAGTTGTTATTTACACTTGTTTTTTTGTTTTGTTTGGCGGGCCTGATGGTCTAGTGGTTAGTGACCCTGACTGCTAAGCTCGTGTCGTCGATTCCCATAAAGAAAAAACATTTTGTGATGAGGACTGATAATTTATATACAACATGTCCCGGAATAAACGCACACCACCAGACACCCCAAAGTTGTACAGATTGTGGGAGAAAATTATAGTCACATTACAAATCTACGCATGCACACAGTCGCACTTGCATAAGGGTCTAGCGTAGTAGGTATTTCATCCATTTTAGTTTGTTTTGACTGTACAGCGGAAGTGTGACAGCAGTTTACGTAGTTTTAATTATTTTTGGGATAAAATATTACCTATATTAAAAATTACAAAAATCGATTCAGTAAACGATCCTGAACAAACTATTTTCATAATGTGCATTAATTCAGTTACACATTGTATAAATTTATTTATAAATTATATAAGCTATCTTATTGGCATATTACAGGTTCTATTTAGGATCAGATTGCTGTGTGTGAGTAGTCCCAGGAAATTTATTTATTTGCCTATAAAGTTGAACAAATAAATTAAAAATACTTTTCATAGAAAAATGTATGAATGTTAATGAGTGACATTACAGTCATCAATTGTGGACAAGCGAACATCGGATAAGTCGTATAGGTGTTAATATCAGACATTCATCGAAATAATGACATGTTCATAATAGCCGGCAATGATTAATGGATACCACTCATTTTTTGTAATACTGCCATGCTCTTGAATGTGCTGAGTGTTACTGTGCTTTTTATTATAAAATTGTAATGAAGTTAAAAAGGATTTGTGTTTGTTTCTTCGTTCTCTCGAACTACTTACAAGTTTCGAAGTCTTAATTATTTATGGTTTTCGAACTTTGTTTTCTCATAAGAATCCGTACTTAATATTATAAATGCAGAAGTAACTCTGTCTTTGTGTCTTTCTGCATGACTGTCTGTCTGTTCTTCACGCCTAAACTACTGAACCGATTTAAATGGTTACTTTAGTCTGGAACCATAGGAAACATAGGATATTTTTCATCCCAGAAATTCTGCGGGAAGGGGAACTATTCCACAAGGACGAAGTCGCGGGCAGAAGCTAGTTAACAATAAATCACTTTACACCTGAAAACTAGATTACAAGTGAGTATAAAAAATAACAAACGTACAGAGAAAAATAAAACATAAAAGATTTTTCAGTTATTATTAGTTATTTTTGTAAATTATAGCTGATTCAAGATATACCGCCTTACTAATAAACGCTGCATAAAGTTATGACAGGTTTATACGTCAAAAAATGTATGGTTACACAGGCTTTATTCATTGCATAACTTTACACAGTGATTATTAGTAAGGGCATAAAAGTGTAAGATTTTCTTATAGTTTTAAAAGATTACGTTTTGAGCACAACAAATGAATAAAGCCAAGTTCTTTGTGCAGTGTATAACTTTGATATAGCTCTCAACACCAATCAAAGTACATTTTAAAAGGTTTAATGCATCACCACAACATTAGCTGTGCCCGGCGGTTTCACCTTTTAAATAGCTGTCGTTACTGCTTCGTTCTCATTGATTAAAGTATGATGTAATAAAGCAGTGAAAACGGTAACTAAAGCTGGGCATTGACGTCATTTTTGGACGTTAGTTCAACAATTTGATCGTGAGTGTCAAATCGTCACTTTAGAGTTGGTTGGCCGCCCAAATTATATGGAAAAACGCGGTGCCACAGTTTTACGACTCGACTGACGCGAAAAATGACCGTCAATGCCCAGCTTAAGTCAAAGATAAAGGTAAACATTGACGGGCCTGTTGGTCTAGTGGTTAGTGACCCTGACTGCTAAGCCGGAGGTCGTGGGTTCGATTCCCACCCAGGACAAACTTTGTGTGAGGAGCATGAATGTTTGTTCTGTGTCTGGGTGTAATTTATCTATAATATGTACGTATTTAAAAATTATATAAGAATGTTTATCAGTTGTCTGGTTGCCATAGTACAAGTTCTGCTTAGTTTGGGATCAGATGGCCGTGTGTGAGTTGTCCCAAGATATTTATTTATTATTTATTGATGTGGGGTCTATTAGATGCCTTGAAAACTGTTTTTATAAACTGAAAATATTCAATTTAATTTTATTAATTGTTTGTAATGGGTAACTCTAACTACCGATCCGATTTTCAAAATGTTTTTACCAACACAACGTTATATTATCAGCGAGGTACATAAGCTAAGTAACATCATCGTAACGCAAGTGGAACTACAAGGAAACAGCTAGTCTTCTATACACAGATACCCATAACTTACAATTTTATGACACATATAAATGATTTAGGCACAATAGGTAGTTAAATAAACCAGGATACTGAACTACAGCATTTCTGGGAGAGTTTGGCGGACTGCCGGCCTCCAAGCGTTTGGCTCCCGCACGGCTCTCGTAGCGGTCGCCGGAACTGGCGAAACGTGTAGCGGTGCTACGGAATTGCTACGCCGTAGCGCTACGAATATGCTGTCATATAAATAATGATATTAATAATAGGACTAGCCTGTTATTGGGTACTGTAGCGTGCTTAGGGGTCAAAAGTAGTACAAGCACAATAGTTTTATATAAGTAGTAAATTAAATAAGTATGCTTATCAGTTGTCTTGTAACCATAGTACAAGCTCTGCTTAGTTTGGGATCAGATGACTGTGTGTGAGTTGTCCAAGGATATTTATTTATTTTATTTATTGCGGTTTTGTAACACCCTTTTCTCAACAAACTAGCCTTAATTATATTATTATTATCAAATATTCAAATAATAAAAGATTGGAAAACTGTTATACGTTCTGTATAATTAGCAAAAATCACATAACAAGAATGACGTGCAAATAATTACAAAAGATTTTTGTTATCTAAACTAAAACACTACTTGCTAAAACACTGCACGATTAATAGATCGATCGTGCACACACCCCTTCTGAGAGACTATTGCAATAGCTATTAATTTTGCAGTATAATATATTTACAATTTTTTAATTAATTTAAATTCACATTGATACAACCTTCTTTTTAAGTCGGACACTTTAGCCAGTGACTCATCACAAAATGTCCTTAAAATTTGTAGTACACTGTTATAGTAAAGTCATAACTTGCAACAGAAACTTAGACGTAATATAAATGTCGAAATAAGATGAATGAGAATGCTGAATGTAAGAACGAATGAATGATAGATTACAAATAAGAAACGTAATTACAATATTAATCGACAAATGAACTGATTGATTGATACGTGCAGAAATAAGCGAGTCATGTAATCATTTGTTTTGAATGAGCGTGGTGGTCAATTTTCGTGCCTTTTCTGTATGAGAAGAGAGCGTTGCCCTGTTGTAGAACTATAAAAAGCTTCTACTCAAACTGACTCACAGACCATTTAAAGAGCCGAAAACAAAGAAATATTTATCTAGTAGCCCATTCTAAAAAGTCGATTCGTATGGAGAAGATTGGGCAACAAACTCCATACTTACTCTTTTAAAATAATGTTGTTACAGTATTATGTGTACATGGTTAAGTGTAAAGTGAAGACTGTATATAATGTCAAAACTATTTCCGTCAAAAATATAGAACCATAATATTTTTATTATATTTTAATAAGAAAATGGAAACTTATATTGTTATTAGTTTTAATGTTTTTTAAGTTCTCATTTTATATTATAATTCTATCACGCGTGCTGTGGTTTCCGGTAAGTGAAGGAGTACATACACCTACGTGATACCTATGTCGCCGATAGTTTATTTTTCAAGACACAAATGCCATCGTTTTAGATCAGCAAAATATTTGTATCATATGCTTCTTTTTTTTTTGGTGAGTGGGAAATCATCCAATGACTGCTCCCGTCCTGGGTGCGGCGGGAGGGCGTGTCAGACTCTTACTGACTAAAACCCACTCATGTTCCTTCGATTGCCCTTTATGTTCTAGGGTCACGGTAACTATTAAAAACATTCCGCAACCCCGGCTTGTATCATATGCTTGAGGCGTGAGAATAGTTTTCAAATTACGAATGTGTACAAGTGTTGTGTTTAGGTTCATTCTAAACCGCTCAAGTATGCTTCTACACTATTCTAATCATTTACACGTAAAAATACCATGATTCCCAGAAATTTACGATTACACAACTAATCCCAAACGAAAACTAAATAGTTTACCCAACAAATTATAAGCCCACCAACAAAATTGGAAAGCAATAAACCTATAATAATAGCAAATAAGTAAACACAAATTACCTAATGTAAACATATGATATAAGACCGATACACTCAATATTGGTGGAGATAAGGGCCCTTAGTTATGTACTAGTTAGATAACCACATATGTACTGATACATTATGAGGGTTACGAGTCGCCGAAATTGATAAACTATCTATGTTGATTATGGGAAGATAGTGTGCGATTATGTTAAAGATTGGACTTGGGAAGTGAGGGAAGTTTTTTTTACTATCATTTATGTAGTATGAAACAATGATTTTTAAAACTAGTAGAATGATTAGAAGAGGTAGAATGATTTAAGAGAAAAGTTTATATATACTACATGTATATTTATAGTAAGTAAAGAAAAGTCGAGATTTTCAATGATTTGTTCACACCCGTTCGACATTGCGAAGCTCGGACCGCTAGTAGAGTATAAAAACCGGCCAAGTGCGAGTCCGACTCGCGCACGAAGGGTTCCGTACTATCATCTATAATAGACAAGTTTCAACCTGTTTATTAAGATCGAGTAAAAATTGCTTAATTATACGTTTGTTGTATTTAACCTCCTTTAACGTTTACTTTATTGTTATTTAATTATTTATTTTGAAAGGTAATATACAAGTAAATATTCTGTGAAAATTTGAAGCGTCTACCTGTTATCGATTTTAATATTGAGCAAAAAAATTACGAAAAAATCACGTTTATTGTATAAGAACCCCCATTAATATTCAATTTTTGTTAATTTTTAGTATTTGTTGTTATAGTGGCAACGAAAATACATCATTTGTGAAAATTTTAGCTTTCTAGCTATCACGGTTTATGAGATACAGCCTGGAGACAGAACGACAGCGGAGACTTAGTAATAGGGTCCCGTTTTACCCTCTGGGTACGGAACCCTAAAAAGTTTTAAGCGCTGCTATTTTCCAATGGTTAAGGCACCCGTATCAGTCAAACCAGGCTGTATCTGGTTACCCATCAACTGATTGTATAGGCATCGCCAAACCTAGCTCGTAAAGCTGTGGTTGGAAGCCAAAAAATCTCATACTAGTGGTATTTGTATCCCAGTAACGGTTGTGGATGTTTGATAGTCGGTCGTTCTATGTAAAACATTGGTATGCATTCAACCTGGTTGGATTGAAACAACACATCTATACTAATATTATTAATGCGAAAGTGTGTGTGGCTGTCTGTCTGTTTGTCTGTCTTTCACGGCAACGGAACGAGAAATTAACGTAATTTTGAAGTGAAGACAGTTGAATGGATGGAGAGTGACATAGGCTCTTTTTGTCTCTTTCTAACGCAAGTGAAACCGCTGTAAAAGATAGTCATAAATAAATAACTACATGTTATAAATAAACAACTGCTGTTAACTGTGTACTGTATACTGCTCATTTCGCTGAGCAAAATTGAGTGAAAATTATTTCTTGGAAACTTCGCATATAAAGTAAAAAGATACAAAGAACTACAGTTCATAGAAACGCAGCGCAGTGCATGCAAAACATTGTGTTTACAAGTGCATGAAATAGTACAAGAGATGGGAATGTTTCAAGTTAGGAACAAATATTTAGTTTATTTCATTTTTAACTTTAATTTCTGAAGTCGTTCTCTTTTGAACGTTTTTTGTGTGGCAAATATATGTGTATATGTATTGTCTGTTATCACCGATGAAAAACGAGGAGTTGGTTTGACCACCTGTCTGTGGTGGCGTAGCTCTCAAACGGGTAATTCGATTTGAATGCCATTTTTTCATTTGTAAGTAACTTTAAGGTTAATAAATTCTCAATTCCCTATTGTAAGGTATTCCATTGTCTATCTTCGGTCTAAGTCACATCTTAACATTTGAGTAAGACGATCACATCTTAACATTAGAGAAGAGAAGTGTCATAGATTCACTGACGAGGCGCTGACGGACCAGGTCTCTTCACAAGGAGGAGACCATCGCAGTCATATTGCATATATTTTTGAAATATATCTTTCTACGTTTGTGATTGTAAAATAAACATGGTCGTGGCAGAATTGTGGTGTGTTTTCCGCAAATGCCATTAATAAAGAGTTGAAGTTGAGAAGTGTCATATTCAAATATTAATAAATAATAATACCAGCCTATAACTGTCTCACTGCAGGGCAAATGCCTCTTCTCATACAGAGAAGGCACGAGCATTGATCACCACTCTTGCTCAAGGCGGATTGGCGATTTCAGACTTATATTTACTACAAGTCCAGGTTTCCTCACGATGTTTTCCTTCACCGATGTCTGTTATGTCTAAGATAATCTTTAGAAAGTACATATGAATTGAAAAAGTCACATTGGTACTTGCCCGGGTTCGAACCCACAACCTCTTGCATGAGAGGCGGGCGCCTTAACCACTAAGCCATCACGACATACATACAAATAAAAAAACATTAAAACCGACCCAGAATGGGTGAAGAAATCACGTACCTAACACATAAAAAAACAGACGAATTGATAGCATTCCTAAAGACGGTTGAAAACCAAGCACCTCTTCTCTTCCTTACCCACCTTTTTGCACTCTTAGCCGACAATACCCCAAATTTTAACCTGACACAACCTCTCATAACTCACAGTGATCAAAACATAATATCATTTCCTCACGTCAGTTGCTACATAGCTACACACGACCACACTGACATCTACCGTTTGCATCCCACAACATAAATCATAGGCGACGCATGCTGTTGTCGTCGAGTCACGCGTAATATCCGCTGTAAAAAGTTGTGTAAACGTATTGTATTGTGTTTATATTAATTTATGTGTATTGGTTTTTGTTTTGTTGGTGTTTGGTTTGTGTAAGGTTTTTTTGTTTAGTACCAGTAGCATAAAAGTAGTGTCTACCAATTCATATGTACTTTCTAAAGTTTATCTTGGACATCACTGATACCTGTGCTTTAGGAACCACGTAAAGACGTTGGTCCCGGTGATCATTTGTAGAACTTTGACGGTCATTACGCATAGTCAGAAGTCAGAACGTCAGACAATCAGTCTAGCCAGGAGGCATTGTGTTGCCCAGTTACTGGGTTGTGGAAGCCTGATAGGCAGTCTATCCATCTAAGTCACTGGTGTTCAGCTGTATTATGTGGCTAGATTACTGGGTGGTGGAGGTTTGATAGGTAGGCGTTCCATGTAAGACACCGGTTCAGCTGTATACAGTTAGACAGGAATCCGATTCTACGATAGTTGGGAAAAAACTAGGGAAATGATAATACTAAAGTTTATCTTTGACAACAGAAACACAGACAATGGTGAACACAAACACTGTGAGGAAACCTGGACGTATAAGGGAAGGTTCATATCTGACGTGAAATGCGTCGAGTGTATCGTTGATCACGTCTATTTGCATTAACGTATCATCGGTTGAGTGTGAACGGTCAAGTGATTTTCTATACATTTGTCTGTTTGGGCGTTACGCGACCAACGATATGCGACGCATGTTCCGTCAGATATGAACCTTCCTTAATGGATATAATATAAGACTGAAACCGCCAATCCATCAACCGCCAAGAATGGTGGTCAATTATAATCGTGTCATTTTTGTATGAGAAGAGGCTTTTACCCTGCAGTGGGACAGTAATACTCTAGTATTATTATAGAGTAAGGTTATGTATGAAGTAACTTAACTAAGTACTAAAGTATTACAATTTCTGAAGACGTAAGACGTTACAATAACGCAAGGAGATGAAGTTTAAACCCTACGTAGTCACTAAGTCAGCGCAAACTTCAGGTAAACTGATTTCACTTATGAAGACTTTCCCGAAAGTGCACTCTATACAAACAATATTAAGGTATATTTTAGTTAATAAGCACACACCTACACTAGCTATGTGTAGCGGAGATGAGAATGTTGAGAGTGTGGAGTGACCCGAGTGGATAAAGTGAGAAATGAGTATATTAGAGGCACTCTAAAAGTAGCACTAGTCACATAAAAAAATAACGGAAATCGTATGTCCTGACGACAGTTTTGAACATGAACATAGAGGAATGAGGGGTTTTTTATGGATGGGAAATCATCAAATGCCTTCTCCCTTCGGGGAGGAAGTGTCAGACTTCTACTGACTAAAACCCACCCTTGTTCATTCTTAGACCTTTGTGTCCTGGGCGGCGGTATCTCTTTCTTTCTTTCTTTCTTCGAACAACACACAACATAGCCTGATGTCTGAATAAAAGAATAAAAGGGGTGAGGAAGGCAGAAGAAAAGGTGGATATATTGCGTTAAAATTGATATGAAGGAGAAAGGAGTGAGTGATAGCATGACGGGTGACAGGTTGACATGGTAGAGAAAAATATGTTGCACCGAGACCAAGGAGAATGGGACAAGGGCAGAAAAAAGAAGACTTGATGTTGTGTTAGCTGTCCTCTACGGTTTTACCACCATTTTTCGTTATTGCCCCGCTTCCGTAAGTCGTAGAGTTTTTTAACTCTTCCTCAACCGTCAAAATCGTGCCTCGGATACTATAAGATTGAACTTCTAAGTCAATTAAAAGATACAGTCTTCATCATTGTTATTTTTACTCTACAAAAAAATAATAACTAACCGCCTTCAAAAACTAAAAATAACTAAAATTTCAGAAGTCGGTGGCAACACAAATTCAGATAAATTGACTGGCAGAAGAAAAGCTAAACTACTTATAATCTTATAAAACGAAAAATAGAAATTGAAGTTACGCACATTATAATATCGTCAATGTATATTTCATCGATTTTTTTTGTTCTTGATGAATTTTTCGAGAAGCACTAAACCGATCGCCACAAAATTTATATGGGACCACCTCTGAACCATGACTTAGCAAACAAAAAAAGAACCATCAAAATCCGTTCACGATTGACGGAGATATCGCGTAACAAACATACAAAAAAAAATACAGACGAATTGAGAACCTCCTTCTTTTTGAAGTCGGTTAAAAATGCAGTGAAACAATGGGCATAATACACAAGCCTTCATATTATACATCCGTGCTCATATTTGTGTAAGGTAAATGAGTAATGTAACCTATTTAATTGTGTAGGCCATTTACATCTGAATATTTATTAAAAACACAAAATTTAACACTCCTCCAATAATTTTAAATTTAACTGTTTGCGAAGTTCCATAAAACGGTATTCATAACCATTTTTGCCACTTAACTCATTAACAAACATTGTTGCGGTGGAATTTTCTAGAAATAGTTGACAATAACAGAATTTCTCAATTTTAACGCATGTATCGAAATAATTATTTTGGCGTTAATTTCGATAGCTCGTAATGCCACATGCCATTGACCAACAAAATATGATTAATTTAATGTGATGAACTTATTATTAATGATGGATAATTAATTTTATATTGTTCGTGCTAAAATGTGGTGACATATGGATGTGCGTGACTGCCGATATTCGTGGTCTATGGTAAATGGATTGACTTTTGAAGTGATTGGGAAATTAAATTGGCCTGTGGCTCTAGTGGTTAGTGACTCTTACTTGTGAGCTGAAGGTTGTGGGTTCTTTCACCGCCCAGTACAGAATATTGAGTGGTGGACGTGATTGTTTCGTAATTATATATATATCATCATCTCCCTAACCTTTACTCAACTATGTTTAGACCGCCTTTCAGCTTAACCGGATTAAGCTGGTTACCAGCGTTTTACGAGGAGCGACTGCCTACAGACTCCAGTCCACAATCCAGTTACTGGGCGACACGATACCCCTTAGTTAGACTGGCCAGACTTTCTGAGTTCTGATTGCCCGTAGCGACTGGAAAAGTTCTACGAATGTCAACTGAAACCAACGGCTTACTGGGCTTTCAGTCAGTGATGTCCAAGACGAACTTTCAAAAGTACAAATATTATTGAAAAAGTCATATTGGTACTTGCCCGGATTGGTACTTGCCCGGATTCGACACTACAACCTCTTATACGAGAGTCGACCTTATCTACTGGGACATCACGGCAATTCTCTTTAAACCTTTCAACACACGTGATTATAGCAGCGGGACAGGTTAAATTTCAAGGTTTTCCTCTAATTAATCATATTTGTTTGAAGCATTTGATACTTAAGAATGACCCTAATAATTGACTTATCGCAACACAGTAACAGTTACCACGACTTATGTTGATATCTTCTGACTTATGTTATGTTGATGTTAGTCATCTCGTGTTCTTGGTTATAAGAACACGTGTATGATCTCCGTACTGTAATTTATTAACCGAACAATTGTCATTTAAACTGAAATATTATTTTCAAACTGGACATTGGCAGAAATCACCGAAAATTCGGTGGATTGCCATCTATACTAATATTATAAAGAGGTAAAATTTGTAAGTTTGTAGGTTTGTAAGTTTGTATGTAGGGGGTAATCTCTGGAACTACTGATCCGATTTGAAAAATTCTTTCAGTGTTAGATAGCCCATTTATCGAGGAATGCACGGGAGCGGAGCAGTAACGAAAAATGCGGGTGAAACCGCAAGGGACAGCTAGTAACAAATATAAAAGTTGAAGTTGAAGTTGACCGAAAATTTAGCTTTAGCCCGAAATAACTTGTTTTTAAATGATAAACTGACTGACTGTTGATATATCAACATACAGCCCAATCCGCTGGTCTTAGAGACATAAAACTTGGAGGAAGTGTTTTTAGTGAAGAAAAGTTATTGTCAAATAGTTCATCAGAGAAGATAAGATCTTTTACCCTGCCAAATCGTTACAAATATTTCATTCTAATCGTTAAACAGTAGAACTTCTAGGAACTCCTTTGTGTTTGAACTCTCTTGGTTGGCTTTGATAAGTCCTTCTTAAACCAAAAATCTAACTAAACGTTATTAATAAAAATAGAGCTTAACAAACTTTATACTTTTGTTCTGTATATAAAGATGAAAAACACATTTTAGGTTCATACGTTGCAATAAATATTGAACAGTACCTTTATTTTATTTATTTTGATTTTACGACGACACAGAAAAGTAAAAATACCGTTTCATCAAAGACCGTAAGCGACATACAGGTATGCCCAACAATTTTATACTGTCACCTATAAAAAAGCATCTTTTGCTACGTTTTAAAACTCAGATAAAAATTTTCGCTACGAGATGATCGTAAACAATATAAAACTTTTATAAGGGCTTGTAAATTTTTTACGGTTCTGTATATTGTTATCATTGGCCCGGTTTTATGTTGCACCTTTATTTCTGATGCTTTCTTCATATTTTACGTTTACGAAAACGACTGCGTGAACTAAGTGAGATAGCGTTCTCCACAAATGTTTACTGACGTCGTAAAATTGTTTAAATGTCCTTTGAATCCATATTCGCGCCTCGGAATAGCAAGTGGTTGAGACGTTGTTGAAATATAAACCAGTAGTGCTTAAGGAGTCTGTCCACTACTTTTAGGCTTAGTTGTTGATCACTCTAGACACTGTAGATAGTTATAGAGACTATCTATAATCTAGCTGCTTTTGACGTACGTTGACACCTATTTTTTCGTACGACAACTATTTTTTTTTTCAATCATCTATGTATAAAATGGTAAACCGACTGACTGTTGATATATTAATTCACAGCACAATCCGCTGGTTCTAGAAACATGAAAGTTGTCATTTTTGGAAAGTCCACTAAAGGAGTAAAATATATATTATAAAGCTAGTTTCTTTATGTAAAGTTTACATAGCACATAGTTCTGCTACTTTCGATAACATTGCTGTGGGTCTTGTTTTACCGTCCGTCGTTAAACCGTACAAATATGTTACAAGAAAGCTATTTTAAACGAAGTTGGTAGCGATGAATTCGTTGTTGAATCTTTAATGCAAATAATGCACTACACAGTGTCAAAGTCAGATTTGACTTTGACTTTGACACAGTGTGGGCTGTCCTCTTAAGAACCGTCGAAAGTACGTGAGCAGTGCTTAGTTAAGGATTTAACTAGTGCATTATCACTTAGCCTGTGTTATACTGTGGTTATACCTTAGTTTATTTTTCATTGCGAGTCTGCGGAGTGCAGGCTTAAGAACATAATGTATAACTTGTAGATATAGCCGCTATCGTTGCAACCTACTTTACTAAGTTTCTTGTAATAAGATTATGATGAGATATTTCCGACTTCGCTGTATACTGTGTAGATTTTAGATAAGAATTGCTATTATACGGTTATGCTTTTCTGAGTGAAGGTAAATGTGTTCAGGAGTTGGGTTGTAGAGTTTTACCGACTATCGATTAATATATACAGGGTGTCCGACGGCTATGCCACATGGAGGGTAAGTAACTTAAATATTGTAGATAGAACATTTTACTGAAAGAAGACATTATTTGAATTTTGAAAACATTTTAAACTACATTCATAGATATTTAAATAATTACATAGTTGAACCGGGAATCGGACCTGTTACTCGAGAATATTAATCAGCCTGTAGTTTTATCCTACAGATCGAAAGGCTTCATCACAAGGATTATTTTTTGCTAAATAACATAGTGTCAAAAATAAAAGAAAGACCATGAATTTTTACATTTTTCACCCTGTATATTTTAGATTTATCAAGCGAGTTTGTCCACAATTTAATTTACTTGAGAATGAAAAATGTGGGTTTCATTTAGTAAAATCATTTTAAATTTATCTGGTTATTAAGTACTCGAACATAATATCAAAGACTATCTTTCACCTGCGGCTTCGCTCGCGTGAATTCCTAAACTTCCACCCCCTATGCCCTTTAAGGGCCCGGAAAATCCTTTCCAAAACTCCTTTTTAGTGGCTACCTACTCTTCACAATAAGCACACCCTCTAAGCATCATGGCTCTTGGACCAGCTGTTTGAGCTGTGCCTTTATCTACCGACAGTCAGTCAATCAGTTCACCATATTTTTATATACAGGGTGTCCCACGGCAATGCCACATGGAGGGAAAGTACCTTAAATATTGTAGATAGAACATTTTACTGAAAGAAGACATTATTTGAATTTTGAAAACATTTTAAACTGCATTCATAGATATTTAAATAATTACATAGTTGAACTGGGAATCGAACCTGTTACTCGAGAAAATTAATCACCCTGTAGTTTTATCCTACCGATTGAAAGGCTTTATCACAAGGATTGTTTTTTGCTAAATAACATAGTGTCAAAAATAAAAGAAAGACCATAAATTTTAACACTTTTAATAAAAATTTTAGTCAATTTTTGAAACGCTCAAAGCTAGTCCCTTCTTCTTGAAATCTTGAATACAAAGTGATACCTTTTGATTATTTCGTTCCCTGACGATTTTTTGGTCTTGTTGTATTGGATATTTATTTATTTTAATGATGCGTACTACTCAAGTAGGTAGATTAATTAGTAATAAGTAGTTATGATTGTCAATTGTATGTCCTTGCAGCAATGTAAGCTTTTAACTTTTCAGAACAAAATTTTACATTAAATGTTAAAATTCACGGTCTTCCTTTTATTTGTGACACTATGTTATTTAGCAAAAAATAATCGTTATGATGAAACCTTTCGATGGGTATGATAAAACTATAGGGTGATTATTTTTTCTCGTGGAACAAGTTCGATTCCCGGCCCAACCATTTAATTATTTAAAAATCTATAAATGCAATTTAAATTGTTTTGAAAATTTAAATAATGTCTTCTTTCAGTAAAATGTTCTATCTACAAGATTTAAGGTACTTTCCCTCCATGTGGCATAGCCGTGGGACACCCTGTATACTTACTGTAATATCAAAAATATTAAATGATCCGTTATTTTCGGGATTTTCGAGTGTAATAACACCAAACTCCGGACTAATAATATTATTTAGACTAAATATATTATATACAAAGAGGGCGAGCGGGGGGGGGGGGGGTTTAGCCGCCCTTCCCCCCCGCTTGTGTCCGTCTATGATTATTAGTCTCCGTCTGTGACTTGGGTCATTAGTGCCTCGTCCGTCAGTGGGAGGGTGCAGTGTGCAAGTGGAGTTGACATTTAGGGGATCAGATGGTCGTGGTCTCTTATGGTGTATGACTTATTAACATGAGTTTTCCAATAGGCATAAGGTACTGTCACATAACGTAACTTAAAACGTTTAATTTCGAGTTAATCTTCAATGAAACCACACTATAATAGCGACTGCATCACGGAATACCGAAGTTTGAAATGTCGATGCACGGTATTTATAAAGTTCTTTTCCGCGAATCACACGAAGTTCAAATTAGTTTAAAAGCTTTTACGAAAAACTTTTTTCAAAAAAATAATAACCGCCTTCAAAAACTAAAAACCCAAAAATAACTAAAATTTCGGAAGTCGGTGGCAACACAAATTGACTGGCAGAACAGAAGGGACCGACTTCCGAAATTTTAGTTATTTTTGGGTTTTTAGTTTTTGAAGGCGGTTATTATTTTTTTGAAAAAAGTTTTTATTTATTACTTTTTAGTGTCGACTCCCAATGTAGATATAGAAACTTGAAGAAAAAACACACATCGTCTATGAATATTTCGTCATTTTTTTTTGTTCTTGGTGAATTTTTCGAGAACCACTGAACCGATCGCCACAAAATTTATATGGGACCACCCCTGAATCATGACTTATTAAACAAAAAAAGAACCATCAAAATCCGTTTACAATTGATGGAGATATCGCGTAACAAACATACAAAAAAAAAAAAAAAAGAACATACAGACGAATTGAGAACCTCCTCCTTTTTTGAAGTCGGTTAAAAATATATAAAATAAAACTGAGATAAAGTATGAATAAGTTAAACATTTTCTTAAAGGCTTGGGACTTGAAAAAGTACAGGCCACGACCTAGTAATCAAAAACCGTGCATGTGTAAGTAGTAACGCAGACGACGAGGTCCGTACAATATTAAATCAAATTCAAGTCATTTCTTTTACTTAGACCATTTACAGGCACTTACGTACAGTCAAAGAGTCGATCGGTTAGCGAAAAAGGTGACTTTAGTTAACAAAACTACATCCAAATTGGTTCACTCGTTTAAGACCTACGGTGTCACGGCCAGACAGATAAGACACACAAACACATACATAAAGCCGTCAAACGTATAATATCCCTCTTCTTGCGTTTGGAGTAAAAAAAACTGATGGGACTGACTTAGTTAAAATTACTTTTGTTCTTTTTGCGCCAACTGCTGGCTGGTGATAAACCTTCAAAGAGCCCCCATATTTAAATCAAATAAAAAAAATATTTGTGTAAAGTTTAATTTTAATTTGTTTTTATAGTGGCGATATAAATAAATAAAAACTGTGAAAACTTTTAACTCACTACCTATTATAGTTCAATTAGATCCAGCTAGACAGACAAACAGACAGCTGATGCTCTTTAATTGGGTTCCCTTGACATTTTTTGCACGGAACTCTACACAGTTACAAGATTTTTTACCATAAAATAATACTTGAATATTTTCCAGCGGTTCTTCAGTAATAGTTTCGCGAACAGCTTCACAACGCTGTACAAGTTATGTTCCTGTGAATCATAAAAGCGACCGTTGCACGTTTTCAGTAGTTTTCAGGATTCTGCACTGTGTAAAGTATTATAAGATGTTTTAAGAGTTACTCGCTTCATTTATTTCAAGTTTGTTTTCTTAAGAATAAACAGGTGGAAAACATGTTTTAAGTAGGTATTAAACTGTTATTTTAAACGTGAACTATTGTGTTTTTTTATACCAATAAAACAAAGTCGCTATCGGCGTCTGTATCTATGTATGCTTAGGTTCTTTGAAACTACGCATTGGATTTTGATGCGGTCTTTTTAGGGTTCCGTAGTCAACTAGGAACCCTTATAGTTTCGCCATGTCTGTCCGTCCGTCTGTCTGTCTGTCTGTCTGACCGTCCTCGCTTAATCTCTGTTACCGTTCGCACTAGAAAGCTGAAAGGTACCAATATGTATATCAATCACGCCGACAAAGTGGTAAAATAAAAATTGGAATAAATGTTTTTTAGGTTAGCCCCCCTATATGTAAAGTGGGAAGTGTTTTTTTTTTAATTTCAACCCTAACGTACCGAATAGGGGTTTACTAAGATCATTTTTTGATAATGTCAATAATTTCGGAAATAATCGTTCCAAAAGGAAAACTCTAGCCGCCTTATTAAAATAATAAAATCATATTTATTTTGTAAATAGGTTATATTATTATATAACACTTTTACACGTCAATATTTTGTTTTTGTTTATTTATTTTAAGCGAACGATGGGGCCGGTGTTTCGTAGCTGGACTGATCTGAGAAGAAACATCCGAAACAAACTCAGAGGTCAAAGTCCATACAATCGTATTAGTCAAAAATGTGCGAGAACCATGGAGGTTAATGTCTGAGGCACTCTCTTGATGAGAGAAGGACACAGATTTGAGTGGACCTGTCCAGACGGTGCAAGCATTTGTCAGTAATCGTTTAGCTCAACTAAAAACTAAGGAGCCCAACGTCTTGACGAACAGTTACAAAGTAAGGACATTTGGGTAGGCCGCATTAAATACTCAAACCGTCAGACCACATATTAAAAAAAAAAACCAACGACTTCCATAGTCCTCACATTCACAAAAACATATACACAATTCGTAATGTCAAATAGAAATACATAAAAAAAAGATTATATACTTTAAAAAGTACACATAAATGTCAATATAATAATTGAAATGACAAAGAGAAAAGAAATTTAAATAAAGTAAATAATGGCCAATGTATTAATCGAAACAGCTCAATCCCAAGCATTTGAATTCTCAATGTAATATTTGACAGAGTAAAAAGCTTTCTGACAAAGTTTACGTTTTATAAATAATTTAAATTTAGTAATGCTAAGTTCTTGAATTTGCCTGGGTAGTTCATTATAAAAGCGTATACATTGACATTTAAACGAGCCACCTATTTTCTTAAGCCTAGTTGAAGGAACTATGTATTTGTCCTTATTTCTTGTATTTATATTATGGATATCACTGTATTTTTTAAACAGATTAATATTTTTATGCGCGTACAACAAATTTTCATATATATATTGGCACGGCACAGTCATAATATTTACCTCTTTAAAGGACAATGGGCATTATTGTATGAGATGCGTCCCAACCCTTGTAACAAGTTGCGACTAGTTTAAACATAATCATTTAAGCTTTTTTATGATTAATATACCAAGTTTTTATAGTAATTGCATGCAGGTCAAAAGTTATTGGACTTCAAGTGAAAAAAGGTTTTTGTTTTAAATAATGCTTTAATCATACTTTATTACATTTTGTGTTACATGTAAACATAATTATTACATTTATAATAATTGTACAGTAATCACAGGCAGTAATAGTTATTTTTTGACAGTTATTAATAAACGCACAGTTGATAATGTATTGTATAAATTACAAAGAAAATATTCAATTTTGATAATTGTATTATTTCCTTTGTTATTTATATTTTAAAATACATAAATAACAAAGAAATAATACCCTTATAGTAAGAGAGTGGCTTAAATATATGCAAATTGTTTACTGGTACTTTTAATAGTGGTTATTATCTATGATAATATCTTCCAAAAAGGTCGCGAATAACAATATGCTTGGCTGATGTCTAGCCCAGCTAAGGTACCAAATGATGCTCATTATGTGAGCATAAGTACCTACTGTTCTTTTTCCTGTTAAACATGAGCAATAATAATGAGCAATTGTATCTCTCCCCGTTTCTGCTCTATTTTTATCAAAATATACGAATAATAAATCCTACCCGATACTTGCCGCGATTTTATCCGCCCCCTTTACAGAATACCTTCGGAAATATTTATATTGTACCGCACAAGGTTAGGAATAGCTCTGTTAACGCGCTTGCGTTTGGTTTAGATAAATAAATTTCCACTGGACTCGGTAAACTTTACATTTATTAAGTAATTAAACAGAATTACAGACAGATAGAGATTGAGATTCGTGGACCCGTTACTCACGTACGCGGTTTCTTCTTCTCGTGTTGTTGCTGGCGTGGCGTGAAGGCAAGTGGCAGAGCCCTGGGGCCGCATGAGCCCGCTTGCCTCGTCGACCCCCCGCGCGCCGCCTTCCCGACGCTCGAAGCCGCGCTGCCATAGGCCGCCGCGGAGTGGCGTGATATCGCGCGCGTAGGATTGGCCGCGACAATGGCGCGTTGTGTGACGATTGGCGCGACCTTGGTTTTAGATTGGCGAGCCAGGTGGCGCGCTTGCTGCCCGGTGTTGCCATGCGGCGAAAGCCGCAACAGCTCCTATGCATATTACGATTGTGTACATGACATTTCTTAAGTGTTCACTCGAATAAGACCGGGCGAGTTTTATTGGGTAACTACCTAATGAAATTAATAAAAGGTCTTCTTCTGTTAGTATAGGAGACTGCAATAATTGATTGTCATCCGAGGTTATGGTGCGAAAAGAAGCTCGCTGTCGATTTATATTATTTTCAATGACATAGTCACCTAGGCTGTTAGCCATATGAATCCTCTTATTTAAAACTTGAATTATATTGTTGGGTTAGAGTAGGCGCACGGTCGACAGTGTGGTTTTTTCCACTTGTTTAAGACCTTTTGTCATTGAAATACTAATTATTTAGGTTTTATTCAATATTTTTATCAAATAAATTAAACCACTATAACAGTTTCCCTGCACGAGATACAGAGTTACGCCCATACAAAAAAACATAACACTGATTGAGATCTTTCAAACGATATAGGTAGGAAAATGTTACAGCACTTGGGACGAAACCGCTCATTGTTCTTTGTCTCTGAGGGAGTGTCGAGGACTCAGTTTATAAATTGAACGAATAGCCCTTTTTTGCAAAACAAATATAGTCTGAATATCGGCTGCATTTCCCCACAATAGAATGCCGTACGACATCAACAACTTATAAGTTTCAAAGAAAAAAGTTGGAAAGAGTCTAACTTTTGGCCCGTAGGTTTAAAAAATATGAAATAAATCTGGAAAGTAGACCTTAATAAGAACTTTCTAGGAATTATTTTGAATTTGATAGAAACAGTTTTTGTACAAAAAAGACAAAAAGGTTGTACAAAATAATTTCTGCGTACTTAGTTTGTAACAAATACCCTTTTTTTGGGGTTCCGTAGTCAACTAGGAACCCTTATAGTTTCGCCATGTCTGTCTGTCTGTCCGTCCGTCCTCGCTTAATCTCTGTGACCGTTAGCACTAGAAAGCTGGAATTTGGTACCAATATGTATATCAACCACGCCGACAAAGTGGTAAAATAAAAATAGGAAAAAAATGATTTATTAGGGTAGCCCCCTATATGTAAAGAGGGAAGTGATTTTTTTTTTAATTTCAACCCTGACATGTGATATATTGTTAGATAGGTATTTAAAAATGAATAGAGGTTTACTAAAAAGTTTTTGATAATGTCAATAATATCGGAAATAATCGCTCCAAAAGGAAAAATGAAAGCGTTCCCCCCCCCCCCTCTAACTTTTGACCCGTAGGTTTAAAAAATATGAAAAAAATCTGGAAAGTAGAACTTTATAAGTACTTTCTAGGAAAATTATTTTGAACTTGATAGAAAAAACAGTTTTTGTACAAAAAAGACAAAAAGGTTGTACAAAATAATTTCTGCGTACTTAGTATGTCAACGTAACAAATAGCCTTTTTAACCGACTTCAAAAAAAAAGTAGGTTCTCTCTGTTCGACCTGTATGTATGTATGTATGTATGTATGTTTGTCCGCGATTATCTCGCGTTTGGCTGAACCGATTTTGATGCGGTTTGCAGCAAAGTGTTTGTTACATTCTGGTGAAGGTTTTAGTATATAACACTAATAGATATCCCGTGACGTTGCCCTCATAGATCGCGTTTTGCTTTCTTGGATTGTAGATTTTTATAATATTTATTTTGAGAGCTACCCTAAAACGTAGTCAGACACTGAGACTCTAACTAAAAAGTAAAAAATAAAAAGCTTTTTTAAAAAAAAGATAACCGACTTCAAAAACTAAAAGCTCAAAAATAACTATTTCGGAAGTCGGTGGCTTCTCTTCTGCCGGTCGATTTGTGTTGCCACCGACTTCCGAAATAGTTATTTTTGAGCTTTTAGTTTTTGAAGTCGGTTATTTTTTTTTTAAAAAAGCTTTTTTTATTTTAACTTATAAGTGGGAACACTTATTGTGACGGACGGAAACTACGGAACCCTACATTGAGCGTGGCCCGACACGCTCTTGGCCGGTTTTTTTAAACTTATAAGTTGGAACACTTATTGTGACGGACGGGAAACTACGGAACCCTACACTAAGCGTGGCCCGACACGCTCTTGGCCGGTTTTTTAATAGACGGAGTAATTCATTGACATTGGGAAGGTTTATGTGTATGTATATGCATATTACAGTAAGAAAATCAAACATATCTAATAAATTCTAACACTTGTGCAAAGCTGGGACTGCTCGCTAGTAAATAATAAAAATGCAAAGAAGATCTGATTCATGCTTTTAAAGCACCAGGATCTCGTATACCTCTAAACTTAGAGAGAAACATCGGCTAACATTGTGTCCAACCTGGTAATCGAATTCACGCTGCCGGCCAGGAGAACAGATTCCGACGTCTATACTCTCAGTTCTAACATAACCAAACCGGTTTAATAAATTTAAGATGATTTCGTATTTTACCGAGTCTAACCTAGTTAATACGACAGACTAGGCAAAGTTCTAAACAGATTGTTTTGCTTAAGATTTTAGACTTAGAAATAATTAAAAATCCTTTTTTCTGGATGGGAAATAAGCAGATGACTCCTCTCTAGTGTCAGACTTTTACTGACTAAAATCCTACTGGGGCTGCGGTTCTGCAACCCTGGCTAATTAGGCACTTCTAAGCGTGCCTAAAAATACATTAGAAAAAATTAGAAACCTTAGTTTGTTCTGAAGTTTGCTGAAAGCTGTTTGTCAAAGCTAAGATAAACTAATAATGCCGCGTTTAGGCTACAAATCATCGTACATCAGTCCCATTGTATACTAAACTAAATTATTCTACCACAAAACGTAGGCCATGAATTTAAACAAAGTCTTCGCATCGTCAACTTTTGGTTGGAGTAGAATGGAACTTGGAACATGTCAAAATCCGTTCTGTTCAAGGGCCTTAAACCATTTTGGTCTAATGGAAGTAAATGGTTTGATTTGACTATGACTTTCATGCAATAGTACAGTCGCCATTTCACACAATATACAGTAAATAACATCTCGATTGAGTGCACAATAAGAGTCCACCCGGATATGTCATTAACAATATCCGTGACACATAATAATAAATGATGAACAATGTTATTCACAAGTATCCGTTAAGAGCAGTAGTAATTGCATACAGCCGCCAGGGAGGAAATTAAACTGAATTCAATGAGTATTACATCTGTTCAATATTTACATATTTATTTATGAGGTGTAGTTGCGTATTTTTATGGTTACGTACCGAAGTGGAATAAAGGAATTCTTTTTATTATATTGTCGCTATGCGTCGTAGATGAAAATTATTTTATAGCAAACTAGCTTTTGCCCGCGGCTTCGCTCGCGTTAGGAAGAGACAAAAAGTAGCCTATGTTACTGTCCATCCCTTCAACTATCTCCACTTAAAAAATCACGTCAATTCGTCGCTCCGTTTTGCCGTGAAAGAAAGACAAACATACAGCCAGACAGACAGACAGACACACTTTCCCATTTATAATATTAGTATGGATTGATTTTATTATATAATGATTTTATTATATGTATTGATGTATTGATTAAATAATGGTGCTTTCATATTTTTTTTGTTTTTGTATGGCCATCCTGGACTTTTTTTTAAAACTAAAAGCCCATTTCATAACATTTCCTTTCAACGATCTTTTCTTCAAAAGTTAGGTGACAGCGACAATGACAGTATTGCCAGATTACTAAACAACTATCAGGCCACTCATATACACGTGAATCTAGATTGTGATAATGTGGGAGGGGGGGAAATCGATACAAATCTTTTTTATGAATAAAGGTGATATGGTTTAAATAAATTTTGTTTACATTAAAAATTAATAGGTAAGTGATACGAAGTTCACCGGGTCATCTAGTATGTATATAATAGTAAACTCACTGCCTGATATCAACGTGTTTGTTAATATATAACAATAACTAACTAAATACATTAAACTTGGAGGGTTTATTCTTTGTGAAGAATATAAAAAATAGCCCTAAAGGGTTAAAATAGTAGGTAGAAGTTCGACATCCACGCGGGCGAAGCCGCGGGCGAAGGCTAGTAAATATTTTAAATCTAGATATTTTTTTTATCTTAATATTATTTTTGTACGTTGGAAATAAGAAAAGCTGTTAAAGTATATTTTTTTACAGCATATTACACGCCTTTTTGTTATTTCAAACCGTATTAAATGGCTTTTATTTGCATGATTTGGATTTATGAAAATGATTCCATTCGTATTTTGAAAACAATTAAACATTACTTATTTGTCTCAGGTTTGACGGGTTGTAACCTCTATGGTTGTAACCTCTATGGTTGTAACTGTTTTGACACTTGATTTGTCGGTTACTATGACAACGACATCCAACAGAACATGGACAACTTTTATATAGGAAAATGGAATTGTTGTTTTACTCTATCTTTCTCGCAATGTTAGAGACAAAAAGTAGCCTATGTTACTCTCCATCCCTTCAACTATCTCCATTTAAAAAATCACGTCAATCCGTCGCTCCGTTTTGCCGTGAAAGAAAGACAAACAGACAGACAGACAGACAGACAGACAGACAGACAGACAGACAGACACACTTTCCCATTTATAATATTAGTATGGATTCTGTAAAAGTTTGAGGGCCTATTTTTGTAAATAATAAAATTACTATAGTTTCTATAGTTTCTAATTAATTATAGTTTAGTATTTTTATGGTTACGTACCGAAGTGGAATAAAGGAATTCTTTTTATATCGCTATGCGTCGTAGATGAAAATTATTTTATAGCAAATTCTGTAAAAGTTTGAGGGCATATTTTTGTAAATATTAAATTACAATAGCTTTTTTGTCTGGCTTTTTGTTCAAGCTCTTCTCTAATACTTCTGTGCTGGATTTTATGACGCTTAATTTTAGAAAAAAAGTTAGAGCACTGCGCTTATAATTGAAACTCAAGAATATAAAGTTACCTAAATAAATTCCAAGCAGTCGATATCACTGGCAGAAACTTGTACATCATATTTTCGCATTAAAAACTGTGAATCGATCCTATTGCTTCCTACATTGAGAGTTCTCTTCAGAAAGAGAAAACAAATTATCCTATTATTATATTGGCATCGCACAGGTATTTTTTCATTTATATTTCTGCGTGTCTTTTTTTGTTCTGCCTTTGTTTTTTTACCCTATGTATGTCCAAAATAAATATATTTCTTGCTTTTTTTCCTTCCTTGTTCTTTTTTTTCACTTCTAAACACTAGTAATTTTGCTTTATCCTTATTTTCATTCTTTCGCAGTTTAAGTGCAAAACTAGAAACGGTTATAATTGAGACACATGACAACACCATTTGCGTACACAATATATAAACAGAATCAAGCAAGCCAAGTCTCTTAACCACTAGTTGCTAATGACTTTAGACCAAAGTTTACCTTTACGGAGCGAATACAATTCACGTCGGTGGTTCCAGGTGGTTCTAGATATGCAGCTATAACAGGCCTCTTCCTGGGAGGTAAGCAGAGCTCTAGCTTATGTGAAATTTATAGGTTTGTAAACTAATACTACAAAATTAAAGAGTTCATTTGTTTGTTTTTTGATGAGCTTAATTTTAGAAAAAAGTTAAACTTTTCAGGAAGTATAAGATCGAGTTGAAAAAAAAATGTGTTGAATAGCCCATTTGTTGAAGAAGGCTATTTAAGATTCGTTATTGAAATCCGTACTAATATTATAAAATGCGAAAGTAACTCTGTCTGTCTGTCTCTTCTTCACGCCTAAATCAATAAAATTTGGTACAGATCCAGTCTGGGTCCCGAGAAAGGACATGGGATAGTTTTCATCCCGGAAATCCCCCGGGAACGGGAACTATTACTCCACGCGGACGAAGTCGCGAGCAAAAGCTAGTCTATAATAAAATGTCGTGATGACCCAATGGTTAAGGCCCTCCTCGTGAAAGAGGTTGTGGGTGCAAATCCGGGCAAGTACCAATGTGAAATTTTCAAATCATTTGTACTTTCTAAAGTTTATCTTAGACATCATTGAAACCCCGTGCTTAAATAAGCACTAAAGGCCGATGGCCCCGATTGTTATTTGTAGCACTTTGACTGTCGGTACGGGTAGTCAGAAACCCAGAAAGTCTAACCAGTAATTGGGCTGTGGAGGTCTGATAGGCAGACGCTTCACGGAAAACACTGGCATTCGGTTAGCCTAGGAGCGGATACTGAATAATTGGGAAAGAGGCTAGGGAGATGATGATGATGAGGTTTATAATAACCAAAAAAAGCGTAGAAAGTACACATGAACTGAAAAAGTCATATTATTACTTGTCCAGCTTCGAACTCGTTATGAAAAAGTCGCATTAGATCTTAACTACTGGGCCATCACGACTTTCAAGTCTCCTATTACCAATGACAAATCTGGACTAACCTTAAAAAATCTGGTGGTAAAAGCCAAAAACACTTTCCCCGACCACAGCATCGAACTCAGAACCTTACACAGCAGACTTATGACCAACAAATAATCCCAGGTACAACTGAATAAGTTGAAAAGGTACGCAAATGGCGTGAACAAAATCGTCTAGAGACGGGGGAACGCCACAATTTAATTTTATGTTTACCGTAGACCCGAGTTAAAGAGAAGTTCCCACTTTTTATCATTTTATTCAGTTGAGCTGCAATTACAGTGTATTGCATAAAAACTTTGTGTTTTTTACCCTTTCTTTTACACTGTCGAGCTAACAGAGTTAGTGGACTTTCGTCTAGGTTGATTTTTAGTGTATACAGTGTAATTTAGTTGTGTAGAAACTCGCATCATGTAAATTGCATTTTTTCTGTTGTTTAGTTTGAACGGATTATAAGTTTGGTTCGGTTTGAAGTTGTGATGTATGGCCCGTGGCTACTTTTATGTATGTTGCATTTTTTAATGCAGTTTGTTTTTTATTTTCTGTGCTCGAACTTCGCTCTTAGGTATCTGACACACGTTTATACCGTTTCGTTTCATAGACCCAGTTATCTATACATCGTGTTAGGTTAGACGAGGGACATATTGAAGGAGGCTATTCAGTCAGTAGTCGATTCTCATTCTAAATATGTATAAAACTAGCTGGCCCGTGCCCACTTCGTTGGGCGCCAAACATTTTCACTTAAAACTCGAAAACATGCGCTTCCCCAGACGTAAGACTGATAGATCTAGCTAGATCTGTAAGCTAGATCGATTTCTCGTCCCCGAAAACCCCCACATATCAAATTTCAGCGAAATCGTTAGGGTCGTTTCCGAGATCACATGCTTTTTCAAGCAATTAGCGCCATCTGCCGGGCTGATTTGTGAATCTAAACCATCCAGGGCGCCACTCAAACGCATACAGAAAAAATCATTTAAATCGGTCAAGCCGTTTAGGAGGAGTTCAATGACATACACACGCACAGCAGAATTATATATATAAAGATAAACAATGTCTAATTTTTTTACTAATTGCCTCATAAAATTAATGAATTGTTGACGTGCACGCTAGATACCCATCGAAAGAAGAACGGATTATACCTACTTCACTCTCTTATCATAGGTTAGTGACCCGATGCAACCACGAGCGCTAGGGTGTCTCTTTTTTCAGAATTTGAGAGCCTTATTGCAAAATTTCAACTACGATTTATATTGTTTATTATTATTTACATTTTTATTAGTCATATGGGAGCATATATTGTCCTCAGACAGAGGTCTTTCACGTGGGCTAAGCCGTGGGTCCGTGTTAGCTAGTATGGTATAATATAAACACACCGTTTTCAAAATATGTATATCTCCTTTTTATTTCTGAAAATATATTCGAAGGTGTTTATATGTCATGAAAGCTCTCCCTTAAACCAGTGATTTTAGTCATGCTTGTAATTAAGGTAATTGGCATCATTTCACTTGTAAATGTTCGTTTGAATTTATGTATGAATGTAATGTTATACTGTCATGCTATATTTGGTTAAATGAGTTGTAAGTGCGGATGTAAATTGAAATTGCTTTGGGGTAATGTGTTAGATGTAGATTTATTTACATTTCTTCAAGAAGATATATTGCTGATACACTTGTTTGTGATATTAAACCTAAGGGTCTTATGTATGATACTCTTATTCTGAATATCTAAGGAAGTATTTTTACCACACTAATATTATGTATAAATGCGAAAGTTTATGAAGATGGGTGGAAGGTGGTTTGTGACTTTTTCACGAAAAAACTTCTGAACGGATTTTGTTGAAATTTAACAGTTATATTTCTTACGCATCCTAGGCCAATTGGCACAAGACGTACAGGATTAGGAGTGGCCCAGATGTCCTGGTGCCACGAATTAAAATAACATTCATTACTCGATAATTTAGACTAGAGCAACTATTGATCTCGTAGGTAATTATATTTCCTGATTTATTGATATAATATACTAGCAACTCATCCCAGCATCTCACGGGTGTCATAAATCTTTAAAAAAAATGGCTTTTCTATACCACAATATGTGTTCCTCTTAAAACACTCTTTCTAGTAGAAAGCGACTTTATTTTATACTACCTATTGTGATTTTGTCTTTTTTCTATGTATGTTTAAATATTTTTACCCTTTTAAAGTATATAAGTCTCATACCATCCTTACCTATATAAACGTAAATATTAATGACAACAAAAAACAACAATTCCGCAAACTGTCAAGGACAGCAACAATTGCTATCAAAGCAAAACAACAAATATTAAACTATGAAACAAATAATATCAAATAATATTCCGTGAGTCAAACATAACGTAAGTGCTTACAGATAATAAGCTCTTATTACAATTGGCCGAAGTCAGAAGTTAGCGTAATCTGTTCAATGTTAATGACAGTACTTGTGCTTCATAACAATAATAATAAATTGTATCATAAGTGCAGCGGAACGGGCGAACTTTTCAGCTATTAGTTCAAGAGTACCGTGTCACTATGTAGAGAGTACAGAAGTTCAAAGTTAAGATAAACAGCCGTTACTTGACTACGACGTACTTTTAAATAAATAATTAATTAAATATCTTGGACATCTAACACGACCATCTGATCCCGAGCTAAGCAGAGCTTGTGTTAAGGTAACTATACACATACATACATACGTATATAAAATTTATAAATACTTACATATTATAGATAAATTACACCCAGACACAGAACAAACAATCATGCTCATCACACAAAGTTTGTCCTGGGTGTTGCGGAATGTTATGTGTTGCGGAATGTTATGTTTATAACAGTTACCGTGACCCTGGAACATAAAGGGCAATCGAAGGAACATGAGTGGGTTTTAGTCAGTAAGAGTCTGACACGCCCTCCCGCCGCACCCAGGACGAGAGCAGTCATTGGATGATTTCCCACTCACCAAAAAAATTGTCCTGGGCGGAAATCGAACCGACGACCTCCGGCTTAGCAGTCAGGGTTACTAACAACTAGTCTAACAGGCCCATCTTTATACTTATACACTTTGGCATAGCAGTTCCTTGTCTTTATCTCGCCATTGTAATTTGACAGTTCAGTGATAGTGGCAGGATAGTAGATAGTGTTTAGCCAAAGATAGTGTTTAGTCAAAGATAGTGTTTAGTCAAAGATAGTGTTTAGCCAAAGATAGTGTTTAGCCATGTACTCAGGAACGTATATTTATCAACCCAAATTAAACCCATTAACTTTGATATTTTGTGGTGTATTTCTTATTAATTTGCAAATGTACTTAGTTTGTCTTGTTCTTAAATTATTTTAAAGTAGTGATTCTAATAGTGTAAACAGATAATATTTGTATTGTTTGTGAATATGGGTCTTCGATCTGAATTAAATGAATTTTATTTTATTTATTTATTTTAAATATAATAAAGCTGGGAAAGGTCTCTTCTTAAGAACACTTTAATTTTTTTGGAAAGTATATCCCATACAACAAACAACCTTCATCGTTTTACTTAACTTCCTTAAACCCTGAACTGTTGCATGATACGACTGAGTATATAAGAATGTGAACGTGTCAAGAATTTTACAATAACCCAAATTAACCGGTTTGATTGACGAGCCACCCGCGTGATCGTGATGCAAACAACCCATTTTTTTACTTTTTGCAGTAGAGAAAATTGTTGTAGTAAAGTAAATTAACCGGGTTTATTGCTCTTCACTGGTTTATCAATGAAACTTTTATAAAAAGGTTTATCCGTAAAACCTTACAAACTAACTGAAAAGTAAATACTTACACATACATTGCACGATAACGACTTTCAAATAAAAATGCAGTAGACCTTTTGTATCAAATCCTTATAGTGACCATATACAAAGCATGTTCGTGCATGTTTCAAGCATCGGCAATGTTTTGACCCAGTTAGCTCCCCAGATCAAAGTGTCCTGGTCATAAGTGGATGACAGATGACGTAAGGACCACACTAATGACGGTGAGGACTGAGGACCGAGAGGAAGAATGGTGAAGAATGTTCGAGTGTAGTTAGTTCGGTAGTTTTGTTAGTGAGAATTATGACGGAGTTTTGAGGGAAAATAAGGGATAAGTGGAGAGTTTTCGACGGTTTATCCTCGGTTTGTGTATTAAGGAGAATAAAATATAATGGCGGTCTATTATTGTTTGGGGTAAAATGCTCTTTTATATATTTATATAGAGAAGACATTAATCACTACAATAGGGATGACGACAGCATAAAAAAATGGCATTCTGTTTAGTCCGTCTGATAGACCGGCCAAAAATACGGAACACGTATTTTTTTGTTTGATCAAATTAATAAAAAATACAAAGATAAAGAGCAACAAAGTTTGGGAGTTGGGGCTTTTTACGTCACCATCTTGTAAAAATTGTATAAGAGCGTGGCGTCACGCGAAAGTTCAACGCACTGTATTGTCGTGATTTTACGTTTACGAGAAAAAAGAAAAAATACTTGTCCAATATTTTTTGATAATCTAACTGACGGACTAATTACTTCTTTTTCGTCGTCTCGCCTATTGTTCTTTACATGAACACACAATTTTAAGTAGATTTTTGATTTTGGCCTTATATTTACAACAACAATTATAAAGAGGTAACGTTTGTTTGTAGGGGGTAATCTCTGAAAGTCCCTGGTTCGAATTACAAAAATCTTTGTTGAATAGCTTATCGAGAAAGATTACAGGCTATGTAACATCACGCTACGGACCTACGGGAGCGGAGCTCTAACCAAAACCGCAGGAGACAGCTAGTCTATTATACACACACTGCTTAACTTTAAATTCTCTACCTGTTTCATGAGATACAGCCCGCTGACAGACAGACAGACGGATAGACGGGCAACGGAAGTATACAAATGGTTAGTAACTTTCTACGGAAGCGGATCTTTATAACAGAAAACCTATTTATAAGCCCTCTACTGCGAGATTGTACAATATAATTTGTACTATCTGTGTGTAGTATTTTAACCAGTCATAAAAATAAGAATTCAGTAACACATAAAATGGTGAAAACAATAAGTTTGCAACGTTCAAACAAACGCGACTATAAAACCAAAGTCGTTGGAAGTCGTAAATTGCATCTAAACTTTCACCATATTTCGGTCGACTTAAATCAAAATCATTTGCTTACGTTCAGTTAACGATTGCAATAACTTTTAAAACAGGGTTTTGAATATCAAAACTGTTAAGCATAACACCAAAAAATATAATGCAAGGCTTAATGATTGGCTGTGGAACAGCGTCATCTCCCTAACCTTTTTATCCGACTACGGCGAAGAAAAAAGAAAGGGTATTATGTAGTTAATAGACTCCGTATATATTTGTTGTAGGTATTTATGTTCCACCAAATCGCTTTTACTATTCATCCGATTTTGATAAATAAGGTGTGTATCGATTCATTATTGTAATTCAAATAACATAGGCTACATGACGTCTTTCAAAAAAACATGATGGTAGCTGACAAAGGTTAAAATGGGGCTTGTAAAACAATATCAAAAGCATCGATATTTGTATCCAACCTAAAAGTTCCGATGTGCTGATTTCAGACCACTTTATGTTGAAGTCGGGTTTTAGTTTTAAACTTAAGTCTTGTTTCCCAACTATGTTAGGGTCGGCTTCCAGTCTACCCAGATCCAGTTCAATACCAATGTTTTATATGAAACGACTGCTAGATCAGATCAGACCTCCACAAACCGGTTGCTGGGTAGCACGATTATAATAATAATTTTTTTTTTTTTTATTTTCAAAAAACTTAGTTCTATTTTACAGGTAAGTTTGGCAGTAATTTTTTAAAAACAAATGGATGTAGCTTCTGTAACCGAACTAAGCAGAGCCTGTGTTTCGGTTATCAGTGCCCTTGCGTTTTATAATGATAAGTGCCAAAAAGTAAATATTTTTGTTGAACAGTTTGTAAATTATCTAAACATCCATATTAACATAACTAATAGTTTTTTTTCCTTACGTTTGACTGATCGTCGTAACTACTGTCAAAAATCTACGGCTGACAACCGGGCCCAACGATGTTTTTCCCTGGGGTCGGTGATGTCATAGACAAACTTAGGAAATGTATTATAAGTAATATTGGTACTTACCTGGTTTCACACCCGCAACTTTATTAGAGAGATAGTTCAACCACAGTCTGTTGTGTAGAACAGCGCTGAAATAAGAAAAAAATAGGTATAACAAAAATCTAATTTAGTCATATGAGTATGTATAAAACTGTTTGAAATATTGCCGTAAAAGAAAAAAGAAAAAAAAGTGTTCATTCGAAACAGTAACGTAAACAAAAATATGAACAGTTAATAGATATGTAGAGGTAGGTAATAACTACGAATCACTGTTAATAAAAAAACAGTCAAGGCCGAGTCTCACTCATACAAAGGGTTCCGTTGTTATAGGTTTTGCTGTTATCTGCGAGTAAAGCACTGTTTAGGGTATTGTTTTGTCAAAGTATGATTTTTAGAGAGCAAATCGTGACCCCGAACTCAAATAAAACATGTGAGTGGACTTTAATCAGTAAAAAATTTGGTATCCTGCTCAATCCAGAGCGGAAGAAGTTATTAGATGATTCCACACTATCGTCTCATCCCTCTAACTTTCCTAACCATATTGGAATCGGCTTTCAATCTTACTGATTTCAGCTGGATACAAGTGTTTTACGTGAAGCTACTGCCTATCAAACCGTTGGTTACTGGGTGACTCGCTCGATAAACCATTGTTAGACTGGTCAGATTTTCTGGCTTCTGACTAACTTTAAAGACTGTCGCAGTTCTTCGAATGGCTACCGGGACCATCAGCTTGACGTGATTTTAGAGGCACGGTATGTTAGTGATGACCAAGACAAACGATTCCTCACTATACAAAGAAAAAAAATGCATTTTAACATCACACAGAGAAACCAAAAGAAACAAGAATAATCCTTAAGGGTAAGGGGAAAGGTACCGTTTCTAATTCACAAATACGGTACCCAAAAACTCAAAAGTAAACAAAACCCCTATCCGTAACTTTTCAACACAAAAACGTTAATATTTGTCAACACTAATTCGCACACATTGAAGTTCCACCAATCCATCAGAAGTGACAAAGTGTTGCCAAAATATTTCCAGTTCCATTATTTCATTCTCCCTGGAACACACGTCAAAGGTACCTGTAATTGCGAAGCGCGGAACCCATATACATAACGAATACCCTTCGCTGGTGCTAGAGTGGCGTACGTGATTTTCCGTCGAAGCCGAATGCGAAATTCGGCTTTATGGTTGCCGAAGAATATGCGAGAATTTTTTCGTCATCATTGTATATTGTGCGGCGTTGTAGTGTAGACGTTGCTAGGAATTTTGGGTGTTGTAGATTGTATTTTGCTTTGTTGTTGCCGTATTGACGTGTCCTAACTAAGGGTTGTCAGTCTGTTTGGCTTCAAATGCCTTGAAACAAGCCGTCACCCTGTCCACTCTCCGTAAGCTCTTTGCTGACAAAACAATGACTATTGTCAAGTAGTAAATTTTCTTTTGTACCTGAACACAGACGCTTTAGCACGAACGTAAACGTAAGAGTAATTGTTACGTTTGGTTGATTAGTTTTTAGGCTTGTCTTGCCAAAACCAACTTTTATTTTAATTATCTACAAGTTTTAAAACTTGTGTGAATTTGGTGTGAATGATTCCTCTCGAGTTCTAGCTGTTACCCCTTTTTTATTATCTTCATAATCAATGCTAATCCATGTTGTCTAAGTGTTATGCTTAAGGATAAACAATAATTACTGTGAAGTTTCAACAAAATCAGTTTCGTATTTTTTTTATCCTCGCAAACGTTCACTTTTACAATATTACTAGTATGTGCAATTTTGCTGCGTCAGCGAGTCGTGTCTTTTCCGTGTGTCGACTGAATTGCAGAATCGTCAAAAAGAAAGCGAAAAGCGAAATCAAAGCCGAAATTTAATATCAAGTGTCACACCTCTAAAACCATTTTAAAATCTCCTCTTTTAACCTTTTCACAAAGCCAATGTGTTTGCGCTGGGGTACAGTCATACACACTCTTTGTCAAATTAGTAACACATTTCAAACAGACTGGTTGCGATGACGCTAAATGTACTCTCGCTGACTGTACTGCGAGACTGAATTCATAGTACTGTTCATATTTCGTTTGAGTGCTATTGTATATTTTTTGGGTCACAGTTTAAGTATTTTCTGTAAAGTTTGCTATTTCAGTGTCTTTCTACCTGGTTAATAACTTGTCTTAATCGACCTTAAATAAAGAGAAAGCTTTGCGTTTCTCAAATTGCTTGTTCTTTAATTTCATTCTTTTTTATAATTTCTTTTAAAACTATCTGATGTTTATATTGGGTTCCGTTCTATCAAAGCTAAATTTTATTTATATGTGGCTGTATGTATGGATTTGTCTGTGCCTCTTGAATATTGTAGGTGTTGAATAGTTATTAGGGTTCCGTAGCCAAAGGAAAAAACGGAACCCTTATAGATTCGTCATGTCTGTCTGTCTGTCCGTCTGTCTGTCTGTCTGTCCGTCCGTATGTCACAGCCATTTTTTTCCGAAACTATAAGAGCTATACTGTTGAAACTTGCTGAGTGGATGTATTCTGTGAACCGCATTAAGATTCTGATACAAAAATAGAAAATAAATAAAAAATTTTGGGGGTCCCCATACCCATATGTGTGGGGTATCTATGGATAGGTCTTCAAAAATGATATTGAGGTTACTAATATCATTTTTCTCTGAACTGAATAGTTTGCGCGAGAGACACTTTCAAAGTGGTAAAATGTTGGTCCCCCCCCCCTTCGTCGTAATTTACCTTTCATTCAATCAACTCAAATATAACAAGAACTTTATATTATTTGTTACTTGCTGCTACGGAACCCTTCATGAGCGAGTCCGACTCGCACTTGTCCGGTTTTTGTTTTTTACACTTGGTGTCGTTACTGTCCATCCATACGATTTTTATCTGTACATTTGCACGTTGTGTAAGTAAATAATTAAAAACTAAGTGAAAATTCTTGTTAATTGCGTGTTCTAGTACCCAATGTCCAATCTCAACCATTAAGTCATTTAAGTATTTATGCCTCATATAATTAAAATCATTTGGTACCTGGTGACCTAGAATCATGATAGTTGTTAAAATACAAAATAATGAAAAAATCCAAAACTGTTTTATAGTTAGATTACAAGACACTCATGACATGTTAATAATTATACTCATGATATGCTAATAATTACATTGATGACATTGATGTGTACTTATTGTTTCAACAAGTATATTATTGTTTTTATTTTAATACTAGCTAATGCCCACGGCTTCATCCACGTAAATGTCGAACATCCAACCCCTTTTTTCCATTGAAAATACTTTCTTAGTGGCTACTCTTCACAGAGAACACAACTTTTAAATTTAATGCCTCTTGGATCAGCGGTTTGAGCTGTGCGTGGATCAATTAACAATCCGTCAAAAAGTCAGTTTACTATTTATAGATATAGATTTATAAATGCAAGATTTATAAAACAATAATATTACTTGGCAATATGAAGACAACGAGAAGAGGCCAACAGGGCCAACGCCTGCCGGCGTTGCGGAATGTTTATAATAGTTACCGTGACCCTGAAATATAAAGGGAAACCGAAGGCACATGACTTGGTTTTAGTCAGTAAAAGTCTGGCACGCCCTCACGGGAGAAGTCTTTTGATGATTTCCCAATCCCCCCCAAAAAAAAGACATCGATCAGAATAAGATATAGATCTTGTTACAAGTTAATTTTGTGTCCTTGTTTGTTAACACGTTGAGCTCCTTATGTTTGTAGTTGACCTTAAGGATGCTTGCACAGCCTGGACAGGTCCACTCAAATTAGTAACAAATGTGTTTTTTTCATCAAAAGACCACCTTGGTCATTAACATAAATGGTCCTCGTATGATTTGACCCATACAATTGTACGGACTTCAAAGGAAACTTTGACCTCTGAGGTTCTTTCGGATGTTTCTTCTCAGAGTAGTCAGCTAGGAAACACCGACCATATCGTTCGCTAATAATTAAAAAACAATACTGACGTGTTTTGTTATTTTAAGAAATAGTAAATAACTTTAACTATATTGCTATAAATGCACGAGTCTATCTCGTGTTTTTTTTTACAATAATATAATTGCATATAATTTAATAGCATTTTGAATACCTTTTCACCCCCAACAAAGGTCTTTCAAATAACTATATTCACCTTTAAGTTTCCAATTTAAAAATAAATTACTCTCAAATATTACTTTAAAGAATTTTCTCAAAAGGCACACCAAATCAAATTAAAATCTTAATAGTACTCTTATGACGTTATCTACAATATATTTAGAAAAGAAACTTAGAAATTGATTTTTTCAAGTTTATAATTACGTAGTTTCTGAAAGATTGACATTGAAGTGGGATTAAAAACCAATATGGATGACATTTTAATTTTCAAGACTCTGAGATTGATTTGAACTAAGAAACTTGAAAATTCTTTCTGTATTAATTTTAAGGTAAAACTTTAATTCGTCTTTTTATGCCATTTTAATGTAAAATGGGGTATAATTGGAGAAGTCTCTAGCGTACTTGTAGTTTTTTCTTAAACGCAAAAAATCAGACCAACCTCAATTTTGCCAGGCACTGGTAGCCGCTGGTTAAAAAAAAACATCTCTAATTTTTGTACCAAACCCGACAAGACAGTCTCAAACTCCAGAAAAAAACAGTTGCAAGTAGAACTAAAAAAAACTGTTAGTTAACCAACGTAAACTGACGCATTCGTCCTGTTAGAAAATTCAGCTTTTTCTTGTAATTTAATTCATCTCCAAGTGTCGGAGGCAACTGGGAGGTAAAAAGCGAACCTCAGGCTTTCCTCCACAAGTTAAGTCCTTGCGGCCTGAGTTAATTAACTTTACCACTCTTTTAACTGAGAATGAATTTCTTTAAAACCGTTTTCCGTAATAAGGCAAAGGTTTTTTAGCTGTTGAGTCTAAGTAAGTGTGTGAGAGGTGGAACTTCTTATGAAATATATAAGTGAAAGCGTTTTTTCTATTTTTGGTCAAAAGGCATTTCATCTCTTTGAACAGTCTTTCTTCATTAACATCATTTTAGCAGTTCAATGATGGTCACGGAGACTATCATATGATTGAGGGACAGGTAGCGATGGTTTAGTCATTGTTGGCATCATTTAAATATGGTTTCTTAAAAAGTAAAGTATAGAATACTAGTGACTCATGGGATGAGTCACTAGTATTCTATACTTTACTTTTTCGCTTTCGCTTCGCGCGGGTGTTACTTCCACCACGTTTGACGGGCCTGTTGGTCTAATGGTCAGTGACCTTGACTGCTAAGCCAGAGGTCGTGGGTTCGATTCCCACACAGAACAAATTTTGTGTGATGAGCATGATTGTTTGTTCTGGGTGTTGTTTAACTGTAATATGTATGTATTTATAAAGTATATGAGTATGTATATCAGTTATCTGGTTACCTTAACACAAGCTCTGCTTAGCTTGGGGTCAGATGGCCGTGTGTGAATTGTCCAAAGATATATATTAAGATATAACTTTGAAATCTCGGATTTTCTTTTCTACAGTAGTGCAATCAATAATTGTCTTCTTGAATCACTATATAGACGAAAACCGCATTAAGATCAACTCATTACTCAATCATCGTGACGCAACCGCAGTTTAAAAGATTTAAGCGAACATACAGAAAGGAAACCTAATTTTATACTAAATAAAGGTGTGGTTAGACCTAGCTCCTAACCGTAAACTACAACCAATCATAAACATCAACGCAATCGTAGTTTGACGTGTCATTAGCATTCATATAAAATTCCGACATTACGAGTACAGGCAGTAAGCCCATCAAACATAATACCTGTCTCATGTCTGGTTGAAGGATCCTCCTTTTCAACGGAAAATGATAGACTCATCACTCTGTCACTCTAAAAATATAATAAATATTCTGACCTTGATATGACATAAAAATGTCATCTTGAATACTTACTCATTGTCGATTACATTAAATATTAAACACGTAATGTTTTTGTCGGACCGGAAATAATACTTCACTTGTACGTAAAGCTTTGTTCATTTTAATAAATAATGGCGATTTCAATAAATAATGGCAATATCAATATTAGAAATTAGGCTAAACTCACGTGAATCGACGCGACCACACTGATCACTATAGTAATTACTTCATTGATTAAATTCATCGCTCTGTCACATATATCTGATACATTCTGTTTTAAAGGTCATTTACATGAGCCGCTTTTTTCGCTCTGAAGGGTGACAATTTCACGCGAGTCCGTCAGGCGAATAACGTGTGGTTTTAGAGGCAAATTGTAAATCAAACTGGCTGTTTTCTGCGGTTTCACCCGTCCATTTTTTATACTTCTTATATCCTTTTAGGAAATTACAAAAATCGCTCAATAGTTTTTAAAATTTCTTGTTTTAGCTATAGGTTTGACTTTACTTAAGGCCGTTGGCCCCGGTGGTCATTCGTAGAGCTTTGAGAGCCGTTACGGGTAGTCAGAAGCCAGGAAATCTGACCAGACTAACCATTGGGTATTGTGTCGCCCAGTAAATAGGCCGTGGAGCTCTGATAGGCAGTCGCTTTACGTAAAACACTGATACCCAGCTAATTCCGGTTAGGCTGGAAGCCGACCCTAATATCATTGGGAAAATGGCTAGGGAGATGATGACGCCTTCATGCCTCAGAAAGCACATAGAACCTTTAGTCCTACGCCAGATACGCCCCCAGTCTTGTAGGATCACCATCGGGAAAGGAAGTATGGGTGGTGATATATAATAAACTCCTACGAGTTAGGTTAGTCTGGCTGAGGCCTAAAGTCACTCTTGGGGGTGACAAGAGTGACTTTAGGCCTCTAGCACAGTCCGGTTAACCAGCCTTAGCGAGCTGAACTGCGAGCCATTTAAAAAAACCGGCCAGGTGCGAGTTGGATTTGCGCAACGAGGGTTCCGTAAAATTTGTTTTTGGATAAAAAACTATACAAATACACTTTACGGTTTTCGGGGATTTTCCTTTACTTGTGCTACACGACATTGCTTTTTGCCTACCTTATAGGTTTTGATTCCCTTGCAAATATCTAACTAAATATGCAATGTAAACAGCCGTATCTTTTTGTTGCGTTGATTTAGAAATTTGTTTTTTTTTCACTGCTTTGAGAGACAGCAGACCTGAGTATGTGAAATTAATTTCAGCTTGATATCTCGACGCGTTTCTGAGAAAAAGGGTCTTGACAGACGGACGGAGCGACAACAAAGTGATCCTATAAGGGTTCCGTTTTTACCTTTCGAGGTACGGAACACTAAAAAAATGGGCTAGTCGCCATTGAGATCGGTCACCGTGACCAAAAATCAAGCGAATATACTTTTCTCTTTTCAATAGTCACTAACATTGTGTAAACGAGCCTTTACTTGATGATAGTTAATAAACAATGAACTCAATCATTACATTAAACAGAGCGTAATTAGAATTTAGATTATTTATCGAATTCGAATAATAGTTTGACGCGTAAAGTTGATATGAAGCTATTTTAATTTGAAAATTAATTATTAACACTTCAAACAGAACGGTTGATTACGTGTCTGCAGGTATAGTATTTGCGTTACATAAATGATACCTAGTATATAAGTTCTGTGTTTAAATTAGATAATAATACCAGTCCGTTACTTTCCTACTGCAGAGTAAATACCTCTTTTCATACAAAGAAGGCACGACCATTGATCACCACGCTTGCTCAAGAAAATTGCAATTTTAAATGTAAAAAAAATCGATAAATTTGATAAAGGGGGTCAATGCGCGAATGTGATGTAAAATATATTTTTTAAATGTAAATGTGGCTGAGCACGTAATTTTTATGTGTTTGCATAAACGTCACGATGGTCCAGTGGTTAAGACCCGCAGTTGTCTGTTTTGTGGTCATAGCTCATATTCCGTCACGTACCAATGTGCCTTTTTAGGGTTCCGTAGCCAAATGGCAAAAACGGAACCCTTATAGATTCGTCATGTCTGTCTGTCTGTCTGTCTATCTGTCCGTCCGTATGTCACAGCCATTTTTTTCCGAAACTATAAGAGCTATACTGTTGAAACTTGCTGAGTGGATGTATTCTTCGAACCGCATTAAGATTCTGATACAAAAATAGAAAATAAATAAAAAAATTTGGGGGTCCCGATACATAGAACTTAAACTCAAAATTTTTTTTTCATCATACCCATATGTGTGGGGTATCTATGGATAGGTCTTTAAAAATGATATTGAGGTTTCTAATATCATTTTTCTCTAAACTGAATAGTTTGCGCGAGAGTCACTTTCAAAGTGGTAAAATGTTGGTCCCCCCCCCTGTAACTTCCAAAATAAGAGTATGATAAATCAAAAAAAATATATGATGTACATTACCATGTAAACTTCCACCGAAAATTGGTTTGAACGAGATCTAGTAAATAGTTTTTTTTTAATACGTCATAAACCGTAATATCGGAACGGAACCCTTCATGAGCGAGTCCGACTCGTACTTGGCCGGTTTTTTATTTACATTATCGGCGAAGCAAAAAATGTGAAAGAACTCGAATTTGCAATGAATAAGGTTCGTAATCACCAATCCGCCGTGAACAAGCATGATGGATATAGTGATGTAAACAATCGAATTAAAGTGTGAAAAACACCCATATTCCCCATCTTTAAAATATTAATGGTGCCTCTATTACCCAATACAATATCCACACATTTTTTAATAACTTATTTCCTTTAACGCTACCAAATCAGCATATATTTATCTGCCTCTGGTTTAACATAACTCGTTGTCACATTACGGGATTATGTCCCGAGATATAATAGGTAACACAACGCCAAATGAGCTCATATTTCGCGAAGTGTCGCGACTCTAAGTCGTATTTTAGATTACCACTGTATATACCTACAATGTGTGCGTTTGTTATATCGTAAATTGAGACTTCTGTGTATATTTGTTGATAACGTCAAGGGGTAATTTAGGTTTTATCCTACTTATATTGTAAATGTGAAAGTCGGTATGTGTGTGTATTTGTGTATGTGTGTGTGTGTGTGTGTGTGGATATTTGTTACACTTTCACGAAAAAACTACTGAACGGATTTTGATGAAACTTTACAGTAACATAGCTTATACATCAAAATTACATATAAGCTATTTGAAATTACGCTTTGACCTACGGGAGCGAAGCAATGATCAAAAACATAACATAGCGCGGGTGAAAGAAACCGCGGGGGACAGTAAATAATATACTAATATTATAAAGAGGAAAACTTTGTTTGTTTGATTGTAATGAATAGGCTCAAAAACTACTGAACCGATATTAAAAATTTTTTTACCATTCGAAAGCTACATTGTCCACGAGTAACATAGGCTATATAATATTATGTGTTATTTATCTATAACATGTATGTATTTAAAAATTATATAAATATGTATATCAGTTGTCTGATTACCATAACACAAGCTCTGCTTAGCTTGGGATCAGATGGCCGTGTGTAAGATGTAAAAATATATATATATATACACACATCAAAAGTGTCTAGGGATATTTCAATTAAACCTAAACAACTAAAATTCTATTAACTTTTTGTTAAGACACCTACACATTAAAATAAACCTTGTTTAATAGCCTATCTAATCTGATAATAAACTTTTAGATAAAGTTAAATTTAAAAAAAAACTTAGAAGAAGAGGAAAAACTCAGACAAAATTTCAATCTAAACTTTATTTTTGAAACATTAAAACCTAAACAAAACAACTATTTTTTTTATAAAAATTGTTAAAAACTTTAAATCAATAATCCGTGGATCCACCTAAGACTCTCCTGACACATCTACAGCGGTTCTGTATACTCAAAACAAGGGTGTCAATATCCTGTTGTGGAATACTGTCCCAAATTGCGGTTTCTGAAGTCATGAGGACCAGTTAGAGCGTTATATCCAGGGTTTAGTCACGTTATCGTGTCACAGGGGAAGTGGTGGAACGGCACCGAGAACCTAAACGCATCAAAACACATGTACAGGACCGATTCATAGTAAATGCTGCACGAAGTCAATCAAATGTAACGGCAATACAATTGGTTCAAAGGCTACAAAGAGAGTATGGTTTGCTGGTAAGCGGTCAAACTTTGAGAAGACGACTGCATGAAGTCAACCTTAGTACTCGTAGGCCCCTTCGGGTACCAGCACTAAGGAGAGGTAATCGAGGAAGAAGATTACAATGGGCTATTGCACACGAAAACTGGAACCATTCTCAATGGTCACTTGTGCTTTTCACTGATGAATCCAGGTTTGGATTTCATCCTGATTCGCGAAGAATACGTGTTTGAAAAGAACCTGGACGTTGGAATCGACTGCAGCACCTACAACAAGTTCATGCATATCAAGGTGGCACGATTATGGTTTGGGCAGGAATTCGTCTCGGCGGTAGAACGGACCTCGCTTGGATACAAGGCAATATGACTGCTCTAAAATACCGAGATGAGGTGCTAGAGCCTGTAATCTTGCCCCACAGACAATAAATGGGACAAAATTTCCAGCTAATGCACGACAATGCCCGTCCACATACGGCGCGTATCGTCACAAGTTGGTTAAAACAGCATGATATCCAAGCTTTAGACTGGCCTGCTCAATCCCCTGACTTAAATCCTATTGAGCATGCGTGGGATATGCTTCTGAGAAGAGCTCTTAGGAATTTCCCTGAAGATATTGAGGATGAAAACCAGCTTTTCTTGCAACTTAAAAGGACTTGGGACAGTATTCCACAACAGGATATTGACACCTTGTTTTGAGTATGCAGAACCGTTGCAGATGTGTGAGGAGAGTTTTCAACAATTTTTGTAAAAAAATAGTTTTTTTGTTTAGGTTTTGATGTTTCAAAAATAAAGTTAAGATTGAAATTTTGTCTGAGTTTTTCCTCTTCTTCTAAGTTTTTTTTTAATTTAACTTTATCTAAATGTTTATTATCAGATTAGATAGGCTATTAAACAAGGTTTATTTTAATGTGTAGGTGTCTTAACGAAAAGTTAATAGAATTTTAGTTGTTTAGGTTTAATTGCAATATCCCTAGACTTTTTTGATGTGTGTATATCAGCTATGTCCTACGGGAGCGAAGCAGTAACCAAAAACCTAATGTAACGTGGGTGAAACCGCGAGGAACAGCTAGAAAGTATTATCATTTTAAAATATATTATGCATGTTCTCGTGTATCGTGTCGTGATGGCCTAGTGGTTAAGGCGCCCGGCTCTCATGCAAGAGGTCGCGGGTTCGAATCCGGGCAAGTACCAATGTGACTTTTTCAATTCATATGTACTTTCTAAAGTAATATCTTAGACATCACAGACATCGGTGAAGGAAAACATCGTGAGGAAACCTGGACTTTTAGTTAATATAAGTCCGAAATCGCCAACCCGTCTTGAGCAAGCGTGGTGATCAATGCTCGTGCCTTCTCTGTATGAGAAGAGGCCTTTGCCCTGCAGTGGGACAGTTATAGGCTGGTATTATTATTTATTATGTTCTCATTAAAGCCATTGGTTATGGTTTTTACTTTCATTTGCCGGTTATAGCCTGATAAGGGCGATGTGAATGACCGAGCTGATCCCGTACCATCGTCCTTACAATCAATTTAACCAAAAGGTATCATGTTAAGGTATCAAAGATTTAAAATTGTCTGGACTTTAAAAGAGACGATAATCCCTGAGTTTGTTTCGGCATTTCTTCTCAGAGGTAGTCCAGTTAGGAAATGCCGGCTCCAACTAGCTTATAAAAAATATGACATGTAAAAGTGATTTTAAGATCCTTCTTGCATAATAAACGATTTCATTTCATTTCATTGTTACTAAGTAAATGGGTTATGTTGGTCTGATAGGTAGAAGGGTAAAAAGCTCGTATTCAGTTGAACCAGGTTAGATTCCTAACATAACTGAAAAAAGGCTAGGGAGATTTATAGAAGTTCAAATAACACAATGCAAAACCAACTTACAAAAGAAGCATCTTAAAAAATCCTTTATTGAACTCAAATGAAAATAACTATCAAAGAAAAATATAAATAAGCACGAGAAACAGACAAGTACTTTTAAAAATAGTAAACAAGTTTGCATTTTTTGCATCGATTGCACTTAGCCCGCTGTTGAAATCGCAAGGCATCTAGAAATAAAAGAATTGCTCTATTCTTAGCTTTTGACGGCAGTCTGTTGAGGCATGACCAGACGATCAGTGTTCGGCACTTTTAAGTTTACTCTGTAAGGGCCTGAAGGGATACTGATTCTATCTGGAGTAAAATAGTACTTGATGTGACTTGTGCATTATATCTTTTTAATTTATAAAACAATATAAACATATATTAAACAAATTCATTAATAAAAGAGTGTTAACGGTTAAAGAAGCAAAATAAAATACCGAAAGGTAGATTTTATGGCGTGACTTCACTTGGCGATTTTGGCAATATATTTGCGTTATTTGGGTAAAACAAACTATACTCTAGAGTCATTAGAATAAGGTTCATATTATTTTATTTTATGTGATAGGAAAAACAAACGGCCGTATATTACACCGTAGACATATTAAAGTAACAAATACACTACTCAAGACGTTGTCCACAGATTACCATACAGGATAGCTAGCTGTTAGCAGAATCTATCTACACACATCAAAAGTGTCTAGGGATATTTTAATTAAACCTAAATAACTAAAATTCTATTAACTTTTTGTTAAGACACCTACACTTTAAAATAAACCTTGTTTAATTGCCTATCTAATCTGATAATAAAACTTTAGATAAAGTTAAATTTAAAAAAAAACTTAGAAGAAGAGGAAAAACTCAACAAAATTTCAATTTAACTTTATTTTTGAAATTTCAAAACCTAAACAACAAAACATTTTTTTTTATAAAAATTGTTGAAAACTTAAAATTAATAATTCGTGGATCCACCTAAGACTCTCCTGACACATCTGGAGCGGTTCTGCATACTCAAAACAAGGGTGTCAATATCCTGTTGTAGAGTACTGTCCCAAATCCTGCTAAGATGCAAGAAAAGCTGGTTTTGATGCACAATATCAACAGGGAAATTCCTACGAGCTTTTCTCTGAAGCATATTCCAGGCATGCTCAATAGGATTTAAGTCAGGGGATTGTGCAGGCCGGTCTTAAGCTTGGATAACATGCTGTTGTAACCAACTTGTAACGATACGCGCCGTATGTGGACGGGCATTGTCATGCATTAGCTGGAAATTTTGTCCCATTTGCTGTTTGTGGGGCAAGATTACAGGCTCTAGCACCACATCTCGGTATTTTCGAGCAGTCATATTGCCTTGTATCCAAACGAGGTCCGTTCTACCGCCGAGACGAATTCCTGCCCAAACCATAATCGTGCCACCTTAATATGCATGAACTTGTTGTGGGTGCTGCAGTCGATTCCAACGTCCAGGTTTTCTCCAAACGCGTACTCTTCGCGAACCAGGATGAAATCCAAACCTAGGTTCATCAGTGAATAGCACAAGTGAACATTGAGAATGGTTCCAGTTTTCGTGTGCAATAGCCCATTGTAATCTTCTTCCTCGATTACCTCTCCTTAGTGCTGATACCCAAAATGGCCTACGAGCACGTAGATTGACTTCATGCAGTCGCCTTCTCAAAGTTTGACCGCTTACCAGCAAACCATACTCTCTCTGTAGCCTTTGAACCAATTGCATCGGCGCTGCATTTAGTTAACTTCGTGCAGCATTTACTATGAATCGGTCCTGTACATGTGTTGTAATGCGTTGAGGTCCTCGGTGCCGTTCCACCACTTCCTCCGTGACACGATAACATGACCAAAGCCTGGATATAACGCTCTGACTGGTCTTCATGGCTTCAGAAACGGCAATTATGGGACAGTATTCCACAACAGGATATTGACACCCTTGTTTTGAGTACGCAGAACCGCTGCAGATGTGTCAGGAGAGTCTTAGGTGGATCCACGGAATATAAATTTTAAGTTTTCAAGAATTTTTATAAAAAAAAATGTTGTTTTGTTTAAGTTTTGATGTTTCAAAAAATAAAGTTAAGATTGATATTTTGTTGAGGTTTTTCCTCTTCTTTTAAGTTTTTTTTAAATTTAACTTTATCTAAAAGTTTATTATCAGATTAAAAAGTCTATTAAACAAGGTTTATTTTAATATGTACATGTTTTAACAAAAAGTTAATAGAATTTTAGTAATTTAGGTTTAATTGAAATATCCCTAGACACTTTTGATGTGTGTATATATGTTATAGGCAATGTGTATAATCCGGCATTGTATAGAATGCCTAGGCTTTATATATATTGCCTAAAACGTTCAGGCAATGTATATAATACGATTCATTTCATAGATTGCCTAGGTATTGTATAAAATGCCCAACGCGCATCAGGCAATGTGTATAATGAACGACCACGAGAAGGAGACATGTGTTTCTATTATTTCATTATGTCATTTCTATTATTACTTTTGATAATTAAATGGTAAATAATATTTCTCACACTTGACTACACATTTTTAATACCTACATATGAAACCTTTTTAGAAGATTTTTAATTAATATTATTTAGAGTAATGTTTGTGTTAAATTAAAGTTTAATAATGTTGATTTTGAATGGTATAAATCAAACTTTATAAGCCGGTTCATTAAAGAAAGGAATCTTAAATGGCGGCATGTACTTGCGTTGACAGATAGTACAGTCTGCATATAAAACATTAAATTATTAGGAATTTTTATTGTTTTCATCGGAAACAGTGCCTACTTTTACCACAATAACAAACAGGTAACAACGGAAAAATAACAAAAAACTATAACAAGATATTCGTAAAAAGGAGCACTGAGCGCGTCAAGGCAGCGTGGAAGCAAATCAAGACAATTTTTTTTATGTTGATGGTACGCGCGCGAGTGTGTATAGACAGCACTAGTGTGCGAGCGAGAGAACGTGATAATCGTCGCCATTTTAGATTCCTTTCTTTAATGAACCAGGTTATACCTAAGTTTTTTTTTTAACGTAGCGCATAGATTTTGTGTCGATTACTGAACATGTGAAGATATTTAAGAAAATAATTGATTTTTGTTATTAAATACCTACAAGTAACTAGATTGTAATTTTCATATTACTCTATTATAGTTTGCTCAAAGATGTTACCTAAGATTTTATTTCCTTTTAAATTATAATTATGTTACCTACAGTTTATTAAAAGTACAATAAAAGCTTATTTTAAATAAAAACTGTTAACGCGCTTGCGTTTGGTTTAGATAAATAAATTTCCACTGGACTCGGTAAACTTTACATTTATTAAGTATTTAAACAGAATTACAGACAGATAGAGATTGAGATTCGTGGACCCGTTACTCGCGTACGCGGTTTCTTCTTCTCGTGTTGTTGCTGGCGTGGCGTGAAGGCAAGTGGCAGAGCCCTGGGGCCGCATGAGCCCGCTTGCCTCGTCGACCCCCCGCGCGCCGCCTTCCCGACGCTCGAAGCCGCGCTGCCATAGGCCGCCGCGGAGTGGCGTGATATCGCGCGCGTAGGATTGGCCGCGACAATGGCGCGTTGTGTGACGATTGGCGCGACCATGGTTTTAGATTGGCGAGCCAGGTGGCGCGCTTGCTGCCCGGTGTTGCCATGCGGCGAAAGCCGCAACATCCTCCCAGGCGTTGAAGGATTCAACTGGATGACGACGTGTCCCAGAAGAGGGGGCACATCGTACGGACGGCCCGAGTGACCGCTCCCTTTGTAGTGGCGACGTCAGCCACTCTGCTGACCCCATCGGGGCCGGGGTGTAGGCGCGTGACGCGCCCCAGGCGCCATTGAAGCGGCGGCAGGTTTGCTTCCCGTAGCAGCACGAGGTCGCCGCAGCAGATGCCTCTCTGCTGTGTTCTCCACTGGGATCGCTGCTGCATCTCGGCCAGGAACTCTGTTTGCCACCTGGACCAGAACTGTTGACGGATTTTTTCTATTAGTTGGTAGCGATTTGGCCGCATTGCTGTTATGGGTGGCGATGGGACGGCGGTCAGTGGCCTGCCAACAAGAAAGTGCCCTGGGGTTAATGGAGAAGGGTCATTTGGATCTGATGAGAGGGAGAGAGGGGCCGGGAATTTAGTATGGCCTCTATCTGCGAAAACAGCGTCGCTAGCTCCTCAAAAGTCAGACAGGCCTCCCCAGCTACTCTTTTTAGATGGTATTTAGAGGATTTTATACCCGCCTCCCATATTCCTCCAAAATGAGGCGAGTATGCAGGTCCGAACACGAAACGGATTCCCTCGTTCGCAGAGTAATTGAAGACAGACTCTCGGCTCATCTGCAACATTCTACCCAGCTCATTGCACGCACCTATAAAATTTCGACCATTATCACAATAGATAGCATAGGGTTTACCTCTCCTAGCCACAAATCTACGGATGCATAAAATGAAAGCTTCAGAAGTGAGATCGCTGACTACTTCTAGGTGCACCGCCTTAGTGGTTAGACACACAAATAAACATAAATAGCATTTAGTTATGCGGTTCCCGCGGCCCTTGCGGCTTGAAATTTTAAAAGGGCCCGCAAAGTCGACCCCACAGGAATTGAAAGCGAAGCTGCTGTCCGTCCTTACCGCTGGCAAGTCACCCATGATAGGTTCGAATGGTTTACCTCGCAGTCGCGTACACACTACACACTGTTTGGTAGTCGTGCGAGCTAGGTTTCTCCCTCCTATGGGCCAATATTCGTCACGAATGGCTGCCAGCAGTGCCTGAGGACCAGCATGAAATGACCTTACGTGTTCATGTCTAACTAACAGTTTAGTGAAAATATGTTTAGCATCTAGAAGGATAGGGTGCTTTTTATTATAATCATAACTAGAATTTCTTAAACGGCCTCCCACTCGCAGCACTTGGTCAGAGTCTACAAAGGGATTAAGTGGCAATAGTTTAGATCTATTGTGTAATTGATGCCCTTTACTCAATGTTTGTATCTCCTCAGAGAATGTCTCTAACTGACTGAGTTTGATTAGAAGAGTGCATCCTCTTTGCAGCTCGTCAGCTGACAGCTGACCTGCATTTCTTTGACCTTTACAGTTATTAATAAACCTTAGCACATATGCAGTTGTTCTTTTTAGCCGTGAAAAATTAGAAAACCTTTTAAAATCTATGACCTTATTATCTAAACTTGCCATATTATTTACAGCAAATGAATACGAGGTGAGCGCTTTGACCTCAGGTAAGGATTTTTCTTCTAACGGGTTTATTCGTTTATGGGACCATTCGCAGTCCTCTTGTTTCAAGAAAGGAGGGCCTTCCCACCAAAGAGTTGAACTCGCCAACACCTGTGGGTCTACACCTCTTGAAGCCATGTCAGCAGGGTTCAAGCTTGTGGGGACATGATGCCATTGGTAATCAGCTGTTAGCTCTTGAATTTCGTTCACTCTATTGCGCACAAAAGTTTTTAGTGAATTGGGCTGCATTTTTAACCATCCTAATACTACCATGGAATCTGTCCAGATTATTTTCTTATTTATTTTACTTTTTAAGGACAGACTGATTTTTTTACAAAGTCTAGCTCCTAGTAGCGCTCCACATAATTCCAATCTAGGAATTGTCATTGGTTTAATAGGGGCTACCCTGGCCTTCGCACATAGCAGGCGTGATGTGTGAACATGATCACTACCATTAGACCTTAAATAAATGCAGGCGCCATACGCAGCTTGAGAGGCATCTACAAAACAATGCAATTCAATATATTTTGGACTTTCACACAACACATATCTAGGTAGATGTATATTATACAAATACGATAAATTATTACTAAAAGAACGCCATTCCTTAACTAAGTTATTTGGTACTGGCTCATCCCAATCTAACTTGGCACACCATAACTTCTGAAGTAATATTTTTGGTTTGATAATTGCCGCACTCAGGAGTCCTAATGGATCAAATATTTTACATGTCATAGAGATAATAGTTCTTTTAGTTAACTGAGAAGCAAGTGGTACATTGGTAGAGAACTGAATTGTGTCACTCCCCGGAGACCAGTTTAATCCTAACACAGCTGATTCCTTGCACAGCTCTAGAGCGTCGCTATAAAACTGTTCCCTTTTAAACATCTGTGGACAATTAGTACGAAACTTTCTAAGTGTAAAACCGGCCGACTCTAAAACTCGAGTAGTACCTTTATAAATGTGTGAAAGCTGATCTTCTGATGCGCAACCTGTAGTCAAATCGTCGATGTAGAAGTCAGTAAGTATAACATTCTTTATAACCTCATCATCACACTCTAGTGCTAGCTGTTGAAGACACCTAGTACTAAGGAATGGCGCAGATGCTGTGCCATAAGTTACGGTATTCAACTGATAGATTACAATGTTATGAGTTTTCTCACAACGCCAAAGTATTAACTGCAAGTGGCGCTGAGCCTCGTCTATGGCAATTTGCCTATACATTTTAGCTATATCTCCGGTCAGGACAAACCTATGCTCTCTAAAACGTAATAATATAGACATTAAATCACTCTGGATGACTGGACCTACTGCTTGAATATCATTCAGTGACTTACCAGACATAGTTTTTGCCGAGGCATCGAAAACTACTCTAACCTTAGTAGTCTCACTATGTTCTCTTATCACACAATGGTGGGGCATATAGTACCCAAACTGAGGCTGGGCAATTTCAGTTAAGTGACCTAATTCTATATATTCATGAATAAAATTTGAATAAGCTTCCTTTAATTGAGGATTTTTATTTAATCTAATTTCTAAATTTAAAAATCTTTTCTTAGCCATAGCGTAAGAATCTCCTAGCGCGGTCTGAGGCACCTCTTTTAGAGGCATTAGTACTGAAAATCTACCATTAGCTAAGCGTTTAGTATTTTCAACAAAGTGTCTTTCACAAAAATGTTCATCGGGTGAACGAGAAAATTGTTCAGAGTGACCTTCTTCAATTTCCCAAAATCTTTTTAGCCAAACCTGGGCCAGTGGGTCGTCACTCTGCAATTCTTGACTCAAATTACAGTTTGTTTGGAAGCAGCATTTTTTGCTACCTTGCCCTGTAGGGCCTGACACTAACCATCCTAGCTTGGTTTCTTGTAAGGCTGGTTTATTTTTCCCTAACGACACGTGATTAGACTTCACAATGGACCAATATACATCAGCACCTAATAAAATGTCTATTTGCGATGGCTTATAGAAAGTAGGATCAGCTAACCTAACTTCTTTTGGTATACCGAGATGCTGAACATTGACCTGTATGTTAGGCAAAGTACCTATAATATTTGGTACAACCAGACATTCAATTGGAATGCAGAAGTTACTTGTCCGAGACTGAATTTTTATCTTTACTCTGTCAGAGATACTAGAAATTGAATTATTTATTCCAGAAACACAAGTTGGACGGGAGGTGTCACTAATTAAATCAAGTTTTTGTTTCATAACACTTGATATGAATGACATCTGACTGCCTGTATCTAACAATGCCTTTGCCTGATAAATCTCACCAGTTCGCTTATTGACTATGTCTACTAAAGCCGTACCTAACAGTACTTGACCTGTCGCTGTGGCTGAAAGTGCCACAGGTAAGTTAGAGGAAGCCGAGGAATCTGCTGCAGTACTAGTGACATCTGGGTCACTCCTATGTACTAATGAATTATGTTTCTTTTTACAAACACGGCACATAGGCCTTAGTTTACATTGGAATGAATTGTGCCCACTCTTGAGGCAATTTTTACATAATTTTAACCTACTAATTTCAGACAATCTTTCTTCAATGCCCATATTTTTAAATTTGGAACACTCATGCAACTGGTGGGTGTCGTGGCATATATGACACTTTGAATTTTCACTCTTTTCACAAGAAGCAACAAATGTCTTATTAGTTTTGAACTCCTTATGGTTACTTGATCTACGGTCACCTCTATCGGTATTACTCACATTTGCAAAATGCATTGTTTCTAAGATGTCTGCTCGATTTCTTAAAAACATTAAAAAGTTTTCTAGTTTATGATAATCTGGTAATGTAGACCTGTGCTCTTCCCATTTGGCATTGGTGACAGGGTCTAACTTAGAGGCCATAATAAAGAGAACTAGTGCATCCCATTGGCCGGTTGGTTGACCTAGAGTATTCAGCGCTCTCAAATTTTTTGACATATGGTCTACTAGGTACCTTAACGTCTTGTATGATTCCTTACTACACTTTTCCACAGACACTAAAGCCTTTAAATGATTATTCACAAGAATATTTTTATTATCATACCGTTCGCACAGTAGATCCCATGCTAACTTGTAGTTATTAGAGGTAAACTCTATGGATTTGATTATACCCTTAGCACTGCCTTCCAAAGCTGACCTTAAATAATGGAATTTATTGATCTCTGGAATTGAATTGTTACAATTAAGAATGGAATCGAATGTATCTTTAAATTCTAACCAGTTTAAAAGATTTCCATCAAACTTTGGAAGGTGTATGGTGGGCAATTTGACCCCGTTGAATGGGTGAGAACAATTACTTTGTTCTCCGACACTATTGGTCTTGTTTATTGGTGACGGGGTAGCCTCAATTAATTCTTGAGCTACAGAGAGAGCCGAGTAAAACTGACACTCCGTGGCCTCTCTTTCGTCTAATTGTTCATCTACATCGGAACACAATGATTCGATTTCAGACTGTAATTCATCAAAAATCTTGAACAAATCTTGAAATTTACCTAATCTTAAAGCAAGCTCTTTAGCTTCTAAACTTGTAATGTCACTAGACTTCGAGTTTTGCATGTTACTGAGATAGTCTACGAATTTAGTTAATCTCCCTTTTATAGTGCCACGCCTTTTAATTAGCTCTTTATATTTGACCCTAGGGTCGGTATCTGCATCGGTCATTGTGCTACTATTTATAATATCTAACACTGTAAACACTACCTAATGCAATACAATGAGCCGCGTAAATAAATGTGCAGGGAACCTGACAAGCTTAAGCGCCGCTCCAGCACGTGGTCTCAGCCACGACGCCGACGTCCCGCGCTGGAGCGTCGCGTCTGCCGGCCGCAGAGGGGATGTCATAGGCGCGCCGAGGGAATCCGCGGTGCTGGCCGAGCAGCGAGGCTGGACCGGAACAGTTGCCGTATGGCCGGAACTCTGAAATAGTCAGCCGGATTGCTGGTTCACCGAGCAAGGAAAATGCTTGAAGCTGATTTACGCTGCGTGAATAGATAGTAGGCAATCTAACCTTGAAATTAAATGCGTGCAGTTCGAATGCAAGCTTGAGGTTAAACATAAAAAAATGAGGTTTAAAATAAAAGTTTGTGTATAACCTTGAAAGGTTATGTGAATGAAATATAAAAACAATGAGGTTATGCGTAGCGTGGGTGCAGACTAAAAAGTTTGTATTATAACCTTGAACTGCTAGGTGCAAACATGTAATGAAATAATGCACCCTAGAAGCCTCAGTTTAGGTTATGCGTAGCGTGGGTGCAGATTAAAAAGTTTGTATATAACCTTGAAATGCTAGGTGCAAACATGTCATGAAATAATGCACCCTAGAAGCTTACACTAGCATTCCCCGCCTCAAAACCACGTGCACGGTTATGCAAATTTAGCAAAAATGCCTGTCTGACTTCTAAATAGCAACTCCACTGCTTCGCAGCGTGAAGACACACACAGGACAGAGAATAAAAAGCGAGGATTAATGAATGGATCAGGGCTTACTCTCCTGGGCTAGACCTTCGGTTGACGTGTCGACTCGCCGTCTTCACCGGGCTCCCTAAGCAGCTCGTCCGTGTCCCTCTTCGCTCGCTCGACTCAGCTACGCAGCCCGGCTGGATGGATGGCGGGCTGCGGCACTTGCTCCACGTGGCACGCCGCACGACGCCTCTCGAACTTTCGACGATGTATTTAAACGATGTAACGGGTCCTGTCACGGTCGCCAGTTGTTAACGCGCTTGCGTTTGGTTTAGATAAATAAATTTCCACTGGACTCGGTAAACTTTACATTTATTAAGTATTTAAACAGAATTACAGACAGATAGAGATTGAGATTCGTGGACCCGTTACTCGCGTACGCGGTTTCTTCTTCTCGTGTTGTTGCTGGCGTGGCGTGAAGGCAAGTGGCAGAGCCCTGGGGCCGCATGAGCCCGCTTGCCTCGTCGACCCCCCGCGCGCCGCCTTCCCGACGCTCGAAGCCGCGCTGCCATAGGCCGCCGCGGAGTGGCGTGATATCGCGCGCGTAGGATTGGCCGCGACAATGGCGCGTTGTGTGACGATTGGCGCGACCATGGTTTTAGATTGGCGAGCCAGGTGGCGCGCTTGCTGCCCGGTGTTGCCATGCGGCGAAAGCCGCAACAAAAACTGTTGGTTATTTTCGTATCATAATCAAATTTCCGTAATCAAGTGGTAAGAAATGAACAGGGCGACTTTCTGCTGCATTTTTTTGGTACGTTGTAAATGTTAAATGTTTATCCGAAGGCAACTGCTATGTGAGAAACGCCCTCTACGCAAAAACTCGTATGTAAATGCAAACCAATAGAACACATGTCTTATCGGTGTATGCTAATGGAAGTTGAAATTAGGATTAGCTCTCAAAAGATCAGTACCTATCTAACAAAATCATAGAGAAGAAAAATCGATTACATACATTGCCTGTGCTTCAACAGGCATTCTATACAATGCCTAGGTATTTAATACATTTCCTAGGTGAAGCGAAAAATAGTTTAAACATTGAACATCATTTCATACATTGCCTGGAGGACCCCGGCATTCTATACATTTCCTAGGTATTGTATAGAATGCCTGCATTGTACACATTGCCTATAACATATATACACTCGAGAGCAATGAATCCGGGTCACTTAAAGAATGTTAAAAATCTCGGAAACTAAAAATGATAGGTTAATGCAATAAATTGAATTTAATAGACAATGTAATACTCCTTAAATGAAAGTAAAAAAAATATGAGTCACCATACATTTTATTAACACAAAATTACATAAAGAAAAAAACTGCTGATCTCTCCTTAAAACAAAAATAGGAAACATGAAATTTTTGAACTTTATTACGATTTTCTTGAATTTTAATACTTCGTATTGCCTCCTCGTGCTTCCATTACTGCGTTTACGCGGTTTGGCATGCTGTACACCAAGTTCCTTATACGATTTTGGGGAATATTCTCCCATTCCTCTGTGAGAGCAATTTTGAGCTCACGAAGCGTGATTGGGGGAGGGTTTCGTTGTTTTACGCATCTGCCTAGCTCGTCCCAAGCATGCTCGATCGGGTTGATATCCGGGCTGCGCGCTGGCCACTCCATACGAGTAATGTTCATCTCTTGAAGGTAGTCATTCACAATCCTACCTGTATGAGGTCGGGCATTGTCATGCATAAATATAGCATCCTCACCTAAATTGACCATAAATGGACCAACGTGATCATTGAGGATTTCTTCCACATATCTTACGCTAGTTAAAGAGCCGTTTTCTATGATCACCAGCTCTGTGCGACTTTCAGAAGAAATTCCGGCCCACACAAGTACAGACCCACCACCATAGGCTACTTTTTCTTCGATGCATGCTTGCTTGAATCTTTCCCCTGGTCTTCGATACACTCTGTGTCTTCCATCGTGCTTGTAGAGCATAAATTTTGATTCGTCGGAGAACATAACTTTTGACCAATCTTCAATACTCCAATTTACGTGGCTCTGGGCATATCTTAGTCTCGAAATACGATGCCCACGCTCCAGTTTAGGGCCGTTTGCAAGTCTAAGGGGTTTTAAGTTAGATTCAGCAAGCCGACGTCTTACTGTCCATGCACTTGGGTTACTTCCTCCGAGGCGTCGAAACTGATTGGTGAGTTCAGTTCCTGTGAGAAAGCGATTTCGAAGCATGGTGTTCACCAAGTATCGGTCTTCTCGTGCTGTGGTACACCTGGTTCTGCCCGTTCCTGGTCTGCGTAGGTTAGAACCAGTTTCTTCGTAACGTCGGAGAACTCTTTGTACTGTTGACAGCGACACACCGACAGTCCTGGTTGTATCGCGCTGACTCCGGCCGGTTTCCAGCATTGTAAGTATTCTGGTGCATTCTTCAGGCGTAAGCGACATAATTTCAGCTTGAATAATGAATATAGAGCACTATCAACATGGTTTATGTCCCCACATAAATGACAGATTACAAACAAAAGCAAAACCAAATGCTGTAATTTCGTAGTTCCATCTTCGAAAGTGGCCCTTTTTCAAATTTGATTTTTTTATGATATAACTTTACAATAACTAAGAAGTTTTAATACCTTCATTTAAGGAGTATTACATTGTCTATTAAATACAATTTATTGCATTAACCTAGCATTTTTAGTTTCCGAGATTTTTAGGATTCTTTAAGTGACCCGGATTCATTGCTCTCGAGTGTATAAAACGCTTCCGTTACTGAGTGACTGACAGACAACGCACAGCCGAAACTACTGGTCGTAGAGACCTGAAATTTGGCATGTGTGTTTGTTGGGGAGTGTAGGCGCGTACTAAGAGAGGATTTTTGGAATTGGAGAAAAGGGGGATAAACTGTTTTTTTTTATTTCCCAATGGATTCACTTAAAACTTTGCATGTAGGTTCCACCAGTGAAGCAACTGAGCACTGCGAGAGGATTTTCGGGAATTCCCCCGATGGGGGAGAAAGGCGGGGTAAACTGTTTTTTTTTTATTTCTTTATGGATTCACTTAGAACTTTGCATGTAGGTTCCACCAGTGATGCAACTGAGCACTAAGAGAGTATTTTTGGATTTTTTTTTGTCACCAGGCTGTATCTCATGCACCATGATAGTCGGACAGTTACCTGTTGCCGCTTTAACAAAATCTTTAGCCTATAAGTGCCCATTACTGGGCAAAGGCTTCTTCTCACTTAGAGAAGGTTAGAGCATTAAAAATCACTTACTTACTCAAGGCGGATTGCTGATTTGAAATTTAGGTTTCCTTACGATGTTTTCTTCACCGCCTGTCAGTGGTGTCGAAATACTATTAGAAAGTACATAAAACTCGGAAAAAGTCACATTGGTACTTGCTAGGAGAGGCGGGCCTTAACCCACCATGGCGCGTATAACAACAAATACTAAAAAACAGAATATAACAAAAAAATAGGGGGCTACCATACAAAAAAACATACTGTCATTACTTACATTTATCATTGTTTGCCAAACACACAGATTATAGCAACAACACCTAGGTAACTCAGACAGCACATCAAGTTACCCATCATTCTCATCATCTCCCTAGCCTATTCCCAACTATGTTGGGGTTGGCTTCCAACCTAACCGGATTTAGCTGGGTATCAGTGTTTTACGTGGAGCGACTGCCTATCAGACCTCCACAACCCAGTAACTGGGCGACACGATACCCCTTGGTTAGACTGGTCAGACGTAACGACTGTCAAAGTTCCACGAACGTCAACCGGGACCAACGGCTTTACGTGCTTTCCGAGGCACGGGAATTCAGCGAAGTCCAAGATAGACTTTAGAAAGTATATATAAATTTAAAAACTTACATTGGTACTTCCCCGGATTCGAACCCACAACCTCTTACACGAGAGGCGGGCATCTTATCCACAGGACCATCACGACCCATCGTCCTTTATCAGATAATATAATTAATAATATGCTTCTGTCTGTTCGCATTTCTCTAATACCAAATGATCTTCCATTTGAAAGTTTGCTATGCGATGTCGATAAATAAATCACAAGGGCAATCTTTCAAAGTCACAGGTGTTGATTTAAGAGAAGATTGCTTTCTCACTCGCTTGCTCACGTGTCAGCTCTCCCTCTAACCTCTTCATACTGGAAAATAGTGAAAAAACTAAATATATTGTATACAAGGAATCCTGTAAGACCTCTTCCATCTATCTGTCAGCTAATAAACAGCCAGAGCTGGGCATAGGCCTGCCCAAAGATATCTCCACGATAGTCAGTTCTGTGCTAAATGGTGTCAGCAACGATAGAGGACCGTCTAAGCGTCGCGCCGTATCGTTTACATCCTGTATAATAAAATTCTTATTATAATTTTGGCCTGTGATTTTGTTCTTTTTACCTTTTCTAAATCTGTTTGTGTACTGTAATATTATAAAGAGAGACAATTTGATGTTTTAAACGTTTGTCATCGTGATAACTAAGTGAAAACCAAAATGCCAGCAGTCATTATTTCACGCGGACGAAGTCGCGGGCAAAAGCTAGTAAATTATAAAAGCACTTATTTACTAACTAGCTTTCGCTAGCGGCTCCTCAATTTTGTCACTTTAAGGTTGGAATTTGCAAAAACCGTATCTTAACGGATGCCTACGTCATAACATCTACCTGCATGCCAAATTTCGCTGCCAGCTCGATCCGTTCAGTGGTTTGGGCTGTGCTTAGTAACGTTGATATATATAACTGATATAGATCACGATATCAGTTTTATATATTTACTAATTACTAGGGCTTTAAACTTTTGAAATAGTCATAATTTCACTTTAAAATATAGCTTTGCTGAGAAGCACAATATATACACAGTACGTATTATGTTGTAACGAACATGCAAATAGTTTGCCAAATACGCCAAGTGAAGTCACACCATTATATTTTTAGTTTGTCTGTATGTATGTGTGCTAATCTTACAGCCGTCGTACATTTTGTTGATGGCTCGAACAGACTTGCGCAACCCGGGTCTTAATGAGATATAGCCCATATTCTTATCACAATTAATTTAAAAAAAGACAATATGTTTATTTCCATTAAACCATGGAGGCACCTTGAAACGTCAATTACATTTAAAAATTGTTGACTGTAGTCGCCCATTCCAAAAGGTTATTTCATATGGAGAAGAATGGGCAAGAAACTCTATACTTAATTTATGTAATGATTACAATATGTAAATTAAATAAAAAAAGCGGTCAAAACTGTACGTTAAAATGTATGTAACAAAAAATATTACGTATTGAAATTAAAGCTTTCACATGTTTACGAGGATATTGTTTACAAATTACAAATTTTGAAATGAATGAATCACGTCCGTGTATCAACATTACGCACCACTTACAGCGATTGTCTGAATACCCTCTTATCCTTCAATGTGTTATCAAAACTACCGGAAGCTTTCAGTGAACAAAACCATTCATTGAATCGATCCGCTTATAAATAGTTTTATGTAGAGTTGATTTATTTTCCATCAATTTGACCTGTCCTGAATATTTATCGAGTGATATTTGCTTTTAGTTTGCACTTTGTTTTAATTTGTTTGGCCGTGGTTTCTACTTTACTAAATTAATTTTATTTTTAATTGAGTTTTGAGCTCACTGAAATGGCTTTTATATGAGTACTGGTGTGTAGTTGTTCAGTTTTATTTCGTCATAATTCCACGATTGAATTTCAATGTTCAAGAATGCACTTTAAATGTATTGTAACACAAAATATTTTTGATTTATGTTTTTTATGTATTTACAATACACATTTTAAGCGCCTTACTAATCGCTGCATAAAGTTATGATAGGTTTCTACGTCAAAAAATGTATGGTTACACAGGCTTTATTCATTGCATAACTTTACACAATGATTATTAGTAAGGGCATATAAGTCAAAATCTACATTTTATAATAACAAACTTTGTTTTGTACATGTAACTTCGTAACATTCATATGATTTGCCTAGGTTCTTTCTTATTTTAAAAACTTGATTAAAATTGGTTCAGTGGTTTAGCGTAATACACTGACAGGCGGAAAGACAATGTTACTTTTACATATATAATGTTACTATGAACAAGCACAGATTTTTTACGTGCATTATACCTATTACCGGTTATTTACGTATGTTATTAGTTATTAACTATGTGATTAGTTTTTTTTTAAACTAAAACTATCTAATTTCTTTGTTTCTCCATAAATCGTTGAACGACTTTAACCTGAGTTTTGCCACTGTATGTCATAATCGGTAGGATGCACCGGTCTAAGACTTTCGTCCTAAAGCTTTGATATATTATTGATGTGAAATATCTATAGCCGCACGTAAAACAAATTTCTGGCGTGGCGATGCATGCCGTGGCGACTCGCCACGCTTTTCTTTTGTTTCTTTTCAATCATATTACTTTTTGATATGCGCCTTGGCCTCACGTTTAGTGATTTTCGGGGGCACTATGCCGAAAATGAGGTCCATTTCAGAATCCAAGATGGCGGCTAACATTTTTCAAAATTTCGGTCATGGGTATCGTTTCCGTGGTTTTCGGGGACACTGATGCCGAAAATGAGGTCCATTTCAGAATCCAAGATGGCGGCTAACATTTTTCAAAATTTCGGTCATGGGTGTCGTTTCCGTGGTTTCGATGTGTGGATGTCGATGTTTTACATCTGCCAGGCGTCCCGTGACGGCTCAATTTTTTTTCTATTTATTCCCATTGCAATTAAACGTAAAGTATTGAAAATGTAAGTGCAACACAACATTCAAAATATGAATACTTCACACACTTGTTTACACCGCAGCTGAACTCGAACGCACAATCGTTCTCGCTTGCATTCACTTCTAAATGATGGCACACACAAATCGGGACAAAAGCACGCTTCACGCATAGCGTGTAAAGTGTTGTATTTGGCTAACACGCCACGCGTGACACGCTGATGTCTGTGTAACATCAGACTGGCATATTTGTGTTTGAGCGCTCGCGAAACACGCTGTGTTTACGTGTCACTTAACTGCACCGGCCAACATGATTTAGGTGTTTTAATACTGTTATTATACAGGGTAATTAGAAATATTAGGACGAGGAAAATAAACGTAACTTCAACTATTTTCTGTGCCTATTTTGACATCTAGTTATATTGTGTGCTTTTCCTTATTTTGAGCATCTTTCAAATAGGCAAAATAATAGAATTCACATGTTAAATGATTATATGCATTTTTTAGTTAGTCACAATAGTGACAAACTTGAATTTTTTGACACCAACTATATTGTTGAACACTTGAAGTCGACTAGGGGTACAGTGTATCTGCCTATTAGTTTTAGACGTCAGATAGCTCGGCTATTAGCTTTTAATTTTAACACAGACATAAGTAGTATGTCTAAGTCTTGTATATTAAGACCCACCATAGTTAGTAATTATACTAATGTTAAGGTGGTAAGTTCTAGTAATAATTGTTTAAACTAGTCAATAAGACAACAGAAGGTACCAGTTACAATATAGTTAATTTAATCAACCACAAGGTATCTTCTAGCACTTATTTACCAACTTGTAAAAAAGGATTCAAGCAGCATTCCTTGAAATTATTTCATCAAAATATTCAAGGATTCTCTTCCAAACAATTAGAAATTGAACTATTTTTAGAAAAAACAAAGTTTGATATAGTATGTTTTACAGAACATTGGCTGAAAGATTATGAAATGTTAATTAATTATGACAATTATTCTGTGGGAAGCTGTTTTAACCGGAAATCTTTGCTGCGTGGGGGGGCATTAATATTATTAAAAAAAATTATTAAATTTAAGTCTCGCAAAGATATAGATGAACTATCAGTTGAACATATTATTGAGTTGGCCTGTGTTGAGCTAGATAAGCATATTGTAGTGTGCGTTTACAGACCCCCTAATTATCAAAACTACAATTTGTTTGAGTCAATAATGGATGACATTCTGACTAAACTTTCAACTAATAATAAAGCAGTTATAATCTGTGGTGACTTCAACATCAATATCCTAGAAAGTAATTCTAATACCAATAGAATAATTAGTCTTTTTAAATCGTTTAATTTGTCCAATGTATTTCTAGAACCAACACGAATTACTGCGACTACTGCCACATGTATTGATAATGTTTTTTGCTGCTGCGACTATATAGATAAAGCCATAGTAAATTACCTTCCTTCTGATCACAGTGGACAATCCGTTACTTTTGAGTCCATTATACCACTTCAAAAAGTGCAGATACAGACAAGGCGGATTACTCCTGGTAATTTAAATAAATTTAATTACACTTTAGTTAGCAAGTTAAACGCCCAGGACTATAATATAAATGATGGTAATTTTTTGTATGAAAATTTTTTCTCTATTGTCCAAACAGAATTTAATAATATTTTTAAGAAACAAGATAAAACTATTTGCCCCAAATTTCTATTTAGTGATTGGGCAACTCCTGGCATTAGGAAAAGCAGAGAAAGACTGTTCGAGCTGTATGGCCTTAAGCCTTATATTAACACGGATACTTTTAAAAAAGTATGTTACTAAGTACTCGAGAATTTTCAAAAATACTTGCAAAACAGCCAAAGCTTTGTTTATTAGTAACAAGGTCAAAACGTTAGAAAACAAAATAAAGACCGTTTGGAACATTATCAATCATGAGACGAATAGAAATAAAAAACATAATAAAGATTATATATTAGAAACTTCCCGTGGTCTCATAAGGACAAATAGTGAAGTGGCTCAGGAATTTTCAACATTTTTCACCAATATTCCAATTAAAACCACTGAAAGTTTAGATTCATCGCCTACACTTGCTGCTGATTTACTTAGAACGAATGTTTCGGCCTGCCCAATGGAATTTAATTTTAAACGTATTAATCCTGTGGTCGTTGTAAAGGCTTTTAAACAGCTAAAAATAAACTCTACTGAAGATCTATGGGGCATGTCTACTAATGTTTGCAAATCAATTATTGAGACAATTTCGCCCTATTTAGCTTTTATATTTAATTTATGTATAGACCAAGGGGTCTTCCCGGATTTAATGAAACATAGCAAGGTTATACCGCTTTTCAAATCCGGGGATAGTAAGGATACCAATAATTATAGACCTGTTTCTGTTTTGCCGGTTTTGAGCAAGGTGTTTGAAAAAGTGATGCTAAATCAAATGCTCAATCATTTCAACTGTAACAAGATTTTACACAATAAGCAGTATGGTTTTACCAAAGGACGTTGCACAACTGACGCCGGGATTACTTTAATTAAACATATATTTAAAGCATGGGAAGAGTCGCAGGATGCCATTGGCATTTTCTGCGACCTCTCCAAAGCATTTGATTGCGTCGATCACGAAACATTGCTTTTGAAACTTGAGCATTACGGTCTCAGTAAGGTAGCTCTAAATTTTATAAAATCATATTTAAATGATAGATTGCAGCAAGTTCAAATAAACGGTGTAAATTCTTCTAGTCTAAAGGTAAAAAAGGGTGTACCACAGGGATCAATATTGGGTCCGTTCCTATTTTTAGTATATATAAATGATTTACCGAGTATACTGGAAAGCCAACCTCAAATGGTGTTATTTGCTGATGATACTTCACTGATTTTTAAAGTGAACCGACGTGCACAACACCTTGACGAGGTAAATAACGCCATGATTAAGGTTCATAATTGGTTTACAGTAAACAATTTAGTACTAAATGAAAAGAAAACCAAATGTATAAGATTCACTTTGCCAAATGTTAGAAATAATGAATGTAGTGTGGTATTGAATAGGGATGTGCTAGAATTCGTCGAAAAAACTGTTTTCTTGGGGATCACGCTTGACGCTAAGCTGCAGTGGGGTCCTCACATAACATCTCTAGCAGGGCGGTTAAGTTCAGCTGCATTCGCAGTCAGGAAAATCCGACAATTAACCGACGTAGATACCGCGAGACTGGTGTATTTTAGTTACTTTCATAGCATCATGTCTTACGGTATTTTGCTTTGGGGACGCGCTGCAGATATAGATTCTATCTTCATTCTGCAAAAGAGGGCTGTCAGAGCTATCTATAACCTCAGCAGACGCGAATCACTGAGGGAATTGTTTAAACAAATAAACATCATGACGGTTCCCTGCCAATACATTTATGAAAATATTATGTATGTCCGTAAAAATCTTCAGCTCTTTAGTAAAATAAGTGACAGGCATAATTTCAATACAAGAAACAGGAACAAATTAGACCAGCCAAGTTTCAGATTGTCCAAGGTACATACTTCTTTTATGGGGTATTGCGTTAAATGCTACAATAAAATACCTCTCAATATTCTTCAATTAAGAGGACGAATTGGAAATTTAGGCATCAGTGATCTCTATTTTTGTCAGTAATTGCGAAACGAATAAAAATATGAGTTGGTGATCTGAACAGTTCATGATGAAAACCTTATTTTGTTAAAGTTCATTACATGATTAAGTAACTTTTGTAACAGAGAAAACAATATCAAACATACCTCTTTTTAAATAGAATTTCACATTTTATGGGCAAACGGGACCGATTTTAGCCTCTCAACTTGCTCTGTAGACAAGTCTATAAATACTCCTTAAAATTGTAAGAGGAATTTCTCAAGTTATCATTTCCAACTAAATAAAATAGCAAAAAGCATTTTGTCGTTTACGTCGTTTTGTTATAAGCTAATGCGCATATGCAATCCTCGCCCCGCTGAGACGCTCAGTCCCCTCTTGACCATTGTCAGCGACGGGTCTGTGCTAGTCGGCTTCCGGACTGCATCGGCGATTGCGTGATCAAATTTAGCGGTTTTATTGAATAAGGATGGGAAAAATGAAAGAAAAATGTTCCAAAAGGAAAAGAAGAGCATGTCTTTTAGAAAAATGTGCAATTATGACGAAAATAAAGTATGTTTTCATAATGAATTGTGAAATGTGAAGCGGTGGTAGTTTACTATAAAAGATGACGTTCAAAAAGTCACTTTGACTGTGACTTCAATGATGTTTATTTTTGTGATAAAACTGAAACTATGGAGTCGTCAACTTGCAACAAAAATAAAGACAGCTTACTTTTTAGGGTACGTATGAAAAATTCCTAAACGTCCTAACGTTTTGTAAAAGCTATACATAGGTAATATTATTATTACTAAAACACTTTTTCTTGTATCTTCTAGAAATGAAAACGACGCTCTACCGAATTATACAGAGTTGCAAAATGTGTAAGTTTTTATTGCTATGTATTATTCAATATTACAATCAATATACCTACGAATTCAACGATGAAGTTAAAATTAAAGGACTTCTTTTATTTTAGAAATTCTGATACTAATGACACTAATATATCACAAAACGAGAGCATTCCCACAGCTACAGTGAGTATATTAGACAATTTTGTCCTTTATACATAACCGACGTACCTATTAGTCGAAATATGTTATCTCTGAAGTTAGTACTAGGCCCTAATTTATTTATATTTTCAGATTAGCAGAGAGTGTTCGAGTGATAAAGTTTCTACAGAACTGACAATTAAACGCCCTACTGAGGCACCAGTAAGTAATCGTTTTATAAAACACAATAGATTGTCTGATTTTGTCGGAAAAGTTGGAAGCAGGTTTCAATGGTTGCCTAGATATGAGAACCAAAAAAATAATTTATAAACATAATCAATATCTGTGAAGTGATTGATGTAAATAAATAAATAAATACACAATGGGCAAGAAAAAACATTTCCCTGCGCCATGCTATCACATTCCATGTACGATTTTGATATCTATTTTTATATTTGTTTCAGAAGGAGCCGGAGGTACAAGAATAATAGATGTGAACCACTTTGTAACAGAACTTATAAAGTTCTCTGAACAGAAGTCTTTGTGGATTAGCCACATTAAAATTTGAGTCTGAACATCACGTAGACTTGTAAAATCGTCATTGGCTGATGTAAACAAAGACGCCGTTGCTGGAGTTATGACTGCTGGTTGTGGTCAAGCACAGCTCAATCAAATTTTGTTCTTGAGTAGGTTTACCCAACATGTCCGATTTGACTAACAATAAGATGCATAACGATATCTGTGATGACTGGGAAGAGACTGCATGGAATGAGATGAAAAAGGCTGACGATAGAGAAAAAGAAGCTGCAATAAAAGAAGGAGCGTCAATAAAGACGGTCCCTAATAGACGTCATTGTAGATGGCTGTTGGTGTAAGCGATCTTACCAGACTAATTATGCGGCATTATCAGGGTGTGCAGCTATAATATTGGTAGACGTTTCGGCCAAGTGCTATATGTGCGTCAAAAATAAAGATTGTCGCCTTTATTGCTTATATTGTTGCATATATTATATGCAATCTGCGCATCTTCTTGATGTCGTGTATGGGGCAGAGGAGGAAGGTCCTTCACTATCCAGGATGTCGGCAGATCTGAGAGAACACCGAACCAATAAGGATTGAGCGAGGCATATTTCAGTCCGATAGTCTGAGTCCATTGTGGTTCTGTTTAGCCCTGAATCCTATCAGCACATTGTTGGAGGGTTCCGGACTATCGGTTGCGCAGTGGTGGTCAGGCTATAATGGAAGCATAAGGCATCAACGTCGCCGACATGAAGCAAGCGTTGAAGGAGCGCATCTTTGGCCGCCTGAACAAATTTTTAAATAGTGTTTTATCATGCCGGTTTCAAATGGACTCAGACAGAACTGGACGCCCTAGATAGGAGGATCCGCAGTCTGCTGACCGCAAATCGGATGCATCATCCACAATCATCGGTAATGAGTCTGTATATTCCATGGAAGTGTGGTGTGGGATTATTTCCTGAATGCCGACATGGGGATGCGTTGGGATGTGGTTTAGGTGCAAACCTGTATTAATGAATACTAATTAACGCAGGGCGGTATGGCAGAGCAAGGAGCTCCATGGACGGTTTCATCGGGTCCTACATGGACCCGATTTCCTAGCGTCCGCATCCTGGCTACGCTTTGGTGACCTCTTTGAAGAAACCGAAGGTTTTGTCTGTGCAATAATGGACGAAGTTATGATGACAATCAACTACCGGAAATACATTGTAAAGGACGGCATGGTTGACATATGTCGGGCATGCCACCATCCCGAGGAATCCATCCATCACATTATTTCTGGGTGTTCTAGTCTCTAGCTAACGGAAACTATTTGCACTGACACAATCTTGTAGCCAGGAGTATTCATCAGCAACTTGCCTTGAAATACAGTCTTGTGCAATCAGAAGTACCGTAATACAGGTATGTGCCCGACCCAGTTCTTGAGAATGACCATGTCACATTGTACTGGGATCGATCTATCATTACTGACAGGACTATTGTTGCTAGCAAACCTGACATAGTGGTGATAGATCGATTAGAGGGTCGTGCAGTGATTGTTGATATTGCTGTCCCGCATGACGAGAACCTCGTTAAAACTGAGAAAGATAAGCAGACCAAATATCTCGACTTGGCTCGCGAGGTTGTCGATACGTGGGATGTGGATTCAGCAGTCATTGTGCCGATAGTCGTGACGGCCAATGGCATAATAGCAAAGAGCCTCGACCAACATCTGAGTAGGCTCTCGCTAGGCAGCTGGGTCAAAGGTCTGATGCAGAAAACGGTACTCCTGGACACGGTGCGCATTGTCCGGAGGTTCCTCTCTCTGGAGCCACTGACCACCGGTAGCTTAGGCCCTATTCCCAATGCCGGTGGGCTACTATTTTTAAATGTTTATTTTTGTATTGATATTTAAAAATGTAAATTATATATTGTATGATTAAATAAATGGAATAATAATAATACACACGAAGTGTAATTAATATGTGTATTAATGTAAATGATATCAAAGTAGAATAAATTATGTTCCTTGTTAAAATAAATAAACACACACACAGACACACACAATAATTTAATACTTACAAGGAAAAGGTTCCAGCCTTAGAATACTTATGTAAAAGTAAATAAAGATATTTTGATCGTATAAAATATTACAAAAAATTATTATAATTATTATAAAGATTTTTTAAAATATTTTACGGTAAAAAACGGTAAAAAAGAAATGTGCTAATGTTTTTCAAATAACGAAACTTTTAATTTCGTTATTTGAATACCACTAGCACGTGTTAGTTTATTTCCGAAAAGACAATCAATAAAAAAAAGTCATAGGTAAATTCATAAAAAAATATATAAGACAACTCCAAGGTCAAGGTCTATGTTCCGCGCCGCCAACACCGCGCGCCGCTCGCCAGCGCCATCTGTTGCAATGCATACGTTAATTACCGGGGTGTGTGCGGTTTGCGGGGAGCGTGGGCTTGTTTTTAGAAATTATTGTTGAACAATTCGTCGCCTTAAATGAAAAACAATTTAAAACATGCATTAAGCGCACACTATGCAGTCAAGCATACTATAAATTAGAGGATTATATTATAGATAAAAATGCATGGTTGGGTGCTGGTCCTGCTCCACAGCCACCTAGTCTCACAAATTAGGGATGTTTGGAAGGGAAATATGCTAAATAGTCCTTAAATTGACATAAATTACTAATACTGTTATACCTATTTTTGTATTTTAGATTAAAACTTTAGTTTTATATAATTTAAAAGCATTATTTCCAAAATTAGAAATTTTAATCATTGGAAGATTAAAATGTTTGTTATCCCCTTAATTTTTGACATGATTATTTAAGATCGTTATTGTTATTATATTTATAGGTACCTAAATAAATTTCACCCATGTATATTATTCATTTACAATACAAAACTCTGGTTTGTGTAATTTAGATGCATATTTGAATTTTTGTAAATGTGAGTACGATGCAGTGATTTATTACGATAGTTCTCTACTGACACAAATAGACATGGCGGTTAGGAGCATTGTCATGCTCGCTCAAAAAGTCTCGCTGATGGTGGCGAGTGCGTTGGATCATTCGGTTCCCTTCAAAATGGTTGAGCTAAATGGTGCTGATGCCACGCGTCATGCTCGTGAACGGGCGCTGTCAGTTGAGATGGGTCATCTCTTAACTGCCATGACTTTTTACTTTTTATTTTTTAATTTTGTATTTGTTTATTATTTTTGTTACATACACATTGTTTTCACATGTAGAAGCAACAAAAAGAAAATGTAACCAAGATTTTGTAAAATATGTTTTTTTTAAAAGAGTGTCCGTGGAGTTTCTTGCCTGTTCTTCTCCATAGAGATCTACGTTTTGGAACAGGCAATTAGCGTCACTTTTCTTTTCTGACTAACCGACAGACTCTTTGACAATTCATAAGTACCTGTAAATGGTCTAAGTGAAATAAATGCTTTGAATTTTGAATTTTGAGTTTGACAGTCATGGGGTGGTGACATCAATATATTCCAGCCGAAGGACTCCTTAAGCAAAGTAAGCAGCCTTTTTATCCTAGCCTTAAATCTTCGAAGGAGCATATATATTATGACTACAACTTTGCTGCTGCTTTGTCAAGCTATGCATCCATCCTTAGATAAAATGGCAAACTGAGTGACTGACTGTTGATATATTAACGCACCGCCCAAGTCGCTGGTCTTAGAGGCATGAATCTTGGTGGGTTTGTTCTTTGTGAAAAGGTATCCACAAAGAAGGTTTTTTTTTAATTACAAGAGTAAAATATAATAAAAGTTCGACAAGAAGTCGCGGATAAAAGCTAAGCTAAACAAAACATAAATGTATGATTGTGGTTAGCTTATAACCTAATCTGACACATAACAACAACGATCAACTAAGCATAATACTCACCTGATCAGAGCATAATTTAATTTGATTAGTTAGTGTCAAGCCAATATAGCAGGACGCATGACTAAGTGATAACCACCCCTTATCTGAAGATGGTTTAAGGGCATGAGAGCATAAGGACATCTAGCGTCTCAAACACATCATCATAATTAAAATCGAATACGTTATGACTAAATTCGAAACAACTATGCATCATTTATGTTAACTATATTGTTAACTATAGACATAGCTAAATAAATGTGCAGTCCCTACTCCAATGTTTCCGTGAGGATATTTTCACGGCAATTTAATAATTCCAGCCTATTACTGTTCTACTGCAGGACAAACGCCTCTTCCCATACAGAGAAAGTACGAGCATCGATCACCACGCTTCCTCAAGGTGGATTGGCAATTTCGAACTTATAATAATTATAAGTTCAGGATCCCTCACGATGTTTTTTTTCTCCGATGTCTGTGATATCCAAGACAGGCTAATTATAGAAGGTTCATATGAATTGAAAAAGTCACGTTGATGTTTGCCCGGATTCGAACCACGAATTCCAACCTCTTGAATGGGAGGTGGGTGCCTTAACTTATTAAGGACAAGCTTTTGCCCGCGACCTCGTCCGCGTGGACTAATAGTTCCCGTTCCCGCGGGATTATCGGGATGAAAACTATTCTATGTCCTTTCTCGGGTCCCAGACTATATCTGTACCAAATTTCATTCAAATCGGTTCAGTGGTTTAGACGTGAAGAAAAGACAGACAGACAGAGTTACTTTCGCATTTATAATATTAGTATGGATAAGTTCAGGATTCCTCACAGTTTTTTCCTTCACCGATTACTGTGATGTCCAAGATAAACTTTAAAATGTACATAATAATATGAATTAGAAAGGGCACGTTGGTACTTGCCCGGATTCGAACCGACAATTTCTTGAATGGACCTCTCATTCAAGAAATTAACCGCGCCTTAACTTATAAAGGATTAAAGACAAGTGTACTCTCACAAGTCTCAAAATCTTCAAACAGTTTTTTTTAACGAACTAAACCAACACCTCGGTTCACAGTACAACAAGCCCGTACCTCGCGAGTTGGCTGCTTGTTCCCAAATTAACATATGCACATAATTTGCGATATTACTGGGTAAGTGGCGGATGGTAATATTGAGCAATAAATAACAACTAACGGGGCTACGTCGGAGTTACCAGCGCTTGAAGTTTTAAAAGTTAAAGATTTAGGTCGACTTTTGTTGTTAGTCAGTTGGGGATTATGATGGAAACGAACGGTGATTTAATATAACACTGGTTTCTTTTACTAAAGATTGTCTGCGTGAAAATGTTTGTCTAAACATTCGTATAGTATATAATTTATACTTACGGTAACTTGCCAATAAGTAATCAAACAATGTATTTAGGTGTACAACATACGAAAAAAATATCAGCTGTTTCATACATTATGGTTGGAAGGGCATTAAACTTTGTTAGAAACAGCTGATTTTTTATGCGATTTCAGAGTTGGTTCCGTAATAAAAGTTGTTTGTTTTCATGGGTAGAATCATCTCCTAGCGGGTTGTGCAGGACCAAAAATACACCTAATCAAAGCTAGCTTATCTCAAATATCCATCGTTAGTAACCTAATCTACCGATACATAGGTTCTTGGAAAAAGCCATTGATAATAGTGTTATGTTTTTTTGTTTATTAATGGCCCAGTACTTCCAAAGATTATCCTCTAGCATTAAATGAAACGAGCGAACTTTAAATCAGTGAGTAGTAGTATACAAGTAGGTTAAACGATTAAACCACTAATTCTGAAGATTTTTTGTGTGGTGGTAGCTTAAACCCTAAGAAATGATTAAGGCGGCTTTTTAATCTAAGACTTCATACATCCCATTGTATATTATTAGTCTGCAGTAGGTTCTGTAACCATCAAAACGAGAATGGAAATCAATAAAGTCGTAGCACGTAGCATCAACGTCTACGAATTTACCGCGTAGCGCGTAGGCACTCAATCAGCGATTTGCTACGCGCTAGCTTCCAGTTTACATCTCTATAGAAGATAACATAAACCGAAAAGTTACGAAGAAAAATTCTTTCTTACAAAAAGTAACATCTTTTGAAAGCAACTACTTCCTTTTAAAATAAAGATATTATTTATCTCTTTTTGGGAAATGGTATCACAAAAAACGTAACTGTAGAAACGTTTTGCACTATAAAGTTTTGAAGTCTTTATTCAACTTTACTTTTTGGTTATTAGGAACTGGACTAGCTGTCTGGTTTGTGTTTTTTGAATTCCTCTCTATAAACAAGTTGTTTTTTTTTGTTTTAAAATCATAGGGTCACTTTGCTTCAACATTCTGACTAACCGACCTACTCCTTGAAAAGTCATATGTGTTTAAAATAAATTACTGTAACTTTGAATTCTGCTGCCCCACATCTGACAAAACATCTACCGCCTAAAACTTGAACTATGACTGACACTCCACATACAGATATAAGAGTTTGACGGGACATTAACATTAATACAAAATCCTGACTAAAACCGTCGGGCAGTAGCCCACCAGACACAACACCCGTCTGGTCGGAGGATCCTTCCTTTTCAATGGAGGATGACTTTTACACTCTTCCCTTTATTCTTCTAAACATACATTTCATAAAATTTTATGATCATACCTGTCACCTGCGGTTTCACCCGCAGTTTTCGTTACTGCTCCGCTCCCGTGGGTCGTAGCGTGATGGTATATAGCCTATAGCATTCCTCGATAAATGGGCTATCTAACACTGAAAGAATTTTTTTAATTGGACCAGTAGTTTCAGAGATTACCCCCTACATACAAACTTACAAACCTACAAACTTACAAATTTTACCTCTTAATAATATTAGTATAGAAGTATAGATAAATAAATGCAATGACATAATAACCATTTCAGATTCATACTAAACAAAAATAAGGTTATACAAAAAGTAGTTCAATCTCAAACTTCCGCACTGAAATAAAATTTAAATTAACATTTCCTGCAATTCATATTGCAACTCTCAACTTCGCGGGAAATTGTGTGTTCTGGCAACACTGTCCATGTTTATTGCTGCAAACGTTCGCTCCCGGGGCTGCCCCAAATTAGAGCGTACTGTGATCTACCCACTTACACACGAGTACGGTGGTGTTTGGTACATACTGCACATAATTATTGCATACCCTTCTGAGCATTTTCAATTTGAGGAAATTTTGCACTTTATTTGGTTTTTGGATTGGTACAAGATTTTGTTGAGCATTGCTGGATAGGGCTTCATTTTCTTTGTGATATAATCGGTCATCATCTTTGTTATCATCAGCATCATATCAGTCTATCACCGTTCACTGAAAGCCGAAATCTTTCTTTTAATCCTTCGAACTAGACTCGTTTTGATTGTTTTTGACGTTCTAAAGTGCTTTTTAAATGATCTAAAAGAAATAAATGATTTGAGTTTGAACACAAGTGATTCGAGACACAATAGAAAGACATAACCGCGCGACAGCCGGCTGTCGCTTGGTCGTCGAAAGATAAAGAGCGTTTCTCTCAAATTCCATATTTACCATCTTAACATTCGGCGGTCATCCACTACGTGTTTTTGATGGGTTCACTTACCACAGACGACAATATGGATCTAGTTTTCAGCGGAAATATATCCGTACCGTTACGATTTAGGGGCCTTCAAGAAAAGACCCTGCACTTTGTTTGGGTTAGAGTGTTTGTAGGTGGCGGTGTTTATCTTGGTGACCAGTTTATTCGTTTGCTGCTTCTCGTATAAAAAAGTCAACCATTCCGCTGATATCAAAGTAGGCCAGTCATTTTTACAGACGGACAAAAAATAGGAGAAGCAGATATGTGTTTGAGTGGAGACCAAATATAGGCAAACATAATGTGAGACGTCCTTCTATACGGTAAACATGCGATTTAAAGATGGCGGCACGTCATTTCGATAAACAATTTCAACTACAATATTATCGAAGCAAATGCTATCACTATTTGTATTGACACGCTATTAATTAATTTGATAAATGTTTGTTATTAGAAATCCATCATTGAATTCGGTTCAAGCATAAGTTTAGGTGGTTGTCAAACTTGGTATTTTCAATAACGAAGTATTATAGCGGCTTTCGCAGGCTTGACAGTTTTGTCACATCAATTTCGCGTTGAGTTACCCAAGGAAGGTCTTAAAAAGTTATTTATGAGTTTATTTGTCCTTTTTATGCCATTGTACGGCAAGCAAAAACAATTAGGGAGAACCAGTTGTAGGTTTAGAATAAAGCAAGTACCAATGTGACTTTTTCAATTCCTATGTACTTTCAAACTTTATCTAAAACGAAGCACGTAAAGCCGCTAGTCCCGGCAGTCGTTTGTAGGTATTTGACAGTCATTACTGTTAGCAAGAAGCCACAAGAGCTTAAAATCAATCTAATTAAGGGATACTTCGTAAATAGGTTGTGGAGGTCTAATAGGCAGTGGCTCCATGTAAAACACTGGTATTTTGCTTAAATCCGGTTAGACTAGAAGCCTAAAATAGTTGGGGAAAGGCCAGCGAGTTGATGATGGATTGCAGGCAAAACTGACATGCTCCATGACGGCAAATGCTCGAATGAAATGTGCGAACGATGATAGATGTATAGATAGGGTGTAATTTATTTATAACTAGCTGTCCCCCGCGGTTTCACCCGCGTTATATCAGATTTTTGGTTACTAAAAAAAGAAGATTAAAAGTATTCTATGTCTGTCCTCTGGTCTTAAGCTACGTACCCCACCAATTTTTAGCCAAATCGGTTCTGCCGTTCTTGAGTTATAAAATGGGTAACTAACACGACTTTCTTTTATATATAAAGATAATGAGTTTAGATTTAATATAAGTTATACAAGTATTTTTTACAGTTGTTGGTAACTATAGTACAAGCTCTGCTTACTTTGGGATCAGATGTGTGTGAGGTTGACCTAGGACAGCTTTTTATAGATCAACTGATGTTTTTTTTTAAAGATTTCAGGTGGTCCTACAGCACCGTGTTTTCGTAGTTTCATTAATAGTTGTATTTGTAAACTATGTAGTTTCTTCATTTGTTTATGTATGGCCTAAATAAATTTGGACCGAGTATGGTTGTTCGTATATGTGAGCTGTTTATAAACGCACCCACGACACAGGAGTAATTCTTATTTTTTTTTTTGTTATTTATTTATTTGGATAACTATCTATTATTTACACCGTAACTTTAGTAACAATAATATTTAACTTTTTCTACATACAGTGCAACCACTTTTTATAGGCTAACACAACATGCACTTAATTAGACATAAGGCAAACAAGGTGAAATTATTAGGCTATTTAAAAATAAACTTAAGATAACGTTAGATTATAAAAACGTTACGCTAAATATAAAAAAGTAGCCAAATAAGTGTATAACATAAGTGGTTAATGTTTATATTAAATTATAATCCCACCAAACACATTTCATGTTAAATGTCGCCAAGACAACCACATTAAGGTTTGTCCTGTGAAAAATATATCAGATCTCATGTAGAGCCAAGCTTCTGAATCTACACGACCTAAATATACCGACCCTAACTTCACAAATTCTACATATCAGTAAAACTGCATGGCTTCGCCGTTTCGCTACCGTGCGTCGTTGAGAAGAAGGTGATGCGAATATTTAGTTTCCGAAATAAGTAACGAAACAGCCAAGCCATACATTTTTACTGATATGTAGAATTTGTGAAGTTAAGGTCGGTATATTTAGGTCGTGTAGATTCAGAAGCTTGGCTCTACATAAGATCTGATATATTTTTCACAGGACAAACCTTAATGTGGTTGTCTTGGCGACATTTAACATGAAATGTGTTTGGTGGGATTTCAGTTCTTTTTGTAAGTTGCAAGGCAGTCTTTTTGGTGTTTATTTTTTTCTTCTTTTTTTGGGGTGTATTTCTTGTACATTAGCAGTGCCGGTTTTCATAGCCCATTCTCTGTCTTTGCATTTTTACTTAGATGATTTACTTGTTTCCTCACAAAACTTCCAACCCCGCATTTTAGGGGATGGAGGGCGAAAGTTATAAGTTTATGAATTTTTTTGTTGGTTGTATACTAAACTCAGACTACATACAAAATTTCAGCATTCTAGCACTTCAGGAAGTAGCCAAACATTTTGATGATCATCAGTGTGTCAGTGTGTCAGTGAGTCAGTGACGAAATTGGGGTAATTTAGATATCAATAAAATCTAAAGTATTAAAGCTATTCAATTGAGACTTTGTATGTTTAATGAGTCTATTATTGACATCACATCTTGTGAATATGAACTGTCTGGTACATCGGAAACCAACTCTATGAGGGTTCAAAAAAACGGCGAAACACTTCGAGAAAAGGTAGGTAGTGCCCCTGCGCTTCGCTTGCTTGTCTTGGCCGGGGGCACGACCGTGCCCCCCGATTAAACGTGAAAATATAACACAAGCGTGTCTCAATGTTAAGTTCCCGGTGCATTTGGCATAAGCGTGTTAAGGTTTCCTTTGCAAAGAGGTTAATAACATGCATAGCAGAAATGAGAGCATACACGAATGCACTAAGGTAGGTCCAAAGCACACATTAACAATATATAATGAATTCCGCGATAGTTTAGTGGCTAAAGCTCCTCTCATGTGAGGTTTAAAATACTGGGTGATAAAAAAATACCAATGTGACTTCTTCTTACATAACCTTTCAACGACTAACCAACAGCCGGCTGTCGGGCTGCTATTGTCTTTATATTGTGTCTCAAATCACGTGTGGATTGTGAGGATTAAAGTTTATCTTACACTTTACATACGTCTTGGACATCAGAAGAAAAACATGACGAAACGTGACTGTCAGAAAGCACCAAACCACCTCCTGCATGCGAGGTGATTAATGCTCGTGCCTTCTCTATATAAGAAGAGGTCTCTGCCCTTCAGTGGGACAGTAATAGCCTGATACGTGTAACAAGAAAAGCCCGTAAAAAAAGAACTAAAACAGTTTACAAGTTTCTTCATTATTTTCACATCCGGCAACATTATCAATTTTAAACTGAAGAGCTCATACAAACGCTAATGCCGCCCCCAAGTTGAGCACTTCATACTTTTAGATCAGTTGCAACCCAATTCTGGGCAAGATGGCGGCGTGTTCGTTAAAAAACGATAAATAACTCGGTAAACATTGAACTTTTTAGGGTACCGTTGGACAATAGGGAATCCTTTGTAATTTGTCGTAATGTTTGTGAGTAGGTCTAGATCATCATTATTATGTTGTCCAACATTGGAATTTCTCAAGTATCGTGATTATGTTTATAAACAGTCAGACTCGTGACAAATACCTATAGCACATACAAATATTCCTAAGTTATGTAATATATTTATAATTTCCTTGTTTTGCCTCTGGAATGGCAACGCATTCCTTTGTTTGCAAGGCTTTCTTTGACTGACATTCTTATTTAAAAAATATCAATAACTGTCTCCAACCGTTTCACCCGCGTAGGTAGTAGTAGCGTAATTTTACAAAATCTGCCGATAAATAGACTAACAAACATAAAAAATGGACCAGTAATTCCTGAGATTAGCGCGTTTAACCTAGCAAACAAACTTTTCAGCTTTATAATATTAATTTAGATCTGTGTCCCATTGCAAAGAAAAGGCCTCCCTTTCTTCCTTTCACTTATCTTAATATATATATATATAACTCAAACGTGACTGACTGACATAGTGATCTATCAACGCATAGCCTAAACCACTGGACGGATCAGGCTAAAATTTGGCATGCAGGTAGATGTTATGACGTAGGCATCTGCTAAGAAAGTATTTTTTGAAATTCCAACCCTATTCACGCGGGCGAAACCAAGAGCGAAAGGTAGTACCTATATAATATTCTTTGAAGCCAATACCTAACATAAATTATCTAATCTAGTTAGTCCCGTCATCTGTGGAACTAATGTTCCAATTTTTTTTGTCTAGTGCCGTAGGTTATAAAATGCGCTTACAGAAGGTCGTTTTATATGTTACCTATATTAAAAATACGGACTCTCCACACCACACCCAACGTACACCTGACAGATTTTTATCAAACTAAAGTTGCGGCCACAAAAAAGGCGATAAAACTTTTCCAATACTAATAAAAGTTGTTGAACAAGGCACGCGCCGCGGCTGCGCCTACAGTTCTGTTTACACTTAGCAGGAGATTTACTCGAGATTCATATTATGTTGTGAGTAAGGCATAAATGTGTGCTTGTGAAAGTTTAGCTTGTTTCTCGTAAGTACAACAATATCGTTATTGTTAACTGTCTTGTGTTTAGGGGTAGGCATTTTTATGAGAGACTAACTTTTAAAAGAAAAGAAAGAAAAATGGTTATTTGACAGTCTTGATCTAATTTTTTTATTCTATCAAGATACCTAAATCAATTGAGGAAATGTTTAGTTGACACAGTTATTACTGACAGTGTCAATAATTTAAAAAAGTTTTTTTTGTTACCTAATTTTTGTCCAAGATTAATTAATTGAGCCCAAACAAGAGTTCTGTAAGCCGGTGAAAAGTTTCTTTGTCTGTCTTCTAGTTTTCTACCACAGACAAAAACATCTTCTCATTTGAAGAAGGTACGAGCATTAACCATCATTAGTTCAGCAGGCTATATTAATTGTAAGTCCAAAATTACTTCAAATATTTTTCGTTCATCAATGTTCGTGAGAGAAAATACAAATAAATTCTAGGATCGAACCCGTAACCGCTTACCGTGAGAAAAGGGGCGACGATTGGATACCACAATATGTATGTAAAGTTTTCTTCTATTTGGCCAAATCAACGACATTTCACACAGTATGAACATATCAAATCAACGAAACATATTTGCCATTATATGTCACATATTTCACAGTTAGTCACAAAATAGACAGCCCAACAATACAAACCAAACAATGGCGACACAATCGCAGAGCAGATACAATTAATCTAACATGCATGATGTACCACAGAGTGTACTAAGAGTTCAGCAAACACCACTGACGCCTCAATATGAACAAAGTATTCTTATTTTATTTGTAGAGAAAAAAAAAGTTCCATGACAAAGTTTAACAAAATAATAATAATATTTACTTAGAACTATAATTATTTATACATAATCTAACTCACACCATATTCCACAATTTCACAAAAAAATAAACCACTGTGAACATCATAATGACATCATATTGGAGTTCTCAAAAGAAAAAAGTAAAGATATTATAAAAATGTTCAACTCCACAATTGTAAACATACTCGTATTAGCAGTTTTGGTTGATGTATAATATTTTTTAATTAGAATCTGTTCAATTGTTTTGCCGCGAAAGCGTAGCAGACAGAGTGTGTGACAAACTTAATTTCGCCTTAACTTTTCAACGGCTGTCGGGCTGCTATTGTCTTTCTATTGTCTCGAATCACGTGTGTTCGAAGATTTAAATGGGCGAATTTTGTCCTCTCCACAAACCTTCTATGATCCGCAACCACCCCTAACAAACATGGTGTATGGCTCACTCCCCACAACGTATAACTATTCGTCAATTATGATTACCGACGTATAGATGCAAATGATGCCAGCAAATTGCTCGAATCGAATTGCGTCCGAATTATCATTCATGTACGCTCGGCCGTAAATCAGCTGTCGGGAGACAAAACTGTTTAGCAGTTCATGCCATGTTACTGGCTATTTATGATTGACATTGTTGATTAAGTGGTCCATTGGTTACGTGATTACAAGTGGACCTGCTTAGGGGTCTTGGTTTTCGGGAGAAATGTGATTGGATTGGTGTTATTCGACGTGGGAAGTTGATGGTTTAATGCACTTGTGGGCCTGTAGCTCGTCTCATTCTAGTCGTATTTGAGTACCATTTTATCTAACTACTTTTGACGGGGCCTTAGCCAATGTTAAAAAGAATAATTTAGGTTACTAAAATTTTGGAAAGAGGTCAAAAAAATAATAAAACTTTTACGCATGATCTAACTTAACGTTGAAGAAAGTGAAAGGTACTGCTACTTAAATATATAATTACGGAATTGCACTCGCAGGTGTCCTAGAGGTCAATTGTTGGTTAAACAATAGAGGAGAAGAGCAAACACGTGTCGAGTATGTTTTGGGTGACAAGTTGCATACACTGTTATAAGCACACTCGGTAACATATTATTTGTTTTATTTTGTTATTTACCTACATTGTTTTCATATATAGAAGCACCAAAAATAATGTAACCAAGTTTTTGTAAGACATGAAGTTTTGAAAAGAGTCTCCGTCTAGTTTCTTGCATGTTCTTCTCCATAGAGATCTTCTTACGTTATAGAACAAACAAGTAGCGTCTTCTTTCTGACTAACCGACCGACTCTTTGACAATAGGCGAGACGACAAAAAAAAGTAATTAGTCCGTCAGTTAGATAATCAAAAAATTTGGGACACGTATTTTTTCTTATTTCTCGTAAACAGAAAATGACGACAATACAGTGCGTTGAAGTTTCGTTGAACGTCACACCTTTGTATAATTTTTACTGAGAAGTGACGTCACAAGCCCCCTCTCCGGAACATTGATACTCTTTATCTTTGTATTTTGTTATTAATTTGATCAAGCAAAAAATATGTGTCCAGTATTTTTGGACTGTCTAACAGACGGACTAAACAGAATGTCATTCTTTTGATGTAGTCAACATCCCTATTCAAAAGTGCCTGTAAATGGTCTAAGTGAAATAAATGCCTTTGACTTTATTCAAATTCTGCCTTCACGATAAACAGAAAACACCGTCGATCTTTCACCTGAACATAAACCCTGAAAATCACAACAAATAATTAAAAGAATCGCATTCTTGATTCAGGAGATCAGGTTCCCAACATAATCAATGAACACGATCTCTCGAAAAAATACAAAACAGATCGGGCTTTTATATTAACCGGCCATCCAATAACCATTGTGCACTCTAGGGCTGCCAACATGGGCCATTTTATACAGTACTTGGTTCTACCCGCAGCTATGTCTGCATCTCTAGATATGTGTCAAAGTCGTCGTCGTGTCGTCGGTAGCAACGACGGAGGCAGCGACGGGCCTCTCGCCCCGGACTAAGACCCAGGCGAAGACGTCGAGAGTCGCAAGACGACTACCGGCCACCGTAGGCGCGGTTCTGCGGATGGCAAGCGATGGGTAGCTCGCCGCCCGGCTAGGACCAGGATCGCGTAGACGGCGCGTTTTGTTCCACGCGCGCCTCAAAGAGAAGGAGTCAGCACAGGAAGGGGCCCAACAGGGCCAACGCCTGCCGGGGTTGCGGAATGTTTATAATAGTTACCGTGACCCTGGAACATAAAGGGCAATCGAAGGAACATGAGTGGGTTTTAGTCAGTAAGAGTCTGACACGCCCTCCCGTCGCACCCAGGACGGGAGCAGTCATTGGATGATTTCCCAATCACCAAAAAAAAAAAAAAAACCTTATTTATTCTTTTTTTTTTATTCTTGAATAGTAACTATTACAGAAAGAAAGAAAAATCTTTTTTCGTAGCAGATTACATTCATCATCACTTCATTATCGTAACGACTTGTAGCACTGTATGGAAATCGATGAAAATAGCAGTTTTGATGTTTAGTAGCATATCTTGCATCCAGTCAATGGTTGTCAAGCGCTCCCGACTCGTGGTAGCAAGAGGAACCGTGGTGTTTTAGCTGGTAAGAGTCCGACATAAGCTTAATACGACATAACCCTTCGTTTTGCTCAAACGGAGGATATCCATTAGGATATTCCAACGAAAAGAAGGGGTCTCGCGTCTCAAACGGGTAAAACATTTATATGATCTCTTCGATGCCGTCTGACTGACACTTGACGCTTGACCCTGTTCTTTAAAAACGCGTAGAGTCAATAAGTCGAAATAAATATCAAATATTAATACTTTTTTTATATGTATAATAGTCTGCAACTCCTTGGATCTGTGCTACAAATAAAGTTCTAAGTCAATGCAATCAAAAGTTACCGTTGTTTATGCCGCATATTAGCCGTTGACCTAGTATCATGAAACTTGGCAATGTCTTATGGCACAATAAGGAAACGATTCATCAACGTACCGATCCGGTAACGTACGACGTAAATAATAATATGTAGTTACAACACAATATCCAAATATATGTAATGTATACATCCATACTAATATTATAAATGGGAAAGTGTGTCTATCTGTCTGTATGTTTGTTTTTCTTTCACGGCAAAACGGAGCGTCGAATTGACGTGATTTTTTAAGTGGAGATAGTTGAAGGGATGGAGAGTAACATAGGCTACTTTTTGTCTCTTTCTAACGCGAGTGAAGCCGCGGGCAAAAGCTAGTTGTCTATATATGTAATGGCACATGTAATGGCGGTCAGGCATGTAATGCCTGACCGGCTGATTATTAATATATTATTGCACAGCTAAACTGCTGACTTATGTACATGACACTTGGAGAGGGTGCTTTTTGTAAAGAGTAGATAACCACTAAGAGACAATATTTGGAATTTTAACCCCTAAAGGAATAAAATAGTGGATGGAAGTTCAAAATTCGCCTGGGCGAAGCCGCGGGTGAAAGTTAGCATTTATAAAGTGCCACTAAAAACTATTGAACGGATTTGTTTGCCGTTTTCATTAACAGGCACAGTGATTAATGTGGAAGGTTTCTGTGTATTATCAATGCATGCATCTATACTAATATTATAAATGGGAAAGTGTGTCTGTCTGTCTGTCTGTCTGTCTGTTTGTCTTTCTTTCACGGCAAAACGGAGCGACGGATTGACGTGATTTTTTAAGTGGAGATAGTTGAAGGGATGGAGAGTAACATAGGCTACTTTTTGTCTCTTTCTAACGCGAGCGAAGCCGCGGGCAGAAGCTAGTATTATAATAGAGGAAAGCCTCAAAAAATTGTAAGACCCGTAAAAAGCCAGAGTGGGTCGCTATTAATGCGAAAGTAACTCGGTCCGTGTATCCGTTACGCTATCACGGCTGAACCACTGAACCGATATTGATAAAATTAGTCCGAATGGACCTCTGACGATTAGCACTACTTTTTATCTGACTTCAGCTTCGATTTCATATTAATGCGAGTTAACTAACTTTCACACGAAAAAAGACTTAAGCAGAACGTAATAAATAACATTTCAGAGAAATCATCCAACATACGCAAATATTAGCCGTACCTCTTTAGATGAAAGTAATAAAATCGTTATCAAACAAAATATACAAAAAAATACAAATGAAAATAACCTTTGACCCTATTTCATAGGAAATATCCTTAAAAATAACTATTGTGTGGGGTCTTAACCCTTTCTCGGAACCCCGATATTTAATATTTTTACCCACATTCCACTGTATTGGAAATTAAGAAAAATAGATATTATGAAGTTTTTTCATGGTTTGTTATTAATATGAAGTATAACAATGAATTTGTCGGTATTATTTTGTTGTTTGTTATCCTCATATTATAATGGCGTATCTATGTTTCTTTTTTTAAGCTAAACCACAGAATTGAACGTATTTTGATGGACCTCTTAGATGGACATGGCGTACTAGTCACGTCAAATTTGGCCCCACCTTATCGGAGATTAGCTTAAGACTTCTCATTTCTTAATAAAAAAAATAGCAATTTTACTAATAATATGCATAAAATTAGTTCTCCATGTGTTTCAAGGTGATGCCATCCAAGCTTGGTGGTTAGTGTCCAGAGTGAGGAACCTCCTCACAATACGTGCCGTACTTAAGACAACCGCCTCTTGTATCTATTTCGTGGAACAACTTACACATGGCCGCCTAATCCCAAACTGTACACTGATATCCAGACCACTGATATACATTCAAATATAAACACAAACATTTTATAAATAAACTAGCTGGCCCGTGCCCACTTCGTTGGGCGCCAAACATTTTAACTTAAAACTCGAAAACATGCGCTTTCCTAGACATACGATTGAGCTAGATCGATTTCTCGTCCCCGAAAACCCCCACATATCAAATTTCTGCGAAATCGTTAGGGTCGTTTCCGAGATCACATGCTTTTTCGAGCAACTAGCGCCATCTGCCGGGCTGATTTGTGAATCTAAACCATCCAGGGCGCCACTCAAACGCATACAGTAAAATTCATTCAAATCGGTCAAGCCGTTTAGGAGGAGTTCAATGACATACACACGCACAGCAGAATTATATATATAAAGATTGTATCCGAACACAGAACAAACAAACATGCTCATCACACACAGTGCCACTTTTTGACTGCGTATAACCTGTCTCATCACACAAATATTTGTCTTGAGTTAGAACCTAACCTACCACCTCCGGGTAATTCAGAGTCACTAGACCACAGGCCCGGCAGAAATTGTGAGAAATTGATAATTAGTACGTACTATATTTCCTCCATCCTTCACCCACCGCCATCATTTGTACGACCATATCCTGAAGGACATCCTTAATAAGGCAATATCTCACCATATAATCACATTAATCCACGACAACCCTACGCAAGGCTTATCGAATATTTCATAGGCTTTTTATATACCGCGGACAATAGCCCAGCCCGCCTTATTTCGCTTTAGTCTGTCTGTTCACAAAGCCTGTACGTACAATGCTTACGTTCTCAAGTATTTTCACAGCCCACTCATAAAAGAATAGTAAGATTTAAAAACGTACTTCACAGGAGGTAAATACGGAGAGAATAAACGTCTTGAATTTATTTTTAGTGTTTGTTACAGAGGGTTTTGTTATGTGAGATAGTGTTTGGTTTGGGTTATGTAGAAGTACATAAGATTTGGGCTTTAAAGATGGTACACCAACTTCTCTATAGTCAGTAGATATTCAACTAAATCTGGTTAGACTGGGAGCTGATCTAAATATAATTAGATTCAATAATATGTAAGTATTTACAAATTGTATGTACAAATCATTATAATATTAAATTATGAATATCATTTAGCCGCAACTATAGCGACCGTTGGGTAAAGGTATCTACGTAGTGGGTGCCAAAAGATGGACGTCGTCGCCGAGGCTGGTCCAGGAAATGATGGCGCGAGGACTTTGACGCATACCGCGAGAGTTGGTTCGAGGCTGTCAGGGGTAAGGAAATCTGGAAGGAGTGGGGGGAGGCCTTTGCCCAGCAGTGGGACAGCACAGGCTAGAAGCAGAAAAAAAGTATGTACATCAGTTAACTGATTACCCTTTAACTAAGAGCTTATTCTAACCACCTCTACTTAATTTGGGATGAAATAGCTGTAAGTTGTCCCAAGATATTTATTTTCTTTATATAGATGTGTATCATTTTAACCTTTCAACGATCAAGCGTCAGCCGGCTATCGGGCTGCTGTTGTCTTTCTATTGTGTCTCGAATTACGTGTGTTCGAATGTTTATTTGGCAAAAGGCTTTAGTTGACAAAATAGTTCGGTGACATGACAATCATCATCATCTCCCTAGCCTTTTCCCAATCGTGTTGGGGTCGGCTGCCAGCCTAACCGGATTCAGCTGGATACCGGTGTTTTACGTGGAGCGACTGCCTATCTGACCTCCACAACCCAGTAACTGGGCGACACGATACCTCTTGGTTAGACTGGTCAGAGTTTCTGGCTAACCAGTAACGACTGTCAAAGTTCTTCGAATGACAACCGGGACCAACGGCTTTACGTGCTTTCCGAGGCACAGGATGTCAGTGGTGTCAAAGATAAACTTTAGAAAGTACATATGAATTAAAAAAGCCACATTAGTACTTGCCCGGAGTCGAACCCACAACCTCTTACACGAGAGGCGGGTGCCATATCCACTGGGCCATCACGACAACCCTTCGGTGACATGACAGTGACATAGCATATATTATTTGTATACTACATTCACTCAATTTCCATCATCCCCTAACAAACAATTAAATAGAGACTGTTGAACGTATCCCCACAAGCAGTTTGCGTCATCCTTCAACAAATTAGGTTGATACGTTAAGTAGTTGGCAAGCTATCATTACGTATGCCTTGTAGCGATCTTAAACTCAGTTCTTAATTACCATGTCGGGTCCAAGTGGTCCCAATGCACCCGTTGACCCGTTTGTACCCTTATGGGTATATTTTTGTTGTTGTTGTTTATTGTTAAGGAAGTTTGAGGCTAGTCTGATTTTATTGAGTTGCAATAGTGGTTAGTGATGTGTAGTTTTTTACACAGTAAGAAATTTTATTGAATGAGAAATATCCGCGACGGGATTACGTATCTTGCAGAAGCCGAGCGATCGCAATAATTGCGCAATAATTGCTTCTCAAACGTCAATTCGTATTACGTATCAGCAATAACAATTCGATAGCAATCTAGCGATAGTGCTGCCTCTGTGGAGCAATCGGTTAGCTAAAATATGCATTTTTTGTTTGGTGGTTTCGTATTACGTATGGTTTTTAAGAGCAAAGTTAAGTTTCTTTCTAAAGGTGATATTTAATAAGTTCCAGCGATTGCTACTTTATCATCGTCGTAGCAATAAATGCATTAGAACAAGCAGCGAGCGATTAGCAATCGATTCATACATAATACGATTTTTTTTTGACGTTAAGCGATTAATCGCGCAATGATCGCGCGATCACTGCGCAATTATTGCTGATTGCTGTTTCATAGGTAATAGCCAGCCGGTTTGTATATTGATTTAGATTAAAAACTTGACAAATGTCAATACTTAGTACTAAATGTTATGTAATGGGATAAGTCCACCATGCAACTCTCATAACGTAACGCCTTTGTAATATTGGTGTAAACTGCTATAAGATTGATGGATATTTAATCCCACAATCTTTGCGATATAATGTAATATTCAGGGAAATAAGTCATAACTTTGAATACTTACTTTGCTCTAGAGTTGATGTAAGCCCCATTGTAACTCTTCGTATTTTGGGCAAACGCTTTTTTGAGAAAATTATCTTCGGGAAACCGTTCAATCGGACAACGAAATATGAAGCTATCGTAACAAACTCAGGCGAGATAAACATAAAGTAGGTATACATTTATCTCGGACTAAGAGTTCGTCACGACTTAGCATGTACTTAGCCATTCTCCAAAGCACTTACCAAGTAAGGTTTATTTATCTGAAACTTAGAAATCATACGTACATAAGATTAGCAAGACGATACTAATTTAAGCAAGAAACACCGTGTTTACATGTAATATAGAATTCATGGGTCCTCCCACTACCACAATCCGTATACTAAAGCTTTGAATGTTTAAGAGGATGTATTTCGACCCATTCATACACACAACACGGATACACAGATACATTCATACGAATATAATGTCCGTATTGTCTTTTTTAAATAAAAGAATCACAAAAACCACTGCTCAAAAAACTAAACGACCGCATTCTGCTCTCCCTTACTTCCAAAAGTTATTAATTCCCCTCGCCAAGGCCGAATAAAAATTAAATTAGGCGTGATCAAAATTCAAAAAGTTTATAATCGCCCCGCTACCCAAAACATAATGGCAAAAATATTTAATTACAATAAAACATAAAGAAAGGGTTCTTAACAATGAATTCTCAAGTAATTATTGATAAATTACCCAAGTTTTCTCGTAATTTAGAAACTTAAGCCCTTTGCGTTGTGGCCTTGTTACGAGAAGAGAGTTAATAAGGGACTGCGGGTTACTTTTTGTTATAATAATTAGTTACTACGCTTTGTTAACGTGCTGTAAACAGTTTACACGATCTGAAAGGAGTTTTTCATTTTAAATAGCTCTTGCTTGCAATTTGTTCACGACAATCACGGTTGCATATAAAAATGCGGGTTAAGAATTCAAAATTCAAGGCATGTTTATTTCACTTTACAAGCATATACTATTTACAAGCACTTATAAATTGTCAAAGTCGGTCGGTTAGTCAGAAAGTTGATGCTACTTGCTTTTTCTAACACGTAGGTAGATCTCTTTGGAGAAAGATAGATAGAGTCCTAAGACAAGAAACAAAATGAGATAATAAATAAATATCTTAGGACAACTCACACACGGTCACCTGATCCGAGCTTGCCTGAGCAGAGCTTGTACTATGGTAACCAGACAACTGATAAACATACTTATATATAATTTATAAATACATACTTATTATAGATAAATTACACCCAGACACAGAACAAACAATCATGCTCATCACACAAAGTTTGTTCTGGGTGGGAATCGAACCCACGACCTCCGGCTTAGCAGTCAGGGTCACTAACCACTAGACCAACAGGCCCGTCCCGTAGATAGTACTATCAAAGTTGTAAAAAATATAGGTCGTGCCTTTAACCATAATTGGTTCAGTGGTTTCATTAGATGTGAAGTCAAAACAGGGATTGAAAAAACTTTCAGATGAGATATGAAAATAAAGTTGAAAACAGAAAAACAAGTATGAAATTGTCAACCTTAAAACCTTTTATTAACTGTCCAACATCAATAATAATCAACATTATTATCAAATATCAAACACATTTCGCAACAGATCAACATTTTACACGTCCTGTATAAACAGCGGACCAATCCCAGCGGAGAGTTTACATAATTTACACTACCATAGACTATAAATAAAATATGGCGGATCACTAGCAACTAGATCATGACACCGGAAACACAACACCGCAAGCCGTATACGTTATTACGATTTCCTATTTACGTTGAACGTATCCGCGATAGAGTTAGGACGTGGTGAATACGGATTTTCGGTTATGAAAAGAAAAAAATTGCCTGCGGTCATCGAGGACGACTCACTTGATTCCAAACTATATACTATATTCCTTCGATTAAGGTAATTAACTAAAGGGAAAAGATCTGAACAAGCCTTTGTATCTAAAACTATAATTAATTAATAATGAATATAAACTATAGTCTACATTGCTGAAGTAAGCAGGAGGGTTTTCTGTTCGTATAAATCTCTTAAGCGTCTTCAGAAGTTCCTGCCTTTTCTAACTAAAATTACCCTTGCTCAGACTCTTCTTCTACCACTTATAGACTATGCTGATATTTGTTTTCTTGATGCGACTGAGGAACTCCTTAATAAGCTTGAACGTCTGCAGAATTTGTTTATCCGCTTCATTTTCGGCCTCCGAAAGTACGACCACGTGTCGGAGTTTCGGCGGCAGCTGAGGTGGCTACCTATTCGGCAGCGTCGAGTGTGTCACATTCTTTCTTTCCTCTTTTCTATTCTTCACAATAGTAAGTCTCCTTCGTATCTGCGTGAACGCTTTGAGTTTCTTGTCCCTAGAGGTAAACCTTGTCGTTCTTCATCATCTCTTCTACTTCGTTTTCCTTCTCACTCTTCGAGTCGGTATGATGGATCTTTTACTGTTAGTGCTGTGCGTCTTTGGAATGCTTTGCCGCATTCATTGCGAGATAGCCCTTCCTTAGAAGTGTTCAGGAGAGGAATTAGGGAACATTTCCTGTCTGTTGATTGATAATATATATGTATATATATATGTATATATATATATATATATATATATATTTATATATATTTTTATTTATTGTTGTATTTAATTTTGTGTTACGTATTTAATATTATGTATTTAATATTACAATTATATATTAGTTTAAGAGTTAATAATTATGTTTTATTCGTGCACATAAGCACATTGCCCGTTGCAAATCTCACTATAGCATTTTGGTTTGCTGGTAGAAAACTCATTTCTGGGTTAAGCTCGCCATTGTACATAAGTTTTTATTTTAGTTTTGCTGATGTTTGTACTTTATTTTTTTATGTGCAATAAAGAATATGAATATGAATAAAACTAAACTTAAACTTTGTTAAAATCATATAGGCAGAAATATTTTATCACTGTAATGAGAGCCAACATAATTATTTCTAAATCATTATACGGTCGCGGTCTGAAAAGTTTTACCAATTTTGAAAGTACATTCTATATCACACTTTTTTCATTAAAATCTAAAATGCCATATCATGTTACTTGTTACCTTTTAGAAGTTATTATGCAAAATGAGACAACGAGAATAACAAAGACGTTACTAAGCAACGGCGTCGGCTTAGCCATGTTTCGTCTCTATCGTACACTTAACGTTTGGCAGTTGTGTAACAGTGACAGGTATAGTGCCAAAGTAAGTGTTGAATTGACATTTGTCAAAAAATATCGTTTGAACGTCGTTTAGACAAGAGTAAAATTATACGAAATATTTTTTTTAATATCGAAATAAAATGGCAAGTTCTTTCTTTCTTTCATCTTTGAACATGGACATAGTTTTATATCATTAGTGCCTATCACGAAATTCATTATAACTATTGTGATTTACTGTGAGGTTTGAATAAGATGTCACGGCGAAGAAGACCAAATAATAGATCATGGAAATGATTCAGGAAGAAGTGATGATGCCTACAACGAGATAGATCACGCTGTGCTCGTGTGATACCAGAAAATGATACCAGAAAAACTGATCTATGCGCGTGTCTTGTTGCATCTATGCACTAGTCGTAACTGCGGAGTAATGTTATACTTGATATTGAATAAAGATTTTTTAAGATTTGATTTATTATTTCCTTATATTCTTATTTAAAAAAACTAAATTGGTCGTAGCTGTGGATCCGTACTAGTTCATACTACTATTATAATTGCGAAAGTAACTGTCTGTCTGTCTCGCTTTCGCGCCAAAACTACCGAAACGATTTAAATGAAATTTGGTACAGAGTTAGTCTATAGCCTGAGCAAGGCCATAGGAAAGTCTTTTATTTGATTCCAAGGGAACGGGAACTACGCGGGTAAAACCGCGAGGATCAGATAGTATTTACCAAAGATTTAATTCAGTGCTTTTTTTCTTCATATTCTTATTCAAAAAACTAAATTAGTCATAGCTGCGGAGTGATATGTTATACCAGATATTGAATAAAGATTTTTTTCAACTTTTATTTATTATTTCTTCATATTCTTATTAAAAAAAAATGATTTGCAAAGTAGGTTTTCTGTATATCAAACCTTTTTAGTAGTCAGTCCATCACCTAAAGCGATTGATTGTCATATCATTAGAAAAAAAATAATCTATGATCAATCAAATTATCATGAAATAGACATTTAGAACTTGTGGCCTTAATGTGTGCATGCAATTGTGATCCTTATGGTGGTAACCACTTTCAGACCGCGACTGTACAATAACGGCAACTATTTAGAACTTTGTATCTCGGTGTAAATTGTTTACAAACATTTAAATGTCAATTCAAGCACGTGACAGCTCCGATAGGGGACAGCGTGACTCGCTCCCATGACAATACAGCGTGATTTACAACATGTTTACCATTTGTTTCACGTCAATCGAGCACGCTTCACACCTGACATTAGAAGCCATGACTATGTCATAGTATCAAACTTTTAAACTATACTCTCTATTCTATCTATATATATAAGAACCGGCCAAGTGCGAGTCGGACTCGCTCATAAAGGGTTCCGTAGCAGCAAGTAACATAATATAAAGTTAAATTACGATATACGGTTTATGACGTATTAAAAAAAAACTATTTACTAGATCTCGTTCAAACCAATTTTCGATGGAAGTTTACATTTATCATACTCTTGTTTTGGAAGTTACAGGGGGGGGGGGGGACCAACATTTTACCACTTTGAAAGTGTCTCTCGCGCAAACTAAGTATTCAGTTTAGGGAAAAATTATACTAGAAACTACAATATCATTTTTGACGACCTATCCATAGATACCCCACACATATGGGTATGATGAAAAAAAAAATGTTGAGTTTAAGTTCTATGTATGGGGACCCCCAAAATTTTTTATTTATTTTTGTATCAGAATCTTAATGCGGTTTACAGAATACATCCACTCAGCAAGTTTCAACAGTATAGCTCTTATAGTTTCGGAAAAAAATGGCTGTGACATACGGACGGACAGACAGACAGACAGACGGACAGACAGACAGACATGACGAATCTATAAGGGTTTCGTTTTTGCCATTTGGCTACGGAACCCTAAAAATGAAACCCGTTTTCCGTTGTCACGACATAGCATGAAAATGGCTTGACCGATTTGGCTGAATTTCTTTTGTAGTTTTCTAATACTCTGTACAAGGTTCTTACGGGAAAAAAAAAACCAATCCCCCGGGAACGGGAACAATTATTCCGCGCGGACGAAGTCACGGGCAAAAGCTAGTTTAAAATAATAATACTGGCTCATACAGAGAAGGCACGAGCATTGATCACCACGCTGCTCAAGGGTTGGCGATTTCGGACTTACATTAACGACAAGTCCAGGTTTCCTCACGATGTTTTCCTACACAGATGTCTGTGATGATCAAGATAAACTTTAGAAAGTGCATAATATGAATTGAAAAAGTCACATTGGTCACTGTCGTGATGACATAGTGGTTAAGCGCCAGCCTTTTATGAAGAGGTTGTGGGTTCGAATCCAGGTAAGTACTTTCTATTTAAACAAACAAAAATACAAGATAAAAATAAATTCTATTTACATATTCATTAAGCCACACCATCAGCAGTAACTTTGTTTATTTATGTAAGTGATTGTGTACCTCAAACACTAAACTGTCAATTGAAGCAGGCGACGTGACACGACGTCACAGATAGCTTGGCAAGCGTGACACGCTCGCGTGACGATACGCGCGTGATTTACAACATGTTCGCCTGTTTGATTCACGTCAACCGCTAATCAGCTTCGATACTGACATAATGAGGGACTATCGTGTAAGAGGATTTTGTAAATCGATGTGTTTGTTTTACAGGCGTTCGGATCTACTTTTGCATGTACTGGGACATTCTGTTTAAGTGCGCGAAAGTGAATTCATATGTTTCATTTAAGCTTGTGAATTCAGTAAAAAGTGATACTCCTGGTGTTGCCATATGATGAAGCGTAATGATGACCGCTTACATCAGGTGAGCCGTAAGATTTTCACCATCTTGAAAGTCCATGGAGCTCCTTAACCTTTCAACGACCATAGCAGCATCGACAGCCGGCTGTCGTGCTGCTATTGTCTTTCTATTGTGTCTAGAATCACGTGTGTTCGAAGGTTTTATGATAAGATGTTGTGCTCACGATCGCTAGTTCATGCGTACTACTTGCTTAGGCAGGTTTACCCATACTATTTTTTCAAAATGGAAAAGGCACTTTTCTCAAAACGCTAGCCCGGATGCTATTGTACATGGTTCGTTACACTAATATGTGATCATTTAAATTTTGCCTGGACTTTTAAAAAGACTGATTCTCAGAGATGGTCAGTTAGCAAATGCTGACTTCAGCTAGTAAAAAAAAATATATTACGTGTTAAAGTGATTCTAATATCCTACTTGCATAATAAACAATTTCATTCTAAACTTTTATCCTGGTCTATGCTAGACTTGAGGCATTATCGTAACAGCTGTGCAGACGTAAGAAAAACAAAGAGATCCATACCTAAACGACGTCTTTTTTTTTAACTCAACAAACGAAACCCAACTGCAAATCAGGACACCGCTCACTCTAAAAAGTATAACAAAAAGTGACGCACCTCTACAAATATCCGAAAATATACCTTAAGGTTAACATAAAATAATGTCGGTTGAGTGACAGTCTGACAGCTCGATTAGCGGTTTCAATTTGGGCAGGGCACGACGGCATGAGGCAAGGCGTCCGCATGCCGGCGACGAGGCGTCGTGTCACGCTGAATCACGGTCGCGCGGATATTTTCGCGACTAGCGACGTCTAAATATGTCACAGGCATTTCACTTTGCATGCCTTACCAAGTGGAATATAGAATGCTAATGTACAGTTAAGGAATAATGTTTTAGTTTTTATGGTTTTAGTAATGCACGGAAAAAGTTTTCTTACTTTTACTGTTTAGTGTTTTACACTACTGTTACCATAATTACGGGCATAATTAGAAGTTATTCTTTCGCACCCCGATACCAGTCTGAAAGTGCTTGACAGGTTTATATAACCAATCACTATTAAGCTAAGCTATTATTATAAACTGTTACAATAATAAATAAATACGTTTTCACATTATATGTTTTCAATACGCACTTAACAGGCATTTCAAAAATAACGTGAATATAAAATATGCGTAAGAACCTCATAAAAAATCTCATTACAAAACCTAATACGACTCAGCGAACACGCTTTATTTACAACACCTAGTACTTCACGTAACAAAGCCTGAACTTCATTCAGCCACAAAAATATAAAACCTTTACCCTCATTTAAGTATCTCAACGGCGTTTAAAAAGATAAATAGGTACTTTAATCACCAATTAAGGGTATCACAATCAACGTTAACACCGGGTCGGGATTTCCTCGATCAAACTAATGCCGACATTACGACACAGCATCCCTCAGAGAGCACGCCATTTACACTCTCCAGGGGCAATATTAAAAATAATAAACCGCCTGTCGGCCGTCGATTACCCAATTTTCAGTAAAAGCGAATTTTTCCCCCGCTCGCGTAATGATGCTAACTGAGTGTGCCGAGTAGCCCACGGCTTTATTGCACCTTTTTAGTTGGAATGATGATAATTTCTGTGTGAAGTGCTTTTTACTGTGGCGAGAACTCGCAGTCTCGTTTTGCAGTCGTTACCTGCTGCAGTGAACTTTTAGTTGCTTCATATGTCAACTTGTCACCACCATATTTTCTGTTCAGAATATAGGTTCACTTTTGCGAGCAAGAAGTCACGGTAGAGGAGCGGATATTTTGATAATTTATTTACTACTTTATATGGTGTTAAAATGTCTTAATTATAGTTGTATATATTTTTTTTATGTTAATCTCTACTATATGACGCTACAACCGATGGGAGCCGAATACTTATTTTAACACGAAAACAACAGTAGGGCCATAGCAGCATGAATGTATTCCACAATATTTCACGTCCTAATTAAATTATTGATTACTAGAAATCTTTAGTGCCGTACCCATTAACACGCTGACAATTATAAATGCACCGTAATCAGTGCGACGAGGCTCGTGACGTCACTTGTCACGCCAGGCTTACTGAAGGTGGCGCCCACCTATTTGCAGTAGGCGGATTACGGTGACTAACTACGAACCTTTATAAATATTGTATAAGACACTGCCGTCAAAAGGAAATTGTGTATTTCTTGATACATTTTTCATTTTAAATTTTCTTGCTAATTTTCTCTTTGCCTGTAGAAATAATGTATGAAAAACTGTGACGGGCATAATACAAAAGTGCTATGATTCGCGTGTTCTTAACAAAGTGCGGAAACATTCAAAACACACAGTTTTAAGTTAGTATAACAACAATAATACTACAAAATTTATTAATAACAGCCAGATAAACATTAATAAATGAGATTTCGAGAATACAAATACAATTTAAATCTTTACACGAGTTGAACGCTTAACAAAGGCTTAAAGTGAAACCGTATATTTGCTAAAATTATTTCAGTTAAAATTTTCAGTTACAGTCACGTAGATACATACTGCAGCACTTACATATTATATAACTTTCGGTGAAACATGATCTGACGCATTAAAGTATTGCTTGACTTTTTTTTTACATCATGCTTGCACTGTCTGGGCAGGTCCACTCAAATCTGTGTGCTTCTCTCATGAAGAGAGTACCTCAGACATTACCCTTCATGGTTGTCGCTCATTTTTTAGGGTTCCGTAGTCAACTAGGAACCCTTATAGTTTCGCCATTTCTGTCCGTCCGTCCTCGCTTAATCTCTGTAACCGTTAGCACTAGAAAGCTGAAATTTGGTACCAATATGTATATCAATCACGCCGACAAAGTGCAAAAATAAAAATTGGAAAAAAACGTTTTATTAGGGTAGCCCCCCTATATGTAAATAGGGAAGTGGTTTTTTTTTTAATTACAACCCTGACGTGTGATATATTGTTGGAAAGGTATTTAAAAATGAATAGGGGTTTACTGAAATCATTTTTTGATAATGTCAATAATTTCGGAAATAATCGCTCCAAAAGGAAAAATCAAAGCGTCCCCCCCCCCTCTAACTTTTGACCCGTAGGTTTAAAAAATATGAAAAAAATCTGGAAACTTGAACTTTAAAAGGACTTTCTAGGAAAATTATTTTGAACTTGATAGAAAGAACAGTTTTTGTACAAAAAAAGACAAAAAGGTTCTACAAAATAATTTTTGCGTACTTAGTATGTCAACGTAACAAATAGCCTTTTTAGGGTTCCGTAGTCAACTAGGAACCCTTATAGTTTCGCCATGTCTGTCCGTCCGTCCTCGCTTAATCTCTGTAACCGTTAGCACTAGAAAGCTGAAATTTGGTGCCAATATGTATATCAACCACGCCGACAAAGTGCAAAAATAAAAATTGGAAAAAAACGTTTTATTAGGGTAGCCCCCCTATATGTAAATAGGGAAGTGGTTTTTTTTTTAATTACAACCCTGACGTGTGATATATTGTTGGATAGGTATTTAAAAATGAATAGGGGTTTACTAAAATCATTTTTTGATAATGTCAATAATTTCGGAAATAATCGCTCCAAAAGGAAAAATCAAAGCGTCCCCCCCCCCCTCTAACTTTTGACCCGTAGGTTTAAAAAATATGAAAAAAATCTGGAAAGTAGAACTTTATAAGAACTTTCTAGGAAAATTATTTTGAACTTGATAGGAAGAACAGTTTTTGTACAAAAAAGACAAAAAGGTTGTACAAAATAATTTTTGCGTACTTAGTATGTCAACGTAACAAATAGCCTTTTTTTAAACTTATAAGTAGATACACTTATTGTGACGGACGGAAAACTACGGAACCCTACATTGAGCGTGGCACGACACGCTCTTGGCCGGTTTTTTTTAAACTTATAAGTAGGTACACTTATTGTGACGGACGGGAAACTACGGAACCCTACATTGAGCGTGGCCCGACACGCTCTTGGCCGGTTTTTACCAATACGATTGTATGGACTTTTTGATGATTTCGCATTTACCAAAAAAAAGGCATTAATATAATAATTGAATAAGTAAACTGCTACTGAGAAATGGTTCGTGATTTAATTAATGAAATAAACATGTGGACCTGTATTATAGTAGCGAATTTAAATCCAGTTGCAAAATTAATTCGGCTTTAAACATTCAAAGCTTACAAACATTCATATAAACACTAAAAACAATCACCGCAAACACACAAACACAATTTTTTACGACAATTATTCCGATACACAAACACCGCATCACTGACGTCACACGGCGTGACAGCGTGTCAAGCGTGTCATTGCAAGCCACGTCATAGCCGGGCTTGCGGATAATGTCCGCTGTGATTACGGAGCGCGGTACAGCACTAGCTTTGTCATCCTAGCTTATTATTATTCATGTACCAGACGGCGCTTCGATTAGCTAATTTGAAGTCATCGGCCAAAGTGCTGGGATTAAGATAATGGTGGTGATTAAATGTAGTTGTTGTGTGTTTGAAAGGTATAATGTTAATGTAATAATGAGGTGTCAGACAGTGCATAGGCAATAAAAAATTAAAATGAAATGATAAAAATTTTGCTCCACGCTTAAGGCGTTCCGGACATACTTATTCTACGAATCCATTACTCTTTAAAAAAGTAAAAAGTATAAAACAAAGTCGCTATCCGCCGTCTGTCCCTATGTATGCTTATCTTTAAAACTACGCAACGGATTTTGATGCGGTTTTTTTAATAGATAGAGTGACTCTTAAGGAAGGTTTATATGTATAATACATGCATAATATAGTAGAGAAGCCGGAATTTTTAATGATTTGTAACACCCGTGCAAAGCTGGGGCGGGTCGCTAGTTAACAATATTTTGCTTGTTTGAATAAAAACTTTAAAAGTAAATCGTAGATCTTTGACACGAGTAATCAGAACTTCAGAAGCCAGAAAATAAAGTTCATATTGCGTTGCATCGAACACTCAAATACATTGCCAAATACGTATAGTAAAGTCCCACCATAAGAATGTATTATACAATCTATTCTTCAATGCCATTTGTGCAGTGCTAATCATTAAGTACGCATAGTTCATTACATTCATAGTTAGTACATTAATAATTAAGAAGATCGAAATTACCGACGGCTCGCTTCAATTAAAATGTAGTCTAGACATATTTTGATGAACAAGTAATAAATAAATAAAAGGTACTCAGAAATAATGGAGTAACCGTGTTACACTTAAAATTTAATTATTTTACGGTGAACAACACAAGTGTTTCTACTAATTTCATAGAGTTTAATAACCAAAATACGACTAGACTTGGTTTATAAATAATAAGCTAGTTATCACTTGCGGTTTCACCCGCCTCCTTGGTTAAGTACTACCACGCTCTTCTAGATACACGCTACAGCGTGTAAGAAGTCGCTGGCAACATAAATTGAGCTGCAGAAGAGAAGCTGCCGATTTCCGAAACTTTTGTTATTTTTATATTTTTAGTTTTTGTAGCCGGTTATTATTTTTTAGGTTTTTTTTTGTAAAAAAAATACATTTCTATGTTGTGGATCTTCTTGCCATCTTCTCCATAGAGATCTACATACGTTTTGGAACATGCAACCAGCGTCACTTTTCTGTGTAACTGACCGACTTTTAGACTATTCTTAAGTACCTGTAAATGGTCTAAGTGAAAGAAATGTCTTTAATTTTGATTTTGTTGGTAGCACTTAACTACTTAACACTAAGCTTTCATCTAACACTGATGGTGACAAAACTATTGGTACGCGCACCACAAACTCCAATACTGGGATTCCATCGCGCAAAATCAGAATCAGACAATATCCCTCCCCCCCTCCCCCCTGATATTTGAAAACCTCACACATCAAATCCTGGTCACGTTATTGAATACTGTATGCGGTCGCGCAAAGACTCGAAATTCCGCATCCGTGGTTGTGTATAAGCCTGCGTGGCCTAGATCGAGTCGACTCGTGCCGGACTCGCGAGGCCTTTGTGTCAGGCCCAGTGTGCCAGGCAATGGAGAAGGGCAGAAGATGTATGACGTCAAAAAGGTTGTAAGTATGTATATGTGTATGTTTTCGACGCAGGGACTGTTCTTTCTAGATCTCCTTAGCCTCTCAACTATGTTCGGGTCGGCTTCCAGTCTAATCGGGTTCAGCTGGATGCCACTGTTTCAGATGGAGCAATCGCCTATCCAGACTTAGAAGGGGTAACACGCATTAGATATTTGATTGGATATTAAGAAATAAGTAATTCCAAGGCAGAGCGTATCAAATAATATACATTTTTTTGCCTTAAAACCACGACCCATTTCAATAGGCGAGATGACAAAAAAAAAGTAATTAGTCCGTCAGTTAGATAATCAAAAAATTTGGGACACGTATTTTTTCTTTTTTCTCGTAAACAGAAAATGACGACAATACAGTGCGTTGAAGTTTCGTGAAACGTCACGCCTTTGTATAATTTTTACTCAGAAGTGACGTCACAAGCCCCCTCTCCGGAACTTTGATGCTCTTTATCTTTGTATTTTGTTATTAATTTGATCAAGCAAAAAATATGTGTCCAGTATTTTTGGACTGTCTAACAGACGGACTAAACAGAATGTCATTCTTTTGATGCAGTCATCATCCCTATTCTGTCTGAACTCTAAAATGCCTGTCAAATTAGATTTTCGTTATTTTGAAATCAATAAATAGTTAGTCGATTGTTTTAAAAGTGACATCATAATGCAATGTTACTGTACAAAATATATGGGAGAATAAAAAAGAATTGGGAATCAAGACAGCTCATAAAAAATACGTCAATTGATTATGTCAAATAGGAAAGAGTGTGCCAATGTTTACGACTTGAAAGCAATTTTAAAGTGAATCTTTCAACCATAATGAAGTTGGTGCAGAATTGGTTGGAATTGGCTTTCTGCACATTTTTATTTGATGACGATGTGCAACGGGAATTGTTCTCTTTGCAGACTATTTAAATGCCTGCGTTTACCCGCCAAATTATCAATGCGGAAGCGCGTACGTGTGTGGAATTGAAATGGACTTAAAATTGTGCGGCTGACATGTGGGTTTTGCCTAAGAGTCAACCTATATGTGTGAGGCTGATGACACAGGTAAAAAAATGCAGTTTTAACTATATTTTTACTATCTGCCTGTTTAACAGAATAAAATTAGGGTTTCTAAAGAAACGACGGCCTGTTGGTCTAGTGGTTAGTGACCCTGACTGCTAAGCCGGAGGTCGTGGGTTCGATTCCCACCCAGGGCAAACTTTGTGTGATGAGCGTTATTGTTTGTTCTGTGTCTGGGTTTAATTGATCTATAATATATATGTATTTACAAAGTATATAAGTATGTATATCAGTTATCTGGTTACCATAACACAAGCTCTGCTTAGCTTGGGATCAGATGACCGTGTGTGACTTGTCCCGAGATATTTATTTATTTATTTAAAAAGAAAACTGGTGTGTAAAACTATCAATTTATGCTCTAAAAATTCAACTCTAACCTGATGCAGCTGAATTCCAGTGTTTTACTAACAGAGATTGTCTATCAGACCTCCACCATCCAGTAACTGGGTTACGCACTAGCCATTGATAAAACTGATTGTCAGACATTCTGGTTTTGGACAACCCATAAAGACTGTCAAAGATCAAAGATCAACGACTGGACCAGCGGCTTAACATATTGAATGAGGTATAATATGACACCATCAACTGCCAAACTCCAGGAATCCATAAAATATCCCCAAAAAGTACAGTATACATATAAATCTTCGCCAAACTATTCAAAATCCTAAACAATATCGTGCAAAATATAATGTAGCATTCCCATGCAAGCGTTATCGAAAGCTTTAATGCACGTTCGACACGATTGGGGATGATTTATGCACGCCGATCGGTGCAAAGTGCAAATATAGCGTCCTCCAAGTGTCACGCGGTAAGTAAATATCTATTTAACGTGCACTGTTCAATTATTACGGTACGCGTTGTGGTAGGGCTGGTTTTGTCAAGGATTTTGTCGTATAGTTGATGAGTTTTAAGATTATTTTGTAACTATGTATTTTACTGGTGACCCACTTTAGAGTAAAGGCTTTTCCACATAAAGAGAAGGCAAAAGCATTGATCACCACGCTTGCTCAAAACGGTTTGGCGATTATGTTTGGCTTTCTCTTCGACGTTTTCCTTTACCGACGCTAGAGTTTTCCAAGGAAAACTATATAGAAAGTACATAATAATGCACGTTCAACACGATTGGGGATGATTTATGCACACCGATCAGTGTAAAGTGCAAATATAACGTCCTCCAGGTGTCACTTGGCAAGTAAATATCAATTTAACGCACTATCGACAAACTTGAATCATGACCCATTTTGACAACAAATCGTTAGAAGCTGTCAAAATAATAAGACTAGGCGTGTGACATTTTTAATGCATGTTTACGCGATTGTCAACCTAATTGTATTTGAATGTCTGTAGAAAAATAAGCTTATGGTGGGTCATGATTCCATTTTGTCGATTGTACATTGTTTAATTATTACGGTAGGGATGGTTTGTTTAAGGATATTGTCGTGTTATATAAGATTTAATATTATTTCGTTACTTTAGATTGGCTTTACTGACCCATTTTAAGGCAAAGGCTTCTCCTCTTACGGAGAAGACAAGAGCGTTGATCACCACGCCTGTTTTGTAAGCTTACGTAGGTACCCAATGATGTTATAAGTAAAAAAGTGTAGATAGGTATGCAGTCAAAAATTGGCACATTAAAAGTTTGCCAATTGACAAACATGATACATGAGTATCGCGTTGACATTTGACGTTTATCTACTTCAATCATGTCATCCTACTTTGACGTGTAATGTATGTGTGCGTTAGTGTGCCGTTTTTGAAGATAGAATTTCGTTTGGGTAACCTATCTACACTTTTTTACTTATAACATCATTGTAGGTACCCAATAAACTTCATTTTATACTATGTAAAAATATGAACACAGCATATTTTACTTTTTACAATTTTGGTTTTACAAAACTACCAGTTTTATTGTTCAAAAACCATTCTTCATACTCGCCTAAACAACTACATTACTCCAACATATTACAGTACAATATTGTAAATTCCCGCGGGTGGGGTCGAGTGTCTGTAAAGGCCATAACTCAGGGCTCGCGAGCGACGTCACGGACAAAACCTATGCGAGAACACTCTGACACTACAAACAAGTGAACTCGAATATATTGCGTGATTTGTGGGAGAGTTGACCCTATGTGATGGTGCTTCAAGTTAGGCTGTGTTGCCAGTGCGCTACTTGTGACATTTGTCAGTGTTGCTATAACTCTTGCTTAAAGGGTTTGGCGGCTTAATCTGAAAATTATCGAGCATCAGTATAGATGTAGGCTGGAGTAGGTAAAAGGATCGAATCAAATTATGTTAGCTTTGGACGGGAAGTTAAACGTGGACCAGGGATGTGGTGTGGTTTAACCCCTCCTCCTATTCTAAATAACTCTTGGTTACGCCCTGCAAACCCCTCTTACCTATAAACTATTTCATCTTCGGGGGAAGATAAATGTAGTAACAAATTTGAGAACGGGTCAGGAAATGAGAATGCAGTTCTTGAATAACTATTTTTATTCACTGAGGCTTATCACTTTAAAATCAACCTTACTCGACGAGAGCTCGAACCAGAATGCCTCTGTTCGCGTCTGGTATCATATTTCGAACGAATGAACGTTAGAGTGAACTGTCAGTGACTAAATGACAGTTGAGTCAATACACTTTAGATGTGACGTGAACAGAGACATTCAAACTATTTTAATATAAAAATAGACTAATAAATCCATTGAGTTATAATGTACTTCGTACTAGAGGAGTCACCTCAACTAAATTTTTTGTAACACGAGTTAGGGTGCATGCACCTTAACTCACTTAGTCTATGTCGAGCGCTTGCAGCAGCTAGACTATTTCGAGTGCAAAGTTTTGTTCAAAAAATATGCCTTCGTGTGCATTGAGATACTGTTCAAACAGCTTGAGAAATATAAATAAAATTCAAGGAGTGATTTTTTGCCAGTAAGTTCAAAATATTATCTTTAAAACATGCCTAATTTTATTATTTGTAATTATGTATGACGAGTCACCTCGACGGCGGCCATGTTGATGTTAATATCAAAGAGTAAAATATTTGTTGCATGCGCAGAATGGACACTAACGTCGGGTAACGTTAAACAATTACGAACAAGAAAAAGTTATTAATAATCATGAGAAAAAAATTATTAAGTAATATTAATATTTTTTATTTATTAAATATATATTTTTTTTAAGGTTTCGTCGGCCGTGTCCTAGTACTAGAGAATTATTTTGGATTAAATTTATTCAGAAGAATCGCAGCAAAGTCACGTGATTGCCAATAGAATATTCACGAATATGTTCCGTTCATTTCAAGTAACTAAAGTAAGTACTCTTCTGAGTACTTATATTATTTCATGGGAATTAAATTTTTTACAGTTTAAATTCGTTTCATTTATATAATATCATACATTATTGTGAGGCAACTGAAAATACTATGTATCTTCTAAAATCACGACTTCCCGACTAATTTTGCCTCTGCTAAGTTCCACGTATACACTGACCGACACTGATACTCTATCTCACACAATCGACACTACACTTCCTCACTACCCTTTCAATATTTTTTTTATTTTATTTTGTTATATTATTATTTTCCACATAATTTTATGTTATACATTTCTTATTTTAATTATAACTATTTTTATAACGATACCCATAATGCACATAATGTTAAAGAAGCCTATAGAAGTCAACTTCAAAAATATGTCGCATCTGCGCGCATTGGTGTTATCTATGGCACCCGCTTGCACTGCGCATGCTCCGCTGTCACCAAATTACGCGCCATATTTTGTTTGAAATAGCTCCTCTAGTACGTAGTACATTATAACTCAATGAATAAATCTTACTTAATCATAATACAAATAAAATAATTAATAAATAAGTAATTCAATTATGGCTAAAATGCTAACAGTCGGCCTTTCCTGACCTTTACACGTCCCGTGGAAATGTAATGAACTTAACAAAAGAATTTTTACTTGAAATCTCTAAATATTATTATTGTAAATTCACATTTGAAAGGGAAAAAGGGTCGAAACAATTTTTGCTTATAAACTAAATTCTGAAAACGACTTTCGTCGCTACTGTAATCAATTTATTTTATCATGCATTATCACATAGACACATATTTACAATTACACTGCTCTCTTCAAAATAAATTCTTTAATCAACATTACATTATTCCATTTGTAGACAATTATGCCCTCATCAACAGCACTGAAGGAACTACAGTGGCTTTATCCACCGCAATTCAAGCATACTGTGGCCCCTTCACTCCACAACACGCTATCGACAATGCACCAGTTGCGAGCACAATTATTATTGGTCTTTCCTCAAAACTTTAACACAATTACACCCGCATCACCCGCATTGAAGGAATCACAGTGAAATCTACATATTCACCGCAACTCAATCAAGCATGCTGTGGCCCCTTCACTCCACAACACGCTAGCGACAATACTAAGGTGGCGAGCATAATTTGTTTATCATGATGTCTTTGACATAACCACACCCACGGCGTCGGCATTGACGGAATTATGGTGACACTTAGCTATCCACCGCAACTCAAGCATGCTGTGGCCCCTACACTCCACAACACACTAGCGACAATGCCAACGCTGCGAGTGCAACATGTCTGCCCACCATCATAAACCTAGCATGATGTGGCCCCTGCACTCCACAACACACTATGACAACAAGAATTAATTTAATTTGATAAACTATTACAATAGTCTTTTCATTATACACAATAATCACTATGGCACACTGGCCCCTACATACACACAATTCATAGTCTTTACTACAATCAATATTTATAATATTTCAATGGATGAACATACCTCATTCCAAATCTTAAAACAAGATATTTTAAACACATAGTACATATATTTTGTTTTGTTGGTTTACCACCCAATTCAAAGACCACGTTTCTAATCCTCGTTACTTTCCGAGATTGAATCGCTATCACTGTCATTATTTCGGTTGAAAACTAACCACGGATGTATTTTATCAACAGAAAACACTCCAGTGAATTTCTTACTACCCTTCCGGGACACGGGAGTGTCTTCTATTTTATACCTATCATTATCAAAGACCTCTACAATGCGATACGGACCACGAAGCTTTGGGACTAATTTCCTACTTTTCCCAGTCGATGGGTTTTCTCTTTCGACCCGAACTAGATCACCGACCTTGAAATTAACTTTTTTTCTACTTCTATCAAAACGATTTTTTTGATTTATTTGATTCCTTTCTACGTGTTGAGATATTTCTTTCCTTATACTTTCAACGTTATTATCTTCTACAGATCCATCGACTATGTTTAGATTTAATAAAGAATTAGGTGTGCCAACTAAATCGATACCAAATAACGCTTGAGCCGGTGTCTTTCCTATTCCCTTATTTAAGGTATTATTTAGACCCCACTGTATTTCGGATACGCATTCATCCCATAAATGCTCCGGTTTATTATGATTCGCCGCAGTTAACGCTGCTAGGACCGTGCGATTGTAGCGTTCCACTTGCCCGTTAGCGCGTGGTGTTGCTGTCGCATTTAGTACGTGTTTAATACCTAACGTGCTTAAATACTCTTCAAAACGCTTGGATGTAAATGAGCTACCTCTGTCCGAAATTATTCGAGTGGGAACGCCAAAAGTGTGGAAATATTTTTTCAAAGTAGATATAGAGTTTACAGATTTTGTATTTTTAACCGGGGCTAAAATTGTAAATTTTGTAAACGCGTCAACAATTAGAAGCAGATACGCATTTTTCTTTTTGCTTCGCACAAAGGGACCCAAATGGTCTATATGCAAGGTATGAAAGGGGCGATCTACTTTAGGTATCGGGTGAAGTTCACCCGCCCTTTTACCCGCTGGTATTTTTGAGTGGGCACATTGCAGACAAGAATCGACATATTTTTTAATAAATCGTCTAATTTTGGCAAACCAGAAAGTACTTTTAATTTTATCATATGTTTTATCAAAACCGTAGTGACCCATATCATCATGATGAGACTTTAATATTTGCCATCTAACCCCTTTAGGTACGACCCAGCGATCTCCTGCCTCAGTTTTTCTATACAACAATCCTCTTTTAATCACAAAATTATTTTTAATTTCTAATATACCGTTTGTATCCTCATCTTTTAATATAGTTACAAGACGTTGAAGTTCAGGGTCACTTTGTTGTACAGTTGTTATCCATTTGGTTTCAACACACCGTACTTCAACAATCTCGGACCCAACTGGATTTCGACTAAGAGCGTCTACGTGGGACATAGTGGAACCAGATTTGTAGATTATTTTGAAATCGTATTCTTGCATAATGTTCCACCATCTCGCCACTCTAGGTAAAATATCTCTTTTTTCAAAAGTTGCCCTCAAAGAATTACAATCTGTCACAATAGTAAATGGTATGCCTAAAAGATATGTTCTAAACCGTTGTAAGGAACTCGCGACGGCTAAGGTTTCCAGATCGTATGATGTAAAACGAGACTCTTCTGGTGAGGTTTGTCTGCTATAATATGCTACGGCATTAAAAGGCTCATCTTTGTTAGCCCTTTGCAATAAGATACCAGCAATTCCTATTTTTGAAGCGTCTGTGTGGAGTTGAGTTTCAGACGTAGGGTTATAGAATGCTAGAATTGGACGTTTAACTAATTCTCCCTTTAAGGTAATAAACGCGTTCTCCTCAGCTTCCGACCACATCCACTTTGCATCTTTCTTTAAACGTTGAGTAAGTGGACGGGCGATTGATGAGAACCCTTTTATAAAACGGCGAAAGAAACTACAAAGTCCTAAAAATTGTCTAACTCTGTGTTGATCGGTTGGGCGAGGAAATACTTCAACGGCATTTATTTTAGCTTTGCCTGGTCTAATGCCGCTGGCACACACTTCAAAGCCAAGGTAGTCGATAGACTCCTTTAAAAAATTACACTTTGATAACTTCAGCGTAATACCAGCGGTACGAAATAATTCTAGAGTCGATTTTAGATATTGCAGGCCTTCTTCTATGGTTTTAGACGGAATTATTACATCATCCATATAAGCAAACGCTTCTTTAAACCGAGCATTACCTAATATATTATTGATTGCTCTTTGAAAATTAGACGGTGCATTTACGAGTCCAAAGGGCATTCTATTGAACTAAAAATACGGAATATTGATGATTGCTATCTATTGCAACAAGACATGACAAGACTTGAGCGCTACTGTAAATTTAATAATCTAGACCTCAACGTATCCAAATGTTTCCTAATTACATTCACACGTAAGACCGATCTCATAGTCCAAAACTACACCCTAAATAGTCATAATTTAAAACGGGTAAACTTTATACGAGACTTAGGTGTAATACATGACTCAAAACTTACGTATGAGAAGCACATCGATCACATAGTAAATAAGGCCTATAAAGCTATGGGATTTTTAAAAAGAACCTGTTCTCAGTTCTCAAGTGTCAAAATTATTAAAATATTATACTGTTCGTTTGTCCGTAGTTCACTCGAATATTGTTCACAGGTTTGGAATCCTCGGTACGATGTTTATATCTCAAGAATTGAATCTATACAGAAAAACTTCACCAGATACCTGCAATATAAATGTAGAACGAATGATTGCAATTACGAATCTAGATGCAATAGATTTCACCTATTACCCCTTAAAGAGAGAAGGATGGTATCAGATATTTCATTTCTTGTCAAATTGGCTCAATCATATATCGACTCGCCTACCCTTCTCTCTAACATTGAAATACGCGTTCCAAAAAAGTCGGTCAGAATACCGTCTCTTAAGCTTAATGTCCCTCATTGTAGTACTAATTATCGACAAAATTCATACTTCATAAGAGCTGTAAAGTGCTACAATACTCTTACGGACTATTCAGAACTTGACCTATTTGCCACTAAGCCACAGGTATTCACACGAACTCTTTCTAAACACTGGTTTGATGCGGTTCAATAATTGTCATTATTAACTTTCAATAACTTTTTGGTTTTGTATTCTATATTGCTGTAGTGTAACGATTTTATTGTTTAGTTTAAGCAGACAAGCTACCTGTGTATTCATATGCGAAAACATGTAATTGGTTTCTAGTTTTATAAATTGTTGTTTAAGTTATTTTGTAGAACTGTTTGTTTTCCCAATAAAATAAAATAAAAAATAAAATAAAACTCATAATGTCCGTCAGGTGTTATGAAGGCAGTCAAATGTTTTGATGATTCGGACATACATAACTGGTAATAACCTGACATGAGGTCTAAAGTTGTGTAATATTTGTAACCGGACAAATTATCTAGCTGATCGTCAATTCTAGGGATGGGGTAATGCTCCTTAATAGTTTTCTTATTTAAAGATCTGTAGTCAATGCATAATCTGTAGTCTCCGGACTTTTTCTTTACAAGAAGAACAGGAGATGCATAATTTGACGTAGACGGTCTTATTATGTCAGACTTCTCAAGGTCCTGTACTATTTCACGAACAACTTGTCGTTCCGTAAAAGGCATTCGATAAGGTCTATAAACTACCGGCGTAGGATCGTTAAGTTTTATTTCCATCTCAACATTAGTAATACATCCTAGCTCACTTGTAGTAAAAGCAAAACAGTTTCTGAATTCGTTCAAAAGACAGTTCAACTTTATAAGATTGCTTTGACTAATTTGGTCATTAACGGATATCAATTTAGTATCAATAACATTAATAGAAGAGTCGTCATCAATAGATTGTTCAACTTTATTAACGTAATGACAATTGGCACGTGTTAAAGGAAGGGCTCGAGATAAAAGGGTGTCTTTATTTAATACGAATTTGGTTTCCTTCAAACCGTTCAACTGAAGAGCTGCCCTACCATGAACAATTTGTAAAATACAAGGCATAATATCGTACATTTTTTGAGGCTGAAAACACAAGCCAGGTTCAACTAAAACTTCACCGTCATACGGTGGGTTTGAGTATACAGCTACTTCGGTACAACCTGCTATAGTAACTGTCTCACAAACATAAAGTTCTATGCATTTTAGTTTATTTTTAGTTTTATCTTTAATGATTAGTTCGTCTTTTGTTTTATAAACCACTACATGATTTTGCTCTGTAAATGTTTGACCAATTAGTAATGATACCTTCAAAAAATGATCGGTTACTATCAAGACTTCTACGCGTGCTTTAACTAAATCTATCTCAATTTCAATATCGCATTTGCCTATACAGTGAACCAAGGAATTACCAAATCCCCTCAAAACCGGTAAATCCCCGTACGATTGCGTTATATTTAACATTTTAGCATCCGATTCCCTAAGCATAGTGATTTGGCTACCGAAATCAATGAAACACTTTAAGGTGCGTCCGTTAACCATAGCATCCTTAAAATATTTCGTATCATTATCTTGTTCCTTTGAAATATTTAAGACTGTCTTATTACTTTCGGATTCGCGTTTAGCGGGACAATCGGCAACTAAGTGACCTATTTTATGACAGGATTCGCATCTTTTAATTGGGTGTTTACATTTGAAATATTGGTGACCTTCTTCACCACAATTATAACACTTAACTGTCTTATACTTATTATTCTTATTTGAATTGTCTTTGAATGACTTTGCCTGTATGCTGTCGGAAGGGCCCGCCTGCAGAGTAACGTTTGACCTTTCATTTCTTTTAGTTGCTCTAACATTACGGAAATAAACTAATAATTTATCCGGTTCACTAAACTGAACCGCCTCTGCACTTGTCCTAACCGATCTGTCATCAATACCGAATAGTAAACAATCAATGGCATTTTTACCAGTAATGTTACATCTATTTATTAGAACCATCTTTTCATAATAATACTCCTCCAAATTATCGCCAAAACGTGCTTTACAAGCGAGCATTTCCGTCAGCAATCGACCATAATTGTCATCACAAGGAAAAGCTAACCGCAATTTTTCTTGCCACTCCGTCCACGTAAATAACAAACTAGGTAAGCCTTGATACCACTTCTGGGCTAGGCCGACTAATTTTGGTAAAGCATAGTGAATTACTTGACGCTCTGTCCAGTTATAAATTTTTGCACATTCGTTAACTTTGGTAATCCAAACATTAATACTCTGGTTACGCTTAGTTGGATCAAATTCAGGTACAACATTTAAAGTGGGAAAACGTTCAGAATTTCCATCAGTTTGTATAGATTTAACTAGTTCTCTAAACACATCAGCAAAACTAGTGTCTATAAATTGGTTACTTGGTAATGATGATCCAGCGTGCTCTGGTACCGCAGATCTGCTTGGCCGACTCTCGCAACGCTGACTGCTGGTCCCAGCACGGGGAAACTCTGCCGGGTCTTCAGGCAATTCAGGAGACCGGGACCGCCTTGTGCTCCTTTCCCGTCGCGACCTCTTGCGCCGTGACTGCTTATGGCGCGATCTGCGACTACGCCGTCCCTCGGTAGATGTCTCCGACTCACTGCTAGAGCGCTTAGAGCTTCTTACACGTTTCCGCGATCGATCGCTAGGCATGTTTATTGCTTAGCTGAAAAAAAAACAAAGAAACACAACAAGTAAACGTTGCTTGACTTCAAAATAAGCAAAAGAAAAAAAAACAATCCTGTATGGTCCTATTAAAGTCTTAAATAAGTAGTATTATTGTTACACCATTTATGTTGAAAGTAATTATATAAAATAAAATTATTCACAAGTTTGTAGGGTATATAACAATAACAAAATAGAAAAACTACTTGTTCTGTCGGATTTTAAACGTTGATATTTCGTTTAAAACATGACTACAAAAAAAAATTAAAGTTTTGTGAGACTAAATGGTCTGATTTAATACCTCTGTATTGTTTGAAAGCTCAAAAAAAACAAAATAACGTTTCACGGCAATGGTTTAAATCGAATACAAAAAATAATAGTAAAGAATTTGTTACCTTTAAAGCGGGCGTGACGTTTTTCACCAAAAACTGTAACGATTTCTGGTGGAATCCCACTCTCTGACCTTTGAGAACGGGTCAGGAAATGAGAATGCAGTTCTTGAATAACTATTTTTATTCACTGAGGCTTATCACTTTAAAATCAACCTTACTCGACGAGAGCTCGAACCAGAATGCCTCTGTTCGCGTCTGGTATCATATTTCGAACGAATGAACGTTAGAGTGAACTGTCAGTGACTAAATGACAGTTGAGTCAATACACTTTAGATGTGACGTGAACAGAGACATTCAAACTATTTTAATATAAAAATAGACTAATAAATCTTACTTAATCATAATACAAATAAAATAATTAATAAATAAGTAATTCAATTATGGCTAAAATGCTAACACAAAATACTAATATGGTACAGAGCCTAACCCAACTAACTACTGTGTTTCAAATATAAGAAGTGCAATTTGACACTTCTAACCTACTGAACAATAGGGATTGGGTTAAAAAAATCGATTACTACAATATCCGATTTATACGAGATATTGATTTCATTTCTTTGTAATTTATAATCGATTTAAGTAACAGATTTATTTATTTTATGACTGTAAATTTCTGAATTTTAGATGAAAGAAATTCTCTATTTCTCAATTGCCAGCGTTGCCAAATTAAAAGAAAAAATACTTTTGTCAAGACTTGAGCACGAGCGATTTTGCTTACAAAAACTTATTAAAATTATTATAACTATATGTTTAATTTTAAATATGCTTTTTCGTTGACATTTAGAAATCATCAAAAATATATTTAAATAATAAATGTCGCTTTCATTGAAAACGATCGTTATTAGTAAGTTCGATTATTCGGTCATTTTTAACGATTATTGGTATACAAGTGAATTTGAAGGGTCACAACACTACGGTATCGTACCTTACTACGTGACTTTGACACGACGTCGAGAAAAAATATTATTTATTGTTAACAATGGTTATATTACTTTGTTTGAAAAATTTTAATGTAAATTAAGTGATTAAGAATTGTGCAGTTTGTGATAAAATAAAAATAACTTTAAAATTACGTGGTTTTACGGAAGAAATAAATGTCAATTTTTGAGTTACGCATGTACAAAGTTGTGTCGTCATGAAAAGTATGAAACGTCAAATTGCACTTCTTATATTTGAAACATTGTACTGGCTATTTATTATTACACAACACTGACACGAGTCCCGTACACATAATTTATAATCGGAACTGATTTATAAATCCAGGCTACAGGCCTACTAACCCCAACATATTCCAAATTCAAAACTATCCAAAATTCAAAAATCCCAACATGACAACACACGAGTCCCGTATATCTGAACAGCACATAATTATCGTTAACCAGCTCGGCTTAGTTAGCGTTGACACGAGAACCCGCGCGAACTCTAACCTCATTATTGACGAAACTCAATCCTGACGCCATACCGCCACTCCTTGCGTACTTAGTCACCGTAAATTATTGTCAAATAACTATTAAGTAACGGTAAACGTTATCTTGTTGGCAGGGAGTTTTGTTTGGGAAAATTGGCTGTTGTTTTGGGAAAGTAGAATTTGGGAAATAAAGTAGTTTGTTATATTCAAGGTTGTGGATTGGCGGGATTGTCAGTCGCGATGAAATAGTGTTTAACTCGCACGACTCTAAAGCTTCATACCTTTTGTAGTGAATTCGAAACCTAGCAAGTACCTGCCGGGGTTGTGAAATAGTTATAATAGTTACCGTGGTGTGGAACATAAAGGGCAACCGAAGGAACATGAGTGGGTTTTAGTCAGTAAAAGTCTGACCTCCCGCCCCCCGCCCAGGACGGGAGAACTCATTTGATGATTTCCCACTCTCCAAAAAAAAACCCTTTGTCACACTATAACTTGATACACATAACATATTCACATTTTGTAGAAGATTCTTACGGAGGTTTAGAAAATTGACCATAAACTAAACGGATATTTCAATTTTCAAAGATGCAGACGCTCAAATCACATAATTAATAATTCTAGACCTTACAATTCCATTATCACAATCTCTCGACCAGATAGCACCTCACACACACGTACACAAACGCTCTTGGACTTCCAAAGTATCCCAGTCGACGTCGCACTAGAGTTGAGACTCCAGACTTGAAACGAATGCAATACCCGAACGTGACCGAACTAGAGACGCGCTGCAGACTTGTCTCGGCTTTATGAAATTTGAAACTGAAACTGAGAATAAAAATGTGTGACTCTAAAGGAGGTTAGAGTTTGAAAGTAATGTTACTGAGGAAAGAGTGAAGTTATATCGTGTGGAGAACGTGTTAGGGGTGTTGGCAACGAATCGCTCATAGATATGAAGGGATAGGTTCTATACTTATTATCAAGTTCGAGATCAAGCAGAAAACGCTGAATAAATTACTAATTAATTCTTCCAACCTCGTATATTTCTGAGTATTGGCTGAAAACGGAATACGCTGATGCAAAGTCTACTTTTTTCACTTGGTACTTTTGTCAAAACATTCACTTCTAAACGTTTTCCATTTCATTTTATCATAGTACAGTTTATTTTCTGACCCACCCTAAAAATTTCTTTGTTCCCTGTTCGGCAGTAAGTGTATAACCAAGTGACGAGTGCAGTTCCTTATATATAGGCGCGACAAATTAGATGGATGCGTAATGTCATCTAGCGATTTTTTAAAAACAGTTCAGTAGGGACATAAGCAAACAATCAACAAACTTTTAACCTTATTGCAAGTGCACTTTGCAGAAAAACCGCGCTTTACAGTAATTGATTTTTCATCGCGATCTATCCCTTGAACCGAGTAAGTCAACAAATCGACGACTTACTAGCGCTGCAGCGAACCGGGATAAATAAAGCGATGTGAAGCGCTAACTTATTTGTTACATCATTTTGCTATAAATTTTATATGTTGCTTTTTATTTAGCGTGCATTTGAATAACGTTTTCCAGTTTATAGGATAACGTGTATCGATATTTTTGTGGCTTTGTATGTGTATTTATGGTTGTGTTTATTATAGATATATGTATAATTGTTCGTATAGATTTCAGTTCGGTTGACTAGCTCAGTTTTCTCCAGTCAAAAATCACACACATGGCGTTATAAATAGATGTTACTTTACACTGACTTTGGCTTAGCCATGTTCCGTCTCTATCGTGCGCTTGACGTTTGACGGTAGCGTAACAGTGACAGGTATAGTGCTAAGCCAGAATACGTGCTTAGTAACGTCTATTTACCTCGTAAAGTCGACACTAGCCGTCCCATACTTTAGTTACAAGTTGGCTTCCATCCATACTAATATTATAAATAAAAAAGCGTGTGTTGGTTTATCCGTCTTTAAATGAAATTTGGTACAGAGATAGCCTATAGCCCGGAAAGGACATAGAATAGGTTTTATCCCAAAAACCCCGCGGGAACGGGAGCAAAACAGGTAAAACCTCGGAGGACAGTTAGTTTACAATAAATCCGGTTATTATAGTATTTACAACAATAATTATTCCAATCCAACTGCCTCTTCCAAAGCCCATTTAGTGTCACAAACAAACAAAAAATCCCTTTCGGCTTTATTATATTAGTTTAGTGTCAGATAATTGCGGTGAATTTTATTCAACCATATAAGTTATTTTGCGACCGAACGTAAAATAGTGCAGTAAACCACATAAAACTCCGTCAGTAATATCGCAGTACTGGGTTATTTGAAAAACATTAAAAAACTAGCTGCCCCCATACATTTTGTGTAGTTATGTGAACATAAATGTATGGAAAGAACCTGCTTATTATTGTCCGTAGCGTACAGGCCTCTTCTCAGACGAAGAAGGCATGAGTCATTTAAGTATGCCCAATTTTGCTTAAGGCGGATTGGCGACTTCGGCCTCATTGGTGATTTCTGCATTCATATTTTTATCTAGTTATAAAGCGCTGATAAAAACCGTAGGTGAAACCCGTTACTGTTACTACTCGTTACTGCTCCGCTCCCGTAGGGCGTTGCGTGATATAACATAGGATTCTCTATTCTCTTCTTCGATAAATAGGCTATCCAACAGAAAAATATTTTAAAAGTTAGTACCTACTTAGTTTCTGAGATTAACAAAAACTATTACAAATTAAAAAACTTGAAACAGCAACAAACAATCAAAAATGCCATTTTAATATTCTTTTTAATTCATTATTATTTACAGAAAGGTAACTCATTAGCATAATAAAGTTTGTCCAAATCTTTTGGTCATACTTAAATTAAAAATAGGTAGGTAGATTTCACTATAACCAAAGATAATGTTATCCAAACTGAATCTTTAGATTAGTTAATTTTAATTAAATCCCCTATCGCGATGACCTTGTTATGCAAAAGAGGAAATTAAACCGATTTCCGGGTAAGTTTTAACTAAAGTTAACAAAATTAGACAGTCCTGTTAGTCAACTAGTGACCCTGACTGCTAAGGAGGTCGTGGGCTCGAATTGCACCCAGGACGAACTTTGTGAGATGTGCATGATTGTTTGTTCTGTGTCTGGATGTAATTTATCTACAAGTATGTATTTTTAAATTATATAAGTATGTTTATCAGTTGTCTTGTTACCATTGTGCAAGCTCTGCATTGTGCTCTCTTAGTTTGCGATCAGATGGCCGTGTGTGAGTTGTTCCAGGTTTTTTGTTATTTATAAGTAGTTGTTTTCTGTGCTCGTTTATTTTCATTCAAAGTGTGAACCTATATTTAATCCCGTCGTGGATCGAATTTCCAAAAATCGCTTCAAAACACGCCGTAACGTCGTGTGCCTGGTTTCCAATTACACTAATTTCAGCTAGTTATGCCTTGATTACCTATCAATTCTGATAATTAACTGAGTTTAGCTAAAAATCTTAAGTGTTGACCTACTTTTGTAACCAGTACGGGCAGCCACAAAAGTCGCTGAACACTCCAAAAAAACATCTCCCAATAAAAACACTTTCTTAAAAAAATTACAGCACCAAAATACATTTTTCCCATCAAATTCCCGCCGAGGTAACGAAGCATACGTACCGCATTAACATATTAACTCCAGTCAAGTAAAAACCATTACGACCCATTCGCGGCTAAACGTACGATTAATATAATTAGAACAACATTATGCGGGCTTATTATCAAAATGGATGCTTAGATTTATAATGCATAAGTAAACCTCTTTGTACGCTCTGTGTTACTTTACACAATAGAAACAATGGCTGGTGCATACCCACGTTTTGGGGCGAACTAATAAAGTGTTTGCTTAATTTGGGCTTTATTTAGTTGTTAATAAGGCCTTGGTGACAAATCTATTTGAATGAAATAGTTCATTATGTACTTTTTAAAGTTTATCTTGGATGGGAAAACATCGTGAGTAATCCTGGTTTTTTAATGAATATAATAATGAATATAAATATACGAAATCAACAAACCGCCTTGAGCAAGTGTGGTGACCTTTTGACGACCAAGCGACAGCCGGCTGTCGGGCTGTTACTTTCTATTGTGTCTTGACTTGAATCACGTGTGTTCGAAGGTTTAAAGCTCGGGCCTTCTCGGTATGCGATGAGGCCTTAGCCCTACAGTGGGACAGTAAAAGGCTGGAATTTATTTTAATTTTTAAATAATAAATGGCGAAATGATAACCCTGTGGAGATTTTTTTTTACGATTTATCCATCGTTACGGCATTTCATGTTTCACAGAAAGTTCTCTACCAATGGCATGTATAGAAAAACCTACACTTCGATATTTAAAAATAAAAAAACAAAAGACAAGCAAAACCAATCGTCATCGGATAGACCTTATTAAAAAAATAGAACAGAGAATAAAGGCGTATCTGCACAAAGTTCATTATACAGTAATCCGAGTTGAAATTAAGCTGGGAACAGGAACGTAATCTAATTTGAGAAGGCTCCGACTGTATGTAGGCACAGAATTAGACCTGACGACGCCCGCAACTCGATACAGGCCACTTAGATTTAATTAATCGCAATTAATTTAATTCTGTAATTGTATGGGAACAGTTTAATTACATTTAATTCGAATTTTACAGCTGTTGGAGCTTGTGCTTGCCTGCAACTTCACATTTCCATGGTGTTCTCTTTTCTGTGTTGCAACTTCGAAATTTAAAATAAGCAGCGATTTTTTTCAAAATAGAAGGAGATTATAAAATCTTATAAAATAAAGAATTTACACATGGGCGCAACAGAGTGATTTTGTAAGAAAATAAAAAAAAACAATAAATGAAGGTGTGTTAAAAATTTTTTTTATCGCTTTACTTGAATTTTCTCTTATTCTGCATCATTGAAAAAAGTATTACACAAGCTTTGGCCACAACGGGTTCAAAAAAATTATAAGGCTGTAACAATATAACTCAATGTATACAAACCTAGACACAATAGCAGCGCGATAGCCGGCTGTCGCTTGGTCGTCGAAAGGTTAAAAGACCAAAATAAAAAGTCTGTACATTTTACACATAAATAAAACCCATGGAAAAAAACTAAAGGAAGACAGAGATAATGTCGACAGAACACCGAATCGTGTAATATTAGTGCTCCCAGAGGTGGAATCCGAATTGGAATCAATTTTGCGGAGTCGAATGTTCGTCCGTGAGTAAACAGCGAAGTTCAAAAAAAGAACTCTTTTCTATGACTCGGTTTGTGTGACGACGTGCGTAAAGATTTTATGCCAGTATTTTAGATAGATAAAATTACGAATAAAGAGGTTACTCAATAAAAATAAACTATTTAGTGCACTGGCACAAAATAAGGCGGAATTTTGCGAAATTTGAATACCGAAGCGGTGTTCATTTAAAGCAACGTTTAATTTTTTTAAATAACTATAATGACAAGATTGTAAAAGAATGACAAGATTGTAAAATAATAACTTTAAATAAAATATAATTGAATAATTATGGCTGGTAACTAGATTTTCCATAGTTCTAGCATAATTATGTTTTAATAAATTTACAGTTCGTTTCAAATCAAACGCTCACCGTTCTCTTTTAAATTTCTCCTTTTACCTCTCTCTCCCAACCACCCATTTAATCAATTCATTTTGATTATGTGCAGCTTTCAAATTTTATAGCTTACTAAGGGATTGACTCCCTATACTCAGAACTTTGTTTAAATGTAGTTGCGAGTTAGCTACATACCTGATAGCTGGTTCAAAAGTACTTAAGCGGCATATATGAAAAAAAAAGCAATTTGCCCTGCATGTACCCTCAAGGAAATCTACTTTAAATCCAAAAGATAATCCTTAAGGTTATTTTACTAAAAGGGAAAAAATCTTTTATTTTTAAAAATACAATATAAAAGTCTCGCAATTTTTTTCTACAATAACAAAAATCTTAAAATATTCAAAATATTAGGCCGTTTAATTGCATCAAGTCATAAAGAATTTTGACGTCGTCAGTCGAGAACAGGCAGATCTAACGACCGACCTTTCTTGTGCCCTAAATTAGCATATTGAAGGTAATTGAATCATCATTCGTCATTAAATAAAAAAGGTGTTGTACAACGATTCACCATTTTATTATTCTTTAAACACCAGCCAACATTATAAATCCCAATTATTAATTTTCACTAGTCCTAGAATTCCCACCATTTTTCCAGTGTTGCCAACATATCGATTCCATATAAAGATTGTTGTCCAAGTGTTGTCATTTAATCGATTCCTCATATCGATCATTTAAATGTTAGTATTTAAATGTACCCTAAAATCGAGCTTGAAATGATAACACCCAATGTTAAGAGGTCACCACTACCTTCTTTTGGGGGAGTCTCGCCACATTATTCCCAACCATAAAGCCAGAATCAACAGTGACGTCCACCAAAGAAGAGTCAGTACATATTACCATGCCTTCAGTTACACCGGTACTTTACTGAACCTTCAAACTGGAAAACATCTACGACGTTTAACAGCAGATATAGAAAAAGTAGGAACTTTAGAAACAAAAGGAGATTCAAGCACGGTAATCCGTTAAAATCGAAGTCATCTAAGCAACCTTCTGAAAATACTACAAAACTCAAAAAGACACTTTTCAAACAGGAAACGTTTACGAAAAATTCGCGGCAACGTCCAGTTATAAAATGAAAAATCACAACGTTACGTAAGTAGTGTAAAAATATAGTGTCGTAAATTGTGCAGGCTGGCAGGCGGCGCCGGGCGGCGAGTCTAGTCGTGAATAGGACTCCGATACATTATAAGCCGAGATTTACTGGTAGTCATAAATAATCGGTCTTTCTCCACTATTTCGTACAAAATCCGTATAATTCATGATAACAAAGACATTGAACGCCACCTCCTTTCGTTTGTTGTGCCTACTCGTCGTCTCGTTATACAATATACATTACGTCGTAGCCGATACGTACTGATTATTTATTGTTATTGCTTGACGGCCGATAAATTTATTCTTTCAATATTCTCTTTGCTGATAGATAACGTTTTTAAGGCTACACGCTGTTATTGTTTGTTTCTTTGAAAGGAAGGTAAGAAAGAATCGGTTTGTCTATCTCGCTTCTTCCGTTTTAAAGGGTTCCGTTTCCTGAAATATGACTTTTTACAATAATTTTGTTATCTTGTCACTCTAACTTGAAATTTGATTTAAAACCGGTTTGGTTCAATATCCTCGACCTGCCAGATACAATTCATTTAAGCATGACTGCAATTTCATGGAGAATGATATAGTTAAAGAAATATGTTAAGATTCAGTCCTGACATTTATAAATAAAACAAGTATGACTGCTGAATTTTATAATATTTTAATTATAGAATATTGGTTTTTGGCGTCAATTATCGCGTACATGCATTCGAAATTACAGGTTAAAAAGTAAACTATCGTTTTTCTCGGGGTACAAGCCGTCAATGTTAAGCCGTGAAACTAAACAGACAGAGTTATTTTTCCATTTATAATACCAGAGAATGGATGCATTCTAACCAATAAGAATGCTGTTACTACTACTATTTCATTAAAAGAAAACCCATACTTTCATCATCATCAAAACAAAAATGGAGGTCACAATTACTTGTGTAATTTAATTGTGACTTGCTTATATCTTTTGATAGGTATAATGCACAGAAATATAATTCAAATTCCGGAAATTAGCAAACTTCTATAATGTAACTTTTATCATGTAAGAATCGATGTGAAAGAACTTGAAACAAATTGAATTAACTTCACTTCTTGTCATTGCCGTAAATAATTGAATGAATGAATGAAAACTTTATTTGCTAGAATATATGAATAGATAGAATGAAAATGTTCGATAGCTTTTTTCATATGAGAGAGGGCGAACGACCAATAGGCACATCTAGGTAAATTAGGGGAGTCAAAGTTGCGTGGAGGCTTTACGAATTGTGAAACGAATATTGTTCGATTTGCTAGAAAACCGAGTAACGTGTCTTATCTATTCATAAGTGCCACTGTGCACGGCGCGGTACTTAGCTTCATAGAGTTGTTTTATATGAGACTAACTTTCGTCCACGGCTTTGCCAGAATGAGCGTCGAACCTTTCATCCCCTATTTTATGTAATTTGGGCCAAATATATTTGCACACCTCGTACGGTTATAATACAGTGTACCTCAAACATTTTTGTAACATCTTATAAACCTGTGTTATGCAAATAAATGATTTGTATTTGTATTTACCCCTTGTGCAATGCCCAAAAATCCTAGTGGAGTCTTAGTAGTTTCCTACTCTTCACACTCACTCTCCAAGTTTCATGTCTCTAGGACCAGTGGTTTGTGTTATGCGTTGTTATATCAACAGTCATTGAATCAGTCTACTTCCAAATACCTTCCAGAATGTTAACAGAATAATTGGCGTTAATTGCCAATATTTGAAGTTATAGGCTCACCGGTCTAGATTTTGCGTCGACGGATCTGTCAGGACATGAATAGATAGAAAACGAAATGACAACATTTGGGTAAATCCTAGGCCCAAACTTCATGGTTAGGTTAGTCTACATTCCCTCAAGGCCTGATGCAGTACTCTCGGCCTATAGTCATAGGCTTAGTGCGATGTATATATATACTAGACCAGACGTACCAAAAACATTGAGGTACAACGAGATACGTGTTATGAAGTGATGGGACACTAAACAGATTGATAACAAAAGTTCCACTTCGTTTTGCAGTGAAAAACTTACGTCTATTATGGGACACTGTAATATCATAATACACGTCTATGTTCTTAATCATAGAAAACCAGGTAAAATGGAAGACAGTTCAAGACGTTTTTTTAGCTTCGTAAAGACACATCATATAAAAATTTTAAATAATTTAATACTTATCTAATACTGGCTTTTGTCCGCGACTTCGCCCGCGTGGAATAATAGTTCCCGTTCCCAGGGCATTTCCGGGGTGAAAACTATCCTATGTTAAAATTTCATTTAAATCGGTTCAGTGGTTAGGCGTGAAGAAGAGACAGACAGACAGACAGAGTTACTTTCGCATTTATAATATTAGTACGGATAGTATTGGATTATTATTATCAGCCTATCTTGTCCCACTGCAGGGCAAAAGCCTCCCTTTTTTCCACCCAACCCTCTCTATCGTGGGCCAATTTAGGCCAATCCTGCCTCCAAGTATCTAGCTCGTCATCGTCACTTGGGTCTGCCACGATGTCGTTGAATGGCTTCTGGGATCCACTTTATGGTTGATTCGTCCGACATACGGCAGACGTGGCCGGCCCACACCCACTCATGTTAGGCTGCTTATTGGGTGACGTCAGCAATTTGAATCCTGGAGCTCAGAACCTATTTCTAATGCGGTCTGTTAATTTGTCTTCCAAAATGCTGTGCTCCATTGCCCGAATGTAATAATTATCTTTTAATTGATTATTAATACTTTATTTTGATTTCAATTGCAATCTCAGCCATTGGTTGTGCCAGATTGCAATAAATAATACAGTCTATGTCAATTGGTCGTTAATTAGATTTTTACGAACCAAATCAAACAATTCATATAATTTTATTTTTATATTATATTTCTCCCATATATTTTAAGAGTTAAAGTCTTTTTCTCTCTCTCATTGAAACAAATTCCCATTGAAACAAATTCTTTAAATTAATGCTGATTTTCTTGTTCTAAGCTGTATGCTTTGAAAAACGTTACAAGATCCTGTATAATATTTAATCAATTAGCTGTTATTATATTAATTACTAAAAGTAAAACGAAAGATTGAAGATAGTCTAATTTGCACTTCTGCGGTCTTCGTGTCATTAACCTGAATCCTAACCAGATTAACCCTTACAAAAACCGGCTATAAGCCTTCTGTACAACCCCCGGGTTGTGTCACGATCCGGGACGATCATATTAGTCAGCCAGTGACAAATTCCGACATGTTTGCCAACTGTAAGCGAGCCATGGGAAATGACGCCACGCCGTTCACTCATGATCAGTGGACGGCTAAAACTGAATTAATGACATTCCCGATACGTCGGAACGACGTATTGGTCGAACCTGACGTGTCTATGGTTTTGATTGGGAGGGAATGATTATTGTTGGCAGCTAATGGGAAAGCCTAACAAGATTCTTTTCTGTTTAATTTCAAATGTTTTAATCTAAACTTTTGACTTTTTCTTAGCCGATATATCCTTACACTAGCTTCTGCCCGCGGCTTCGCTCGCGTTAGAAAGAGACAAAAAGTAGCCTATGTTACTCTCCATCCCTTCAACTATCTTCACTTAAAAAATCACGTCAATCCGTCGCTCCGTTTTGCCGTGAAAGAAAGACAAACAGACAGACAGACAGACACACTTTCCCATTTATAATATTTTTGCCGTGAAAGAAAGACAAACAGACACAGACAGACAGACAGACAGACACACTTTCCCATTTATAATATTAGTATGGATATTATTAGCTAAAGCCCTGCGTCCATATTACGTCTGTCACTCAACTCAATAACAACTATAAAGTTAGTATGATAAGATTTTAAATCCCTTAAACCTTTATTTTTCTCTACAGATATACGGCGACGTGGAAAACGGCCCAGAAAGAAGTAACAAAATTACCTATACAAGAATCTGGAAATATATAGGGAGGAGGCCGTTGCCTAGCAGTGAAACTGAGTATGCCAGGGAGAAAATAAAAACGTTTAATTCAGTTAAAAGGAATATTCACCTGCCTGTGAGAGCTAGGTCTCCCGGAGATGTCCCTCTGGGGCTGTATACTCGCGCACTGGGATTAGCGCGTATACATCGCGAATGTATCGTTTCGAGTAACCTTATGTACACAGCGATACACGTGTATCAGCTACGCGTGTTACAGACCTAGTTACTATTCTTAGCTTGTTTTCTGAGAAAATTCTTATTTTTACTCGCAATTGCCGAAATATAAGGGATTACGTCAGGCAAACTAAGTAACAAAAACTGAAAACCTAACATTTTTATTTCAACTAGAATATTTACTTGACGTTTAAATTGTCAAGTCAGACCCACGTCCCACGGGAGCGAAGCAGTAACCAAAAACCTAATGTAACGTGGGTGAAACCGCGAGGAACAGCTAGTTTACAATATTAGTATAGCTATATCTTAGCTGTCTTCCAACAGCTAAGATATAGCTAGTCTTTATAAACAACGTCCATTCACGACCATTTCATACGAATCACAAAAACGGTAAGGATAGCGTTGAACAAAAATTACTGCTAACCCTCCACTGCAGCGAACTCAACCGCAACGAAAAACGGCTCCAAAAATCGTTTCCTCTATCTCAATGGGTCCAAAAAGTGTGTCATTTTAATTTGCAAGTTAAAACGTTGGCAGCGACCGCTTCTGGGGCTGCCATGTCCCGGGGGAGGGCTCATCCATCTCGCCCCCCATTAGGCAGCGATTGAGGGTTGAGCTCAACTCAGATACGGTGTCATTTGTAAGAGGTGATCGACACGATGCGTTTAAAGGTGTTTGGGAATAAATTATGGAAGATTTATGTTTTTTTGTTTGTGTACAAGGTGCTAAACTTATCTTTAAATACAAATAAATAAGATATATGATTATAAATACAAAATTTGTGAAACTTGAGTGGAACAGTTTTATAGAATCTTTCCAAAGCCGGTTAAAAATAGTGTCAATATTTAAAATATTTTAAATCAGTTCAGTTTATATACCTGTCATAACTGCAGAATAAAAAAAACTGAAAAGTGAAACACTAATTACACTTCACAACCATTCAACCCTCCAATAACAACAGAATAACAACCAAGAACAACCATAACATTTACAGGCAAGTCGTCAATTAATCATAGCAGTAACGCGACCACAGTCGTTCAATAAAACTGTACATTTCACGTTTTGTTTACAGCGTGGGGCCCCGGGCCCAGCCACGGGGCCCGCGGCCCGAATGCGGCCCTCATTACGTCGATACCATCAGCCGTCATGCGGTGTGCTAATGTGGTATGCATTAATGTTTTTATCATACCTGTATGCCTGTATGCAGCTGACGTTTAAAAATGTTATAGTTGCGGTCTCGGAAATGAAAACCAAATAATTTTATGCAACCGGCCGGTTTATTTCAACCGCCGAGGCAATTTATTATTAACGGGCTGGTATTTCAGTTGGTTTCCTTCGCTTTTTGAGGATGTTGACGAATTGTTTATGAGTTAAATTATAACGTCGTGTTTATAGTGTTCGCTGTACGCTATTAGAGCGGTTTTTATTTGAAAATTGTGTTAACGGAATTTTATTGTTGGAACTATAAAGTTAATTGACTGTACGAATGCATTATAATGTCGAGCAATTTCATTTGGTTAATAAAATTGGAATTTCAATTTGATTATAAATAAAATTATGAAATAAAACTAATAATATTAAAATAACACCTGCAAGGTGCAAATAAAAGACCGTATTGTACTGGGCCTTTGATACATGACTTGTATTATCGCATGTATTGCTTTCAAGACATTTAATTGGCAAAGGTATCATCTGCTTCTTTCATGTGGAACAAGAACATTTAAATAAGGTAGCAGACAATCAGAAAGGCTATACACTCAGATCTGTTGGTGTCGAACAAACAAATGATCTGCTGTCAGATTAATGAAAGAAGATTTGATTGGTGTGTCGGAAATGGTGTGAGAAGGACTGATGAAAATGATGATTTTACGGAAAGTTTGTTACATTCTATTCTATTTTGGATCTGTAGGTCTGACCTTTTTTTTTAACTAACTATGCGTATGTCTGCTGATGACTGAATGAAAATGCTATTGAGGTATCGGAAGTACTACAAGAAGAACTAATAAAATTAATGAGTACCTTAAAAACAAACTATGTTTTGCATGAATACATCTTTATGTTCTCTTTTTCTCTCTAATATTTTCAGTATTGTATAATTTTGACTGTTCTAATTAAACTAAAACAAATAGCCACACCAATTCTTAGCCCCTAACAACTGTCATCAACAACAAATGCGCGCCATTCCTCAACATTACGCATAAAAATAACATCCTTATTTACACAAGTACGGCCATCACTCATAGGGTTGTCCAGCAAACATTTAGTTACAAATGTCGATCGTTACAGCTAGACGATGCTATTTTTCAAGGGTGGTACGCAATCGTGCTACTTTATCACGTAGAATAGCGTTTTCAACGTACGCTATGACTGTTTAGGGGATGACAGGTGAAATTACGAATACTGCAACGAATAGGCGGAAAGATAAGCCCCTGTGATTAAATGTTTCGAATAAATCAGGCCGGCCATATCTCTTGGCATTTCCTTATTTCCTTTTGTGTGTGTGTGGTTGATAGTTTTGATAATTTTGTATTCAGAGTTTGTAGCATACGTGCTTGATAGTAAGGCATTGTTATCCATTATAATTACTCTGTACTAGCTTTTGCCCGCGGCTTCGCTCGCGTTAGAAAGAGACAAAAAGTAGCCTATGTTACTCTCCGTCCCTTCAACTATCTCCACTTAAAAAATCACGTCAATTCGTCGCTCCGTTTTGCCGTGAAAGAAAGACAAACATACAGACAGACAGACAGACAGACCCACTTTCCCATTTATAATATTAGTATGGATTAATCTAAGAAAGTGGGTGTCTGGATAGGGTGAACATAGTTATACAATTAGCTAGAGTTAGGTACTTCGCCTGTAAGGACCAAGTCTGAAAATAGACTAATTTGTAATTTACGTCTTGTGTGGGCCGTCCCACACAAGACGTTCACATTATATGTTAATAAATATACATTTTATAGATAAACTCAGCTGGGTGGTATTTTTATAAACTTATTTTTATATTCTTATTAAATTTTTGTTAATATGCTGTATATATTCCGGTGTTTCCTAAGGAAATTAAATAAGAAAACACTATATATTAATGCATATATATTAATAGAACGTTGTAGAAGAATAAAATGTTTAGGAAGTTTTGCAGATAGACAAGTTTCAATTTGTGTATTTTAAAATCAAAATTACCCAAGCTTAGATTTTTATACCTATTCAAATCTTTGAAAGTCATTTTAAATCTAAGTTTCATACAAGGCTCGGACACCGAGTAAATACCTTTATCGCGTTTACACCGCACCGCGCTCGTCGTTTTTATAAATCTCTTAAAACAAATGTTCTATTTTTATTTTGAACTCAATCAATGAAAACTGGTTTTAATCAGTATATTTAACCGGCTTTAGTCTTCATGCAAGTCGGTTAAAAATAAATATTTTCTCCCTAGCCTTTTCTTACCTATTTTAGGGTCGGTTTTCAGTTTAATAGAATCTGTTGTATACTTACTACTGAATATCAGACCTCCTCAACCCAGTTAATGGGTTACACGATACCTCTTGGATAAACTGATGTCGATTGTCAAAGATCTTCAAATGGCATCTTTACGTGCTTTCTGAGACACGGAATATCAGTGCTATATACACCTATGATTATTATACTTAGAAGTAAAATGAATTGAAAAAGTTACAGTGGTACTTGCACAGTTTGCTACCCACAATCTTTAGGGCGGTCGCCTTAACCACTGAGTCATCATGACGCTTAAATGGTACTTTTAAGGCCAAAATTTAAGCACTCAACACAAATTGTTGCAACCAAGCAAAGAAACAACAAAAAGCACATTACGATAAACTCTAGAATGTTCTGTGACTTTCTGACATAGTGACTTCAATATGTAAATTGATGTGAGTGTATCAGTTCTGTGCCCGTCAATCTGATGGTTCGTCGCCATGACAGTACAGACGCTCGGGAAATTCGCTGAGTGCTTCGTATATCAGTGATACGTCACTTGGTGCTGCGTTTAGATGTGCTAGTAGACTAGTGGCATATCTTGCGGGATAGTTAATTTTTATTGATCTTCTGTTGACTATGGTAGGGAATGTACAATTTCTACAATCTTTTGGATGATAATAATGGTAATGAAAATACTTTTATATGTTGTAACAACTTCACGACGTAGTAAAAATTGTAGTTTATAACAAATACAATTTTTATCAGGTTCCGCGAGACAACGCTACTCACAGAAGAAGCAAATAATATTTCCTCATACATATTTATTAAAATAACAGATCGGTCCAACCTAGATTAGAATTCACAAGTTAACCTTTCGACGACCAAGCGACAGCCGGCTGTCGCTGCTGTTCTCTTTCTATTGTGTCTCGAATCACGTGTGTTCGAAGGTTTAATATTATAATCATGACGGTTCACTAAATTAAAATTAAATATATTATGTCGTACTAGCATATTTTTAATAACAAAAGTGACAATAGCTCTTTCACTGCTTAACCATTACACCGATTTTAAAGGTTTAAATCATCTGTGATAACCGACATTCGCGCAGTGCGGCCAATTGTTAATAAAAGTAACATCCAGATTATCCATGAAGTTATCCAGTAAACTTTTAATGACTACTATCTACTCGCCTCGAAAGCTGTCCAAACGCAGCATAGAATTATATACAGAAATCATTGGGACTATGTCACATGAGAGACAGGCTAACTGCGACCCACTAATGGCCGCCTAACAGATATCTGTCAAATATCACACAGGTAAGTACGTCTTCTCAATTAGATACCGATGCCGACTAATGGGGATGCAATATTGATGTACTCTCGCTAATGTATTAGACAGGTACAGACAGTAATACCGTTATGAAGACGGATTGCTTGGGAAACTTTGATATAAGCATAAGGCCGAGAACTTGGACTATACTAAATGTTGAGTATATGGACACGTGTTTAATATTATGTGAATTTTATTACTTATATTGACTCAATGTACTATGGTCCTTCGAGCCGGATCGTCAACAGCAAAATTTTTGATCCACACGCTTCTAGTTTCGTGACTACATCTATACTTACATTATAACGCTGAAGAGTTTGTTTGTTTGGTTGAGCGCTAATCTTAGAAAGCTAGTACTTTCTAAGATTATTTTTCGAATTGAAAAAAAAAATTGTGTTAAAGAGTTCATTTGTCGAGGAAAGCCCAAGGCTATTTATACAACATTACGCTTACGGGAGCGGAGACAAAACAATAAATGCGGATGAAACCGCGGGGGACTATTAGTTGTTCATATTTACGTCAAAGAAGAGTTAAGTACAAAGGTCTTTAATCAGTAATGTATTACATTTACAACTTTCTTTTGTTCTCCTCCACCGAGTCTGAGTTTGTAAAACTTAACAAAAAAACTTGAGACAAACCCTTTAGTTATTTTCACAATGGTTTGTAATTTTGGTTTGACTAAATTTGTAAAAATCTTGTTGAGAATACTTAAACCAAATTTACATACAATTTATTTAATTCATACTTCACAATGGTCTACATTTGATCTTAAAAAACATCAAAACTACGCTCGTAATGAAAAGTTAGTAAACAATTACATAAAAAATGTACTGATATAGAGTTATTTTTTTATTTTTTTAGTATGATGATCAATTACTAAGTACCTTGAATGAATATAAGGTTTAAAAATGTAGCAGCGTCACAGTGGGCCAGTATCTTCTTTGATCGTGTATTGTACCTCCGTGTTGTACTCCAGTAAACAGGCAAGCTTTTACCTTTAGCATATGTAACAATGAAACTGATTTTATAAGGAAAAAGGACCAGAAAACATTCCATCACAAAGACTACATCAGAACGAGGCCAATAGTTAATTTTTCAGCGTCACTTACCTTAACTTTGCAAGTTTAGGCAAAGATAAATTGATACAGAATCCCCATCCTAACCTGACCCGCTATACCTCTTAAGTCCCTTAAAATCCATGTTAAAAGTTAACAGTAAGGGAGCTCCAAGTAAAATAGGCACTTGGGCAAAAAAAGCTGATTTAGCGATATTAACAATTTTACCATTCAAGCGTCGAGTTTTGATTATATTGCTTTTTTATGGAGTTTCTGGCTATTTTTACTGGGCTTATATTATTTATGGTCCTTTGATCATGTCGTGGTTGTTTTATTCTTTTTCGGTACTCTTAATATTATAAAAATATGTTGATCTTAACGTCAAATACTCCATTCAAGGACTCCACGAGACAGGCCCGACCTAGTGTGGAGTTCACAAGTAAAACTTGTTCTAATTATGTTTCCTCAAAGAAAATTATTCCACAGGCAATGTAAATTGTGAAATTTTATTGTATAAGTATATTTTCTTTTATGGAAATGTAAAATCGATATACTGGTAAATAAATTATTATTATTATTTATACTTTACATTACTCGAGACCCTGGGGTCCCGGACCTTTGAAAGGCGTACGAGGGGCCGAAGCCAACTCGCAGAGGCCCCTTAAATAAAGCATTATATGAAGTGGGACACCAACCGGCGATTATCCCTATATGCACCACTCAAGTGCGCCTAAGGTCAACCCCCGGTTGGTGGTGGTCTATTGCAGGTCATGGAATAAAGAAAGTGTTGGACTATGGGTTTGGGTTGCTAAGATGGATTACTTATCTGAAACTATTGAATGGCTATGGCCCCTGCCTAACCAATGCTTGTATACACGGACAAAAAGGCAGGGGGTGACTTGCACACTCAGTAAATGGGCCCCCGAAAACGGCCGCTAGCACAAAGTGACGTAGCGACAAGGGGGCAACATATATCGAGGTGCTTGAGGAGTGGAGAGGTATTCCACGGCTATCAGGACAATCCCGGAAGTACGGTCAAGATCCCTACCAGCATCTTACTGGAATACTTCCTTCCCCCGAGCAAATTTGCTCTTGCGAATCTCCACTCAAACCAGCCAATCAAGGCAAGAGTGAGGTGGGAGCCTTGTTCCTCGTCAGTGCTCACTCTGGCCGGCCAGTTAAGGCAAGCCAGAGATGAAGAACAAAGGGTGTCCCAGGAGGTCAGGTCCACGGGGTCGCTACTGCCCGACAGCTCGCCACAAGCTGCCCTGCGGGTTTATTATTATTATTATTATAATATCGGAACAAGTAAGTATAAAGCAAAATACGACAAAAACAAACACTGATTTCTAATTTCACCAGAAGTATTTTTCGTAAACATTGAATTTCTCCGAAAATAACTTTAGGTAACATATTTTTATAGACAGCGTCGGTAATAAAAATATTATTTTTTTACACAGGATTTGTTATTTACCTGAAAATACTGTCAGTCAAAAGCGGTAATGTTTTCACGACACGATTTTCGACCCTGTGATCTCTTATATAAAAGAAAAGTAATTTGTGTTGAGTGGTGTATTATTTCTATAGCAACATAAAAATAAATACACTCTTAAAAGTTGTTTTTTTTAGACTGCCATCGGTAAAGAAGGTAAAAAAAACGGAGTCTACCAGAAAAGCAGCGAAACACTGAAGCTCGACGAGCCCCGTCAGTTCAACTGTCTTAGATCCCGCATAGAAATTAATAAAAAAAGAGCAGCGAAGGAGTAAAAAGTTCCATATCTAGCAGGAGACAGAACAGATTAAGCCAATAGCAGAAAGAGACGATTGCAACTGGGAGAAGCCCAGATTGCTTAGCACCATGGGTAAAATATAATAAAATTAGTTAGGGAGTCCATGAGCCTATTTACCATAATTTATAGATAGCCATGAAAATCCTCACAAAATGTTCCCATACATAAGTTCCTATAGTACATGCGAGCGTGACCGCTTGTTTTGGTGGCGGCCCATTTAACAATAATTAAGTTACATCAATTAAAAGGCCCACATCAAACAGCTACTTAGGACCAAATTACTGTACATGGTATGAATATTTAAATCTGTAAGTGCTGGTACCAAAGTGCTGGTTTGACAGCCCTATAATATTAAATTATGAGTTGAGTAAAGGCCTATAAACATTGTTTTACCATTTCTCTGTCAATATTATAAAGAGGTAAAATTAAGTGTAGATCTTTGTCTCGTTGGCGACAGTGACAAGGCAGAAAGTCTGCTAATCATTCTTATAAAAAAAAAACTAGTAACCCTATATTGTAGAGGTCAGAGAGAAAGTCGATCTATGTAAAACATTGATATACAACTGAATACGGTTAGACTTGAGGCCAACCGTGACATATTTGATTAAAATAGATTATTTTTACCACAATATTTCTCCCAATTGCTAGCCTTATTTCTACGGTAAATTATATTTCGTACTCGTACTAACATTTGATGGATGTTCAAATATCTATTTTTGACATATATTGTCATTAACACTTATTTGTAATATTAGTACCGTAGTAAATGGTAAAGCTATTCAAATAATAGATATAAACTATTCTTCGTAAACGAGATAATCTTGGAATTTCAGTAACGCGTACATAAATAATTACTCTGTACAATTCTATTTAGTTATATTTTAAGCCGATCATTACTGTTACATTTTTAATTAGTTACATGGGCAACTTCTCCAAAAGCGATCTTAATTAAAAATTAAGTTGCTAGTCTGAGTATGAAGTCTAAGAAAGTTTTGACTTGTTTTTATTAAAAGTTTAATTTTCGACGAAGAACAGTTGATGCTGACCCATTTTTATAATGTTGAGATAATGTACAACGCTTAAGGCGAGTTTCGCCCATGAAACTGAACTCAATTAGAATATTTAAAGTAAGTTCAGAAGCTGTCATTGTACCGGAGTAGTGATGATGACAATTCATAAAGCTTTGAACACATGAAAATAAGTTATGGCCTTACAAATTATGGCCACGGCTGTCTGTTTTGCATGTTTAGCGATAAACTCAAATACTACTGAATTTGTTCCCATGGTTTCCACTAATAGACAGAGTTATTCATGAGGAAGGTTTAAGTGTGTATTACAAGGATGTCAAAACAAATAAAAGCCAAGAATTTTGAAGATTTGTAACACATACGTGCGAAAATGGGGTGGGTAGCTAGTTGATTTTACTATTTCCGAAAATGACACCAACGAATTCACAGGCATAACTATGAATTATATGAACAGGTTACATTGATAAAATGCACTTTAATAAAAATATACTCAGTGACTCAGAAACTTTGTTTGAATAAACACACCAAGTCGAAGAAAGTTGTACTGTTATAAAGACAGGACGGGATTATCCCTTTATTCAATGGTCAAGAGATGTCAGTGTCATCATTGTTAATTTAATGAATTGGTTTATTATCAATGATCACGTGTTATTGGCAGATTTATGGTGTCTTTTGAAGTTGAAGTCAGAATAAATAGAGTAAAAATCCAGTAGATAAGGAACATAAAGATTTTCCCGAATTTGAAAATTTACCTGATAACTTTCTATTTTTTCTCATTTAAATAGTCTTCCTCGGACGTCTAGGAATATTTCATTTTTCAGATTGTTTTCAAAGCAACACATTTAGTGCTATTTTTTTATTTACGTTTTATTTTTATCATGTTTGAACACATATAAATTAATTCAAATATTTGCGCACTAATTTACATATAGTACAAACGCATTACAATAAACAGCTCAAGGCAAATGTTGCTGAAAACACATAATGTACAATAAATAATGCAACTGAGCGAATTGTACATAAATAATTTCTAGCGATCATTGCAAATACGTCTGTGGTTCAGCACAACAACAGTAATGAATACTGTTGAATATTAATCGGGTGCACGCGCCACAATCGAAATTTTAAATCGATTAAACTGTACATTTATTTTAAACCTTTCGGAATAATTATGTTGTAAAGGTGTAATCGTGTGTGTATAATCAATAAATTGGGTGTCTACACGAGGAAACTTTATTTGGGAATTTACGATTTGATATGATTGACATAATAATATTGTAGGTATAGTTGGTATGTTAGATTATAGCTGAAAAGGTTTCCGAGAGATATGAATATAATATTCATATCTCTCGGAAACCTTTACATTACAGATTACATCTAAATTACTAAACGTACCAATATTCAGAATATTGGTACGTTTAGTAATTTAGATGTACTCTTGCGTAATTTCAACTTTGCCATCACGTATCGCGGCAAAAAGTGCCTAACTCTGATTATAAAATTAAAACGGTTTAAATGTTATGTTTAACTGAAGAAAACACTAAATAATTTATATTATTCATCATCAAATGACTGCTCCCGTTCTGGGTGCGCCGGGAGGGCGTGTCAAACTTTTTTACTGACTAAAACCAGGCGTCCGTCACTCGCTCAAGGCCACGAGTTTTATGCCCGTCGCTTCGGGTACCGTCGACGGTACAACGAACACCGGGCTGTCGCGCGCCCGCCTGAGTGCTCGCGCGTCACGGGTACAGCGCTTAACTATCAAAATGCCAAAACCACGTAATTATTGCGTGATTATTGTGCAATTCCCCTGTTTCCCAATTCTCCTATTTCCCTTTTGATTACTTATTAAAATTATTCACGCGGTTTTGGATATTTTCGACACTAAAATATAATACTTAATCGGAAATTCAAGGAACGAAAAATATGCATCAGTCATTTTATTCAACTAAAAAATATTTGATCAACAAATAAAAAAATATTTGTTTTTCTAAAACATTCGTTTTATTACCATTATCATCATACGTATAACCCTAGCACATTTACTGGATGACAAGCACACACGTTAGTCGCGCGGCGGGCAAAAGAATCTCAACTCTCTCTGTGCGTACATAAGATACATTTCTCCTCGCTGCAAACAGCTGGTATTATTATTATGATTTTCTAGGCTATTATGGCGTAGGTATTTTCGTTTTTGTATTGGAGTGAAGTATCTGTTACGTAGTAACTATTTATTAATCTGTGCTAAAACCCACTCATGTTCATTCGGTTGCCCTTTATTCGGTACGTCACGGTAACTATTATAAACATTCCGCAACATATTATTACTATTTATTTAAAAATCAATAGTTGAAGCGTGCAAATGCCGCAAAAACAATTTCCAAATGCTTTTCGTCAATTAAAAACTTATTTTCTCACCAACATGAAAGTGGCAACAAGGTTTTTGAGCACTAAATAAAGCTAAATAGCCAAGCACTCACATCTCGATCTGAAAATAAACTTTGCTTCATTTAAAATCGTATCGCACAACAAGCAACACAAAAACTGTGGCCACGTTTAAACCCGGCTTAATTCGCCAATAAGTGTTTACCAATGTTATTTCTGTAGACGACCCGCGACCCGGCTTCAGGCACTTTAATTTCTGTGACGTCACATTGATATCAGAGTTATTTATATTTTGCGAAAAGTGTTTTTGTAATACCAAATTAAATACCTACTTGACTGATTAAAATCTGGTAGTTTCGAGGGCTTCTTGTAATTGAACATGATGTGGTTTGATATCTTTTTTTCATGTCAAATCTTTTTATGTTTTTAATTTATATTGATTGTTTAGAGTTCTGTGTTCGGTACTAACGGAACCCTAATACTATGGCTCCGGTGTCCGTTCGTCCGTCTGACGGTTGTACTTATGAAAGTAACAAGAGATTTAATATTACCACGGTGTGTATTTCTTTAACAACAAATTAAAGTCCCATAGGTACTCTTTAGGTACGTATGTCGTGATGGCCCAGTGGATAAGGCGCCCGCCTCTCGTGTAAGAGGTAGTGGGTTCGAATCCGGGCTACCAATGTGACTTTTTCAATTCATATGTACTTTCTAAAGTTTATCTTGGACATCACTGACATCCCGTGCCTCGGAAAGCACGTAAAGCCGTTGGTCCCGATTGTCATTCGTAGACCTTTGACAGTCGTTACGGGTAAGCCGGTAAGTCTGACCAGTTTAACCAAGAGGTAAGTGTTGTGTTGTCGAGCACACAGTGGTGGTGTGCCGCGCATGGGCGGAGCATCGACGTGTCCTCGTAGAGGCGATCGGCGGCGGTGACCTCTCGCGCCCGGCGCTGGTTCAGGCCATGCTGCGGGGCGAGACGGAATGGGATGCCGTCGCCTCCTTCTGCGAAGCAGTTATGCTTGTGACGGAAGCGCCGGCGCGCGAGAGGCAACGACGAGCCTCTCGCCCCGGACTAAGACCCAGGCGAAGACGTCGAGAGTCGCAAGACGACTACCGGCCACCGTAGGCGCGGTTCTGCGGATGGCGAGCGATCGGTAGCTCGCCGCCCGGCTAGGACCAGGATCGCGTAGACGGCGCGTTTTGTTCCACGCGCCGACGCGCGCCTCAAAGAGAAGGAGTCAGCACAGGAAGGGGCCCAATAGGGCCAACGCCTGCCGGGGTTGCGGAATGTTATGTTTATAACAGTTACCGTGACCCTGGAACATAAAGGGCAATCGAAGGAACATGAGTGGGTTTTAGTCAGTAAGAGTCTGACACACCCTCCCGCCGCACCCAGGACGGGAGCAGTCATTGGATGATTTCCCACTCACCAAAAAAAAAAAATATATATTTGAAAAGATTTTTTTTATTCTGACTCATTTTTGTATTTCTATGCCAAATTATGGACTACACAATAATAATACTAAGTTTGTTTTTACACCCACACTGCAAGTAAAGACGCTCACCCGTACTATACGAAGTTTTCAACACACGTATGTTAAAATGAATTAAAAAAATATACATTTTAATGTACAATTAGTTTTGTTATTAACTAAATACAAAATAAAAGCTACTTCTCCATCAAGTTTTAATAAATAATACACAGAAAACTTGAAGATACAACTCGAACTAATTACATACATATAAACCGCTTAAGAATACACTTTCAGGTGGCTGAACCCCGCCAAAGTTTTAATTTCGAGAGAACTTGGGAGCCCCTGGCTTTGCGGAATGTTACTGTAATCAGGTTAATTGGACTTTTGATACGCCGCCATTTTCTTTTGCACGAACCTCCGACACCGTTAATGATTGCACATGGAACAATAGAGAAGAAATTAAGAAATGTTGCATTAAGGGGCGTAAGTGCATTTGTGTTTGTATTTTTAGTTTTTTTTTCTAGTTGTCGGTACCTAGCGGTTTTACCTGCTTAAAGTTATGGTCGTAGCGTGGAGCTAATAAAGCGTATTTGGTATTGAAAAAAAATATTTTTTATTCATTTGGCAATTTTAGGGCTTTCTTTAATATTTTCAAATAAATTAAACTTAATTAGAAATAAAACTAAATTATATAAATTAAACATAATATGTACAAAACCTATAAATAATACGAAAATAAATATATACTAGGTACATAAAACGAGAAGGGCTCACAGAGCATCAAAAAACTCCTCCACATCAGTGTCAACAGGACAGGTGCGCAAAAGACTGGCAGCATTGCCACGTTGTATGGCAATGCTAATTCTTTGTCCTAAGAAAAGGCCAGCCCTCTGGTCACGTGAAGAGTACAATATATATTTGAATAAATACATATCTTAGGACTACGAAGAACAGGCGAAGATGGCGGAACGAGTTGCTGAGAACGAAATGCTTGGAGGCAGGATTGTCACTATACTAGCCCTGATTAGAGACGATTGGAAAAAAAAGGGAGGCTTGTGCCCCGCAGTGGGACAACACAGAGTAAAAATAATAATAATAAATAACTCAACCAGACAAATAAAACACATACTTATATAATCTATCAACACATACATATTATAGATAAATAACACCTAGGTACAGAACAAACAATCATGCACATCACACAAAGATTTTTCTGGTTGGAAATCGAATCCATGACTTCCGGCTTAGTCAGGTTCATCAATTCTAATGTTTAAGCTGTGTTATTGTAAACATTCGTTAAAATCCGTTTAGAGTTATTTGCCAGAACGAGTACTATATTATTCATCCATCCATGCATTATTTATCCTTTCTTTACAAACTTTTGCGTTTACATAAGTAAGTAGGAAATATATTTAGAAAACTCCTTTTCAACCAATTCAATTTTCCTGTATTGTTAATGAAAACACTTTTTTCGTCTACATAAACTTGAGTATTGTGTATGAGCTCAGTCAGACTCGAAACTACCGTTTGTAGGCTATCGAGCGGGAAACGAACCCTCGTCTCGTAGCGCAGTAGCCAATCACTTAACGACTGCGCCAACAGTGGAACTGCACCAAATTAGTAAATGTTGTATGAAGGCTAAGTGCATTTTTGTGTTTTTCCAAGTTGGAGAAGTTACTTTAGTTTTGTAAGCCATTTAATTAGTAATTGTATTCTGTAGTTTTAAATAAGATTTTTTTAAATGTTGGACAAAGTCGTTTAATATTCGTTGTCGTACTATAAATACGAAACTTTGAAATGAAATATTTTTATTTGCAATGAATAGAACCCAAACAAAACATTTTACCCCTTTTTTTGGGGAGTGGGAAATCATCAAATGACTGCTCCCGTCCTGGGTGCGGCGGGAGGGCGTGTCAGACTTTTACTGACTAAAACCCACTCATGTTCCTTCGGTTGCCCTTTATGTTTCGGGGTCACGGTAACCATTATAAACATTCCGCAACCATACATTTTACCCTAAGGTATGCAAGCTTTATTATTGTTATTTCATTTTAATGAGTTTGTGAGGAAGGATAGATTAATATTAATTACTCGTTCACCCAAAAAGTACTGAACGGATTTTGTTAAATCCATATAGTGTAAAATCTAAACACACCAGAATAATTCAAAGCTAACATTATCTTATGACCTATATACGGGTTTCATTCGTATCACAGACCCACAGGAGCAGAGAAGTAACCAAACACCAAGTGTTAAATAAGCTCTCCTGCTCAACATACACACATTCAATGTAGATTATAACACACCTGAGTGCAAAGCTTTTGCTATAAGATAAGTAGGTTGCCTCTATTTATTTACTTAAGCACTTAACGCCGTTTCCTGGAACGAAAATCTATACAATTTGTCAACAAATTGTTAAGATGGCGTCACCCGCTTTGATTGGATAACTAGAATATCAACATCCAATCGGATCACTTAATTTGCGTTCAATTTTGACCCTCCGATAATTTTCATTCCAGGAACCGGGTACGTAAAGTAATTCGCATTTTTCACTAAGAAAAACTGATTAAGAGTGGTCATACTCGAACGTGAAGGGTTCCGTGCTAATGTATAATATTAAGCAAGAATCAATGTGATGTTTTCAATTCATATCACTTTCTTAGTTTATCTAGGACACGCACCTAAATAAGCTCATACATTCATCGGTCTAGGTCGTCATTCATTGATCTTTGACTGTCGTTAAGGGCTTTCAGAAGCCAGAACAGAAAGTTTGACAATCCGTTGATTCTCAGACCGAAAAGTAAGCAGTTGCTCCATTTAAAGTGCTGGTATTCAGCTGGGTCTAGAGCCTGGAAGCTTACCATAACACAATTGGCCAATTAGCAGATATGATGAACCTATTTCATGCGATACAACAGCATGACATACAGATGGGTGGTCTGCGGAGGCTTAGTAAATTGAAACGGGACACCCCTGTCCTTTAGGGCACAGAACCCTAAAAAAGATAACAAGCCAAATCTCAATTTTCAATAATAAATTTCCGTGATTCCCGACAATTGCCGAACGTTTCCCAAATCGGCGCATCGGAAAACTTTTAATTTTATTGGCACCCCGATATCGACAGATAAGGCCTTAAGGATATGCTATTTGAGTTCGGATTACCGGTAATCTTAGCTTGATTTACAAGTAATCGAAAGATCGCCGATTGTGTTACTACTTGAATTTGATTTGTTTTTCATTTCCGTGTTTATTTTTGTACCAGTTCGTTTTTTTATTCAGTTGTTTGTGATGTCGCCATTGTCACATATATAGATTGCAAGCCGTCGGCATTTAAAATGTTAAACGATAATAACACACAAATCACACGTATTCTTTTCAAAACTCCAATCCTTAATACCTGTCCTCACCCGAAAATTCTTCATCACGATCTTACACATGAACTATTCAGACGTCGAATGTCAATTCGACACGACCACAAAATAATCAGGCGCAAGACTAACAGTATCATTTGCTTTTCGAGACACGGGAATGTCACACTATCAAGCTCTATCATAAGGCTACTACAGAGAAATTCTTAATGGGATAGTTACAAAAACACTTTTATCCGGGAAGTTACCGCTTAAACCCTCGAGATTAACGGGAAAGTTCAATCTTATCAAAAATACAAAATTGTAAAGACTATAAATATCCTGGGACAACTCACACACGTTCATCTGATCCCAAACTAAACAGAGCTTGTACTATGGTAACCAGACCACTGATAAACATACTTATATAATTTATAAATATATACATATTATAGATAAATCACACCCAACACAGAACAAACAGTCATGCTCATCACACAAAGTTTGTCCTGGGTGGGAATCGAATCCACGACCTCGGGCTTAGCAGTCAGGGTCACTAACAACTAGACCAACAGGCCCGTCAAAATTATACAATCAGTACTCTAGTATATCCTGATAGTATCTCCGTATGTAATGAAGGTGAGAATGCTTCCAGGTGCAAGGTGCATTCCGCCTCACCCTCCAGGCTACAATCTAGAATTTCGACAAATAAACAATAACCACGTATGAAAGGACCAATATATGTCAAGACAATATAGGAAACATATTCAGAATTCAGGTTAGTCTCACCAAAATGCGGTCAACTAGTTAGATATCGACGCTAAATGTGGCTATGCGCTAAATGTGTACCTTTCATAAATATTATAAAACTAAGTCTTACCCATAGAAATATAAATAACAGGAGAAGTGGCAAGTGGGCGTGTCGCTGTCCGCGCAACATGCAATCGTGCTACAGGTCGTATGTAAGTGGCCGTGTCCGTGAACTAGTGTGCTTTCAAACGCCATCGCGTCAACAAATTAAAATACCGTATTGTTCAGCGATTTCTTGCAAAAAGTGAAGCAGATACCAAAACTATGTCAACAATGGAATCACATTTCATATATTTTTTCCTATATTTGTCTTTAAAATCATAAAAAATAACAAATCGAAAAATATTTTCTGTTATTTCGTTTCTAAGCATCACAGCGACTGCATTGTTTCTGCTGAAATACATTGATCCTTCACAACTACGCAAGTTTGTCACTTAGTGACAAGACAAGCAATGTAAAAATCACAAAACGATTTTTAACTAAACGCAAGAATCGCGTGATGCGGCCGCTGGTTCTTGCCGTGTGTTAATGATGTCCATGTGCAAACGCTTTAGCGTAGGTTATCGACAACAAAGTCGCCTGACGAATAAAATATTGTTTGGGAGTTATTTTTTTTTAATTTGTCCACCCGCTTGGAATATCAAAGTAAATACTAATATTTACCCTGTTTTAATTTTGTTTTATTATTATTAGTCATATGTGACCAAATATTACAGCGTCCTTAAATATTTCCCTCGGCTTACCTAACACGGTTCAAGTGCATGTCGCGTGGCATCTGGACCATCGTGTCCATTTTGTATCAGTATTATACCATCGTAAAAAATAAATAAATAACTGCATCGTATTCATATTTATAAAATTCAAAAATGCTTTTAAGTTACACAAACCCAAATTTATCTATTTACGCCATCTTTTTATTTAGTTTTACTTCCGAGAACCCAAAAAGGATTTGGTCGATAATAAATAGAAGTTTCGATAATTTTCCGATTTAGTCAATCACTAGCGTAAATGTAAAATAAATTGCATTTGCACAGCACAACGATAGCCATCAATGTTAATGTGTGAGTAAGTTTTACGGTGCATGGTAAAAACACGCTGTGTAGGTGTTTTAAGGTTCATAATTGATTGTGTTGTACGTTCTAGTACAAGAAATGCGGGTGTGTGCGCGGCTGCGTATCTATTGCTTTTACTGAACTGCGCGTGTAGTAGTTGCCGTGTGGTAGGGATAACAGGAGACACAGGTATCCGATACATTTTCGTCTACAGGGCATATCTCCTTCTTTAATATATCTATGGTCTTACCGCACCTGACCGACATACTCATTCCAATCCCATAAGATATAGATATAGACTAGGTGGATGCCAGTGTAATTACTCTGGGATGACAACGCATTCTCAAAGCCTCTTGCATTGTAGATGAATATAGACGGCTTTCTTATCTTATTTATTCATCTCATTATCATTCTTATTTATTTCCTTTTTATGCACAAAGGAGACAATTTTTTTTGGGCCCACTATTAAACTGTAACGTATATTAATCATTTAACACATGAAACAAGTGATCACCTTTTTATAATTAACCCACCAAAAATTATATAGAAATCTAACGGAATAATGAAATTAGTAAAAACTGTTACGGCAAAAATGCTTGTTAGGAGCCTTTTTACATTTATTTTAACGTGAAAATACATCAATGTGAAACGAAACGTAATTAACATCCCGTTGTAAATGCTCTGTGGTACAGTTTCAATCAGTTTGACACTGACAGACTACATTATTAGGCTAAGTCCATATGACCGCGCGAAACCGCGTCGTACCACCAGCTAACCGCGCGGTACAAGATCAAAGTAAGCAGTGATTATCGTAGGAATAACCGCGCGTCCTACGTTCGTTAAAAAAACATCCTATTTTAAGTGAAAGCCAGTGACGCCCGAGCTGTACGTATATGCCGTCATGCGAAAGCCTCAACCGCGCAGCGACGCGCGGCTTCTCGCGGTCAGTCATGTAAACTTTGTCTTATTGTTTCCGATAGTTTTCTAGATAGTTAGATGAGTGCTCCTTCTATTCTTTTCGTATTTTTATTCAATAGAATTTATGAAAATAGGTTCTGTAGATACAGTGCATTATCTACAAAGCTGTTGTAACACTTGTACAGCACAATTTCAATGAAATTTGCGACAACTTTACTTATAATATTATTGACTACAACAGTCAAAAAATTAATCGTGTAAATCACATCAAAACCTGGTTGATTATACTACTATATTATTATTGAACAGTGCACTATTTTAACATACAATACCTAGGAGACCTATTCACTCATTAAATAATCGCTCTTGTGAGATTTTAGGTCATTATGAGAGTCATGTTTTGAGTGTCGTATTTCACAGTATTCCGGTTATGTAGAGTTTTGCTATTCTGTAATCTAGAGGTTATAAGGAATAAACAAACGTGCATTTCATGAATAAATGCCAAAATTTGTGGTGGGCCTATGCCCCGAACAAAAAAAAATTGTCTCCTTTACAGAGGCGGACTTACTTAATGCTTAAGATGTTTACACCATCACCATCAAATCAGACACCATCAAATAGACTGCTAACTTGTTTCCAATCTAAATATGATAAAAAAACTAGATATCCCCGCTGAATTACCCGCGTAGTTCCCGTTTCCGTGAGATTTTTGAATAAAAACTATCTTATGTCCTTTCTCAGGCTATGGACTATCTCTCTACCAAATTTCATTTAAATCGGTTTAACAATTTTGGCGTGAAAGCGAGACAAACAGAATTACTTCCGAATTAGAATGTTAATACGGGTTATATCGTCCCTCTAAAACTCTCAAACAGTATTCGCATAAGCACTTAAACCTCAACAGCTCTGTAACGTAAAACCAAAGTTGTAGCCACAGTGGAACAAAACGAAACACATAATCGAAGCACGCGCAATCCTACCGCACGGAACCCACAGCAAACGGTTTGAATATTTCATAGCTACAAAACACAAGGCCCGGCGATTTCCGAAGCGGATAGACTGGCCGACAGCTATTTGGCACTTCGAAGGTGAGTAGAAGCAGGTGAATATTGTACGGAACTTGAGAACTGGTGCTTTTTAGTCTTTATAAATTAAGAGACAGGTATTTTGGTGATCAACGCGAAGCAAGATACGCAGAAGCGAAAATATAAAAGTACTGTAGTTTATTTTAATGACATAGAAGTAATTCAACCCATAACGGGATAATAATAGGGAATGAAAGTTTGTTAGAAAACGTATGCACGGACAAAGCCTCATGAAACAGCATAGCGTACTTAGCGCGTAGTAGACGGCTCACCTGATTTTACGTGGTCAAAGATCTCGCTGATGATTTTTCAACCGAACTTTGTACCTGTAAAACACCCATACCTCTTGATCAGACACTGAACTGACTGACTGGAGAAATGGGAGTATTGTTAGTATTCGCCGAACGAGCTTATTAACAAAGAACATTTACTATTTGCATACTACTACAACTTACTAATCGCACTAGAGTGCGTTATTCAAGAAACACTATGTTTAAGCAATTTATTACTTGATTAATAATAAAAGACTACAATTCAATACAAGAGTTGACATATAAACGGAATTATCGGCAGGCATTTTTATTTTTACTATCTGCTTCATGTTTCCTAACTGTATTTTATAAGGGTAATCTAAGAGCAAGCTACCAGCCTTACCGAATGCAGCTGAATATACCAGTGTTTTACCCTATCTAATATTTATATTCTAGTTACTGGCTACATACAACAGCTTTAACTAAGTCTGATTACGTCTTTCTGGCTTCCGACTACCCATAATGACTTAATGACACCAGGACCAGCTTTATATTTCGAGAATGTCCTACAAAACTTCTTGCTCAACCCTGAAAGGCCCTGGACTCGAATTAAAATTCATCTATTAAAAAACATTAATATTAATATTTTGAAAAGTAATTTTATTTAAAGTAATCAATGGCGCCGATTCTCTTTTTCATGAACTAACCTAAATTTGAGCGCATCTTTCTCTTTCAATTTCATTAAGAAAAGGACAGAAGATAAAATATTGATTAAGTTCTGTCAAATTTAAATTTAGTTAATTTTGTGAACAAGAGAATCAGCACCATTGACTTTGTTGCAACTGTCTGAAGTACAGTTATGTGTTCTTTTACAAGTACCGTACAAACCTGACCTTCTCAAAACTCCTGTGCAACACCTCAGTCAGTGGATGACACGTGGACATTCCCAAGCCCCGCAATTCCAGACGCGTGAACAATTATCCCGGAAACCGTGTGCAATTGTCCCTCTGTAAACATTTAGCTCCATCTTTTGTACCGTGCATTTCATACACACTTAACTCATTCGCTCACTCACTCATTCCATTCGTTCGTTAAACTTTTTCATGGCAGCGTGTTATTGACAAAGGTAACATTTATTCAGCCATAGCTAGGCTAGCCAGCGTTTGTAATAAAATATTGTTTTCGTTAAATAAAAATGAAAAAATGGTGGTGCAGTGTTTGCGATTGATTAGTTACAGCGAACGCCTGTCCGAGTTCATGTGGGAATTGGAAAAATAATAGAATAGATATTGTGCCACGACTGTGTTGTTCCGTGATTTTTGTGTTGATTCTATTTTTTCATTATACGCCTGTATAAATATTTATGAATGGTTTACCGAAACTTCGCTGTGAACAATTGAAGTGTTAACACAAACAGTTGCAGCTGGATTGCGTGTCCAATTTTTTTAGGAGATACCTAATTAAAAAGTAGTCGTGTTATTTACAATGTAACATGAAAAAAGTATAGAAAAATGAACTGGAATTATACATATACTGTACATACAAGCTTATCAAGAACGCCTTAACCACCCGTTCGAACTCTTGAAAGCCAACATCAATCAACAGTGGTGGCTATTAGAAAAGAACTGAGGCCATGAGGCGCGATAAGTCTGAAAGAGTCTTGAACGAAAGATTTTAGTGTCTCGTAAAAGCCAAGAAAGAAAAAACTTTTTTATTTAGAACTCACAGTAAATACAAGAAAAGATATTCAATTCTATTAATATTGAAAAGACTAATTAAAAACTAAGAAAGTTACACATAAAAGGAAAAAGTATTAATTTTCATTTCCTTTGTATCGCATCGCAACTAGAGGTTGCAATCGAATATTCGAATATTCGAATTATTCGAATACTCTTTCCAAATTTATATTCGAATAGTAAATAAATATTTATTCGAATATTCGAATATTACCAAAAAAAATCAGTTTAAAGTCTATGTTGATAGAGCTTGAAAATTGTTGTTGGCAACACTGCTTGACTCGACGCCATTTTGTCACTTACAGAACACGTATTTATGTGTAAAGTGGTGCATTTTCTTTTTTGAAGTGATTTTGGATTCTTTTATTTCGTTTTTATTATTAAAGATAGAGAACGACTTTAAAATTTATTTAAGAATTTTATACTTAATGTAAATCTGTTTTTTTTCCGAATTAATATATATTTTTTTGGTGAATGGGAAATCATCCAATGACTGCTCCCGTCCTGGGTGCGGAGGGAGGGCATGTCAGACTCTTACTGACTAAAACCCACTCATGTTCCTTCGATTGCCCTTTATGTTCCAGGGTCACGGTAACTATTATAAACATTCCGCAACCCCGGCTCCGAATTAATATTGTCAAATTTGATTTTTTTGTGACATGTGATAGTTTTTCTTTTTAGTATTAACGAGCGAGAGAGAGATGTTTATTTTGTTCTTATTATTAACAGAAGAGTTGAATTTGTTTAAAAATTTTATAATAGGTAAATCTGATTTATTTCCGAATTATAATTGATGAATCTGATTTTTCAGTGTAATATTGCATATTATGAAAATAATACTGTAACGTTTTTACGACACATTTACGTATGTATGTGATACTTTGTTTTTGTTTTATTATTAACAAGAGAGAAAGACATTTATTTCTCGTAGAGGCGATCGTGCCCTCGTAGAGGCGATCGTGCCCTCGTAGAGGCGATCGGCGGCGGTGACCTCTCGCGCCCGGCGCTGGTTCAGGCCATGCTTCGGGGCGAGACGGAATGGGATGCCGTCGCCTCCTTCTGCGAAGCAGTTATGCTAGTGAAGGAAGCGGCGGCGCGCGAGAGGCAGCGACGAGCCTCTCGCCCCGGACTAAGACCCAGGCGAAGACGTCGAGAGTCGCAAGACGACTACCGGCCACCGTAGGCGCGGTTCTGCGGATGGCGAGCGATGGGTAGCTCGCCGCCCGGCTAGGACCAGGACCGCGTAGACGGCGCGTTTTGTTCCACGCGCGCCTCAAAGAGAAGGAGTCAGCACAGGAAGGGGCCCAACAGGGCCAACGCCTGCCGGGGTTGCGGAATGTTTATAATAGTTACCGTGACCCTGGAACATAAAGGGCAATCGAAGGAACATGAGTGGGTTTTAGTCAGTAAAAGTCTGACACGCCCTCCAGCCGCACCCAGGATGGGAGTAGTCATTTGATGATTTTCCACTCACCAAAAAAAAAAAGACATTTATTTTGTTTTTATTATTACCGAGAGAGAGACTTTAAATTTGTTTAAAAAAATTATAAATAATTGTTTTGATTAACATTTTCATGTATAATTGTTTTAAAATTTTGTTGAATAAGTAAATAATTATTGTGCTAGGTTTACTTATCTGCATAAAAATATAATTCCTAAACCAATAAACACTGATATTCTGTGTTTTATAATTTTTTCTTAAATATTCGAATATTCGAATAAAATTCGAATAGCACTGAAAAAATATTCGAATATTCGAAAATTAAAATTATCGAATTTTTGCAACCTCTAATCGCAACACGTGGATACTTAGAAAATGTATATTTTTTTCTTTTACCGCAGTGCTGGTAATTCCATCAAGCCTATTACACGCTGCTTATTCACGACCTTGCTTTCCCAAGAATCTTCAAAAAGATAGTTCCTTATATTGCCAACTTTCAAACTAAAAATAGTTCAGTAAATCATGACCATCGACTGCCCAGTAGATGTACACTTACTGTATTCAAATGACGGTACATTCAAATACAGTAAGTGTATCTACTATTTGGGTTTATTATTGTCTAAATTTATGATGGCGAAGCATGCCAAAAACGAGGAGCTCCGGTGATAAAGCGTAATTAAAATTAATATTGACGTTCTATTCTGCGGCCATAGGGTTTATATTTAAGATTCTGCGAGTATGTGCAGGAGAGTGATGTATGATGAAGTGATTTATTTAATTAATAATACAAAGGCATTGGTGAAGCAAAAACATCGTAAGGAAACAACTTAATTAATTTAAGGCTGGAATTGCCAATCACCAAGCATAGTGAACAATGCTCGTACCTTCTTTGTAGGATAAAAGACTTTGCCCAGCAGTGGGAATATAATAGGGCTGGTATTTGCAGTATTTTATATCTTTAGCCCACATTACAGCGTCTCTGGTGGGGGTCGTAGATTAATCTTTTAAAACATATAATCATCCCTAAATGGCCTAATGCAAAAGGTTATTTTAATCGAACCGGTAGTTTCAGATGTTAGTACTTGCAAACAAACTGTTTAATCTCATTCATGAATCCTTTTCTCTCAAAAGCTAATGAACAAACTAATCAGTCGATTAGTAAGTTTGCAGTTAGTTATTAATTTATACCCCCATCATGGTGGTTAAAATCAGAGCAATATTGTATTAAAATATCAAATAAAATACAAAATCCCGGAATATTTGGTTTGGTATGTCTGTAGGATAATGATTACCGACTCACGTGGTACATAATTTTTTCTAAAACAATAGCTGCTAGTTTTTGATAGAATATATATAATTATGTTACCGGCCAAACCCGATTTCAGGGCAAACTAGTTTAGCCTACGCAAAACTAGTCTGTCTAAGATAGGTCGACGGAGTTCCGCTGAGCGGGACTCCTACTTCTGGGTGGTTTTAAAAAAAATAACTACGAAGGCTAAGGCTAAAGCTAAAGCTCCGAACCTGTCCGAGTCGGGATGCTCTGAGTCGGGGTGCCCTGGGTCAGGGCGAGGAAGAACTAGTTTAGCCTAGACAAAACTAGTTTGTCCTGAAATCGGGTTTGGCCGGTAACATTTATACATACGTATTTTTGTGTGTTTAAATTAAACTCTACCGCATATCTGTTTAATTTTACTTTTTTAAACAATTCAAGTTGTGCGGGTTAGAAATCAGGAAAGTACAAATGTGATTAATCCAATTCATATGTACTCTCCAAGAATTATATTTATTGATGTAACAATAAGCACACCAACTGTATAATCACACATACTTTTACAAAACTAACAATGCATATCATAGAAGTAATTAAGCAAATCATAGGTATGCATAACATTCAATAGTTACATATCTTCTCTCATATCTTACATTCCGTGCCTTGAAAAGCACTTAGTCTCGGTGGTCATTCGCAGGTCTTTGGCAGTCGTTACAGGCAATCTTTGAAGTATGGCAGCCAGCTGCCAGTCTAACAAAGAGGTTTAGTATTAACCAATAACTGAGTCGTAAAGGTCTGATAGGCTATAGCTCTGCCGGGTTTGCGAAATGTTTATAATAGTTACAGTGACCCCGGAACATAAAGGGCAACCGAAGGAACATGAGTGGGTTTTAGTCAGTAAAAGTGTGACACGCCCTCCTGCCGCACCCAGGACGGGAACAGACATTTGACACTCTTCAAAAAAAAGGTCTGATAGGCTACAGCTCCCTGCAAAACACTGCTTTACTGCTAGAGTTCCCCTGAGTTTGCACAAATTGTACAATATACTTAATATCTCCCGCGGTCTTAACTAATCTCAATTAGAATTACAATTGACTGTCGTGACCAGAATTTGTTCAACAGAGTATTAATAAAACCTATAAATGTTTGTTAAATAAACAACGAACACAAAACAAACAAGTATTGAACCAAAGTAAATAAGCGCGGGTAAGAAAAGCCGTAGTTAGTTTACTTTATATATTATTGGTGGGACCGCGCGGTGGCTTAGCGGGCGACTGGAACTCGAACACGCAATCAGAAGCGCGTAGGCTGGCCAACTAAACAGTAATATTGTGTAATGGTGGAATAAAATTAAATGACATTTATTTATTTACACTTTATGCACAAAATGTATGTACAGAGGCGGACTTAATGCCTTAGGCATTCTCTACCAGTCAACCATCGGTAGTGCAGAGATATGATGGCAGGTGCAAATGTAAAGTAAAAAAAAATGTTAATTATTACAAAAGTTACAAATTATTAAAAATAGATATACGTAATAAAATAAATAATCAAATATATATTTTGTAAATAAATATTTACGTAATACATATATAAAATATAAATAAATACATATATTTATATATATTTTAAGAAAGATGATTATGAAAGTAAACTGCCTAATTGATCTGTAAATGAGCCTTGAGTTTCCGCTTGAATGCAAACATTGGTTACTATGTTCAGAGTCTGGAGAGGCTGGTTATCTGTCATACAGGTCTCCTAGTACAGAAACCAGTCTCTCACATAGATTTTATATTATCATGTATGTACCTACATTGCAATGATTACTTATTTTGTTAACTATGTATATCTGTGTGAGAGAAGAAATAAAGCATTTTTGTATTGTATTAGTGTCACTTTTGCACCATATTTTTTTTAGTACTAATAGAGGTTCGAAACAAACTCACGGATCATCGTCTCTTTTTGAGTCCATTATTTAAAATGTAATTAATATTCATGTAATGATATACAATGCATGAATCCGGCGCCACCAGAATACTAGCCTTGCCCGTCTTTTTTCGCCGGCGACTAGCATATATCTATACCAAAATGTCATCATAATATGTGCATCTGGATTGAGAGCCCAAATTTCAAATATTCTCAAAAGAAAATAAGATTTACAGGGCATTTAGTTAAAATTTAGTAAAACTTAGGGCAATAGGCCATGAATTTCTTAAACGTGAAATAAAGCTTTTATCATGAAATAACTAGGGCTCTCAATCCAGACGCCTGCATAAAGTGGCATAGCCTGAATCTCAGAAAGTACTGCCTCTGGACTCATAATTTTTATTTAAGGATTTAGTTAAGAATTTCTTACAACTTTTAAGAAATTCCCAAATATGTAGAATACTCTATTACAGAGTTATAGCGGTATATCTAGGGCCCTCAGTTCATAATATTTGTACTGAGGAATCATGAAACTAATGGATTTATTCAAAAAAATATTTAAATGCGACCGTTATATGTTTTACTTAAACGCGTCTGTAAATTAGTAAAAAAGAAATAATGACAAAAAAGTTAATAGTTACACTTTAAATGGAGATTGAATTTTCCTAAAACGTCTGAACTGAGGGCCCAATATTTTTGGCAGTATTGACTAGGATAAGCCTTCTACACTATCTCACATAAGGGTAATTATTTTAATTAATTCTTAATTAAAATCTAGCAAAGCGTCCATTACTCTAAATTTCATACTTTTTGAGATAATTGAATAATATTTTTTTATAGGAGAAAATTCTGTAGGGTAGATATAGTTTTGTTACTTTTTGAGACTAATCAGCATGTACCCTCACACAAGCTGTTTCTTAAACGTCCGAATAGTTGTTGCTTGAACTGTGGGAAGCGATTACAGGAGATATGTTACCAGGGCCATAAGATATAATTAAGGTTTTCTTGAACACTTGTTCTTAAATTGCATTTGGATACATCAATATGTATCCAAATGAAATTTAAATGGATTGAAGAACAAACTACTTTCTACAACATTTGAAATTTTAATGTTTTTATTATTTTTTTAAACTTTTTACATTTTGTTTTGGCTGATTCAATTTTGAAGAAGAAAGATTCTGGTAGGGCTATCGCCTTTTTTCGTATTGTTAATATGATCATGTGATATTTAGTTAATTATTAGTGTTGATTACCTAAGTAAATTTTCTTTTTATCATAAGCATCACAGACTAGTTATAAATCACGTGTCGTTTTAGTTTAGGTACAAAATAGGTAAGTTTAACATCATTAAAATTAAATATAAATAAATAAATATCCTTGGACAATTCACACACGGTCATCTGATCCCAAACTAAGCAGAGCTTGTACTATGGTAACCAGACAACTGATAAACATACTTATATAAGTTATAAATACATACATATATAGATAAATTACACCCAGACACAGAACAAACAATCATGTTTGTTGATTACGGTTTCTCTGATGGTACCTACAGATAGTGCATACTACATAACATATTACATGCTACTGGCCTATTGCTTTGTTTCATTTTAGGTATATAAAGCCTATTAAAGCTAATATTGTTAAATATATATATTTACTAATATTTTTGTTAATTCAATTACCTACGTCTAATATTTCATTGGTTATTGATACATTTTTCATTTTATTGTTTCACGATATGTAGGTGCTGGCACAGCAAAACTAGTCGTATATAATTATAATTCTCCATCTGCGCATTACAAGATACTACAAGAACATGCCGAACACTTGTTTATACTTACATGGAACATTATGGTCACCCTACAGATTTTTCTCCTATAAAAAAAATATTATTCAATTATCTCTAAAAGAATGAAATTTAGAGTAATGGACGCTTTGCTAGATTTTAATTAAGAATTAATTAAAATAATTACCCTTATGTGAGATAGTGTAGAAGGCTTATCCTAGTCAATACTGCCAAAAATATTGGGCCCTCAGTTCAGACGTTTTAGGAAAATTCAATCTCCATTTAAAGTGTAACTATTAACTTTTTTGTCATTATTTCTTTTTTACTAATTTACAGACGCGTTTAAGTAAAACATATAACGGTCGCATTTAAATATTTCTTTGAATAAATCTATTAGTTTGAGGTTACCTCAGTACAAACATTTATGAACTGAGGGCCCTAGATATACCGCTATAACTCTGTAATATAGTATTCTACATATTTGGGAATTTCTTAAAAGTTGTAAGAAATTCTTAACTAAATCCTTAAATAAAAATTATGAGCCCAGAGGCAGTACTTTCTGAGATTCAGGCTATGCCACTTTATGCAGGCGTCTGGATTGAGAGCCCTAGTTATTTCATCATAACAGCTTTATTTCACGTTTAAGAAATTCATGGCATATTGCCCCAAGTTTTACTAAATTTTAACTAAAAGCCTTGTAAATCTTATTTTCTTTTGAGAAGATTTAAAATTTGGGCTCTCAATCCAGATGCACATATCATAATTGGTTCAGTGGTTTTCCCGAGAAAGAGTAAGACTTTTAGGTATTTTTTTTACATCTACTATTGATAAAGATTGTCCTGAGAGATGTAGTAAACTACGAGCGTATGCTTACTAAATCTAATTACCAATAAATCTCATAATCTTTCATGGGAGTAGTAATTACTTTACGATGTACAAAATTTGCATGCTAAGGTGCATTTTGAAAATTAAAAGTTTTTTCAGGAGGTAGTTATGAAATTCGTAAATAATACCTGGGTGGTCCTACTTGTTATTTTTTTTTTTTAGTAAACTCTCAATAAACCTCGTATGCTTAGGATCTATGAAATTATCGTTTGGGTTTGTTTTTTGTGTCACGGCACGGTCATATGATGGGTACAGACTGGCCGCGTTTTATGAACAGCTGCTTTTACACTTACCAAAATGCGTAAATAAGAAATGAAGAATGTTTTTTTTAATACCTACCTAATTTTGTGTTGATTTGGGTCGAGAATCACTAACATAATTGCCTCATGTAAGGTTTTGCAGATTCAAAAATGCACCTTGTATAAGAAAATTGTTCAACACCACATTTTATTCAAAGGTAAGTATGCTCTATCTACGCCAAGCTCTGATTATAAATAACAATCAGAATACCACAAAACTACACCATGTAAAAGCGTGTTCCCAAAGATTTGAGCTCCATTTTTGCAGTAACAAAGTACTATTGTCGACTTAAGAAATAAATCACAATGGAACTCTAGCTTGTAGTGGAAATAATATTATCTATTGTATTCGCGTCGTTAGCTTAATATTAAGTGCTCCTGACTGTACCTACGTCGTTTCCTTTACAATATTATTTCTTTGGATAAAAGAATATTGTAAAGTATTATGGTGAATCGCTATTTTTCCACTGAGATAGGAATCAAGATCGTCACTTCCGTTGTGACGGGAATGGAAAACTTTGTTTTAGAAAATATATATTTAGTTTGTTTGAAATATAAAATATTTTTATACCATTGGATGGCATAGAAACTGACGTTAAATCTAATGGTAAGTTGTCACCACTGTCTGCAGTCCCAGGCCTCGCATATGTGATGCTATACCCAAAAACAAATATAATACATGTCGTTTACCTGTAATTTACTCCGGCACCCATTTCCATCAAACCGAAACCCAGTAACGCTTCAAACTCAAACACAGCAATGCAAAAAAAAAGGCAGTATACTTCCCCTGACGAGCAAAAAGAGCAAACTATTATATGTAGATATTGAAACTACCAATCTTAGAAAGCTTGCACACAGAATGTGTCGAGTAAGAAAAAAGAATTGCAGCTATGTACGAGTATATATACCTCGGGTAATCAGTGTACGTACAATGTTTTATAAGAAACGCTCTATTAGAATTAGATAAAACCTTTTTGTCGATGATGGGAAATCATCAAATGACTTCTCCCGCAATGGGAGGGGGGGCGGGAGGGAGTGTCAGACTTTACTGACTTGAACCCACCCTTGTTCCTACGGTTGCCTTTTTTCCGGAGCCATGGTATCTCTGTCGAAAAATTCCGCAACCCCGGCAGGCATTGGCCCTAGGGGGGGGGCCGTCATGAGCAGAACTAGAGAAATCGCCCTGTTTGACAAAGATAAACTAAAAAAAGAAAACTTTTAATAATAAATCCACATATCCACGTACAAAAAAAACCAGTGTCCAGCTCTCTCTATTAGCTTAATACAGGGTTCGTTAACCCTGTAACTGATATGCATGAATCGAGATCTCATCTCAATTGGTCAGACCAGCCGATGGATTGGCGGGCACATCTGCACTACCAATCTAGTTTCAATTTGGACGCAACTGCTCTCATTCACACCAATCTGTATGTAGATTTATAAAATGCAGGTTTTTTTGTATAGGAAAAGATTTTGGTGATAACGATGTTTTATGGGTTCGCTGATAAAGGGTTTATTGCTGAAACGTTCATGTTTTGGCCTACGGTAGGTCTACTTTTAGCTGAAAAGTACTGACAACTCATTTGCAATATGAAATGTCGAGGTCGGACTGTCTTATTTATTAATTAAGAGATATACACATGATACACATACACTTAATTTTACTCATGAAAACTAACATCTTTCGTAAAGAAACTTTTTATTTGTTAATAAAATGTACTTACTGCAACGTATTTTTGTTTTATTTATATCGCAGGCTGTTGATGAAATTAAGGAAATGAATTATTACTATTTAAATCATGAATGGAATAAGGTCAAAAATATGACATTATTTAATAAACATTTTTTGTGCCTATACTAGACTAGTAATAGTAAAAAAACAAATATCTACTTTGAGATGATTGTCTGATATTCGTTGCTTATCAAGTATCTATTACAAATTATTGGTCACCCTGTAAATGTACTTCTAATAATTTTAATAATCTCTATTTGCCTTAGAAGATCTGTAAAAAGCCGCTGAGGAAAACGTTCTAACTGTAACGGGGTTCTCAACCTTTTATTGTGAGTGCAACACCAAGTTTCTTAAAATATCAGTACCTATTTTTCTGTGCTGATAAATTTTGTTCATTTTAGAAGCTATTAGCGCCTTTACTTCCATCAATATCACCATACGGAATAATGGCGAGGTCCCCATGTGGTTGAAAACCCATTCTCTTACACATTGATTCCCATAGTGATCTTTAATAAACCGACACCAATAGACAAGCTTTCGCCACACCAAATGTAATCAAAATCGGTTCCGTGATTTAGCCTTTAAAGCGTTAAAGACAGCACTGTATAGTATTAGTGCGATATATAAAACTACAAATGAAGTAAAAACATGTAATAATGGGGAAGAAGAGGACGTCAAGACATAAGTTTGAGGATCTCTGTTTTAACGGAACCCGAAGTGCAAATCCTCGGCTTTTTACCTCTCAAGTTCTTGCACGCGAGGACGTTAGGATACTCCCGCAGACCTGGCACAACTCCAGTAATACTACCATATCTGTAATTTCGTTCATATCACGTTATTATCCGAGCCCGCATGATTACGCAAATTGACTATCGTAAATATCTTTTATGTACTCCAACGTATTAGTTAGCAAAAATTATTGTTACGCGCCGTAAACTTTTATGTGGCAACTAAAAACGTTGCCACTTATGTCCCGCTTTAGAAGCTCTTTCCTAGCGAAGTTCGCTTTTTACGTCCCCTATATATGTTTCATCAAAGATACAGTGTATAATTTTTCCATTACCTAATGTTCCCTGTCCGATAGACTACTAAATTTCCCTTGCAAATTTTCTACACGTTAAAAGAAATTGGCATCAACATCAAAGTATCTTCGACTTGCAAAATTCCTGATTTTTTTATCAGATAAAAGTTATTTTAAGACAGACGTTCTTCCATTTCAACAATGGCGCAGCGAGATTAAAATATAGGTACTATTGATTGTGAATAATAGTAGAGGATGAGAAATGATAATATTTTTCTACGTCGAGATTTTCATCCTTATTACGGAGTTTCAGTTCATAGAAAATATAGATCAAAGCTTTGATATTTCGTTTGTAGATTAATCTATTAGTGGGTTACCTGAAGCGTATAAGACAAGAAAAGTAAATACGTATTTTTATTATTCCCTTTTTATCGAGAAATAAGATTATAAATGTCTTTTCGTATTTATAACCTAAATCAAATACGACAAACACGAACAAGCGATCAATTAGTATTTGTATCCGGCGTATTATGGGCAACAACATACGATAATAAGCCCTCTCACAAAGCATCAGATAAATGCAAAAACAAAGCATTAATTAACCATGATCCATTTCTAATTGTCCCTTTATAGCCGGGCTTATAAGCCGGGCTCTAAGCCTCGCTAATCAGTTTACGTAATAAACCTTTTTTATCATAAATCGCTGGGAAATGACAGAATAAGTCGGTCTCGCCGCCGACCAGGGCTCGTCAACATTTTGAACTCACCATCTGATTTCCCGCGGGAAGTCATGGTTTAGATTTTAATGTTCATTCGAGAAATAAATAGCTTTTTTCAACATAATTATAAATCAGCGCGCTTAAATAATGGAGGAAATTATGTGCTTTTTTATGAAACGTTAATGAAAATGTCGTGATGACCTTAGATTCTCAACCTCATGTATGCAGCACGTGATGTTGTGAGCTCGAATCCGGAATAATATGTTTTTTTTAATTCATATACTATTTATTAGCGTATTCTCGTAAAGTTAGCAGGACATCACTGACATTGGTAAAGAAAATCATCGTGAGGAAACCTAAACTTATATGTAAGTCTGGAAACGCCAATCCATCTTGAGTAAGCGTGATGATCAATGCTCGTGCCTTCTCTGCATGAGAACCTCTTCTTAACCTTGGTCCTGCAGTAGGATAATAATAGGTAAGTTTTATTATTATTAGTTTGAAGCATTAGTTAACAGATCACTTACTTTCCAATTATTAGGTAAATGTTTTGTACACAAACGCCTGACCTTTGCTAAAAGGTCATTTCTAGACCTAAGAAACAGATACTAGGAACATAACTTAGGTAGATACTTCGTTATGTAAATCCCGATTCTCGTGTTAATTTTTGAATGTAAAGCATAATACCTATCAATTTTTCAAAACTCGACTACTAACTAAAAAAACCGGCGAAGTGTGTACCGCGCAGTTTAGATTTCGTACATAATTCATTATTTAAAGGTGCGTTATGTAACTTCGAAAATTAAAAAGCCAAAATCACGACATTTATTTAAAAATGAGGAAGCCGTTTTTTGTGTTATAAATAACTTTGTAAGACATATCTACTACATTCTAATTCAATGTCTGTAATCTAGATTGATCCTACACAGCTTCTTTTTACCTTTGTAAACTACACTTTACAAAATAGCGACCATCACACAAACCAGACTTGTTTGTCATCCAATAAACCGAAAATAAAACCATAACAAAAATAAAATGTTCTAGAATAAAACTAAAAAGAAGGCGCCATGTTTTACATCAACGCGACTGGTAACCCTGCTAGTCGGCTATGTAAACCTCTCTCAAGAATCGAGTGAAAACAGTCGCTACTGCACGTGGCAACACTTCCACCTAGTTACTGGGAGAATGGAGACGCATGTATGTATGTGTGTATGTACAGTGTTATATGCAGCTGCTTTAAGCTCATGCTCATTGCAGACCACGTACTTTACACACCGTGGCAGATCAAACGGGGGACATATTCTAGAACATGATAATGTGTGCTCACATATGACTACTTTTCAATCCTATAGGAGTAAAATAGTGTATGAAAGTTCGTCAACCATGCGGGCGATGCCGTGGGCAAAAGCAAGTAAAACTATGTAGCTTATAGCACTAAAATAAAGCTTTTTTTTTGGTGAGTGGGAAATCATCAAATGTCTGCTCCCGTCCTGGGTGCGGTGGGAGGGCGTGACAGACTTTTACTGACTAAAACCCACTCATGTTCCTTCGATTGCCCTTTATGTTCCAGGGTCACGGTAACTATTATAAACATTCCGTAACCCCGACTAAAATAAAGCTCACCATTTAGTTATAACAGATTCACGCTTTGCTATAATTACATAAAATACTACATGCATCCCGCGGTTTCACCCGCGTTAAAAATCTTAAGGGTGAACAACCCTTATCACTTTGGGGTATGAAAAATAGATAGTAGCCGATTGTCAGAAATACAGAATATGCATATAAAATTTGGTAAAAATCATTAAAGCCGTTTCGGAGGAGTAAGGTAACTAACATTGTGACACGATCATTTTATACATAAGATATATTATATATTAGCGATATGCTATTAAAGCTTTATGATGTTATATTATAGCGTAGTGTGAAAGAAGCTTCAAGCATTGCGAGGATTTGGGGGTGGCAAATTCTTGTAAGGTCTGAATCTCGGAAACAGCTCCAACAATTTTCATAAAATTTAATATGCCCCTTGCACATTAAATTTCGTTTCGGGAGCGATAAATTCATGTGGCTAGGTTTTATTTTTCGAAGTCGTCTAAAAATCCAGATTCTTGTTTTGTGTGAGTTGATGGTTGGTTCCGGTTGTTATCCGTGGGTCTTTGATGGTCATTACGGGTGAACCAAAGATAAAATAAAGTGGGCACTCGCTCCATGTAAACATCAAACACAATCCATGAAAATTGGAGGTCAACCTTAACTTGGTTGGGAAAAGGCTAAGGATGATGATATACCAGAGGAGGTAAAAAATCTAGTTGTATTGCCACTACAATTCAATCTATATACAAACGTAAAAATCTATTTAGTACTGGAAAGATTGTGAAGATTTAAAAAAATATATACACAGCAGGCTTATTAAAAAAACATACAGTCGAATTGAAATCCTAGTGTTTTTTGGAAGTTGGTTGAAAACTAAATATTATAAATGTGAAATCAATCGTCTATCTGTCAATCGGCTTGTCTGTCTTTTGATTAAAAACCTAATACAAATTAAGATAACAGTCATGTTTAGATAAACGTTTTGTTAAATTGTTAAGTTAAATAAGTACTCTTTACCACAAATAGCTAGGCATCGATTGAACTTATTAAAATCAGGCGTCCGTTTTATGCCTACCGCTTCGCGTACCGTCGACGGTACAACGAACACCGGGCTGTCGCGCGCCCGCCTGAGTGCTCGCGTGTCACGGGTACAGCGCTGACTAGCAAAATGCCGAAACCACGTAATTATTGCGTGATTAATACTCAATACTCAAATCTTTATAGCACTCCACATGTTATACAGTATTATTGTGCAATTCCCCTGTTTCTCAATTCTCCTGTTTCCTTTTTGTTTATTTATTAAAATTAATCACTCGGTTTTGTATATTTTCGGCATTAAAATATAATAATCGGGAATTCAAGGAACGAAAAATATGCATCAGGCATTTTATTAAACTAAAAAATATTTGATCAACATAAAAAAAAATCGTTTTTCTAAAACATTCGTTTTATTACCATTATCATCATACGTATAACTCTAGCACATTTTGCTGGAAGACACGCACACACGTAAGTCGCGCGGCGGGCAAAAGAATCTCAACTCTCTTTGTGCATACTTATGGTACATTTCTCCTCTCTGCAAACAGCTGGTATTATTATTATGATTTTGTAGGCTATTATAGCGTAGGTATTTTCGTTTTTGTATTCTGTGTTAAAATCATAAAACGTAAAGAGCGCCGATCATTTCATCAGAACACGTCACTCCTCTTTTCCGATTCCTATAAATATGCTCAAAAAAAAATGCCATACTATAAATAGCGCACAGATTCTTAGACCTCACACAACAAGCACGCAGCTTCCAAGTCGAAATACGATTACTAGCGAGCTTCACCCCCCGGCGCCGCTCGTACTCCACAACAAACTGAATTTGCAATATTTTCTATATGCCGCGCCAAATTCAAGAATCAAATCAAAGTTGCGCGAGATTCCGCCCCTTGAGATACAACCATGTTTGCTAGACCGAAATTTATCTTTTCAGAACCAAAATTGTGTTTACTATTTTTATGGTAGATTCCTTTAAATTCGTCGAGTCGAGACTGTTTGACTTCGGACCGTCGTGCCACGCTTCCCTCGGAAATATTGAATTTTATATAAAGTTAAGACGAACTTCGTATGTACTTACTGGTGCATACCACTTATGAAATTGCTTTTCATTTGAGGGCGAGCAAAGTATACTTTTACATATTGAACTAGTGATGCAACCGAACTCGGTGCTTGCTGTACTTGCCTCTGTGGAAGATTTTTTTTAACATGCGTTTTTTGCTACTGCACCCACAAATAAACGGAAAATTCAGACGAGAAGACACAATAGCCATCGAACGTAAGTACAAAAGTGGGAAAAAAATATATTTCACCTTATTTTTATCAACCTTTCAACGCGCAACCGACAGCCGGCTGTCGGACTGCTGTTGTCTGTCTATTGTGTCTCAAATCACGTGTGTTCGAAGGATTAAATTAACAAACCGACTTGCAATTTAACCTTTCGCCGACCAAGCGACCGCCGGCTGACGGATTTCTATTGTCTTTCTATTGTGTCTCGAATGACGTATGTTCAAAGGTTTAATTATTTTAACTTTTTTTTTTATTCTACACTCCCGCTTCCGTATCCGTTTTTTAATAAATTATTTTGACATCTAGTCACGTTTCTCTTCCACTACGTAACGTTACGTCACAATTTAAAACTATATTTACCGCTGAATGTATATTCACATAAAAGTGCAGTTGCGGCGTACAAAAACAATGGATTTGCATTACAAAAGCGGGTTCTGTGTGTTTCCTAATGAACAGTAATTGTTTAAATCCACAAGAAAGTGGAGAGCGGCATTGCAACAACTTACAAACAGTTAATTACATTAAATGTACGCGTTGTTTTTATATCAGAGCTGTTGTTCAGCATTGTGCTCACTGCACATGAAACGAAACAGCACCGAATTTAGGACAGATGAAAATAGGAGAGCACAAAAGTAAAATTATATTAAAATGTATATTCATTCGTATAACACAAAAAATTACATTTTCATCTCGCCTCCTCAGCCTTTTCCCAACTTTGTTAGGGTCCTCTTCCAGTATACCGGATTTAGCTGAAGACCAGTGTTTTACGTGAAGTGACTGCATATCAGACCTTCACCACCCTGTTACTGGGCGACACGATACCTCTTGGGTAGACTGGTCTGACTTTCTGGCTTCTGACTACCCATAACGACTGTAAAAGTTCTATAAGTAACCATCGGGACTAACGTCTTAACGTGCTTTAGCACGAAATAATGATGTCCAAGATAAACTCAAGAAAGTACATTTATGAATTGAAAAAATCTCGTGGTACCTGCACCGATCATGAGAATTGGGGCGTCACATTTTAAATCAACCAAACGTACGCAATCGATATCATTGACATTTTATATTTTTACATCATATTCGCTCGAACTTATGGCGTCGCTTTTCAAATAATTGGTGGTCCAGCATTTTTTACCACTTTTTAAACATTTATTTTGAGCTTATACAGAAATTATAGACAATTAATTGGTTTACAAAAAAAATATCACAATCATTAATTTAGAAATTAATAGTATTTATTATTTATTAAACAAAATACACAATATTTAAAATAACATTAAATTAATAAAACTAGAATTAAAATAAAGAATTAAAATAAAATGGCATCAAAAAACTCCTCCGCATCGCTGTCAACCGGTAAAGTGCCCAAGAGGCTGGCAGCATTGCCACGTTGGATGGCAATGCTAAGCCTCTGGCCAAGATAAAAATAATAAAAAAAAAAATCATTAATTTTAGTTTTAATTATCATTTGTTGTTCATTATAATATAGTTAATTAAACCATATAGTCTAGTTTATTAAACCATATACCTGTAGACATTAGAGACTCAATGAATAGTAAAAACATAAAGCGCAAGCTAAAAGAACATTACATCAACTCGATTGTAGTATAAATGTTAACAGCGCGTTGACCAAATCTCATGCCATGGCATGCTAAGACAGACCCTAGAGGTCTAATTGCAAGCATTTGTAATTTGCAAAAAAAAAAAAAAAATATGCGCATAATGCTGTGAACCAAAAAAGAACGCATTATCATCAGAAATGAACGAACATACAAAATCATATTATTATCAGTCAATCAAACAATGACAAGTCAATCATACGTGACCCATAAGGTAAATTCTGGTCATCGGCAGTAAATTGGAACAGTAATAAGCGAGTAGTAGAGCAGAGTAGATTACAGGTCTATCGGATACTAAGAACACAACTTACATGGTGTACGTGTAAGATACATATACGGAACAGGAGAAATAAAAACTTGTAGGTAAAAACTGTATATATAGTGTTTTGTGAATTTATTCTTAGTTATTAAACATGTTTACTGAACGCTAGGTAATTAACAAATGCCTTAGTAAAACAATTGAACGTTTAGAAAAAAGCTTGCAAATGTTACTCACTGACATCTTAATAGATTACGCAGACGCACGCAGCCTAATAGATGACAAAAAAAAATAATTAGTCCGTCACTTAGACAATCAAAAAATTTGGGACACGTATTTTTTCTTTTTTTTCGTAAACAGATAATGACGACAATACAGTGCGTTGAAGTTTCGTGAAACGTCACGCCTTAGTATAATTTTTACTGAGGAGTGACGTCACAAGCCCCCTCTCCGGAACTTTGATGCTCTTTATCTTTGTATTTTGTTATTAATTTGATCAAGCAAAAAATATGTGTCCAGTATTTTTGGACTGTCTAACAGACGGACTAAACAGAATGTCATTTTTTTGATGTAGTCAACATCCCTATTTGTGGGTTCAAAATGTAAGTACTTACTTACCTATGTCCTCCAAAGACCAATCTATGAATGGTTTAGCTGTTAAAGTGTACCAGGCAGACACCATTACTTTTGCATTTATAACTTCAGATTCGAACCTAAACACGTTAAAATAAGACTTGCTTTACAGCAAGTCTGTTAAAATTGATTAGAATTACGTTTTGGCAGAACAAAGTTATCACAAATAAACACCAAAACTGCACTCTCTCAGACACAACTACGAATTCCGCCGATCTGCAGTCTAGCAGCAGCCCTAAGGACATTTCCTCCGCTCACTATCCTACAATCTCCTTCGTTTACAGATTTCAAGTAGCCAGACATTTTCCAGGACCACTTAAATTTTATTATTTGGTCCAAAGACTGTTCAGGGATTTTCTGTTCAGAATTACAAGGTTTTGTACAAATTAATTACGAATTATGCGGTGCTTGTTCTGTCTAGTTTGGGAATGTGACGTGAAAATGGTTCGTTGGTTGGTGCTTATTAAGGTGCAGACAATAGTTGATGCGCGGTTACTGAGTGCGACTCAAAAAGAATTGACGGAGCAATTATCAATTCTACAAAAATAAACTGAGAACTCGAAAACTGTTTTTTATTTACCAATCTAAACCCAGATCAGCACTATAGGGCCAGGACGTTATATATTTTATCTCCGACACTACTCGCGACAACTCATCTTCTCTACAGATGGCAGGAAAACTTATGGAAGTCGTCTTTATTCTAGGTAATAAAACTTAAGTAGGTACTTTTATGAAAAACACACATATTTAGAAAACAGAGTGAAAGATTTGTTGTACTGTCGATTATAATTTACATATTTTTTTCAAAGTATTTTATTATATTTGTGTAGCGAATCATGCAAATGTACTCAAACTCTTGTATAACAATTATTTATTCACAATCAAAATAATCCCTATTTAGAATATTTGGGCCCTGACAGTGCCTTAATTAATAAAACAGTTCTGTTTCCAAAGGCTGTCTTGGCCGACAAAGGCTTTTACTGCCAAGGAAAGGGCGGAGGTTCCCATCTTTGTAATTGTAGTATCATAGATACTCTTGTGCTACCAACGTGTTTAATTTATGATAATATATTGTGCCTTATTAATCTATGACCATTCGATACTACTAGGAGTACCTTTGATCTCTTCGTTTAAATTATAATGCTCTTTTTTTTTTGGGAGTGGGAAATCATCAAATGACTTCTCCCGTTCTGGGTGCGGCGGGAGGGCGTGTCAGACTTTTACTGACTAAAACCCACTCATGTTCCTTCGGTTGCCCTTTATGTTCCGGGGTCACGGTCAATACTATAACTATTCCGCAATCCTGGATTATAATGCTCTTGATGTAGTAAATTAAAAACCGGACAGGTAAAACTGTGAAAAATTTATCACTCTAAATTTTAGGGTTTTTGAGATACAGTCCGCTTTCAAACTAGCATAGAGACTGACAGCTGGATGTCAAACGGATTTATAAAATACGAGCCACATAATAAATTCCCATATTTTTTAAATATGATTTATTACAGCTTTACGTTCACAAATAAAACCGTCAAAACATTGTTACACGAATTACCAATTCACACGAACAGGACGTTTATAAATATTCACTTTATTTTAATTAAAGTTACGTAACCTATATGTTAATGCACTCACACGCAACTGTGCATAATGCACGGGCATTATAATGCATTCATAGACAGCGCGCCAAAATCCTTCGTTGACAGACAAAAGCGTGTAATTTGGGCTTTGTAGGAATTTCGGCCGCTCAGTCTCGCCCGCTCTGGTCGAATAAGTATTTTTGAGGAGCTTTTCGGACGATACTTTTCTTAGGCTGTACGGTTAAAATGTAAAATCTCATTGTAATGGTACAAAATTAGTTTATTTGACTTTGTTTTCTACGATGAGAGTGAAAATGTTTTTAATTGCGACCGCATTAAATTATCTATTGATTCAAAGTAAGTACCTTAACTGTATAAAATAATTAATTTTTACATAATAAGTAATTTAATTTTTTTTTAATAGTTAATGGAAAATCCAACAATCCATTCTCATCTGTACAAAACTAATTTATTTTAATTTTATTTCTTCGGTGAAAATGATAAGGTTTTTCATTATGACATTGTAAAATTAATCGTTGATAAAAAAAACAGTTATTTAAAACTCACCTCATTTTTAAATAACTGTTTTTGTATATTAATAACAATGTTGCGGAATGTTTATAATAGTTACCGTGACCCCGGAACATAAAGGGCAACCGAAGGAACATAAGTGGGTTTTAGTCAGTAAAAGTCTGACACGCCCTCCCGCCGTACCCAGGACGGAAGCAGTCATTGGATGATTTCCCACTCCCCAAAAAATAAAAAAATATTAATAACAATTAAATTCTTGTTTCGACCGAAACGGCTCAGATCTCAGCGGCCGAAACGCCTAAGCCGTAATTTGTGACGAGGCGTCGCAGGTCAGCGCCATAGGCCGGATGGATTAGCCGTTATTACTCCTGCATACAACATCACAGGACGCGTGAACCTACAGGCTTCTCGCATGTGTAATTAGATTTTATTCGGCCTGCTGAACCCTTCTAAATTAGCTTTGTGTCATCGAACAGCCACGAGTTCCGTCCAACCACTGATTACTAACACGGTTGGTTTTGCACGGCGTAAATTACGATTTGATACATTTCATTAAGTGTATTTAATTCGTAATGTACTCTATCTAATTTAAATTCCAGCGTATTTGCATGGCGATTGATATTTACTGTTCATTTTGTGTCCATGTTAATTAGGTTGTTGAGCCTTTGAATAAGTGATTTGATAGATTTTTGCAGTGAACTCTGATTGTTGTATTCATGTTTCGAATTTGGATAGAGTTCTCAATCATTATTTAATATTTTCCTAATAATTATTTGTACCGAATTCGGAAAAGTTATTAATCAAAAATATTTGATTGACGTTGGAGTTCTCATTAAAGCCTCTACCACACAGGAACGTTATTATTAGTCGATAAGATTGCATGTTTCATACATTTGTTTTTAGATCATTAAGTATTAGGACGAAGATAAAGTTATCGCAGCTGTTAGAGGTTTAAACATTACTTTAGAGATGTCAAAATGGATGAATAGATGAAGAAAAAATTGCACATTAAACAATCCCTTTTTGTTGCACACAATTTCACACAAAAGCGAGATTGTGTCACCACATCCGACTACATTCTCAAATATTCGGCGGTCCCGGTATGTTTAATTTTGTCCCGCATGTCCTGGGATTCAGTGCTGTCCTGTGCCCCGGGTAGCTTTACACTAGAACGTAGCTAAACAACGCATGGATGCGTTACTAGTTCAGCTATATGCCAGGCTGTTTAATGCCAGATTGTCATAAGGAGTCCCACAGACACAATAACATGATTCTCGTTTGCAGATCAAAATTTGTGAAAGGTCATATTAAAAAGTAGGCTTTGTCTTTGGGTACAAAGTTTCCTCGTACCGAATTTCAACAAAAACCCTCGATGATGGTTTAGCCGTGAAAGCTTAACAAAGGAACAGACAGAATCACTTTCATATTTATCCTAGTTTCATCAATATTTGCACGGACAAAAGAGTGAGCAAAACTCACGGTTTTGTCCGTGCTTTGACTTTGACCATAGTAGTCACATAATAAAAAGGAGCCAAGGTTTAATGTTTAGCTGTAGCGTAACAGACTTTCATATTTGAAATAAGTATGTGATAATTATTACCTAACATTATCAATGACCAACCAACCACCCGCGTTATGTTATGTTTTTTTTACTGCTCTGATCCCGTAGGTCATAGCGTAATATTATATATCCTTTATCTTATTATCTTGTATAAGCTATTTACTTAAAGTTGCATTAAAATCACAATTGACATCAAACACACACACACACACACACATTTTTCACATTAACATTCACACAAACTTTCACATTTATAGTATTTATTAAGATTCAATGATGACTACTCAAACATATTCCTAATCTATTGGCACTCCCGAAACTCTAAATTCAAAGTAAATATCAAATCATTTATTCCCATTACACCATTAAAACGGCACTTTAGAACGCCATTTACAAATAAAAAGTTGACCCACCATTCAAGACAGACATTGTCACTATGAAACTTCACAAAAGTCTTCACCGTATTTTTTTCCAAAAGACATTATTACGATTCAGTTTGTTGAATTAACGTTGGTAAATCTTGTTCTCACTTCATTACGAATTCAATTTTTCAGCTAAACTTTGACCTCGCTGAAAGCGGAAAGTTTTCGCGACTTTTTCTAGTACCTACTTTTAGTTCGAAGACAGCTGTTTGTAGTGCTAAGTGAGACTAGTAGTTTGTTACAGTCGCAGTCCTTTTCCGGAATTGTGGGTCAACAAATAAAATAAGAGTGTTTACTCCAAACTTGGTGTTGTATAAAGTGACTTTTAATTTCCGATATTTAGACACACAGTGGTAGTAAACGATACCCATGTTGACAAACAATTTCCAAAAAAAAACTTTTTCCAAAAAAAAGATAACCGACTTCAAAAACGAAAAGCTCAAAAATAACTATTTCGGAAGTCGGTGGCTTCTCTTCTGCCGGTCGAATTGTGTTGCCTTGCCACCGACTTCCGAAATAGTTATTTTTGAGCTTTTCGTTTTTGAAGTCGGTTATCTTTTTTTTGGAAAACATTTTTATTTTTTACTTTTTAGTTAGAGTCCCACCCAACTACGTTTTAGAGTAACTTTAAAAAAAATGTACGTTTTTCTATAAAAAAATTGAGGAGTTCCCTCGATTTCGGCATGATACCATCATCAGATCCTGGACCTGATGACAATGGGACCATTTGGGAAGTCTACCCTTTCAAACAAAAAAAGAATTGTTCAAATCGGTTGGTAAACGACGGAGATATGCGCGAACAAACATAAAAAAAAAACATTCAAACATTCGAATTGAGAACCTCCTCCTTTTTTTAGAAGTCGGTTAAAAAAACTAAAATTAAACGATATATGGCCGAATAAACAAACGTCACTTAATTTTAAGACGCTTTCAAATCTGTTGCTGTCCTTATTTTATCGCTTAGAGTGACAAAGACAGCAACAGAGTTGAAAAGTGACGTTCGAGTATTCAGCCAATAGTCTACTAGCTTTCGCCTGCGTGGATGTCGATACTTCCATCCCCTATTTATTTTATTTTATTTTATTTATTTGGTTCACCGACGAATGTTTACACCAAAAACTATACTTAAAAGCATTTTATAAAAAAGTTTTTTTTATTTAGGCTTATTTTAGTCTCACGCTCACCGTCACCGCTGATAGCTCAGCGCGTAGTTTGTCAGCGCCGAGGCTACCACGTGCGCGCTGATAGCTACGCATCATTCAAAAACGCTTCCTAGAAGTTCATATATCTCGGCCATCAGCGCTGACGGTGCGCATGCCGTTGGCGTAAGACTAAAATCCGCCTTAACCTCTTTAGGCCGTATACAGAAAGAAAGCTGGAAACTTATAAGCGTTTGCCGGCGCTTGTCAGCGATGGTAATCCGCGCAGGAAAATATATGAACATCGACAAGCTTCAACACGCGCTGGTCAGCGCTGGGCGTTGCCATAACAACTGCAAGCAAATCATTCCGAAATTTTGCTTAGTCTGCTTCAACCTGCTTCCATTGTGTAGAACGGACCAGCGCTGCCAAGCGCTTATAAGTTTCCAGCTTTCTTTCTGTTTCCTTAGGGTTGGAATTTCCAAAAATCCTTTCTAATCGCGAAAAAAATATCATTTGTTCAGTACATTAGGCAAACATAAATGTACTGAACCGCTGATTTATTTTTCGCGCATTCAGGTTTGTTTCCATAGTAACAGTTGTTGGTTATTATGAGCACAATCACGTGTTTAAGTATCGTACACTAATTACCAGCCACCCTATATAATCCTAGAATTCCACTAAATATTGAGATGCAAACACACAAACACTAACACAATAATACATTAATACTTGGTATTAGTGAATAGATTGCATGCAAATTAATAAATTGTAGTCAGAATCTAGAATATTCTGAGAATTATGGTTAAATAGAATATTCTAGCGTAATAGAAACCATATTGCTTGCTCAAAATTAATGGTCATGGATTTCTACTACTTTCACTTATAATCCATATACAATCTATTTATATAATTTTGAAACTAGTTTATTTATTCATCATTATCTCCCTAGCCTCTTCCCAACTATGTTTGGGTCGGCTTCCAGCCTAACCAGATTCAGCTGTATGCCAGTGTTTTACGTGAAGCGACTGCCTATCAAACCCTCACAACCCAGTAACTGGGAGAAACTATACCTCTTGGTTAGACTGAAAAACTAGTTTATTTTCTATTAAACAAATAATAAAGTAATTTGTAATTAGTTTTATTTTGTTTGTGTTTGTTATTTAAGCTTTATAAAGTACAGTGTAATCTAAAATAGTAACAATAAAATTTTCATGAAATGGTGTAAACAATGTACGCACACAGTGTTAAAGAGATACATTGCCTAGTTCCAAAAATCTTCATTAGATCCTAATATATAAAATATTATACTTAAAAAAGATCGTGGACATGCAAATCTCGCTATACAAATAAGGTTTGCTGTTAGAAAACTCAATTCAGTAAGCTCACCATTATACATAAGTTTATTTAACCTTTCGAAGACCAAGCGACAGCCAGCTGTCGTGTTAATGCAGTTTCTATACTCATTTTATTGTGTGCAATAAGTTGATACAGAACATTTTACAGCGAACACAAGCTACACAACCAGAAATAAATATGTATTAGGAATTATTCGTAATGTAAAGCGGAAAACACAAGTAATATTCGTTTGCATGCTAACATTAGCACTTGGGCTAAGCACGCCCCGCATTAGATTACACTGCATACTTCAAATGTGGTTTTAATTACTTTGTTGTTGCATGAGTATTATGTAGCAGTGTAGCCGCTGGGAGTTCATTCCTGTGTGAAATAAGTCTTAATCATCTCGTGTGTGTGGTTAATATTTTAAATCACACTATATACAGTACGGTCGTGATAGTCCCGTGGTTGGAGGATTCCTCTCATGCAATAGCTAGCTTTGATACTAATGTAAAGTTTTCAATGTGTATGTGCTTTTTAAATATAATCTTTGACGTAATAAACCGAGACCTGTAATTGTAATTGTTGGCGACTGGCTGAGGATAGCTAACCTTTTTGTATTTGTTTATAAAGTTTGTTCTTTTTTATTTTTTATTTAAAAAAGTCTTATGATTCTAATAGTCTTTTGTTGTGTCATTGATTTGGTAGTTGTGCTTCAAGTAAATATAATACTATTAAAAACCACCATCTATCATTTAGAAATACCTTTTAATACAGTCCACACACCACGCTCAACAATAGTAATAAACTAGCTTCTCTTTTCGCCCGCGTGTATATCGCACTTCTGAACACTATTTTATCTCTTAGGTTTTAAAGGTTGAATTTCCAAAAAGCACACCAAAAACCCTTTCTTAGTGGCTACGTACTCTTCACAAAGAACCCATCCTGCAAGTTTCATGTCTGTAGGTCCAGCCGTTTGGGCTATGAGTTCATATATCAACATCCAGTAAATGAGTCAGTTTATCATTTTATATATATAGATGAAAAATCGCCAATCCGTCTTGCTTCTCTATAAGAACTTAACTGCGAAAAGCATCAAAATTATTTTTTTAAACATTACGCTCACGTACACGTACTACAAATAATATTTAGAAGAGTAATTTTGAAACATAAATAATTAAAATACAAACCTTGGAACGTTTTACACACGTCCATCTGATCCAAAAATAAGCAGAGCCTTTGGTAACCAGACAACTGATATACAAATAACACCCAAACACGGAATAAACAATAATGCTAATCACACAAAGATTTGTTCTGAGTGGTAGTTGGATCCACGACACTCTGCTTAGCCGTCAGGGTCACTAACCAACCAACAAGCCAGACAATACTATCGATGTTAATGAAATCCCACCCTATGTAACTCCAATTTACTATATTCAAGTCTGTACTCATTTACTATGTAAAAGCGGTCATCTGTATCAATCCAGCATAAACACAAAATTATTTATAACCGAACAATATTATCATTCAGCTTCGCAGTGAATCCGGGATCCGGTTCATAAATCATTTGAATAATTCGGCAATTACAACCGCCACGTCCCCACTATTATTCATCCGTGGATTAGTAATTAACAATAACAAATGATCGTATTTGTCGACTCTAAGAACATGGTATACAATGACTATAAACTTGCCGGGATTATTAGGCTGTTGTTGTGACATACGCATCATCGTAATTTTGATTAGGAGAAGCTGATCACCATTTTACTAATATCTGTTGTCGCTACACATTTTAACGAATATTAGAGTTTGACATTTAATTGTTTAGAGATAGATATATAATTATTCTGATGTCAGTGGAATTGATGATTTTTTAATGTTAGTTGATTTAATTGCTATTGCAAAGTTAAAGTACGCTATTTTTTTAGGCTGTCAATCCTGGTGGGACGACACTTAGGCTGAATCGTTCACTTTTTTGGCGGATACAGCGTGAGCAACATCTCTTCGGTTATCATTGACAGTTGTTATTATGTTTTGAGGTTATAATACCGTTAAACGTGTTTACTCAATTGTATGTAAAATATTTGATTAAATTTTATATTGGCAGTTATTTAGTGTTCCTTTGCCAAGTTCTTACATATCCTACTAATATCATAAATGTGAAAGTTTGTATGTGAGTGTGAGTAGATGTCCGTTACTCTTTCACGCAAAAAGTTATGAACGGATATCAATGAAACTTTGACCTACGGTGGGGAACAGTATCTGATCAAAAACATAACAAAATGCAGGTGAAACCTCGGGCACTATGTACCGCATCCCTAGACAAGTGGCACTATAGAATAAATGGTAGAATATAATATAATAATATAATAATACCAAGAATATAATATAATAGATTTTTATAAGATGTCAGCCTACGCTAAGAAATTTTACATCTCGTTGATCTCTATTCTACAATGCCACTTTTCTAAAGGTGCTAGCCCCTCTTTTCCAAGCCACTCTTCTCAATTTTTGACAAACTCTCATCCAACCATTTTAAGAAGATCATCGCTTCTATTATGTGTCGTGATGGCTCAGTGGATAAGGCGCCCGCCTCTCGTGTAAGAGGTCGTGGGTTCGAATCCGGGCAAGTACCAATGTGACTTTTTCAATTCATATGTACTTTCTAAAGTTTATCTTAGACATCACTGACATCCCGTGCCTCGGAAAGCACGTAAAGCCGTTGGTCCCGGTTGTCATTCGTAGAACTTTGACAGTCGTTACTGGTTAGCCAGAAACTATGGCCAGACTAACCAAGAGGTATCGTGTCGCCCAGTTACTGGGTTGTGGAGGTCAGGTAGGCAGTCGCTCCACGTAAAACACCGGTATCCAGCTGAATCCGGTTAGGCTGGCAGCCGACCCCAACACGGTTGGGAAAACTAGGCAAGGGGGAAAGGGAAAATCGCTTCTATTATCTTGACGGGCGGCGTTCTATCTTATGATTGCTAGTGTGGTCTCCATTCAAAACTCAAAACTTTAAATTTCGGAAGTCGGTGGCATTGGTTGTATTGTTGTGCATGGCCATGGTTTTTTATATGTTTCTGAAGACGATTTTAATTTTGAAAAGTTTTTTTGGCTTTCAGTGTCAATTTTTGGGTGGATCATCAAATGACTGAATAACAGATTTTCTCAGTTCGTGATATATTCACGAACTGAGAAAATCTGTTATTCAGTAGAATAATCATTCAGGTCGAAGAACAACTAAGAAATCGCGCAACAATCATACAATCGCATTGATAACCTTTTTGCAGCCAGTTGAAGACAAACAAAATCTTTAGGTTTCAATTAAAAGTATTAATCAATTATTTTCGTTTGATTATTTCTTACATCAATATTTTCTTGAACTCCTAAACGCGAGAGCAGATACACATAAACTCGATAACAAAATCTTGACAACTTCCAATGTTCTACAAAGTTCATATGTTTTGGATAACCTCCAAAACTGTTGTATCGATTCCGATAGTTTCACTGTTATGTTGGTACGTTTCACCAAACGAGTTTAAAATATGGCCGTTCATATCTATGGTGATGTCAGTTCATCAGATATCTTAAGTATATACATCGCTTTTCCTTGTCAGGTTTATAGATGTACTAGCTTTTGCCCGCGACTTCGTCCTCGTGGAATAATAGTTTCCGTTCCCGGGGGATTTCCGGGATGAAAACTATCCTATGTCTTTTCTCTTACTATATCTGTACCAAATTTCATTCAAATCGGTTCAGTGGTTTAGGCGTAAAGAAGAGACAGACAGACAGAGTTACTTTCGCATTTATAATATTAGTACGCAAGTATAATAGAACAAATAAAGGGAATTTGCGAAAGATGTATTATTATTATAAAACGTAGTGTGGGTGTGGAATCCTCTGTGAATGAGTCCGACTTGCATTTTAGTAAAACCGGAGTATATAAAAAAAACGAAGAATGAACAGGTTATCAATATTATAAACAAGAATTCATGACTTTTCTTTACGCCATGGAACGCAATGTAGGTCGCCATTATTTTAAATTTTTACTCTCCACAAAGCACGCAACTGAACAAAGTAGCTAACACAAAACTTTTAACACTAATAGCGCAAATAGTTTTTAAGCTATTATTGTTTAGTTTTATACTCTGCAGCTGTTGTCACTATTGCAACACTGTCTGCACTAGCCGAATTCCATCTCCACCATAAACCAATATATCATGGCCTTCCCTTCCCTCCTCTTATTCCTCAAAACCAGAAGTGTAAGGAACTTTATCTTTAAGTAAAGAAGGTTTTGTTAAACTGGTTCTGTAAGTTCACGGTGCATGTTTAGCAAATTCGGGGCGGGGTCGTAACCCGAATGAAAATTAAATTGACACTAGCGTCGGAAACACTACTTATCTACGGTTCACTGGGAGCATAGTTAATTCTTTGTTCTGTTGCAAGTTGCAGTTAAGTTTTACTGCAATGGCTTTTACAGAATTATATTAGAACTGAAGCTTTCGTTTCTTTTAAAAAAAGAGTGTAAGCTATTGAGTTTCTTGTCTATTCGTCTCGAAACTGAACTACAATGTAACTCTGTTTGGCGTAACGTACAGACGGACAGTCTGTTACAATAATTACAGCTAAACTACTGAATAGATTTTGATGTAGATTGTTTAGAGAAAAATAAAACCTTGGAGTAATAGGTTAGCGTTAGACTACTATATAATTTACAATGTGGATTTATTATGTGATCCAAATCATATTAAAGAGGACAAAAGATAGTGTTGTCTTACTAGTACCCATTATTAGTTTTTTTTTACGGTACGATCCCGCCGCACTATTCGAAACCATTTCAATTTCAGAAAGCCAAAATCAACAGTAATCAGTCTTCCAGAAAAAGACCTCTACGAATACCGGACAAACTATTATACTGTCTTGGATTCCGCAACAGAAATTATTCAGGAGAGAGACAATGAAGAACTAAGAAAAAAAAAACCACTCTCCTGCATATACAGGGTTATTGGTAAAACACCGACATCCTCTCAGGACTATGTTACTAACATCATAATCAACAACTTTAGTTCTACGACATTTTAAAAATTATCATATTTTAGTTTATTACATTTTCATACAAAATTAAAAATATTTAAATTGAACACTCTAAATGTGACGAAGTCTGCGTAGCATACGAGGACAGTACGCGGCAAGCGTAGGTATGTTGTTACGGCACAATACCAGTAACTATTTATTAATCTGTGACAATACAGAGTTGAAATGCCTTAGATAGGACAACGAAATCTTGAAGATTTGTTTTTGATAAATGTATAACATTTTGTAAAAAATCATAGAACAAAAGTTGTTGTTTATGATGATAGTAACATAGTCCTGAGAGGATGCCGGTGTTTTACCAAAAACCCTGTATAAATAACATGAGACAGAAAAGAACTAGGCTAATAATAATAGTCACAAAAGAGCGATTACAACTGGGAGACGACGTTGCGGAATGTTTATAATAGTTACCGTAACCGTGACCCCGGAACATAAAGGGCAACCGAAGGAACATGAGTGGATTTTAGTCAGTAAAAGTCTAATACGCCCTCCCGCCGCACTTAGTTCGGGAGCAGTCATTTGATGATATCCCACTTCCCAAAAAAAAAACAAAACTGGGAGAGGACCAAACTTGTAACTTGAAAAAAATATTAGAAATCCAGTCCTGCTTCACATTTTTTTTTATTCTACAGACAAAAATACGAATTTACATAAAGTTACTAAATACCGCTTAACATAACAACTCATCAACAAAAACAACCAATAACCAAACGGAACAACTCCTTACTCAATACTATTGTACGAACAGTAGCTCAATGCTCTTTCAGTGCCAAGTAGAGTTTATTGAAAAACTTCTGTTATTAAACTAACAAGCTGCTTTGTTATTTTTATTCTGACTTCGTTATTGAATTTGCACTTATTCACGTCGAGTAGTTAAGTTAGTATAAGGGAATTAATTCCTGTAGAATGTTTGTGATTAAGGTTGCGAGTCGCGAGGGCTACAAGCGGTTACCCGCCTTTTATATAACAAGTTGTGTTTTATTACATCTGGCCACCAAAATGTGACTTTTTTAATTTATATATAGTTTCTAAAATACATCATCAACATCTCGTGCTTCGGAAAGCACGCTAAACCGTTGTATCCGGTTGTTATTTGTTTTCTTTAACATTCGTTGTCTTTAACAGTCGCTGTGGGTAGTCAGAAAGTCAGAAGCCAGTAAGTGACGATCAGTTTAAGTTTGAACAAGGGTTACCTAGTAAATGAAATGAGAAGGTCAGGTAATCTACTATCACTCGAAAGGAGTCACGCCAAAATGCTATATATTAATAATTAATAATTTTTAACATTGTTATGTTAAAACGGTCCCGGTTCTTTAATTTTTTTGAGGCAGGAAATCATTTAATAGGTTACATAAGTAAGCAAAAAATGTTGTGAACAAAATATTACAGAAAAATATTTGGAGAACCTACGCATTTTTTTATAAAAAGTTATAAGAATCAATATGCAATTTGACCTCGAAGTATGATAGATAAGTACTAGTACAGCATCATATCAAGATTAAAAAGAAGCACTTAATATTCCAACTTATTATATACAAAATTAGCTACATTTCAACAGAAACATGGAAGAAACAGTCTCTACCGTATAAGTCTTAGAGAGATGCTCGGTCTTATAAGTCCCTAACTAGGGCAGAGCCACTTTCAATTTCGTAGTTTCGATGTTAACAGAGTAAATTAAATTAAGCTCGTTAACATCGGAGCAATCGTAATGTAATTATTCGGAGATACACCTGCTTCCTGACTACTGATTATACCTGATACATGGGAAGGAAAAAGTGGAGAGAAATCGCAAGGGCAGCTACTAAGGACTTTCCATGATCACGACCACTCTGTCAAGAGCGCACGATTAAGAAGAAGATGAGGAAGAAGATGAGAAGGTTCTAGTGAAAACACGCGTCTGTTGTCTGTGAGAAAGTATTTAAGTTAACATAATTATATATGTAGTTTGTTTTATTTTTCTATTTGACGGGCCCGTTGATCTAATGATAAGATCCTGACTGCTAAGCCAAACTTTGTATGATGAGCACGGTGGTTTGTTCTGTGTCTGAGTGTAGTCAATCTGTAATATATACCTACAAATGTATTAACAAATTACACAAGTATGTATATCAGTTGTCTGGTTACCATATGAGTTGTCAAAATATATTTTGTAACTCGTTATTTTAGTGTTGGCATGATATAATTTTAATAATGTGACAAATGGCAAAAGTTTCATGTACACGTAAAAAAAAGACCAACAGAACTTCTAATCATATACTGTTATTGTACACAGCTCACTTGAGATATACCTATAGCAATAAGGACTACATTTCTTGTGAATTTGACGCATCTTCCTTGCGGATGTCCATAGACACTACCCGCATAGTTCAAAGACGAATTCATGGGGTGGTTCAGACGTTCGTGGCCAGAAAATTGAGTTGCCTGTATTTCACCGGCATTTGCGATTCGAGATACTGCTTCCACGAACAACAATACAATCTTCAATTTAAAATTCGTGTTAATAAATTAAAAAAATAATCGTATAAACATTCGTCGTTTTCAATAACCACAAAAGCGTGACTTAAGTAACTGACAGACGATTACCCTCATAATTCTCAGCTTTTTCTTCTTAAACTGCTCAATAAAGTGTGTTTACGGCAAACCTAAAGAAATGGTAATACGGTGTTAATCTCCCGCCATGATTAAGGGCCATTTGAACGGCGACCCAACTTTACGACTTAGATATAAAAATAAAGCGTTTTATTATTGAGTTTTAATAAAATATTGTATGTTTCTTGCACAATTTAGCACGCTTAATAGAGGGTTAGGTGGTTTGGGAGCCTTTTTAATAGCTTGTATGAATTTTAAGTCGAATGTCACTTTATTTTTATGTAATTTATACAAACGTAATTTTACTTCGGGTGTGATTTAATCCTTCGAACACACGTGATTTGAGACACAATAGAAAGACAATAGCAGCCCGACGGCCGGCTGTCGGTTGGTCGTCAAAAGGTTAAACTTGACTTTAGAGCGTGTTATTGTATTATCTCAGTATTTTGGTTGTGTTTATAGTTGAATCTCATTTTGCTTATAAACAAGCAAAACTTTACCGTAAATGATTCATTGACAACATGTAGGTATGTGGGTACTATCGTTTTAGCACTCATATCTTCGAGTCGAAGCTTCGGCTATATGCATTCACCAGTTAATTAAATAAATAAAAAAGATTATTTTAGTTATAGAATAGTAATTTTCAACAATTAAACTTACCTAATTAACTCGATTAGGCCACAAGCCACAACTTGAACTCCCAGTAAGTAACAGCAAAGAGTCAAAATAAAGCCCTGTTCACTACACACTATACACAAACGCACACATTTTTTAAATAATTTTCAAATGATTTTCCTCTTATCACTATTACATAGTGATTCAACTTAGAATAGGAATGACGGCGCCTTATGCGACATCTTTGCTAAATTATATATTTATTTGATATATCTAACATTCAGTGAAAAAAAAGGAAAAGAAAACATTATTAATACTCAAGCCAGTTAAATGTTTTTGACAGCGAGAGGCTGTGCTATTCTTAGTTGAATCACAATACACTATTAAATTTTGTCTTTTCTCAACATACACATCATTCTATAAATAACACTAGTAGACCCAAGACCGGTGAACTGGGAGGCCATGACACTCTCAAGGTTTTCGCGGCCGAACTACCTACCCCCGTATGAAAAAAATAACGAAGAGAAAAATGGCGCGCTCACGCCTAGAGGACACGTTCACCACTGGCGCCTGCGCACGGGGGTAGAACGCGAGGGCCGGGGGGAGGCTTGAGAGAAAGGATGCACATGTCTCCAGGGATCAATGTCATAATTACATTCAGTAAAACATTTAGTTAAATACATTTTAATACTTAGTATTAGACACTTTAAGTATGGATCTTTTATTATGATGATTGAAACTACTGAACGGATCTTGTTGAAACTTAATTTCAAAATAATTTCATAAAAAACACTTTTAAATCAATGATGTTTTAAGTTTTAACTAGTCAAGTAGTCAGTCTGTCAAAAAATTTAAGCTCTTGTTGCAAACATTAGGTTTCTATGGAGACGAACGAGCAAGACACTCCATGAACACAATTTTAAAATCACTAGATTACAAACAAACAGAATTACAAACTTTACAGTAATATAGCCTACATATCATAATAACACCACGGCAGGATTCACAAAAGTGAAGCAGCAATTGATGACCTTCAGACCGCGGGTGAAGCAGCAATCGAAACCTTACAGACCGCGGGTGGAGCCGCTTTAGATGACCCTACAGACCGCGGGTGGAGCAGCAATCGATGACCTTACAGACCGCGAGTGGAGCAGCAATCGATGACCTTACAGACCGCGGATGGAGCAGCAATCGATGACCTTACAGACCGCGGGTGAAGCAGCAATCGAAACCTTACAGACGGCGGGTGGAGCAGCATTTGATGACCCTACAGACCGCGGGTGAAGCAGCAATCGATGACTTTACAGACCGCGAGTGGAGCAGCAATCGATGACCTTACAGACCGCAGGTGAAGCAGCTATCGATGTCCCTACAGACCGCGGGCGAAACCGCGGGAAACAACAAGTATCTACAAAAATATAAACGATCTCTATTACAATCCGCTCAGTCTTCAATCACGTCTCGATAACAAAGTACACTGGTCCCAAAATATTTTCAATCTAAAAGACACATAGCGGGTAAAACGTCTTCTAACTTCAACTAACTTTAGGTTAGATTCGATCCGGGAACTTGGGCTCCCTGAAATATTAGCGAATACACTTCACTTTGTATGGAGTAAACACGAAATATGTAACATACTGTAGCTTATTTACAGTAGTTATAGCAGTTTAGACTTGTTTTAAATGTGACAGCGATTAGCTGTTTTTACCGACTTCACAAAAAGGAGGAGGTACTATATTCGGCTGTTTGTATGTTTTTTTTTTGTATGTTTGTTCATCGATTACTCCGTCAATTATCAACGGATTTTGATGGTTCTTTTTTTGTTTGATAATCATGATTCAGGGGTGGTCCCATATAAATTTTGTGGCGATCGGTTCAGTGCTTCTCGAAAAATTCACCAAGAACAAAAAAAAATTACAAATTTTCATAGATGATGTGTGCTTTGTCTTCAAGTTTCTATTTTCGTTTTATAAGATTGTTAGTAGTTTTATTTTGAAAATAAATTACTTTGAAAGATACTATACACAGTCAAACATTGGGAGTCGACACTAAAAAGTAATAAATAAAAAACTTTTTTCATAAAAAAAATAACCGCCTTCAAAAACTAAAAACCCAATAATAACTAAAATTTCGGAAGTCGGTGGTTTCTCTTCTGCCATTCAATTTGTGTTGCGACCGACTTCCGAAATTTTAGTTATTATTGGGTTTTTAGTTTTTGAAGGCGGTTATTTTTTTTTTGAAAAAAGTTTTTTATGTTATATAACCTTTGCTTTGTTTTGAGGAGTGTCGAACAGAAAAGAGAAAAAGCTCAAAAAAAAATTATCGTATCGGGGGCGTCGGCCACAGGTGCGTCGACCACTGGGGGCCTAAGCCACTGACCCGAACAGAAGTGTCGTGATGGCCCAGTGGATAAGGCGCCAGAATCTCGTGTAAGAGGTGGTGGATTCGAATCCAGGCAAGTACCAATGTGACTTTTTCAATTCATATGTACTTTCTAAAGTTTATCTTGGACATCACTGACATCCCGTGCTTCGAAAAATACGTAAAGCAGTTGGTCGCGGTTGTCATTCAAAGAAATTTGACAGTCGTTACGAGTAAGCCAGAAAGTTTGACCAGTCTAACCAAGAGGTATCGTGTCGCCCAGTTTCTGGGTTGTGGAGGTCTGATAGGCAGTCGCTTCACGTAAAACGCTGGTATCCCGCTGAATCCGGTTAGACTGGAAGCCGACCCTAACATAGTTGGGAAAAGGCTATGGAGACGATAATGCTTGTGTTTTTGAGGTATGGGCACAAAGTACTTAATTATAGGTGGATAGGTACTTATATAAGAGGGCAATATTTGTATAAAACGATCTTAGATATACAATTAATAGATAGTTCCAAAATTTAATGAGCTTTGGTTTATAAAACGATTGATTGAGAGCTCTTTTACTAAATATTAGGGGCTGCCACTGTCTTGACTCGTAAAAAATCTCATAAACAGCAAATGATGGATTATACAATCGAGTAGAAATCGCCTATAGAACATTTCATGCACAGACATCCCCTTTATTTTTTTATTTTATACCTAAATCATATATTTGTAATTATAGCGGCAATAGCAATATACTCTCCGGTTCATGCTATAAGGCCCGCTGACAATCGTATGAACGCCCGGTGTGTTCATACGTTTGTTCATCCTTTTGGAACCTTGAAAAACACAATCGCATAAAAATGACTACGCCGTAGCTACGCTACGCAGGTCTACGCGCCTACGGAGCTACGAGGCTACAAGTCTACAATCTTTGTTCGTCGTTAATACCTACCTTATTAATTCTGCAACTAAATCAATATCATATCACAACTGTTTAAAATTCAGTTTACAATAATTTCAGGAACGTGAGCCTGTAAAATCGCGTCAATATAAACTCGTTCATGTTTTACACGTCTCTTTTATAGCTTAGTTTTTGTATGCGCGCGTTATATGACCTGTTTGGCATATGGAGTTACGACCTTTGGGAAATCTGCGTCAGATATTGTTTTGAAATGGCTCATTTTAAAGTTTGTGAGCCCGCGGGGCGGTATTAGTGTTGTGTTACGGAGATGAGACGTGTAGTAAGTTATATGTTTTACTACCACAGACGAGATAGCTGATTTTGTTGTGTACCTACATTGTTGTGTTTTTGGTGAATATTTTTGGACGTGTGTCAGTAAATATAAGCTAACTAAATAAATGTATTTGTAATATGTTGTAATACGTGGCGGCTTGTGAGTTTGAGCGTAGGTGTACACCATAAATAGACACGAATTTAAGAGAAATGAGAAAAAATATTCAACAATAAATATTTAAGTGAAATTGTACAAGTGATGATGGGTGAAAAAGGGTTATTATAAATCTTTTAAACTATCGAACACACGTGATTCGAGACACAACAGAAAGACAATAGCAGCGCGACAGCCAGCTGTCGCTTGGTCGTTGAAAGGTTAACATTAATCCGTCCAAATTAAAAAATAGGATCTCAAGTCTATCTGTCTGTCTGTTTGTCCGATGTTTCTCTTGACTGGTTTCCATAATCTCGACTAGAGTAGAAACTAGATCTTGTGGGTAATTGTAGCAAGTGAGGAAATGAGGAGAGAAACTACACCTCAAGAAGCTTCTATCAAATAAAATGATATAAATATTAAATTAATTTCATATAACACAGTTCATTAATTAACAGCAAAAATATTCGGAATATATAAGCGGAATTCACCAATCCTTTATTCCTAGTACATATAAATCTTTTAACCTTGGAATGAAACTGACTTCCCTGGCGGAGATAAATGTACGTCACGTATTTTGGCCTAGCTATTCTCTATCTCTGTCTTACCGTTGTATTTTGACAGTTGTGTGACGGTGACAGTTAAAGTAGTTAGCCAAAGCGAGCTGAGCAATGTTAATTTATCTCGACCTTACAGTTTTGGTATGGTAAAGTGTTAAATACATAAATATAGAAGGTTAAGAATTTTCGTCATTTGCTGACACTTTTCCCAACTATATCAGAGCCGGCTTCCTTCCAATGTAACTGATTGCAGTGGAAACCAGAGTTTTCACAGGAGTTACTGCCTATCAGACCTCCACAGCCCAGTTACCGGATGGCACGATGCCCCCTTAGTAAGACTGTTACTCGTATGTGTGTGGGCTTTTAGCTACGAGTAACGACTGGTGAAGATCAACAATACCAAACGTTTTACGATGAACGACAACATGCAAACTCCGGGTTGGCAACAAAATCGTAACAGAAAGAGTCAGAAACACCTCACGTTCAACAGTCGCAATTGTGACAACAAGACCAGAAAATATTAAATAATAGTATGGAGAACAAAACGTTTGATCTGAGTTATGTTTCAGGCAGATTTCATAGCTTGGCATTTTAAATATTTTTTTTTTTTGTTTTAAATTAACACTTTGAACTCATTCAAAATTTAAAGTATAGTAAGATTATTAATTCCAGTCAGTAAAATGTCATTTTCAGTTTCCAGTGTTGCAGGTTTTTAGTCCCAAATAAATAGTGATGTGGTACAATCGAGTTTTTACAATTAAATCTTAGTCGAGAATATTTTTTTATTCAATATCAAATTGCCTTTATTTATATAAAAACATTACATGTAATTTACGGTAATTAAATCGAAGACATACTCGGTAGGTAATTTAATATTACATAAAACACTGTTATATTATTTGTTTTTGGTAAGGTCTAAAATTTCTAGAATCGTATTATTTAATACGGCATGTATTCAATATTTACAATAAAAAAACGCTTTGATACCTAATAAAATAAAGCATGACTAAATGTCCAAGTCTATCGATTGCGGAACATCGCTATTGTAGCGGGTCACCCCTTTTTGGTATTAGTGACAGTTGCACTTGTCATTTATCTGACTCGAATTAAAAATCGTACTATAGTTATAATTATTAAAATGTTGTCAAAATGTCAACTCTCCTAAACACACTCTGTGATTAGTGTTGAATGATGAGGTATAATCAAAGGATAATATATATATTTATTAGCTTATGATATCCACTAGCAATACTTACCACAATGACCCTGATAAGTTTTTGGTCCCTACAATAACTTTAATAGTTGCCCATAACAGGCTGGGTGGTAAATTACAGTAATACTTTTGATTGTGTAAAGAAATATTTTAGGAGTAAGTGAAGTTTAAATAGCCTAGAACTTCTTAGTTTAACCTAGTTTTATAATCAATAAAAATTGTAATCTCGTAACATTGACCTCCAACATGTACTGATAGTTATGGAAAATCGTGATGAAGAAATAAATAGCCTGCCCACAATTTTCTTGACGTCTTGGTATATTTTTTTTGCACTATTTACTTAAAAAATTGTACCCAAAGCCTACCTTCAGGCCAGGGCTGCGGGTTGTTCGAAAGAGATACCGTGACCCCGGATACAAAAGGCTAAGAAAGGAACATGGATGGGTTTATGTCAGTAGAAGTCTGATACTCCCTTCCGCTCCGCCCAGAGCGAGAGAACTCATTTGATGATTTACCAACCCAAAAAAAAAAGGCCTAAGTTTAAAATAGAGCCAGAATTTCATTGTCAGCGACCATTTTTGAATTCGAACTAACAAACCAGAACCTAAATTGTTAATTCCCTTATTAAAGCCGTTGATATCCGAATATCGGGTAATTGACCCAATTAGATAAAATCAACTTAATTAAGATTTTCGGCAAGACGATACTGACTCGCGGAGTCAACTTTGCAATGGAGAAAACAATTTTCTATCCAGATTGTTATTTTAGGCAATTTCTGCTCATAGCTATTGTAGTTTTAAAGTAAACAGAATCGATTTCACGTGTTTAAAGGTCAACACAAGATGTTGGGGTATGGAAATTGGCAAAAGTTTTGAAGGGTGCGTCATAAGGGTCTGTAGTCCTTCTGATCGGCCTACGGTCTGAAAGATTCAAATAAAACAAAAGTCAAGGTTAAAGTGAAATCAGTTATTTTAATTGCACCAATAAAAAACACTTTGTAATGCATTTTTACACAGAAACAGACGTTAATTTGTGGGATTCCATTACAGTTAATGGTCAAGTAAGTAACATATAGCTTTGATTCAGCCAGAATCTAAATCAAGCCTAACTGCAAGATACAGCACCAAATACCCGGCCGCACATGCAGAAGAATCAGTGTATAAAATTCAACTTGTTACACAATATCTGTACCTACTCGACCCGTGTTTCGCCACTCTATCACTACTACTAATAATAACTGCATAAAGTTATAACAGGTTTAAACGTCAAAAAAAATAATGATTACACAGACGTTATTCATTACATAACTTTATACAGCGATTATTAGCAAGAGAATATATGTATAACATGTAAGTGTTATCTTAAGGAGATGTTGTTTCGTCCACTTTTGAGACACCATTTCGTATACTAACAATTAATGAGCAAGCAACCTACGCCAACAAACAAATAGATGTATATTAACGAACATTTACGTGATTACCACTCAACATCTCCACGCAAAAAGGACTCACAAAACCGTTTCCTCCGTAAAAACTCCATGAACGCCGAAAATGGGCAATTCATTGGCCGACATTATTGAATTATGATTAATAGTCCGGAAGTAACCCGAGGATACATCACGGGAGGGGCTGGCGCGCTTCCAACTGTGCGAATAATGCTCGACCGACTGAAATATGCTCCTGAAGACACAATAATGCTAGCTTAATCATGTCCATACGTCTTCTAGCCAACGGCTCGGAAATATCACAGTTGGTTTGTGATCTAGTTATGTAAATACTCGTCTCGTGTACACGGTTTGTTGTGCATTTTATGTGACAAGAGACAACCCTGTTATTTGGGCCGTTTGCTCGCTGGAGTTACGATGATTAGGTTGTATCACGCCAAATTACGAGGCTGCCTCATCGCTGACGCAGTCATGTGAGTGTGTTCATCATTTTATACACAACAAATCTGAGAGCTAATAAGCTACCTACACGCCTATAACTTTGTTTCATCTTTCTTAAATTGTATGTAATATAATAGGAAAAACCCGACCCAATTTACAGATGTAAGAATTAACAGAACTACAAAATTTGCTTTAACTTAGCTACTAGGCCAGAAGTACATTTAAAGACAACCTTTAAGTATTCTTGTCTACTAAGAACTTTATATAATATGTGCGTCAGCTACGCAAAAGGCTATACATGTTGTCTGTCTCAGAGGTCGCATCAGTCAAGCACGAGGTAATCCGACAGACAAAACACACTGATGAATGTAATTAACACTCATGAATGTGACATTTTAGGAGAAATCAAAGTTTGAAACCAATTCTACGATGTTTCCCTTTACCTTATTTCGTAACAACATTGAAAGCACTAAAATACACAAACGACTGGACAAGTTACGCAGAGTAAACAACAATTAATGGCGAATATGTAGATTGAAACACATTCAACTACAAAATAGTTATTCAATATTGTAACAGTACTGTCGAACATGGCATCTAGTAATTTGGGTAACAATTTAAATGTTTGTCGTCCCTGATTCGCAAAAAGCACGTCGACGTGATCCGAATGCTGACGATCAGGGTTTCGCTTCGCATTTTGCAAACCAATCTGTATTTTAATGGAAACAACGAAGATATTTGATTCAGACTACATACTCGTATATATGAACCAAAATACGGAGGTAATTGAATAAACAATCAAATTTAAAATTGAAATTAAAAATGTACGTTTCGGAAATGTAAAGGAGGCACTCGGATATTTCTGTCAGCTCATCAGTTGATGAATTAAATACGAATGTTACTGTATTTCCCCAGAAAAAGGCTTTTTAAATGTAACGTGGGTGAAATGTTATAAGAACAAAGCGATTTGTCGGAGCTGGCCAATTTACTTTGTATAATTGGATAAAATTTCGGCTTTGAAATAAAACGACAATTTTGGTTACCTGTTCTGGTTGGTTCACTATAAACCTTATTTTAATAGTTCATAGCTAAAATTATGAGATACAGATACCAATTAGATAAAATAGCAAACTCCACCAATTAAATATGGATACTTTCTATGAGAAGTCGATGCGTGTACTGTATTATTAATGAATTGGTAAAATTTATTAACCCATTGAATGCTCTAATTACAGACACAATGAGAAAAGCATTGTCTCGCGTGGATCCACGTCCTAGACACACGAAAGGTCAAGCAAATTAGATGGGCAGGGCAAAAATAAATTAGTTTGACTTGGAATGATTAATATTTAGCTTATAATGACATCAGAAGTATAGTCACAATAGATAATAATAAGAAACGACAGATCATTAAAAAAAATCATATTTTTCATAAGAACCATTAGTGTTACTCGGTTAATAACAAGAAAATACAACGTTTAGAAAATAAGATAGACAAAAGGAACAAAAATTAAGCAAGAAAAGTTAAAACCTAATAACACCCACTTTCTAAATTGAACATCCTACACAAACCTAATCAAAGACATTAGAAAACTAGAGCAATTAGCGTTCTTGTGACTCAAGTGGCCAATAAAGCAAGATTGCATTAAAATCTTAGAACTTATTACTTGAGGCTGGCTCTTGGCTCATTACCTGTAGAACAATCGAATTAACAGGCACGCCACACACGTCCAATCTGAGACTGAAGGCATTAAGCTGGGAACAAACGTGCGACTCTGATAGTCAAAACCCCGATGCGCCACGAATTAAGGCGCGGTTACCAACTACAGCGAGTACGCTTTGGTGAAATTGAGCGTCGAAATGTACAATTAACAGTGGTACAATTTTAATTTGAACGTGTGTTCTGTTCAATTAGCGCGTTTAAGTATCGAATTCAGATGTTCAAAGGGGATTCGGAGATGTTTTGGTTACGAGTGCATTGGTTCTCAAAGTGGCGTGTTTTTATTTTACCCCCGCGAGTACACTTTGTCAGCAAAAGATTAAAATGGCGGATTAAAATAGTAGTATGTAGTGCATCGGGGATGTTTGCAATCGCCCACATAAAATGCTTATACGCAATGATGAGGAAGCGGTGTGCGCCGTTGGGAAGCAGTGTACGGGCCAGCTTCAATAGTGTTCTGAACGTAATCGCTAGCAGGTTTGACTGCGCTTATTCAAATCACTGCTGCGCCATCTCACGTGAGATGAAGCAGAAGTAGTGTTTAGTTAGTATTGCTATCATTATAAAAAATAGTTACTTGAACAAATAGATTTCTTTTCTATTCTATTTGAATATCCAGTTGTAGGTCAACGTTAGTAGATCTTATTTTTAAACAGGAAGTGTTTTTAGTCCTGACTCTCACTCTCTAGTCTCTATAAAATTTAGAGTTATTTTTCTCGAATCGATTGCTATCTCTTTCTCTTAAAATACTTATGACCACTAGGGGGGCACGTGTTCAAAGCCTTCTGTAGTGTAAGGGGGTTGGTCAACTTTACGAAAGATAATATGGAGGGCGTTTACCCAAAAATAAAATAAATTCCAAGTGGTATACGTGACAAATAAGTTTGAAGACCTCTGTCTTACTGCAATAATTTTGCTAGATAAAAATATTTAATATGTAGGTAAATTGTTTAACATCGAATAGTTTTCTTTGACACTTTGAGAAACTACCGCACAACACTCGCTTTTCTTTCTTTCAGTTATTGTAGACCAGCTTTTGCCCGCGGCTTCGCTTGCGTTAGAAAGAGACAAAAAGTAGCCTATGTTACTCTCCATCCCTTCAACTATCTCCACTTAAAAATCACGTCAATTCGTCGCTCCGTTTTACCGTGAAAGAAAGACAAACATACAGACAGACAGACACTCTTTCCCATTTATAATATTAGTATGGATATGCAATACGATCGAACTATTAGTTATCTTTATGATTTTAAAATACTTTGTTTAAAAATATAAAAAATACCTACTATTAATACCTTCGAACACGCGTGGTTCGACACAATAGAAAATTAGAAAGACAATATCTGCCCGATAGCCGGTTCTCGCTTGTTCATTGAAAGGTATATTTTATCAATATTTTTTCAGAATATTCTTTAATATACCTTTAATAATTTCAAGTGTTAAAATGTACGTTTTTAATCTGAAATCACTTTACATTGATATCCAATTTGGATATTTATTATACCAAAAATATTTATTATACCAAAAACTTAACGTACATAAGCAAGTTTATATTACGTAATCTATCCGCCATATTGCGAGAGACATAATAATAAAATAATCTAGTGAAAATCCAAGGATATTTAGTGAAAGCTCAGCTTTAAATCAAGATTAACGACTCTGTGTCTGCCGCCATTACTGAGTGTCAAGCCAACTTAGCGACTGCAGCCGGCTAGAGCCACACATCATCTGGATTCGATTAAAATCTAATCCACTAAGCGTTGTTATGTTATTAGAAACTGTGATAAAATAGCTAGGGGTTTTAAAAAGCAGAATATTATTAATGTTTTTTGTTTATTATGTTTAAAACGTCATCAGTAAAGTTGTTACATTTGAAATTGTAATCACTTTTCAAGTTATCCAGGTTTTTTTATTAAACTACTTTTTTTTTTGTTAATGACGTTTTAAAGTGCTTTTGAAATGGTCTATTGGAAATAAATGAAATTACTTAACTTAAAAAAAATACCGTCTCAACTATATGTCCCCGCTACCGGTGGAAGAACGCGCATGCGATGGACGCAATCAATCAACGAGAACGTCATGCGCGCATACTATGCTATGGGGCTACAGAGGGGGGAAATAATCTGACCGCGTACAGTGTTCGGGTGCTCTCTCTGTTTGAGGTGCTTGAGCTAGTTATCAACGTTTCGGCGCAACGACTGTCGGATGCGTGTTATCCGGCGTAATCATATGTTGGATGACACTGTGCTTAATCGCCTGCGAACTGAAATACATCTTGTTAGGTAAGACGAGGGATATTGAGTAGTCTCCATTCAATATTCGATTCTCATCCCAAATGTGTAAAAAATCAATATCTTGAAAGCCTTATTGCGATAATTCAACTACTGATTCCATTATGATTCTCGCACATTTTTGACCAATACGATTGTATGGACTTTAAAAAAACTTTTATGTTTCGTATATTTCTCTCCAGAGCAGTTAGCTAGGAAACAGCGGTCATAGCGTTCGAAAATAACAAATCAAAATATTGACGTGTAAAAGTGTTATGTATATAACCTACTTACAAATAAAATATCATTGTAGCAATTTTTTTATCGACTGTCTGACTATCACGGTTCATGAGATCCTGCTTGGCTGACTGACAGACAGACAGACGGACAAACGGACGAACAGCGGAGTCTTAGTAATAAGGCACCCCTTGGACATGAAACCCTAAAAAGCATATTTTTAGGGCACTCAACTAATTAAATAGAATCACTATAAATAAATACATCCACTATAAAAACGAAACATATAATTACATACTTACCAGCTCGTTTTCTTCAAGAAACTGTACTGAAAAGCGCAAAATTACTCTGCGTTCTAAAAAATACACTAAGCTTTTATGTTCAAGACGTGACGACGGAATAATTAAATTTACCCGCAGAGAGAAATAAAAAGTGACTTGATGAAATATGACCGAGAAATCTATTTAACGGCTTCCGCCATTAATCGTAGCTGTTTTCTAATTTACTTGAAATAAGAAAATGCTTGTAACGGACGCTACTTAAAATACATACGAGTTAAATGTAAATCTTTGTTCTCTGCTCTCAATAAACATTGATTTATCATTATTAAACCTGCTTAAAAAACAACTAAATACATACTAGTTGTTTTTTTTATATACATACTAGCTTTTGCCCGTGACTTCGTCCGCGTGGAATAACTCCCACGAGGAAGGACAGTTTTCATCCAGGTAATCCCCCGGGATTACCTGGATGAAAACCTATGTCCTTTCCTGGGTCTCTGACTATAATCTGTACCAAATTGCATTCAAATCGGTTCAGTGGTTTGGCGTGAAGAAGAGACAGACAGGTAGAGTTACTTTCGCATTTATAATATTAATACGGATTATGTGTAAGTTCTAGTACAATTTACTTTTACCCACAACTTTGGTTGCTTAAATTTTAAGTGGACGCAGACGTAGACAAAAACCTTTCAACGAACGTGCGACAGCCGGCCGTCGCACTGCTATTGTGTCTCGAATCAGGTGTATCTGGGTGAGATTTATCTATAATATAAATATCCTGGGACAACTCACACACGGCCATCTAATACCAAACTAAGCAGAGCTTGTACTATGGTAACCAGACAACTGATAAACATACTTATATGATTTTTAAATACATACATATTATAGATAAATCACACTCAGACACAAAACAAACATTCGACCAACAAACCTGTCAAAATATGTAGGTATGTATTTAAAAAATATGTATGTTTATCAGTTGTCTGGTTACTAGTCCAGTCAAAATAGACTAAATTATGATTCAAGTTTGCATTAATTCCCAACAAGCTGGATTTTTGTGCAGGCCTTGAATACGTCATTACAAATGATATGTCAATAGTCCCCATCGATCCCGCTTGTGCGTTGTTATTTCTTGACACAAAAAGACGATTCATTACCTCGTATACTAGTACAAGGAGGACTAATCCCAGATGTGGTAGCTATCTCCGCCTCTCCTTTGAAGGAAGCTCAGACTCGTTCTGATGAGCTAGCAAGAAGTGTCATTACCCGCATTCAGTAATATGACTTAGTCGCTGCTGAGGCTAAGTACCACAGCGATTGTTACACTTCGAAAATACGACTTTCCTGCGGTCTAGTCACGATATCTCGAAAGCGATGCTTTGTAGAAGAAATGTTGAGATATATTTTGTTGACAATTTTACGATCAACAAACTTTGTCTGAACCATTTTGATAGCTCTTGTTGTTTCAGAGTTATACGCAAAAAACGCTAATTTGTGACCTTTGTTCTCGAATAAAAAACAACGCACCAGCGGGATCAATGGGGACTTTTGACATATCATTTGTAATGACGTATTCAAGGCCTGCACAAAAATCCAGCTTGTTGGGAATTAATGCATTTTGACTGGACTATTACTACTTATAACCCAAGCTCTGCTTAGTTTGGGATCAGATGGCCGTGTGTGAGTTGTCCCAAGATATTTATTTATCTATTAATTAATTTTATTACTAAATAATTAAATTAAATAGATAATAAACACATCCAAAATTGTTAATGATATTTTTATTAATACTAGAGATGCGCCGAATGTAGGTTCAATCGAATACTGATATTCGGCCAAATATTCGATCTGACCGAAACGAAACATCACTAAAATAATAGTTAAAAAAACACGGTGTTATCCGTTTCAGTCATCGGTCTTGGCAGGTATGCAAAGTTTTTTTTAATTGGTTACAAAAAAACACACAAGTGAAACTAATAAAATGTGGTAAAAAAGGCGAAGGAGTCAACAAAGTATTTTATTATTGATCTTGGACATTGGATTTGGCATACATAGACGTTTATTTTAAAAAAACACATTTTAATTGTAGGTAGGTAAACAGACCAAACACTTTATACAGTATTACTACGGCCATATTTTTTGCACAAAGAACCTCATTGGATCTTCTTTGATTTAATATGTAATAGGGTTGCTGGCCTTCTTTCGTTAAAAGAATTAGAAATGCCATTTGTTTTTCTTCTTTATTTGTTATTTTTCTCAACGAATAAGGGCCGTCACCTGTTTTTTGAATATATGACGGCCAGTTTTGAACGTAACTTTGAAGATGAGAAAACTCTTTCGTGAATATTATTAAACTGATAAAACCTATTTGATTACTTTCCTAATGAACGTCAAAGTTTGTGAGGGTTTTTGTTACTTTTTCACGTAAAAACGAAAGAACGTGTTTTGTTGAAACTTTGCATTAAAATCAGAATAACAAATAGGCTTCACAAGATCACGCTACAAAATAACCGCGGGGGATAGTATTATAATAATATTCTGTTAAAACTATGGGTGAATATTCTCCTCGGTTTTATTCCAGTTGAAAATCACTTAGGTGTTTTTATTTTTTCTATAATTTGCTAATGCACTTACTTGGAAAACTTCTTACTAGAACGTGACTTCGGAACCCTATTCTAAGCGGAACTCTGCGGAACCTGACACGCACTTGGTTGGTTTTTTGTTACTATACTGCATGGGTAGTATGCTCAACGATGAACTACAAATTAAATAAAATAGTATTCAGAATTTAAACGCGAGGCTTTCTGAGTACTTACTGCTTCTATGCCTGATAAGAATGATCAGTCACTTATTGACAGTTGGCTGTCGTCCTAATCTTGACATTGCATTGGCACTTGGCTAGAGCAGACAATGTCAAAACAAATAGAAATAACCTCAAAAAAGGAAGAAAAAGCGCGGGAAACTTCAAGCTTGGTGGACGCGTCCTTTTTGCGATAAGATTTTAAAATAATTTTTCATTGAATAGGATCAGTTAACCATTAGTTTTAGTCTCATATTTTCATTTATTTTTAATTTAATAGTTAGTTCTTAGAAATATTCTTCAGTAGGTAAGTTTTTAATTTATTATATAGTAGGTAGCATGAGCGAACCGCCTGACCCGGGGGGCTTTGTCCCCCCGGCAGGCAATTTCGTCACAATAACTGCGTCTAATGAATCGGGAATGGAAACCGATGGGTCATCTTCGACCCGTAATTTAAAAAGAAGCCGTGTGCATATTGTCTGCAAACATTGTAATAAGCGTCGTCGTACACGCAAACACGGATCCGAGTCTTCGGGTTGTGGTTGCACAGAAACAACTTTAATAGCCGAGTCAGAAAAAAAAACTATAACAACAAGTATAGATCCTAACACAATTTCGGCAATCCCTGCTGCTTCGTCCTTGCCTGTTCCTCTGACCCACATTGGTAGAAAACTATATGAAAAGTCGGACAGCGCGCCGTATGTAATACACGTTCAAAAAACGCAACTTTCTCCAGATGATGGCACCACGCTGCACCCAGTCGCATTTGGTAAATTTTTGAAATTCAACGCCTTCCAGAGTATTATTAACGGCAGTGTAAAAAAAATAGGCCGTAACAAAATTTCCATAGCATTCTCTAGTTTTCTGGACGCTAATTCTTTCATTACAGACAAACGTCTGGACACTTACAATTATAAAGCTTTTATTCCAACTTTCAATGTTACGAGAATGGGTTTAGTGCGTGGTGTACCTGCAGAGTGGTCTCCAGAGGAAGTTATTGAGAATATTACGGTGCCCATTGGGTGCGGTCCGATTTTAAAAGTTAGGAGACTTAATTTTAAAACAATAGTTGATGGTTCAACCGTTTGGAAACCATCTCAGTCCATGGTTATAACTTTTGATGGACAGGTGTTACCAAAACGAATTTTCATGTGCTATAATGCATTACCTGTAGATTTATATATTTTTCCTACTGTACAATGTTTTAATTGCTGTCGTTATGGTCATACCAAACTTCAGTGCAGGTCCAAACCTCGCTGTTATAAATGTGGTCAAGGTCACACTGGGGACAGCTGTGATATAGAACCAGAAAATGCATCCTGTTGTCTTTGTTCCGGGTGCCACTTTGCAACCAATAAGTCATGCCCAGAATTTTCCAGGCAAAAATCAATAAAAACACATATGGCACAAAGCTCAATTTCATATGCAGAAGCCTCAAAATTACACCCCCCTGTTACTAAATCTTATGCTGATACTCTTTTATCTTCTCCTTCCAAAAACTTTTCCAACATCCCATCAATCTCTTCGCCTAATATAAAACCTGCATCTAGCAGTTATAAAAAGACTGTCTTTCTCAAACCACGTTCTCCTCCCAAATCTGCACAAGGCTATAATAAAGAGGCTCATAATGCCATTATTAAAGATTATGACATTCCTCAACCATCAAATGGTTGTGCTATTACTAATAATTTTAATAAGGATGAAAATGAAACTAATTTTTCAATAAATGATTTTCTTTCTGCATTACATAAACTTCTGTCACAGTTCAACATTTCACCGTCCAACGATGCCCCTTCTTTAAATTTTTCTCAATCCATTCATAATGGACAACACATCAAACATTCTTCAGTGGAACTGCCGCAGTCTGGTAAACAAAAAGAGTGATGTTATATATCTGTTAAACAAGTTTGAGCCATTTGCCTTTGCCTTAGCAGAGACATGGCTCAAACCTCATCATATTTTTAAAATCAATGGTTATTCAACCATAAGAGAGGATAGATCTGATGGGTATGGTGGTGTAGCTATGCTTATCAAGAATTCTATCCCATTCTCCATCATTACATTACCTCCTCATAGTGAGGAGATTTCAGTTGTAGCAATAAAATTGTATCACACCTGTCTTGTATCTATTTACATTCCTCACCCTTCTTCTCATTTACTTCAAGAGATGAACAATCTCATTTCATTTCTGCCTAAGCCACTTTTAATATTAGGGGACTTTAATTGTCATCATCAATCATGGGGATGTTCAATTTCAAATAGTTATGGGGATGAATTACTAGAAATAATAGACTTACATAACTTATGCATTTTAAACACAGGATCTGTCACACGCCGCTCAGAGCCTAATCAGAACCAAAGTGCAATTGACATTTCCATCTGTTCTCCAAACTTAGCTTCTACATTAACTTGGCATACTCTAACCTCCACTTATGGTAGTGACCACTTTCCAATAGTAATTTCTTATCCTCTTTCCAAATCAAAGACATCAGTACGGAGATCTAACTTAAAACATAAACTGCCTGACAAAACTAATAATGACTGGGACAATTTTAAAAACATTGTTGACAGAAAGTTATCTTCCTTACCAGTAATTTCTGTTGGGAATGAAAATAGTTGTGCTGAAGCCTTGGCGCACATATTAATTGCAGCAGCTGATGAAGTTTTCCCTGTAAAAAATAACAATATTAATTCAATTCCTTCTCCTCCTTGGTGGGACTCTGAATGTACAGAAGCAATTAAAAAACGCAATGAGGCTGAACACAATTATAACCTCGACATGTCTGATATTAATTATGATATCTTTTCTAACATAAGTATAGAAACTCGCAAACTATTCAAAAAGAAAAAATTTGAAGGCTGGCGTAAGTTTTGTACGTCGATTTCACCGAATACTCACCCTACTATTGTTTGGAGCAATATCCGTAGATTTAGGTCCATTTATAAGAACCCTTCGACTATTCCTGACACTTTATCTAATGAGTTTTTAAATAAATTAGCGCCGCCATGGGTTCCGGAGGCTATTAACCATAACGTTTCTCGGTCTCCAATCAATAACCAAAACACCCACGAGCCGTTAGATCTTCCATTCTCTCTCACTGAAGTTAAGGCTGTTATCCATAACACTAAAGAATCTGCCCCAGGTATAGACGGTATTCCATATTCCTTTTTTTCTCATTTAAACGATGACGTACTCTGTTATTATTTAGAACTTATTAATTCTATAATGAATACAGGAAACATCCCTGTTAAATGGAAACGTCAAATGGTGTTACCATTTCTTAAACCAAATAAAACACCATCTGATGTTTCTTCATATCGTCCCATAGTTTTGTCTTCAGTTCTCATGAAATTAGCAGAACACTTAATTAAAAACCGTCTAGAATGGTATGTTGAAAGCAAGGGTCTATTAGCAGAATCACAATATGGCTTTAGAAAAGGTAAAAGTACCGCTGCTGACTGTATAAGTATTTTAACATCCGATATTCGATTATCCTTTTCTAATAATCAGTCTACCATTGCAGTTTTTTTAGATATCGATGCAGCTTATGATAATGTTATATTATCAGTTTTACAAAATAAATTAAACACTTTAAAAGTTCCATTAAACCTGTCGAACTTTATTATTAATATCTTATCTGAACGCTCAGTTAGCATGTTAATTGGAGATCAGGAGGTATCTCGTCTAGTATCGAGAGGTCTCCCACAAGGTTCTGTGCTCAGTCCCCTTTTATACAATATTTACACTTTTGATTTAGATTCGGCCATATCTAACCAAGTTAAAGTTCTTCAATATGCTGATGACTTATTATTATATTCTTCCAATCATTCTATTGAACAAGCTAGGTATGCTATCAATTCTGCTTTAACTACCTTAGAATCATGGTTAAGTCTCAATGGTTTAGATTTATCCACATTTAAAAGTGCAGCCATTCTATTCACTCGAAAGAGAAATGTTCCTTTAATAAATCTTATATTTAAGAATACAACTATTCCGGTTAAAGATAAATTTAAATATCTGGGGGTAATCTTAGACTCTAAGCTAAATTGTGCTCCCCACTGTGAATATGTAGTTAATAAATGTGAAAAACACTTAAACATGTTAAGATGCCTTTCGGGTGTATGGTGGGGTGCACATCCTTTTTCTTTAAAGTTAATTTATAATGCTATTATCAGAAGCATTCTGGACTATGGACTGTTTATTTTGGACCCTGGTAGCATTACCGCATTTAATAAATTGGACCGCATCCAATCTAAAGCTTTACGCATTATTTCGGGTGCCATGAAATCTAGCCCCATTAATGCACTACAAGTTGAATGCGAGGAAGCCCCGTTATATCTTAGGAGGCAATTCCTTTCCGATAAGTATTTATTCCGGATTATTCAATTTTCAAATCATCCTCTCATTCCCAAACTAAACTCTTTAGTGACGTATATCGAATCCTCAGATTACTGGTCTCATAAACGTGCTCCTTGTTTAGTTATAAGCTACAAAAAAACCCTGTCTCTATCTTCTCCCACTCATCATTCCAATAAACTCCCCATATTTAACAGTAGCTATGAAAGTTTGCAATTTAGTCCGGACATAAACCTTGATTGTGTAAGTAAGTCTGACCCCTATTGTCAGTTTAGTTTTAATAATTTTCTCGATGAACACTCTGAGTACCAACATATTTACACAGATGCAGCCAAGCGCTCTCCGACGGATTGCGTTGGGATAAGCACTTACCATTCACAGTACAAAATCGTGCAGAAAATAAAATTACCTCCGGAGACTTCTGTTTTTACCGGGGAATGTTTTGGCATTTTAAAAGCCATTGAATATTTCCGTGTTGTTAAATTAAAAAAAGCTATAATTTTTTCAGATTCCCAAAGTGCTCTTCAAGCCATTGGCAAATCTCCTTTATTTCATAAGTCCCAGAATCCTGTTGTTTGTTTGGTTAGAGATTTGGCGTGTAGAACTATCTCAGAGGGTAATGCATTGAAATTTGTTTGGATACCGGGTCACGCTGGAATACATGGCAATGAGGAGGCCGATAAACTTGCCGGTGACGCGGTGCAGTGTGGTGATTTATCACCTTATACAAACTTTAGTTCTGATCTCATGACCTTACCAAAAACTTTTTTACGAGACACCTGGAAGGTAGCGTGGGATACAAGCAGCAAATCGAAAGGACATTACTTTTCTTTAATTCAACCTGACATTCAAGAAAAAGCGTGGTTCGGAAAGATGAAGTTTGGTAAGATGGAGACATCCATTCTTATACGGATGAGGCTGGGTCATGTTTGCTCCCCAGCCCATCTTGCCAAACTTCATATCATCGGCGACCCTAATTGCGAATGTGGCACAGACGTAGGCGATCTAAATCATATCTTTTTCTCCTGTCCTCTTTATGATCATTCCTCTTTTATCAGTGACCTCACATCCCTTCGTATTCCTTTTCCTACTTCCTTACTTTCTTTGTTATGTACAAATAGTTTTCCTGTATATAAATGTATAGTTTCATTCATCACATTAAATAATATTAAGTTGTAAATTTTCTCCTTTAATTATTTTAGATATAGCGCTATTTAATTGTATTCGTAACTGTTGTAAATACTGATCCTATAATATTCCTTTTCCAAATTCCGTTAATTCCCTTATTAATTTAATTATATTTACGTTTCCCTACCTTTTACAAAATAAAAACTCAAAAACTTGATATTGGCCTAATGCACAAACCGTGCGGAGCCAGAAGAAAAAAAAAAAAAAAAAAAAAAAAAAAAAAAAAAAAAAAAAAATAAAAAAAGTCAATAGAAACGAGATTTTTTCTCTATTAAATTCAAACAATAGAAATTCACTGATGGTATAACATAATTACAGAAAATCACCATGTCGCTGAGTTTAAGGAAAATTTTAAGTTATCGACCAATATATGCCATTCGCTATTACTCTGAAGAAAAGACCAAATATCAAATTGAGGAGGAGGGACAGAAACCACGGTTAGTGCATGGAAAACCGTATCCAGAATGGAGAAAGCCATGGATACAACGAGACGGGGAGTTTAGAAGCAAACTGTCAGTTTTTGTGGAGAGGAATCCAAGCCCGGATATTTTAGCTTTAATGTCAAGCATACCCAATTTAAGCATGAAAGTCATAAAAGACTGGTGGGCTAGCATGAAAATACTTCAAGAAATAGAAAATCAAAGATATTTGCCTAAAAGAGTTGCTACTCTTGGATCAAATTTAGCAGCGGTACACTTCTTTACATATCGTGAATGTGCTGTCAGGTAATACTGGATTCTTCAAATCATTCTACCCTTGGTTTTCCCTTTTAAAAATTCCTACAAACAATAGCAAAGCTATAAAAATATTTACTTTCTGTGGATATTAAACCCACTGCCACTATGACATGGCCAGTATGCCAACAATTTTTGCCAAAATTACATATTTGTGTTAAAAAAAACATTCAATATGTTTATATCCACGTGAAATTGAAGTCGCCCATTTTTTCCAACATAATAACCAGCCAGTTTTTGTTTCAGGTTGAAGGGATCAGGAAAATGGATATCTGGAGACCCAACTAAATTAAATCTTCCTGATCGTTATACAGATGGATGGATAGTTGAGGCTGTAGACTGTACACATTTCCACCACAATGGAATCCGATATGAGGGTTTACAAAATTTAGTGAACCTTCATGGTCTTAAATGGTTGTCTTTGAAGAATAATAAGTACGTTGATGTATGGGGCATAGACAGATTAGCAGGACAGAATGGCGAGACACTAGAATTCTTAGATATAAGCGGTTGTAACATATGTGTAAGATGTATCTTTGCTCTAATAAGAATGACATCATTGAAGATGTTAGTCATAACAGATCCTGGAGATGATATTGCCTTGCAGGCTGCTATTTCAATGTTAGAACAAGAGAGACCCGGTTTATTAATAAATGCAATATAAAGTGAGAAATAAGAGATACATATAACAAGCTTAGTGTAATTGTTATTAGAGAGTAAATAAATTATTTGTTACAAATTTTTGTATTTTTTTTTTCTATGGTCTTTTGAATATGCCTATGTTTGCATTGGTTATATATCTATGCACTGTCTATATATTTGATAATATTTCCTTTGAGCATAATAAAGTTTTTTTTTGTTTCTTTAACAGAGCAATTCCCAATATTTTTTATACAATTTCCCAATTCCATTATGGATAGCCATGAAAGAGGTATATTATGTTCAGCAGTAGACTAAATCATGCAGAGAAGAGCTTTTGCCATTAGTTTTGCTCTCATGGGTACACTTTGATAAGGCGGATTTTCTTAAAAAAGAAAGAAAGAAACTTCTTACAATCTTATTCCTTATTTTACCCCCTTTGAGATCAAATTTGAAATAGTGTAATAGCAACCTGCATGCTAAGTTCCACGGTCCAGGCGTTGAGATTTATATGTCAATCTTTCAGCAACATAAGATATAATTATCATCACATTGCAAAAAACGAAATTGAACCTGTAGCTGGAAGCCTGAAGCTTTTATAAAATTGGAGGTTAAGGTAGGTTATTCAAAATAAAATAAAAAAATGTTTTCGAGGTTTTTATGTTTTAACATAAGTTCATACAATGATCCAATATGCTTGAACAAACTGTCCACAACACTATGGGTTGATTCTCTATTACCTGCTCACAGTTGTTTTGTTGTTGATTACAATGTCTAAATTTAAAGTGCCACTTATTGGTCCATTAGTTGGATTCATAAACATTTAAAAAACTTGCTCATGTAAAAGTGGTTACTGATTTAGATATTCATTTTTTCTTATGATTGTTTTGTCTCTAATTCAATCTAATATACATTAAATTGAACACTTAAAATCTAAATAAATCATCTAAACAAGATATTTACATTTACCATTTTGACTAAACAATTACACTAATAGCTTATGTAGAAGAAATAAATAACGAATATGAAATGCTTTATTTAAAATGTCCTTTCGAAATAATTGCTAATATTTCTTAAAATATAACATTTAACTTGTTATGCAACATAGTTAATTCAGTCTAATAAAGTAGAACTGCCTATTAACTGTCGTCTATTGACTGCCAAAGCCTAGAGTCAAGAGTTGCGAGCGCCAGAAGCACAACACAAGTGCTTGCTATGAGTAGATGTGGACTAAGTTTTGAAAGTCAATAAGGCACTAGAAATATGCAGCTATTAAGATTTTTCATATTTGTTATTACAATAACACACTTAAAAGACATTCACTCATAACTCAACGTACCATCAAAACTAGAATTATTTCAACAAGAGGCAAACTTAATTGGACAGTTTAAAAACAAATTGAAACATTTAGTACAAACCATCGCAATCATAAACCATGGGGGAAAACTTCTATATTTTTAAACATATTTTTAGTAAAATATTGCAATGAAGTGTGTAAATCACCATGTATGCTTTCATACAAACATAGTTACTTATATTAGAATCTGAATATTTATTGCTTTTACGTAACTTTAGTGCCTATCAATAAAAACATACTAATTTTTTTGTTATCACTGAAATGGTTGCACTAGAATCTATGAAAACATACATGTCGTAGTGCTCGTGAAAAAAATAAAATAAATGACCCTACATTTAATTTCGTTAAAATAATCGAATTAAAATCGTTTCGTAACTGAACGCTCGAAGAAAAATCAAATGTTTTACTAAGTCGGGACGATAATCACCTGCCACAACAAGATATTATATTGATTAGTAAATATATTTCTATTATATTGATATATACTGTAAAATTGAAAACCAATCTTATAATATGGGTGTTATTCTGTGTCAAAGTTATAGTTAATTCACTGATTAAGAAAAGAGGCCTATCGCTTGCCCGTACTTTGAATTAATTACCCTGCTTGCCTGAACGTTTAACATAATGGTACTAGTCACAAGTACTCGTGACACGAAACAGCGTCTAGGTCGAATAACTAATTCAAATTAGGGACGAAAATATTGTGTATATTACTACTAACTGGTAACAACAGTTCTATTATTTATTTATGAGTTAAAATGTATGACAACAATGACGATTATGATGAATTGACTACGCGGGGCTATGTACCAAAGCTCGCTAGTTTACGATTGGCAGCTTGAACAATACAAGAACGAATTGATAAGATAGAGACATTATAGGCAATTGAGACATACATTGAGAGTTACATATGAATAGGATAAACTATCAAGTTTTGGTACTCGCTCCGTCTACTTGCCTATCGAGATACAATATTTAACCGTGCGAAAATATCTCTTAAGTTTTATACTTTTAATAAATTCATTTCACTTCCGGACTCCTAAAGCAATTATCTAAATACTATTAACGCCGAAGAGATCATTTAAAAAATACAATTTTGATATACATAACATTTGTATTGGCCGAAATTTCTCATGTATAAATTATATATTTATCTTTTTATCTATAATATAATTAGTATTATCTAAATAAAACCTTAATTACTTTGAGAGCCAGGAAAACTTAGTACTAATTATACAATACAACTAATATTTACATTGAGATTATTATATTGTATAAATATTGATTTATCTAGTGTCGTTACTGATTTGAGCTATTTTTGTAAACCATAGCAGTATATGTTTTAAAACAGGATCGCTACTTCGATCTCTAACTGACAGAAAGAGTAATAATTATGAATATGTTTACAATTTGTGTCACTCCTCACGAATCGTCCAAACACTGCGTACATTAACGTATCATAAACACTCGACAACTGCCTTGATAAATCACTGTACAACGTATACATTATTAAAAATAATTAAATAAGTAGATATTAATCTAAAAAAATGAAATAATTTGAAACACTTGGAAGACCAACATCACAACATAAATAGAAAACAATAAAAAATAATAGAGACTTAAACGATAGTGAAAATGTTCGCACCAAAGTTCCTTGCTTCAACCTCACGCACTGACAAATGTTCATACAACTCACGCACCACTGTGTTGCAGTCGACATATATCACTTATTTAGGTCTCTATACTCGTACAACATCACGTGTACACTATCTTGGATAGCTTCAATACAACAACACCCAAGTGCTTGTTTTTGTAAATGCAATGATAATAAAAATCCTCTGACTGGTAATCATAATCTCAGTTATTGTTACTGTGTACGATTGCTTATTAACCAGCTGAATATAATATTGATAAATAGAGACCCCATTTACCACTACATCAATTCACAACTAACAACTTCCATAAGACATTCTTACACGCAACTCGCCCAATATGTCATTGAGTGAAGGCAACATTTAAATAAAACAATATCTCTCGATAAACACACAAATGTGGAGTAAATATACTATATTAGCTTAATATATCAATTGCAAAATATATAATTCTCTATTATACAGGGTGTCCCACGGCAATGCCACATGGAGGGAAAGTACCTTAAATATTGTAGATAGAACATTTTACTGAAAGAAGACATTATTTGAATTTTGAAAACATTTTAAACTGCTTTCATAGATATTTTAACCTCTCAACTGCCGGAACGTAGATCTACGACACAAAAATTGTTACCGTAAACTGCCGGAACGCAGATCTACGGCGCAATTCTAGTATTTAAAAATTGTCTTTATTATCACTTAAAATAAGTAAACTAATCCTCTAAACTAATATATGAATGAAAATATGAACAGAAGAATCAAATACAAACGGTTACTGCCTTCATGAACGAATGAAAGATCATTTTAAAATTATTTTTTCTAACGTGTCGGTACGTGTACGTGACTTTCTCTAAAAAAAGTGATTTTTGTGTGAAAAAGTAACAGAAGGAAAGTAATTATTTGTGTAGTAATGTTTTTAGGGCCTAAGTTATCATAATTATTTGTCTATCATAAACAGTCACAAGAATTACAAACTTTCGTCGTTTTCAAAGTAAAAAACTGATAAAAAGGGCGCGTGGCGCGCGTTCCGCTCAGTTCGCGGCAGTTGAGCGACTTACTACGTGAGCGATGCGCGGCAGTCGAGAGGTTAATAATTGCATAGTTGAACCGGGAATCGAACCTGTTACTCGAGAAAATTAATCAGCCTGTACTTTTATCCTACCAATCGAAAGGCTTCATCACAAGGATTATTTTTTACTAAATAACATAGTGTCAAAAATAAAAGAAAGACCATGAATTTTAACATTTTTAATACAAAATTAGCCAATTTTTCAATTGCTCAAAACTAGTCCCTTCTTCTTGAATACAAAGTGATAACTTTTGATTATTTCGTTCCCTGACGATTTTTTGGTCTTGTTGTGGTGGATATTTATTTATTGAAATGATGCGTACTACTCAAGTGGGTAGATTAATTAGTAATAAGTAGTTATGATTGTCAATTGTATGTCCTTGTGGCAATGTAAGCTTTTAACTTTTCTGAACAAAATTTTACACCAAATGTTAAATTTCACGGTCTTCCTTTTATTTGTGACACTATGTTATTTAGCAAAAAATAATCCTCATGATAAAACCTCTCGATCGGTATGATAAAACTACAGGATGATTATTTTTTCTCGTGGAACAAGTTCGATTCCCGGCCCAACCATTTAATTATTTGAAAATCTATGAATGCAATTTAAATTGTTTTTAAAATTCAAATAATGTCTTCTTTCAGTAAAATGTTCTATCTACAAGATTTAAGGTACTTTCCCTCCATGTGGCATAGCCGTGGGACACCCTGTATATATATCTCGTCTTGCAATAAAGTAATTCTCATATTGCCACGAAATTGAACTTGTCAGTTCTTTTTTATTATAGGATTTGGCCTATAAAATACGATAAAATATTATTAAAAAAAATACTTTGCTGAGTTGAATTTAATAAAAACATTGTAAGGTAAATACCGAGAGGTTAAAACAAATTTTTGAGCTTTTAGATATTTAAATAAATAGAATTTCACGATACGAAATCTTTTATACTTTATATTTTGTTATTAATGTCTAATAGCAGAAGGGTTTATTTTCGATGTAATTTTCCCATCTTAGATAATATGTGGTTTTACAACAACACAGATTTCAGTCATACAACATAAACTGCACTCACCAACCAAAATACTTAAATACAAATATACAAATAAGAATTGAGATCGTGCCCATAATGACGATGTGCTCTAAACAATGAAACAATTAATGATCTATTAGTTAGATAACCAATTAAAAGCGAATATAGATATTATTATGTTTCTAATAATCTGAGGTTGCTCTAATGTCCTGAAGTGTGTTTCATCCCATTTGACTTTAAAGGATCCTCAGACGAAAGAAGTCGGATTTTTTTGTGTTTTTTTTGCTTTTTTTGTATTACTTGTAATGTAAAACTCTATAGATACAAATATCTCATAACCATTTGACTGCCTTTACTCACTTATACGGAAGCCGCACTAGGCAGCCGGCTGCGTTAGTCACTTTAGCTGCTGCAACCTGGCTGCTCAGTGCGTTTATAATATAGAGGAATCAATATTGGTTAAACTCAAAATATACTATGGAAAAGGGAACAAACCATTAGTACCACTGTTAATTTTTAGATAAAACTACTTTAAACATACAATTTAAATCAACGAATCAATTAGACCATGCATCGCCAATTCTCACGGACTTAATATTACCAATAAATTTTTATGATTTTTTAAACTTTTTATTAATTAAAAAAGTATATCTGAATAATAATAAGATGTAGTAGCTATACATTAATCTAATCACTGTATTAAATGCTTTTGCATTTGTCATCAGTTGTCACAAAACTGTTTCAACTCCATCTTTGAGAACACGTAGAAATTTAGCCATTATCAGTGAGCGTGTATATGGAACAGTACTTCATAGTATTGCAACATTAAAACTAATTGGCAAACTAAGTACAGTCAGCTCCAAAAGTCGCTGAACACATTCAGATTTTCAAAATCACTGTTCACTATATAATCTATAAATCGCCCAACAAGATTGAAGAGCCAGTATTGAATGAACATAGATTATATAGTGTACAGTGATTTTGAAAATCTAAATGTGTTCAGCGACTTTTGGAGCTGACTGTACAATATTGTCTCGCTGGCAACACAGGTTCCAATTTTCGCTGTATTTGGGGAGTACAAAATACACCCTATTTCTATTGGGATAAGAATCTAAAATTGTCTATTAGGAAAATAACGCTGATATACACTAGGTGAAATATCATTAGACATGACAGCTGTCAATGGCTAAATGCTCCGTGGTCTTCTACTCCCGCACAATGATGGAGATGGTGTATCCGCATCGCTAACTGGCCGTAGAGGTCGGCTGCAAGGTCGCGGACGCGATTGGAGAATTTACTGAAATAAAAATATAATTTGTTTTGAAAACAACATGCCATAAGTGTCGGTGAGAGAGCTATACGCGGCAAAAAGATGCCTAAAATATACTTAAGAGCAATAAAATCGCACATACAATATATATTTTTTTAAGTCATATTTTTTTAAAGACAACAACATGCCATAGGTGTCGGTGAGAGAGCTATACGCGGCAAAAAGATGCCTAAAATATACTTAAGAGCAATAAAATCGCACATACAATATATATATTTTTTAAGTCATATTTTTTTAAAGACAGTGAAACCCACAGGATTATTTATTAAAATAAACAACGCAAAACTGGTGAATTTAGCGAATTCTGGATTCGGTTGGTTAATTGGTTTTTGTAAGTGTTGTGATGGTCAATATTTTTATTTCGTGCCTAGCTGAAGTTAAGCTGCTTTTATTTTTCATAATGAATTGTACTTTAGATTTAAAAATCAGTAAGAAAGAAAATTGCAAAGTGTGCTATTTTACTACTCTCGAGCTGCAAAAATATTTGTCAAGAATAGTTGGTAGAACTAGGTCGGTACGTAACGGGAAACACAATCATGATAAACATTAATATAGATAAATAATACCTAATATACAGGGTTTTTTGAAAACACTAATCACAGTAGTAAATTACTGTGTATGTTGCAGGAGGCAAAAGAAACTAAAGGCTGCTGTTAACTATAAACTAAAGCTCCATCTGTGCTTTCCACCCGTTCGTGATCAGCTGGGTAAGACATGGCTGGAAATTGACCACTGCCTTGCTTCCTCAATTTCTCTCAGGTCATAGCAATTTTAAGAGTAAACTATATTCTTTCAAACTAGTTCTTCGCCGTTGTGACAATGTTTCACATCGAACTGTTAATTCGAACAATGTGCACATCACATCTTATGGGAGTGTATTCTTTGGCAGAATAAGCACAATTTTATGTTGTATAGTGTATAGGTTACATTCGGTGTCGTTAATTATGCGGACCTTAGAAACAATTTCCGTGCGCTCAATCTGTATTCTGTGGTGCTAGACAATCTGGCTGGCTTCTCCCAGTTGTAATAGCCCTTTTGTGCCTATTGGTTTACTTCTGTTCTGTGTCCTGCTTGTTTTGGTGGGAAGTGGAAAACATATATTTTTTCTTACTCCGCTGTTCTTTTCTGATTAATTTCATTGTGGGATCCAAAACAATTGAATCGTTTTTCCTGGACTCGTCGAGCTTCATTGCTCGGCGCTTTTATGTGGACTCTACTGTTGATTCTGGGTTTCAGGAATTGCAGTGGTTGAGAATAGTAAAGTGTGGGTGCGATACATCGAGAGTTCATTCGACGCATTGAGTTTTTATGAACTTTCCTGCTCGTTACTCGTCGAAAGAGCAACTAGTTTCAATTTCTGACTGATTGACGCCTTGACAATTCAAACATATTTGAAAGTGGTGTACTTGAATAAAATGATTTTGACTTATTGCCATAACATGGACACTCCCGGCATCTCGGGATTTGAAACATGTATGTATTATTATTGAGTAAGTTTTTTGTGAAAAGCTTCTCACGTCTTAAACAAATAAGAGGGGTACGCAGGAATACGTTTCGGGTTAATGAAATGAAACATTTGTTTTTAAATATATATTTTTTTTTGTAACAATTATGTATAGACAAATATACGTTCTCCGTTAATCTTTTACATAATTTGTTCTAATATTCTACAAGATACGTAAGGAAGAAACACAACGTTGTGTGCTCTCTGTTAATTCATTAGATAATTTTCGCTTATTCATATATTTTTTATGTGCATATTAACATCAAAAATTGCGTCACTTACTAATATATTTTGTATGTACTTAACATCAACAATTATTGCGGTCATTGAATCAAAAGAGTTTACCATTTATTTAAACATTACATAATACTTATATCTACGTGAGGAATGTTCCAGGATGCGAGAATGTCATTCTGTAAGCTCTTTAGAACATTTTATCGGTGTAGCGTCCAAATTGTCAATATCTTTAGGCTTTTTTATTGGTGTGATGTCCACGTCGTCAATATCTTTAGGCGTTTTTTATTGGTGTAGCTTCCATGTCATCGATACCTTTAGGCCTTTTTGGTGTAGCGTCCAAGTCGTCAATAATTTTAGCCTTTTTTATTGGTGTAACATTCAAGTCATCAATATCTTTACGCTTTTTTATTTGTGTAGCTTCCATGTCATCAATATCTTTAGGCGTTTTCGTTGGTGTTGATACTGAGTGTTCTCTTATTACCTTTAGGCAAACAGACGAACAGCGACATATGAATTGACCATTCTTCCCTCCAGTTAAGATATCCGTGGGTGCTAAAGTAGAAGAAATCAGTGAGAGTCAAATAGATCTAACCATGATATTAGCTTTCACCCATAAACTAGCTCTGCCTGTGACATAATTGAAATTGAAACGAACCTACACTCACCGGCACAATTAGGGGAACACAAAAAAAAGGTCGATTTTTTCTAACATTGTCGGGCAATTTAAGTAGTTTTTGTTTATGTGTTAATAACTTCATAACAGATTGTTTTAAGTACCACCAACTTTAATTTTAAATGTTTTTACAAGAATTTATGGTTGTTTAAGAATTTGCTCACTTAACGTTTTGTACTCATTCTGATAAGAACTTTAGTGGATGCTGCGAATAGGGACTGAGGGTCATTTAACTGTTTACATTTGAATAGTGCACATTGTTCTGATACAAAATGAGTGATTTACCAGCAACTTCTGTGGCTAGGGCTGTAACCATGATCGAGGAAGGGCACACCTATCGGATGGGAGGGAAAGAATGTGGAGACATCCAGGGGAACGTTATCACCAATCAAATTTCACTGGAACTGTGTCGTATGGTGGAGGGTCAGTTATGGTATGGGGTGGCATATGTTTGGGAGCCCGCACGGAGCTAGTGATCATCAGTAATGGATCGCTAACTGCACAGCGGTACATTACAGAAGTCTTAGAACCCCATGTCATGCCTTTTGCCCCATTCATAGGCGAAAATTTCATTTTCATGCATGATAACGCACTGCGCGTATAGTGAGTGACTACCTTAATGAAGTAGGCATCACTCAGATGAACTGGCCAGCGCGATCACCAGATATGAACCCGATAGAACATGTCTGGGACTACCTAGGAAGAAAGGTTCGACAAAGAAATCCAGCCCCTAATAATGTGGAGGAACTTAAATTAGCGTTAGTGGAAGAGTGAAACAATTTGTCCCAAGAACTCATTGATAACGTTATCCGAAGCATGGGAAATCGTGTACAGGCTTTAATTAGAGCCTGTGGCGGCAATACCCGATACTAAAACTCCTTTTTTTTTGTCATTTTTGAAAATGTTTACAGATTTCACTTTTAAGGAAAAAACGTTCAATTCTCATTTTTTTGTCATTTTGTTTATTTCTTCACGTAGAAGTATTGTGTGAGTCACTTTAGCGTTTATTTCAGTTAGTTTGAGTGCAATTAATTATTGATCAACTAAAAAAAATATGTGCTACATAAATTTGTGAAGAAAAACGACCTTTTTTTGTGTTCCCCTAATTGTGCCGGTGTGTGTATTTAATTAGAGCACCACGATGGCACCACATTTGTACTTCATACAATCATTGGTATCTTATACACCCTCCACTCAGCAAGGACACTTTTCAAGTTAAAGAAATTAAAAACTTTTTCTTTTAAAAAAAATTATATACAAGAATTTGTTGACAATTGCTGCTACAGACTACTTCTAACGTTCTACAAAATAACGTTCCCTTAAAAAATGTTTGTTCATTTAATATTTAAGATACATTACAAAGAAAAACGTCGTGCGTTCTCTGTTTCTTTTTACTAGTTAATATAAACAGTTTAATTATCGAGTCCAAATTAGCATCACCTTCACTGGATCGAAATAGCTGTATCTATTTCGACGACTTTTCCTAACTATTAGTTACATTACATGAAAATAAGACTTATTTATACACGAGAAATTTTTCATACAAGTCTATCCGCACATCTTGATGCCATAGTACCAAGATCAATTGTTGCGGGGGGGTGAAGGCGTCGACCATCTCAAAATACACCCGTTTTGCTTCAATACAAGCGGTGTGGTGTCCAAGTCCTCTATATTTTCTTCAAATTTTTTCAAGTGACGTGCAAGACTTTTAATTTTGAAGTTAGAAATTACGTCCCGAACACTGTATAGTTTCCCAATTTTCCCTTCAATAACTCCCTTCCTCAAACGAGACGGGTGGCCACAAGGGCGGTAGGCATTATATACTACTTCGTCGCCCGTTTTAAACTCTTCATTGTTTCCGCTATCATTTGAGTTATCTGTGGGCACTGTACGTGTAAAATTGTCAGTGTGGGACAGATAATTCTATGGTCTCGTTTACGAAGACGGGCGACGCGGCCCACTTAAACTCAATCATAGCGGCGTATAATTCCTACAGTACTTTGGTTTGAAATGCTTCGGGAAGCTATTTTATGACCTTTGTTAATATTTTAATTTATTGTTTACTAGCTTTTGCCCGCGACTTCGTCTGCGTGGAATAGTTCCCGTTCCCGGGGGATTTTCGGGATGAACACTATCCTATGTCCTTTCTCGGGTCCCAGACTATATCCATACCAAATTTCATTCAAATCGGTTCAGTGGTTTAGGCGTGAAGAAGAGACAGACAGACAGAGTTACTTTCGCATTTATAATATTAGTACGGATAATGTGAACATAGAAAAAGTCAAAAAAGTCATAACTTTAGTAGATAATCAGTGAAGAGAATAACTAACTAATAAATAATACACATATCTAAGAACGAGATTCGGTCTCTATCTTGCCATAGTGGTTTGGCAGTTGTGGGAGAGTGACAGTAATATTTCCTAAGTGTTAAAAGATATGGGGAAGAAATGGGGGTTCACAGTTGTTTTAACTGTGAACCCCCATATCGATATATTAAGTGTTCGTAAAAAATCGAACGTTATTAGTATTTTACAAATAACCCTGTATTTCAATTTAAATACGTTTAGATGTAACAATTTCGATATTGTTACATAAAAACGCATTTCGGAATACATACCACTGAAAAATGTTCTATATACTACTGTAATACTTACTAGTAGGGGTATTGACTTCCGAGTGAGGCGTGAGATTGGACTGAGCCATCAGTTTTTGTCTCACTTCGCGAATCTTCAGCTGTAGAGCCGTCTTCGTCGGGAAAATGTCTATATGGGTCGCCTAAACAAAACATGATAATTTAAATAATTTAATCTTACAAATACATACAAGATATTACTTTATTATGAAATAGTAAATAGGTTCTACATATTGTTATAGACATAATAATATAACAACATCAAGTCGTGAAAATAAATCATTACCCATTATGCTTTTTCTATTAAATCTCACTGGGAGATACTTCACCAATTGCAGTTGGTAGAACCAAATGGTGTCACTAGTTGTTTGCTGTCTGCAGCCCATATCGGATTATACCTTGAGGGTTTTATTTCATTAAGATAACATTTTTTTTATTTGTTGACGATGGGAAACCTTCAAATGAGAGACCATCAGAAGAGGCGGGAGGGAGTGTCAGCCTTACTAACTAAAACCTTATTCCTGCCGTTGCCGTTCCGGGTCCGTGGTAACTATTATTTTCTTTAAGAAATGGAAAGTGTAGGGACAACAGGCAGGCAATAGTGTTAGCGCTGCAAAATGTAATGTTCCCCCGCGCATGTGGTTTAGCGGCCAGTCGATTGTGCCGCGCCGAAACGGTTACTTGTATGTCAGTAAGGTAATGTATAAATTGTATTGTCAGTATGTGTGGATGTTGAATAGACTGGGTTTACGGACTTGTGCATTTTATTTACTCTCCTAAGTACAACCACCTTAAAGACTTCCAACATTGGTTTGCAGCGCTAGCACTATTGCTGCCTGTTGTTTCTACACATTCCATTTCTTAAAGAAAATAATAGAAATAAATAAATCTAAATTTAGTTGAAGTTTGTGAACAAGAGAATCAGCGCCACTGTTTGTTGTTCCTGAAATAAATAAATAGATGCTATATGGTGACCTGGAAGTGCGTGGTGGCCTGCGTGGTGGGGAACATGCCGTGCTCCTGGAACAGCCGCAGCACGAGGTGGCGGCGCTGCTCCAGCACGCGGCGGTGCCCCGCCTCGCCGCGCGCCGCGCCCGAGCACGGCGTGTGCGGCGACATCTCCTCCATGCCCTCCGACACTGTGACACCACATTTATCAAAAAATTCTATTCAAAGTCGAAGCATTTCTTCCACTTAGACCATTTACAGGCACTTATGAATTGGGTAGTTTACACCATTAACCAACAAATGTTAGATACAATTTGTATAAAACCTCACCTGTATAAAATTTCAGCCCAATAAATTCGGTTCATTTTCAATTTCCTATAAAATTTGATTTTTAGTTGCTTTGAAATCAATAAATAGATAGTCAACTGAGTTGTTATTTTAGTGACTTCATAAGTTGCCATTGCCATACGAAATCTATTGGAAAATTGCGTTTTGACAGCTCATAAAAAGTACGTCAATTGATAATGGTGAAAACTACCGTATTGTCAAAATGTCAGAAAGGTGAAGCTAGTTGCTTGTTCCAAAACGTAGTTCTCTATGGAGAAGAACAAGCAAAAAAACTCCATGGACACTGTTTTCAATCATAAAGCTTTACAATATATTGTGGTTATATCAATCGTATTGCTTCTATATGTGAAAACAATGAAGGTAAGGAGGAATGTAGAATAATTCTAAGAAATAAATAATTAAACTATGGCAATTAAGAGTTGACCAATCCCAAATAACAGCGCCAGTTCACGAGCTTGACGCATGTATCGGCACTATTAAACTCAACCATTATAAAACAAGCCTGTATTTACAATATAGTGGTTTGGCTTAGCTTAGAAACTTGGTTTAGGGCAGTGGGGAGCAGCAAATGGGCTACTGGATCTGATTATTATTATTATTTAGAAGGTTTTTAAGAAGGTAACTCTTTGAGCAAAGGTCAGGCAGGTCATTGATGGGGACCTCGCAACATGCCTCGAATGATGGCGGTCTTCTCTTGTATTTACGTAATGTACTTGCACATTGTTACCAATACGATTGTATGGACTTTAAAAGAGACTTTGATCTCTGAGTTTGTTTCGGATTTTTCTTCTCAGAGCAGTCCAGCTAGAGAACAACGGCTAAATAAAAAAAAATCCATCTTCAAGTCTCCATCTTTAAGTCCCGTATTACTTATGAACAAAAACGATTGAAACAAAACTATACCTTTATAAGTATCAAGATTGAAGTCAGGTCCGAAGAAGGTGTTTCCTACGAGTTTGTTGGTCGTTGTGTGCGGGGTTCCATAGGAGTGGGGCGTTGGCATGCCGTTCCCGTTGATCGCTTCTTGCTGCAAAAGCGGCGTCACCGCTGTGTTTTCTTCTTCTGTGTACGAAAATGATAATAAATAAATATCTTGGGATAACTTACACAGCGCTTCCTGACCCATAAAAAGTCAGAGCCTGTGCTACAGTAGCGATACACATATATAATTAAAAAACATACAAATAAAATACACCCAGACTCGGAACAAACACTCGTGCTGATCACAAAAAAGATTTGTCCTGAGTGGGAATCGGACTCACGACCTACGGTTTAGCGGTCGGTGGGTCACTTTCACTTACCACTAGATTCTAACAGTCAGCGACCCCAGTCGGTAATCAACCAATATATGAATAGCTCCCTTGACGGAATACTGATGTAAAATTAAAGACGGTAGTTTATTAAAGTTCGAAAAATGTCATCCTGTGTACACGCGGAGCGTAGCACAAAAAAAAACTTGTCACCACACCGGCAAAAAAATTCTACGGCACAAGAACGAGTGCATATCTAATACCTCGATTAATCAATTCTTTACCTACCGATACGGGTAATGCAATTAACAAAAATAATATAAAGAACACACTCCTCATCAAATCTGTAACAGTTAATGTAATTGACTTTTGAAAGTCGTATTAAAATAAATAAATAAATAAAATATAAACAGAACAATGTCGAATATTTTCTGAGTACCCACATTGTTTGTTTTTTTCTTAACGAATAGAATGTAAAGTATCACACACAAACCTGATGGGTTTAAGCGACGCTGAAGTATGAAATGCATGAAGACTTTTTTTTTGTTAAATAAAAAATAAAAAAAAATGATCTTCTTAAGTCTAAAGCCACTTACAGCCAAGTCTTAACCGAGACTGTATTGTCATGTTCCAATGTTTGGCTTTTATACTCGCGAACTTATGTTTTCAGTTAGAGATAAGATAAGGATTCATTTTTTTGCAAAAATATGTGCAGCTTTCAAACTCAATCTTAGTTAATGGGAAACCCGAAACCTGTGTCTAATATTTTTATGTAAAGAATCTATGTACAAAATTTTAAAGCTGTATCATAAAAAATCACTTCAACTCTTTATTAATGGCATTTATTTGTGGAAAGAACACAACAATGCAGCCACAACCATATTTATTTTACAACAAGCTGTCTCCCGCGGTTTCATCCGCGTTATCAAATTTTTGGTTACTAAAAAAGAAGATAAAAAGTATTCTATGTCCGTCCCCTGGTCCTAAGCTACCTCCCCACCAATTTTTAGCCAAATCGGTTCCGCTGTTCTTGAGTTATAAAATGTGTAACTAACACGACTTTCTTTTATACAGATAGATATATATAGATTAAGATATCTCAATTGACGAAAGATCTATAACACAAATATATGCAATAAGACAGCGAAGGTTTTAAAGTTGAAGGTTTCTTTGTGAAGAGATCTAGTCCGTCTGAGCCTTGTCAGTGAATCAGAATCAGCAGGGTGTACCACGTGCAGGTGAGGTTAGCTTTGACCCCGGAGGTGATGGTAGGGCCACTTACACCCCATGAAAAATCACAAAGTTATATAAGCTTGTTGTGACACCTTAATGTCCGTCCGAATTTCGAAAACACCATTCCAGTGTCCATTTTTTAATCAGTGTCAAAAAGGGGTTGTGTTACCAACCCGTTGTGCGCACACGCATTTGATCTTGGCCAAGCGTTAGGCGGCTGATTGCGGTACTTAGACGCTTTGTTTACCTTTTCTTTTCAATAGGGACAATATACAGGGCGTCCCACGGCTACCTTAGGCATGCCACATGGAGGGAAATTACCTTAAATATTGAAATAGAACATTTTACTGAAAGAAGACATTATTTGAAATTTAAAAACCATTTCAACGGCATTTATAGATGAAATCCGGGAATCGAAATTGTTCCACGAGAAAAAATAATCATCTTGTAGTTTTTTTTTTTATTTATTTTTTTTATTACTTATGGGCTTGCTCTTGGTCCCAGACTAGACGGGGCCTACGATGGAGCGAGCTCACCCAAGAGATGCCTATGCACTCGTCTCTTGAATACATCCGGATTATATGCATTTGGGAACACAGACGCAGGGAATCAAATTCTTTTGCGGTGCGCATAATAAAGGATTTCGAGAAACGCTGCGTGCGGATACAAGGAATATCGACCAAGAAAGGGTGGTATCCCCCCATACGTCTAGATGTCCGGTGGTAAAACGGAGACGGGGGGTTGAGCTCGTGTAGCTCATGAGCACATTCACCGAAGTGCAATCTGTAAAACACCGCCAGACAGGCAACTTTACGCCGCACGGTGGGCTGAAAATCGGCTTTCATAGACTTAGGGATTTCAATTTGCAAGTGCTTGTTTTTATGCCGGATATCGCTTCTATTAGTCATTACTATGTACAAAAATGACACCCGAGTTAATTCTACCCAAAAACGAAGGAAATATAATTTTTTTACGAAAAATTTGTATGAAGCTAGTATGAAAAATCGAATTATCTCCTAAACGGCATGTTTAACCGTAATATCCTTGGAGATGGTCATAGTGCTAATTATTTATGATTTTTTGGTTGGCAATTGGACGAAAAATTTAATGCCGTTTTTTTTTTAAAAATCGTCAAAATATTTTTATTTGTTTTTACGTATGAAACGATTCCTTTTGGTGTTTATGTTGAAGAACACGGACTTTTAACTACACATAACATAAAATAGCATCACTCCTATATTTCCGAAGGAGTTGGCAGAGGTTTATAGTACACCCACACGTAGCCAACTATGTTTGAGCTAGATATTTATCAGCACAAAATGAGTTTTAAAACTTTTCATACAACCAAATTACCAATTGTCTTCTAATGAGTCCAAAAAGAAGTGATTAAGTAACTACACTGATTAGGTCTTCTAATGAGTCTTAATAGGTGATTTAATGATTTTCAATATCTCACGACAATGGATTATATTTAACATTTCCTGATAAGTAAGCTAATTTGTTAATTAGCAGTGCTATGAGTTCTAAGAATAGTTAGTGACAATTATAGATTTTCATTAGCTAATGAGGAGATAACTAATGAGGGTAGTTACCTAATTATTGTCGTTTTGCAATAAAAGGGCTAAAGTTTTGTTTTATAATTTAATTTGTTCACAACTGTGTAACTGCTAACACTAAATCTGCGACTATAAAATCTTAAAATGGACAGTTTAATCACCAATTTAGACTTGTTTGTTCTTCTACGAAGTGAGAGTACTTCATTTGATCATGAAGTATTGTTTAGTGCAGTTGTATCCCGCATAGGCGATTGCCTGTCTGACGAAGATTATGTTGTTCTCAAAGAATTTTGTCGGAGATTTACGCGAGCCGCTTTACAAAGGTGGGGGAAATCCAACCGATTCCTTGATAATTTCAGGAGAAAGTACGAGAATTGGTTGGGAGCAAATATTGATTGGCGAGTTTTGTGCAAACTTTAGTAAATCAAGAACCAAGTGTTGATGAGATACCAAGAGCGCCCTCAGTCTCTCCAGAACCGTCGACATCAACGTCCATTGGAACAATGACGAAAAGATCCCGTAAACCATTCGAAGACCTGGGAAGTAAAGAAAAAAAGAGAAGATCTGATGAACACACAGGCGAAGGTTCCAGTGAATTGGCATATGCAGCTGCAGCACGTTTAAAAGAAGAAGGGCATGGAGATATCGCCTCTGTCATCGAATACATGATGAAAAATCCTGAAGCAGCCGCTAAATTAAATGAAACGCTTAAGAAACCAGCGAAAACAATCATATTTACGCCAGAAAAGGCGCTTGGATTGCTTCTTTCGCTAAAACTCTCAAAGTGGCAATATATTACGTTGCGTGAGGCTGCCATTCGAGAAGGTGCTAAAGATATTTATCCATCTTACTATAAAGTGCAACAAACTAAGCTTGATTGCTACCCTCCGAAGCAATCAGTGACAGTTACTGATTCATCGGCTAGGATTACACTTCAAGCTTTACTTGATATCACGGTTACAAGAATCCTTCAAAGCCTTTCTAACGAAGAGCATAACAAGCAGTTGAAGCTGATATCCAAGTGGGGATTTGACGGTGCTTCTAACCAAAGCCGATACAAGCAGAAAATTGAGGGTGAGGAAGATGATTCAAGCATTTTCATGACCTCCTTGGTGCCACTAAAACTGACAGATGGAGACAACATTTTATGGACGAACCCAAAACCATGCTCAGTTTTGTATTGTCGTCCAGTTCAGTTTACTTTTGTAAAGGAGAGTGAAGCAGTTGTCCTTGGGCTGAAAAAACAAATGGATGAAGAAATTGAGGCCCTTATCCCCACAGAGTGCAATAATAATAATAGGGTGACTCATCAACTAATGATGACGATGATCGACGCTAAAGTCTGTACTTACCTTTCTGAAGCTAGATCAAATGCATCGTGCTACCTGTGCTTAGCAAAGCCTACAGAAATGAACCGCTTAGATGCTGTAACATCAAAAATTGTGTGTTCGGACCTGTATGAGTTTGGCTTGTCATCCCTACACGCCCGTATAAATTGTATGGAATGTCTGTTACACATTGCATACAAACTGGACTTCAAACGGTGGGCAGCGAGAAGTGATGAGCACAAAGAAATGCTACAGACAAGAAAGAAAATAATTCAAAATAAATTCAAAGATGAGCTCAATCTGTTGATTGATATAGTAAAACAAGGCTCGGGAACCACCAATGACGGGAATACTGCAAGAAAATTCTTTGAGTTTTCTAATAAAACCGCAGCTATAACCGGTTTGGATGAAGACCTCATCAAAAGATTTGCTGTAATTTTACAAGCAATTACATCTGGAGAGCAGATCGATATAATAAAATTTAGAGATTATGCTCGCAAAACAGCAGAAAAGTACGTATTACTATACGACTGGTTCTACATGTCGTCAACCGTTCATAAGTTACTAATCCATGGGGCTGACATAATCGAGAAAAATAATATTGTGCCGATTGGGACTCTCTCGGAAGAAGCCTCAGAGTCTCGAAACAAAGATTTTAGGAGGTTTCGAGAACATCATTCGCGGAAAAGAAGCAGGCAGGATTCCAATCAAGACATTTTAAATATGCTTGTTGTTTCTTCGGACCCTTTGCTAAGTGCACAAAGGCCTAAGTTAGATGCCAAGAAAAAGCAGAGCTTTTTTGCTGAAACTCTCGACTTAGTTCAATTTCAGGAAACTGAGTTCGAATTTTTGGATATATCCAATCTGGATGCTGACTCAGAATTGGAGTCTGACAACGAGAGTGATAAGGAAAATTTGTAAAAAAGATATATATGTACATATTTGTAAATTTGTATTTGAGTGTGTTTGGGTTTTTTTGTAATATTTAATGATATGTTTTATTTTTTTTATTTATTTTACTTTATTTTACGAATGCTTAGTATTAATTCCTTAAATTAACTTATTTTGTATAAAATATAACTTCATAATGTTACTTCAATATAAATCTTTTTTTATTTAAATTAATATAAATGTGTCAAAAACAGCAATTTTTTTATTTTATTTTTCTTGTTTCGTGTGTTCTTAATATTTGGGTTAATAACATATCGAACTTTTTAACTTAGACACTAAAAGGGATCGTTTTACATGTAAAAATAAATAAAAATATTTTGACGATTTTTTAAAAAAAAACGGCATTAAATTTTTCGTCCTATCGCCAACCAAAAAATCATAAATAATTAGCACTATGACCATCTCCAAGGATATTACGGTTAAACATGCCGTTTAGGAGATAATTCGATTTTTCATACTAGCTTCATACAAATTTTTCGTAAAAAAATTATATTTTCTTCGTTTTTGGGTAGAATTAACTCGGGTGTCATTTTTGTACATAGTAATGACTAATAGAAGCGATATCCGGCATAAAAACAAGCACTTGCAAATTGAAATCCCTAAGTCTATGAAAGCCGATTTTTAGCCCACCGTGCGCCGATGTGCAGGTTGTAGGCCAACAGATTCTTGTCGCCAATCACCCTCATGGATTCCTGGCTCTGCGTTCTACCGAATCGAATACGGCCAGTTGATATTTGGCTGAGCCATCCCATAGGTGACTATATTATTTAGCAAAAAATAATCCTTGTGATAAAAGCCTCTCGATCGGTGGGATAAAACTACAGGTGATTAATTTTCTCGAGTAACAGGTTCGATTCCCGGTTCAACCATGTATTTATTTAAATATCTATGAGTACAGTTTAAAATGTTTTTAAAATTCAAATAATGACTTTTTTAATTAAAATATTCTATCTACAATATTTAAGGTACCTTAAATATTGTTGTCTCACGGTTACGCCACCTGGAGGGAAAGTACTTTCCCTCCAGGTGGCGTAACCGTGAGACAGCCTGTATAATATGGCTTAAAAATGATTAGAATCCATTTAATTACTTATTTAGAACAAACTATAAGTATCTTGGTTTCGCATAAACAAAATCTAACTATGTATATGGTATACTTATATGTATAATAAGTGTTACAAGGTATTCTTTGGTTCAACATGTAAGGACACAAGGCTGGTGTATGATTTCATAAAAAATTAAAATAATAAAATGTGAATTATAAACAATAGCTGTTCCTCGCGGCTTCACCCACGTTACAATAGGTTTTTGGTTACTGCTTCGCTCCCGTGGGACATAGCGTGATATTATAATTATAGCCTACTAGCATATGCCCGCGGCTTCGCTCGCGTTAAAAAAAGACAAAAAGTAGCCTATGTCACTCTTCATCCCTTCAACTATCTCCACTTAAAAAATCACGTCAATTCGTCGCTCCGTTTTGCCGTGAAAGAAAGACAAACATACAGACAGACAGACACACTTTCCCATTTATAATATTAGTATGGACTAGCTGTTCCTTGCGGTTTCACCCGCATTACGTTAGGTTTTTGGTTACTGCTTCGCTCCCATGGGACCTAGCGTGGTATTATATAGCCTATGTTACTCGTGGTGGACAGTGTAGCTTTGCTTCAGTTTAACTTTGCGATTGGTGAGAGATTTTTTAAAGTCGGTCCAGTAGTTTTTGAGCCTATTCATTACAATCAAACATACAAAGTTTTCCTTTTTCTAATATTAGTGTAGAAGTATAGATTAAATTAAAATCCAATTTAAAAAGTAGGTAATAATAATAACATATGTGACGTTTTACATTTAAAATACAAATGAAAAAATATCAAAATAATGATGAGCTAATTAATGGGCGTAGCATGATATTTATGTTTTATAAAAACAATCAAACATTAAAATATTTATAGATAAGAAGATTAGATTTACGGATTATAGCAATGATAAATGAAAATTTATCAATAATCTGCTTATTATTTTGTATTTAACACAAGCTTTGTTTTATGTTAGCTGTAAATAAAGTGGAACCTACAAAACAATCGGTGACTCAATAGTTAAACATGTAATATTGATAAAGGAATTAAGATTATAAACACAATTTGGGAAGCCCCAATCGGCGATTTTAAAAGGCGCCAAGATTATCAATAGTTGGATTCCATTACATGGTACTATTCAAATTTCATTCATAAATTTGACACAACTTCATTCATAAATAATTTCGTGAGTTGACGAAGGATATTTATTTATTTATTTATAAAGGGCATAATTAAGCTTGATTGGCTCGTTGTCGACTTGTAAAAGTTATTAGGCGCAAAATAATAAACACTTCTTATTGTTTCATTCACGAAAAACGCATCATGATACATTAGTGAGTTTTGTAAGTAAGTTATGCCAAGTGATATCGCCAGACCAAAGTGGAGGGCACCACGTTAAAACTTGTCCCGGTTCGATAAAAACGTAGGTCCCAGATTATTATTATGGGTCTACTCTACACGACATCATATTGTAACACCTCGAAGAGAAGTCAGCACGGGAAGGGGCCTAACAGGTAACAGGGCTAACGCCTGCCGTGGTTGCGGAATGTTTATAAAAGTTACCGTGACCCCGGAACATAAAGGGCAACCGAAGGAACATGAGTGGGTTTTAGTCAGTAAACGTCTGGCACGCCCTCCCACCACACCCAGAACGGGAGCAGTCATTGGATGATTTCCCACTCCCCAAAAAAAAACATATGCAACAACCTACATAATCAGACCTTAATGACGCGAATTTGCATAACACCCAAATGTTGTTTTGTGTTTGAGTTCTAAATTACATGCTTATCTCAACAAATTGCATTCAATATGCCAAATAAGTATGCTTACCTCATATAGATCCAAAGTTCAATACAATACAAGATAATATATTATTATGTTTTGATACATTAACATTATCTTCCTTGATCAATCTTGTTTGATAAGAAATATAATTCGTTTATCTAAAATCTGTTTATACTGTCTAGAAAAGTTATGAACGTCATTGATTGTTTTAATCCATTGAACACACGTGATTCGAGACTGAATAGAAAGACAATAGCAGCCCGACAGCCGGCTATCGCTTGGTCGTTGAAAGGTAAAAATGGAGTGTGTCAAACATACCCATTTTGTTCTGTTTCTTCTTCATGTTATAGAGCTGCGGGCTGGGCGGCACCACCATGGCGCTCGGGCTGCAAGCGTCCGGCTTGAAGGAGTGTAGAGGCAAGGTGCTGAACTTCTGCTCGAAGTTCACCTCCTCCAGTACTCTGTTGACCAAACTAAGAAGTGATTTAGCATTGCTAGAGGGAAAGGGAAGCAACTGCCTGCCTTCCTTCGAAGGGAAGACGCACCGGGCGCCAGAAGGATCACCATAATGACATCCGGCATCCATTTTGGTGAGATCTGCAGTGATGTCACATATTGTGCAGTCCAGAACTGAATAAATAAAAACGACAACGGCTCTACCTGCCATTTTTTTAATAAATTGTTATTTGTTTCTGCTCCGCTTGTGCAGATTAAAGTTTGATGTTATGTAGCCTATTTGAAGTGATATTGCTGTAAATAAAATCCGTTCAGTAATTTCGGCGTGAAGGAGTAACAAACCTCCATCCATCCATTCATAAACGTTCACATTCATAGTACTAGTAATAAAGAATACAACAAACATACTTATCGCGTCCATCTTCATTCCGTTTCTTGAACAGAGGTTTCTTCTGCGAAGGGCTCTGCAGTTCGTGTTTGGGCGAGTTGTTGTCGTCCGAGTTGGTTCCGTTGTTGAGCGCGACGTCGGAGCGCGTCACGTTGGCGGTGGACGTCGGCGGCTCGCTACCTGTGGAGCCGGTGGACGTGCCTAAAAGGACGCGGTGTTGAGTTGGTTTGTTTACAACCGACGTCAACATGGGGTAACTAATGTTAAACACTCGCTGTGGGCAATAAAATGTGGAAAAAGCCGCCTGTTGCGCTCTCTGTCGCACTTAGGGGCCTTACGTGACACACAATTGTTTTATCGATGTTTATATTATAAAGAAGTTAACTTTAGAAACATATTAAACAATTAGATAGGTACTTATACCACAGATTAATAAATAGTTACTACGTAACAGATACTTCACTCCAATACAAAAACTAAAATACCTACGCTATAATAGCCTACAAAATCATAATAATAATACCAGCTGTTTGCAGCGAGGAGAAATGTACCATAAGCACGCACAAAGAGAGTTGAGATTCTTTTGCCCGCCGCGCGACTAACGTGTGTGTGTTCCAGCAAATGTGCTAGGGTTATACGTTTGATGATAATGGTAATAAAACGAATGTTTTAGAAAAACATTTTTTTTTTATTTGTTGATCAAATATTTTGAAGTTTAATAAAATGACTGATGCATATTTTTCGTTCCTTGAATTCCCGATTATTATATTTTAGTGTCGAAAATATCCAAAACCGCGTGAATAATTGTAATAAATATTCAAAAGGGAAACAGGAGAATTGGGAAACAGGAGAATTGCACTATAATCACGCAATAATTACGTGGTTTCGGCATTTTGATAGTCAGCGCTGTACCCGTGACGCGCGAGCACTCAGGCGGGCGCGCGACAACCCGGTGTTCGTTGTATCGTCGACGATACGCGAAGCGGTAGGCATAAAACGCGTGGCCTTGAGCGAGTGACGGACGCCTGCTTATACCCTTAGGTATTTTTACCTTTTCGGAGTAATTATTATACATACTATACGCACTTTTTAATAAGTGACGCAAGCGGCTGTCCCTAGCGCACCAATAATTTATAGCACCACGGACAGCGAGTGTTTGACGTTATTACAGTTAGGCGTTGTCCTAATAGAACGCGAATACGCGATTATCGCGCGAGTAAGCTATGCGACCATCGCGTATTCGCCGCGATTCCAAAAACTAGGTGTCCCAATAAACCGTGAATGTGCGATCATCGCGCGGTGAGTTATTATATTATAGTGGCGCGATCAGATCGCGCGAATGTCAATTAGGATACGTATTCGAAACCTATATGTTTGATCGCGCGATCGTACGAACAGAGTTCGTGCGAACCGCGTAGTAGCGTTCTATTAGGACAACGCCTAAGACTTGGGTGAAGCAATAGCTAGTATTGCCACTGAAGGACACCTTTTTAAGAAATATGCATATGATTCTGTGACAAATATTTTCGAAAAAGGACACCATAGATCAGAAATTAAGAACGAATATGGTGTAAAATATATTACAATAAAGTTGATATTTCCAAGTGCGTTAGTTGCACGCTTAGCATATACATAATGTACATATTTTTAGTGCGTTACTGCGCATTTTCCAAAATTGGAATAGTAACGCACCTACAACTTTTTACTTGAAAAATCATCAATAAATTAACTACATAAGATTAATTTCATAAGCTGATAACACAGGTTGTTTGGTTACCTCGACTAAGTCTCTTCTGTAACGGCGCCCTGCCGAGTTGCGCGGGCGTTGGTTGTAGCGGGAATGGACGGCTCTCTTCCACTGGGGTTTCCCATTGCCTGACAAGGAAACACATATGTATTATATTTTTGAATCTAAAAAACCTCGGCAAGGCAATTATGTTAATGAATTAACAATCTTATATATAAAAATGAAACCCGTTTTCCGTTGTCACGACTTGGCATGAAAACGGCTTGACCGATTTGGCTGCTTTTTTTTTTAATGTTCGTTGTAGTTCAAGGATGGTTTATACGGCAAAAAAAAACGAATAATTGTCGGGAAAGCCCTAAAAACAGCCCTTTTCTTTTTCCATACAAACGTTTTCTAACTAAAACCACAGATTAGTAAATAGTTACTACGTAACAGATACTTCACTCCAATACAAAAACTAAAATACCTACGCTATAATAGCCTACAAAATCATAATAATAATACCAACTGTTTGCAGCGAGGAGAAATGTACCATAAATACGCACAAACAGAGTTGAGATTCTTTTGCCCGCCACGCGACTAACGTGTGTGCGTGCCAACCAGTAAATGCGCTAGGGTTATACGTATGATGATAATGGTAATAAAACGAATGTTTTAGAAAAGCAATTATTTTTTTATTTGTTGATCAACTATTTTTTAGTTTAATAAAATGACTGATGCATATTTTTCGTTCCTTGAATATCTGATTATTATATTTTAGTGTCGAAAATATCCAAAACCGCGTGATTAATTTTTAATAAATAATCAAAAGGGAAACAGGAGAAATGGGAAACAGGGGAATTGCACAATAATCACACAATAATTAGGTGGTTTCGGCATTTTGATAGTCAGCGCTGTACCCGTGACGCGCGAGCACTCAGGCGGGCGCGCGACAGCCCGGTGTTCGTTGTATCGTCGACGATACGCGAAGCGGTAGGCATAAAACGCGTGGCCTTGAGCGAGTGATGGACGCCTGCTAAAACGTAGAGTCAATTTGAGCTTTAACACCATACCATAAAGTTCAAGTGTTAGTCGAGAGGTTTCGGGAAGCCAAAACAATTGAGTGACGTTAGTATCGTATCGTCGTCAAACACGGGTAGTAGGTGGGTAGTAGGTGGGTAGTAGGTGGGTAGTAGGTGGGTAGTGGGTGGGTAGTAGGTAGGTAGTATGTCAATTCGAATTCAATATTCATAGTTGACAGGACAACGTCTGTCGGGTCAGCTAGTAAAATGGATAGGTATTCAAAAAATCTATTGACGCATATCGGTAAGTGTAAACTACCGTTCTTAAAACACGGTCAGTCTATAACCATTCTATGACCGCGCGGTCACACAAACAACTGCATACGATAATTTCATAGTTGCAAATCATTTTTTTTTTTTTGGGAGTGGGAGTCTGTTAGAAATACTGAAAAACAGGCAAAATTAAACAAAATACCAGGTATTGTTGATTATTGGCCAGGTATCGTGTTTATATATGATTATTTACGAGTTTTATAAGAACCTTCTTAAGGTTTCCCAGTTTCGAAAATGCACCTTGTATAAACAATAGAATGAAACTTTTTGGATAATCGCGATGCAACGCAGGTTCCCTACCTCTTACACTTTTTTTTGGTCTGGAAAATGTTAAATAATGGTGTAGATCTAGACCTGTATTTTGCAACATCTGTTATTTAACCATTTGTAGAGAAGATTTAAATAAATATTAACTTTCCTGTTTTAATAATCCAATTTGCGGCCAGATCTTAGAATTTCACGAATCCATCAAGAGGGAGCGACTTTTGGAAAATAGTGGATGGGAGTTCAACGAACCACGCGGATGAAGTCGCAGACGAAAGCTAGTACAATACAAATCTACTTACGCGTTAGTTTTAGGCGCCGTATTGTTGTTGCTCTGCGACACTATGACGGACTGTCCGGACTGCACGTTCAACACGCCCTGGTTGTTGCTCTTCGCTGTCTCTACTTCTGTGGACAACGCGCTAATAGTCATCGACACTTTTATAATACTTCCTCCGTTGCCTAGGAAAGACAGCAAAGTAGACATACTCAGGGCCACCAGATATTTGCTCAAAAACTGATGGGACAGTTCTGTAGTACAAATTTTAATTACAGCAGAAAATATTTGTTAATTAATTTAAATAAATCTATCAGTGGTCTAGAAAAAAATGAATTATATCTGACGGCCGTAAATACTTATCTACTTATTGCTATTGAACATTATTCATACAAGGTTTTCAACAATATATTGCAGCGCCACTCAGTCTGAAAGATATCTACAGAATAACTTGCTGTTGTTGCTTGTAAGCTATTGTCTAGGAAAATGTATTAGACACGCGTGTGATGAGGAGAAGAACGTGACTGCATGTTGTTATTGTACAATGATCACTAGATATTTTTAATAGTGGAGTGAGCGACTTTTGTTGTCTCATTCTAAATATTGACTAGGTGGCGGAATGTAATGTCCGTGCGAGTCTTTCATTTCAACAAAAACCCTGCTGATGAAGGTATAATAAAAAAAACAATAACTAGCCAAGCATTGTCTACAACCGATAGTTTTTAAATTCGATCAGTTTTTGTAAAACGTTTCTAACATCAGCAGTAGTTACAACTGTTATCTAGATAGCCTACGATCGGCAAAAAACGGTAGGCAGGCGGCTCCTTTGTAGTGCGACAGAGACAGCATGAGTTAGGTTGCCACCGAAACATAAAGCCGCCCTCACTAAGTGCGTGTTACGCATAGTCGCTATGATTCGCCCGGTCCGGTCGAAACGGGAATTTCACTACTATTCATATATTTGAGTAGTGTTTTACGATACTTTTTTGAAACTTATTTTCGCACAATCAGGCTGAAGAATCTTTTCTTTCTCACCGTACAAAATTAAATTATTTTGTACTGTGCCGATGAACTGGTTTTTTTTTTTAATCTTACGGTACAAAACTAACTTAAAAAAGTATCGTTCATCGGCGAATCAAAGCGGCCGAAATATCTCGTTTAAAGTAAGAGCAAGAGAGCAGAATCACTCACCAAAATGATATGTTGGCACATATAGTTTCTTCAGATGAACACAGTGCATGGACTGTTCGAAGGCGAGCAGTTTCTCATGTCGTTTCATTCACACACAATAGTTTAGAGCGAGAGGGCATAATCACTCACCAAAATTGTAGGTTGGCACATGGTTGGCACATATAGTTTCTGTAGATGAACGCAGTTTATGAACTGTTTGGAGGCGAGCAGTGTCTCATATCGTTTCATTCACACACTATAATTTAGAGCGAGAGGGCAGAATCACTCACCAAAATTGTAGGTTGGCACATATAGTTTCTGCAGATGAACACAGTGCATGGACTGTTCGGAGGCAGGACTTAAAGTGGCCTGGCTCGGCTTCAGCAGGAGGTTTCCTGATGCGTCCAGGGAAAGGGTCAGGGGACCTGGGCCTGTGGAGATAAATGTTGGTATAAAAATTTGTAAGTAGGTCGTCAGTGGTAGTAAAATAGGGATTTTCGTCACATTTAAATAAATAACTTTTTGGCTAAAAGCCTAAGGGCGCTTTCAATTTAGACGGTTGGTCCCAGACTGCTTTAATTCCGATATATTACTGCGAGCGGTTATGATTTTTCATACTAAAGGGCGCTTTCAAATTAGACGTTGTTGTCGGACTGCTGCCGCACGGTGTTGGAACGAGACTTTTTGTATGAAAAATCATAACCACCCGTGCTTAGTCCGATCAGCCATTTAAACTGAAAGCATCCTAAAAGTCTGTATTACAATTATGTGAACGCTACGTTTTCATTTGCCAGTTTATAGCTGTCAATCCTGTCAAATTTTTACAATAGCTAACTATTAATTTAATTTAACTAAATAGAATACTTACAAGGCGAATTATCACCAATACTCTGTTTGATGAGGGTGAAGCTCTTGAGCACGGGCTTGTTAAGTGGCGTCGATGAGAGTGTCGACGTTGGTGTCGCGATTGAGTTCGACATTCCGCTTGAAATCACCTGTAGGGCAACAGAAATTGTAGTACTTTACTTATATTACAGGGTTTTTTTAAGATAACTTCACCCCGATATCTTTAAACAAAATTAACTGACACAAAAATGAACTGGTCCAAAATAATTAAACTTAAGTGATTGTTGATTTCAATGGTCTATCCTGTGGTTTGTATCATACTAATGTAAGGAATGCGAAGGTGACTCTGTCTGCCCGTCTGTTAAGCTTTCATCAACTCACTTGAAACTTGCAAAAAAAGAAATACTTATAGAATACTTTTTCTTCCATGACTATAATAATATGTAGTACCTGAATTCCATTCTGGTCCGAAACGGGAAAATTGCTATTTCTATGCTATAGTCTATTTTTTTTAACAAACGAGTACTGAGTCTCTTTCACATTTCCGGTATTTTACAGAGAGGGATGGGAAATTAGTCGAGGCGGAGCCAACGCTTTTAACACCAATAATAACACTTATGCTGATTATGTGGACCAATAGAAACGCAGACCAAATTTTTGGTACTCGTTTGTTAAAAAAACAGACTATAACAGATAGTCAAAACTAAGTGAAAACTGACCTGAACACCGCACGTAGAAGTAGGCGAGTTCATGATCGACGCTATAGCGTTATCTAACGCGGCCTGGTTGGCCGGGTTGGGCGTGCCCAGCGAGATGCCCTGAACACTGTGTGTCAGGCTTTGTGTGCTCGAAGCCAACGATGTCGGGTGTGGGGAGTTTGGTACTTGGTTCAACGGCTTGCTGATCTGAGTGAACGCTGTCCAAGGTCTGTGGTTTTCGCCTGGAAGGTTTTTAATGTTGTAGTGATTGGTGTTATGTGAATGTTAAAGTTGGAACTTGAATCGTATCTTTACGTATCCATACTAATATTATAAATGGGAAAGTGTGTCTGTCTGTCTGTATGTATGTTTGTCTTTCTTTCACAGCAAAACGGAGCGACGAATTGACGTGTTTTTTTAAGTGGAGATAGTTGAAGGGATGGAGAGTAACATAGGCTACTTTTTGTCTCTTTTTAACGCGAACGAAGCCGCTGGCAAAAGCTAGTCAATTATAAAACAAAGTCGCATTCCGCTGTCTGTACCTACGTATGCTTAAATCTTTAGGACCACACAACGGAATTTCATGCGGTTTTTAATCAATAGTGAATAGAGTGACTTAAGAGAAAGGTTTATCCATACTATCCATACTAATATTATAAATGGGAAAGTGTGTCTGTCTGTCTGTATGTTTGTCTTACTTTCACGGCAAAACGGAGCGACGAATTGACGTGATTTTTTAAGTGGAGATAGTTGAAGGGATGGAGTCATAGGCTACTTTTTGTCTCTTTCTAACGCGAGCGAAGCCGCGGGTAGAAGCTATTAAGTATAATATTTATAATACCCGTGCAAAGCTAAGGCGGGTCGCTAGTTGTAAATTAAATTACCCCGTCACGTCTGCCCTTATGGAGACTATAAACTCAAAAAGTACCTGCAGTACTCGAAAAGTACTTTTAACTCGGTCTTTCGGTAAGTTTAGCTGTTTAATTAATTAGGGTTACACACAGTGGCCAAGATGTCATTTAATCTTTTGTTATCATAGATCGCACCACCGGTATCTGTGTCCCTTATAACAGGAATATGACAGCGATTCTTCAAAATTTTGGAACATAGTTTATGCTGGGAGTTTTACTGACGCCAATATACTAATAAAGCCAAAAATACATAACGAAATAATTGCTCTTATAAAGGTTTATTAAACTCTTGTGTTCTCCCACAATTTTTTTACCACTTTCCATTCAAAAAATACTATATTAGTTTAGCTATATCATAGTTCAACTTACTAATATCAGCATGAGTAGACTTAAAAGCTCCGCCAGTCGGCTGGAAGCCTTTAGGTCCCCCTGGACTAGACGCAGTTATACCGCCAAGTAGATTGTCCGACGAACCAGCTCTGAAAATAAACATAAAGTATTTATAAGTTTGTTTAATATATTTTACCATACAAGTATAACTCGTTTGATCAAAATAACCGATTTAATTTTATATACAGTTTCAATACACATATTTACCTTAACACTAAGGCCGAAATAGTTCAATTTGAATTTTAAATTTACCCCAAAAAATGTGTTAGTTACTAAGTCGTTACTTATACCGGATTTTAAAGCTAAAATTAATTTCATTGGTTAATTATGTAAAATACCCAATTGAAACATACCTAGCTTTAATAGGTTTAGGCCTTCTAGTGTGGTCGTGATGCGACGGTAGGTAGTCTCTATTGTCAAGTCCCTCAGAATCCGAGTCCGTGACTTTCTCGCCACATTTTAGGTCGATCTCTATGTTCTGCACTGCAGGTGGCGGTTCTTCCAGTGGTTGTAATGGCTAAAAAATATAAATTATCCTTTAAAAACTTATTTTGAGTATTTTCTGTGGGCCGGAATAAAAGGAAAGCAAGAATGTTTCTATTGCGGAAATACTATAAAAAAATAAAGAAAATAAAGAAAAATATTTATTTAGGACACACACAGGAAAAACAACAACACAAACTGGAATATACATGAAAAAAGACCTATGCGAGGCCAAAAAAGGTCCTTATCTCACCGTAATGCTAAAATCAATAAAAAAAATGCATTCTCATTTTCTCATTGCCCTTTGTTAGTTGTGTTTTAAAAGTTTGTCATATTGTAAGATCGTTGCATAAATAAAGCATCAGGATAACTATCTTAAATAGTACAGTAGGCTTACCATTTGCTCATCGTCACTAAGCTGGCACACCGTCACCGGCAAGTCTGAATTGTTCGTAAGACAACCGCTGGTCACCACTTCTGATGGAGTTCGGGGACTCTGCAAATAAATAATATAATGAGAATAAATAAAAAACTGTTATGATTACTGCAATCAATAAAATTCATTCTTGAAACAGTAGTAGTATTGTTATTAGTATTTACTACTAACAATTAACACCTTTATGAGCATTTAGATAATTATGTCAAACAGTAATTATTATTTCTCCTTAGATTTTGTGAGGCATTAGGCAGTAACCTATGATGTTACTTATTTGCTAACTAATATAACTTTGTGTTATTCTAGAGCACCTAATAATCTAACTTCAAAATTAATTTATAAATGTCGGGTTTTAAAGGGTACGTTTTTTTTAACTAAATTTGTGTCTTGGAATATGTTTGGTTATTTGTTTAACTCAATTGAAATAATTGATACAACACATAAGTATATTTTACCTGTGGCATAGATCCAGTAGGATCTTTACTGCTGGAAGACTTCCTGCGGTCTTTGTTGCACCACTTCCATTCGGGATGAGCTCGGAAATGGGCTTCTTTCACCTGAGAATAAAAATAACTTCATTTAAGATACTTTTTAACTGGAATCCGACCCTATCATAGTTGGAAAAGACTAGGGAAATGATGTTGATAAATGGATGGCACTTTGGAGCCTACCCTTCAATAATAAATAATATTCTGATAAATTTATATATTGTTGTAAATTTTTCGATTTTTACTGTGATATTGTTACAGGTAAGGAAAAAATATATCTAAGGTTAGTGACTTTACATTTTAACCTGAACTCTTGAAATACATGAAAGCGTACCGAACAAATCCGTGTTCGAATTTATAATACTAGTGAGTATATAATGTTTAACAATGAAAGACTGTGTGTGTATGCTATACTTTAATATTGTAAAAAGGATACATAATGATTAGTGTAAACGGAATATAATCTGTTGAATTTATTAGTGTATTGAAAGGTAACAAAGCCTTAACTTATTGAAGGCAATAAAACGCTACACAACGGATTTGTGACATGCGTTACGGGCCGTGATTCGAGTCGGATACTTTGTGATAATATGGGCAGGGGTTGTATCAAATTATTGGTATCACCTTGTTTTTCCTTGTCAATTATGATAGCAACAACACTTCATAACCTATACTAATATAAAATGAAAAAGCCAAGAACATCGCGGACGCTCTTTTAATTTTAACCGACTTCATCAATCACAAAGTTTTATAGAATAGATTTTAGCTTCATTGTTTAGAACACAATAAAAGTAAAAACACTATAAAATAATTTCAAGAAATAAAGTAATAAGTCGTTCAACCAAGAGTCTGCCAGTCAGTAAAAACATGACCAATCTTAAATGACAGCACCCATTCCGCGAATCAGTGACATTTAGGTCTAACATTATAGGAGCACGAAGGAGCGTGATGTTATAAAACAACGGGAGCGAAGGAACTATTTATCAATGATGTTAATCACCAAATTAGTCCAGTACGTACCTCGCTGGCAAGTTCGTTGTACTTCTGTTTCTCCTCGGGTTTGAGCGAATACCACCACTCGCCGAGAATCTTGCTGACGGTGCGGTTGTCTTGGTTCGGGTGCATCTGATGCACGATCTGACGGTGTCGCTTCGAGAATATCATGAATGCGTTCATTGGACGACGGATGCGGACTCTCTGTAATAGATAAAATAAAGATTTGTTAAAAAAAAACACGCACAAGTTTTCATCGAAAAGGACGTAATGACGTTCGTCCCGACATTTAAATATTAGCTCCAAACTAAACCTGGATGCACCTTCTACATTTGTATGTCTAAGTTTATGGGATACATAAGATTAATTGGCATTTATTAAAAAGGTATGAATATTTTTAACGACGACATAATTTTAACTTTTGCATCTACCATCGTTTTCATAATTATGTTAATTATTGCCAATTGATTACGTTTTCTATTAAATATATAATTTTTTTGAAGAAGACGATATTTAGGTGTGTAGAGGTAGCCTTTTTGATTGTAATTATGATGAACTTTAAAGTGTTATTGAGATTTAAAGAGTAATTCCTAATTTTTTTTATGTTTAAACCAAACATAAACTAACTTAGCGCAACATTCCTACAAGTTAGCAGAATTGCCCTGCTTGCTGTAATTCTGCAACACACACATATACACAACAAATTGGCTTCAAGAGACAACCTACCTTTTCTTGTGTAGGAGGAGAGTTCTGCGCGTTCTGTGGAGGCTGTTTGTTAGAGTCATCTACACCGACCCCGATGTCTTCGAACACATCGTCTTCCTCGTCCATACACATCGGAGGATCTGGAATACATTGTTTGTCTTAGAAGTTGACAAACAGTACAGGTACTTTGAGTTTTAATGTACGGGTTTTTTAGTAAGATGAACATAGCAATGAAGTTAACTCGTTGTATTTTTTTTTTTTTTTTTATTCGAATGAATAGGCTACCTATTGACATGTTTTTCTAGTCTTTGAGAATTGTAATGTTCATGCGCATGTCTAATGAATAGTACAACAAAAATGCCTAAGAACAACCTTTGAACGTGAAGAACATTATTTGGTCCACGCCAGGTTTACAACGACGTTGCTAAAGTGGAAATTTCCTGTAGGGACAACAACTTTTTGAAACCCTAATCGGGGTCAGAAGTTTTTTGTCCACAATGTAATTACCTTAGGACAGTTAATACACACAATGATGTCAAAAAAACATGCTTTAATACTTCGGACATCACGAAAAATGAACATACCGCTAGCCTCAGTCTTAATCTGATCCTCAGTCTTGATGAGCGGCGCCGGCGTGTGCGGCGTGTGCGGCGTGCGCGGCGTGTGCGGCGTGCGCGGAGTACGGGGAGTGCGCGGCGACTGCGGCGCGGACGGCGCGGGGGCTGGGGCACTCGTGGGCGGCGGGGAACCGCTCAGTAGAGGTACTAGAGACTGCCATGGGAATGTGTTGCCGGATACTGTGGACACGATTTTATATTTCACTATAATTTTTATCACTTCGTTATGATAAAATAGGCTATACAGTGTGAAAAGTAAGAGGCCCTGGATGAAAACTAAATCATTAAAATTATTTTACGTGACGATTCTTGGGTGTGACACGTTTTAGAAAATCTTTAAATGCAGTTATATCTGTTTAAAAATAAAGAAGGATTTTTTCCTGTAAATTAATCTTTTAAAGTTATTTTCTTTCAGGGTCCATAAAAATAATCTACCCTGTATAAGGATCCATCGAGTACCTAAAATTCAAAACATCTGGTGCAAAAAACAACATTGTAGAATTCATGTCGAACTGATGCTTTTAATCAGCCTAATAACATTTAATTATAAACACAGTTTCAGAAACTTAGTCTACCGGTTTGTGAATCAACAGAAACAAATTAATATATTTCTGAAACATATCATTGTAGTAAACATTAATTATGTTTGACTATTATTGTAGGCGTCTTAATCTCCAAATCATTATTTCTATAAACATTTACTTGATGCTTCAAAAAAACATTCACAAATAAAAATTCACAAAACAAATCTGTAACAATCTGTTATTTTGCAAACGTGATCGATATCACATAAACCGATTCAGTCTTATCACCGTCGCTATCTTTATCGCACGTGGCAACTTTATACACACACATAAGAACCAAAAAAACATCGTCAACGAAAAATGGCGGGAGTTTTAAGGCCATTGTGCCGAAAAGAAACCCATTTAGAGATAAAAATAATTCTTTTTACAATACAATGTAGTAGTATGTGTAAATGATAGTATATGTAAGTGAATATTTACCGATAATCGTGTGTGACGTCGGCGGCGGCAAAACTGGTAGCAACTGGTTTGGGTGGACTATCACCGCACTGCTATTTACGTTGTTTACCTGTAATGGATTATTGTTGTGTTGATTAGGTATTTAAAAATTGGCGATAGCAACAGCTAGTTTGTATTTCTAGAATTTCATATTTAGAAACATATTTTAATTTTGTTAGCAACAACTTATTGGTAGGATTGATAGAAGCAAAACAAAAACATTCGTTTATTTGTGGATAAACCGTCTAGTAATTTTGAAGATAAATCGCGTGTACTCTAAATAATTAAACTTTTGAAGAGTAAAATTTAATATTTGACAATATAACAAACTACACTTCTACGACATCGAGTGATACGGTCAGTTGTAACAAACAAATCTCTTTAACAAAAATAGCATAATAAATAAAAAGAAAACTATAAAATTATGTTATTACCAGTACAACTGTTACAACTATTTCTAGCTAACTTATAATAGCTAGGCGTAGCTAATACTTAAAATTGTATTGGGAACCTCAAATATATCGTTAAGTAGACTTTTTTGTAAATTTAAGTTTTTATAGTCTTTTATTTAGTTTCATTGTTTTTCCTTTTCATTTTAAGATCACATTAAAAACTACTTACATGATCCCCATTATCCATATTCCGGTGTTCCGGTTCATTGTCGTTGTTGTTAAGTTGTTGTTGCAGATGGTTGATGCGCTGTTCAATCTGCTGCAAATAAAAAACAGATTTATTAGTGCTGGGTGTGCCTCTGATCTGCTGAGGCCAGAATAGTCTTGTCTAACTGATCAAGCAAGTGGAGATCAAAGATGTACTTGGTTGATCTATTCATGCTAGTTCATATATTACAGTTGCCAAGGTAGCCCTACCAAGTATGTCAGCTTCTTACAATTTTACGGAATTGTATTTAATGAAAAGGAGGTAAAAGGTAAGCATGAAGTCTAAGAAATGCATTAGGCTACTTTTTACTAAGCGACTGGTAGGCATTTGCGATAGCCGACCGATGATTTCGGTCTTTTCTTCGTATAGATCGTCAAGTACGACCGTCAAATGTTTGAAACTCTTTAGCAAACATGGCACAGTCTGGAATCAGGAGCTTCACGCTCATAGCCACCTATATTTGTTGGAACCTTAAAACCTCAAAATTAATGTTAAGATGTTTTATTGTTTCTCTCAATGATATTATAAGTAAAAAAGTGTAGATAGGTTATATGTAGTCAAAAAGTGGCACATTAAAAGTTTGCCAATGACAAACATGATACTGAGTATCGCGTTGACATTTGACGTTCTCTTTTTCACTCGCACTACTTCAATCGACTTCTCTCTCTCTTTGACGTGTAATGTATGTGTGCGTTAGTGTGCCGTTTTTGAAGATAGAGTTTCGTTTGGGTAACCTATCTACACTTTTTTACTTATAACATCATTGGTTTCTCTTGTTAAAAAGAGAGTCCCTTAAAATAATTCTTCAGTGATAAAATGATGCATATTAAGGAGGAAGTGATATAAAGTTTGGCTACATTTATTGGCCTAACTAGCAGACCGGCGAACTTCGTGCCGCCTAACAGTAGATTCATTATTTTATTCATTTTTTTGAGTTACGTCACTCAATTAGTCCCTTCCCGGAACATCTCCGTTAACTTTTCAACTTTATGGTATGGCATTAAAGTTCAAATTGACTTCCATTAACTTCAGCCATTAGTATGAATATTGGAATGTTTTATCAGTTAACAGGATAATCGAAAACTGCACCTTAATTTAACAAATACTTTAAAAGGCCTTCGGATAAACAAACCAGCTATATCTGCTCCAATCCAGATAAATCGTTACAAAACCAACTTTTACTAAGATAATGCAAGCCTACGGCGAAAATATTATCGAATACTCTTATCATGCAATCTATTTGATAAAATCAATGCCCGGAACACAATTAAAGAAAAACAGTGCAATAACAACGGCAAAATTTTGCATGAAACCATTGAAGTTCATGTTTTTGAATGTTTTCTAATATCTTTACTGACTACTTAGGTACTCATTCAAATTTCTCTTGAATGAGTCGATCGTGTTATACTCGTAGATATGTAGTAGAGAAATAAAAACCGTTGTTTGCACGCCGTTACAACATAAAGGGCTTCAGTAGAATATTCGACTACAATACGGTATTTTACACCATCATCAATTGACGTACTTTTTATGAGCTGTCATAACGATATTCTCCTATAGATTTTGTACGGCAAAACACCATATGACGTCACTAAGTAAACAACTCAATTGTCTATCTATTTATTGATTACAAAGCATTTAAAAATCTAATTTAACGGTAAATTTAATATGAACCAGATTTTTAGGGTTTAAATTAGGAGTTTTTTTATGGAAATTATGTCTTATATTTATTGGTTAATGGTGTAAAATACCGTATTGATCCGTAACTAACCACACAACATCCTTTCTGGATGGTATATCAGATATTAATAAAATTGAATGATTTGGGTTCGAATGAGGCGGAGTGGAAATGGGAAGAAAGTGGAGAGCTCTTTTAGGCTACAGTAATTATAAATTCATAAGTTTATTAATGTACTACTTTGTAAAATTACGTAAATAAAATTATATTTTTATATAAATTATACTCCTTACTTATGAAGAATTTAGGTGGAAGAAAACATTCGCTACTCACTTGAACAGTCTCCGTGGGTTCGTTTTTTATAACCACAGCGGTGTTCTGCGGCACCATAGCGACGTAGTACCTCTTCACCGAGTCCTTTACATCGGGCTCCACAACCGATAATACCCGGGCTTGCAGCGGCGCCGGCTTCAGAATCCTCTTATTATTATCCTCTATAACGCGAGTCTCGGATAGTTCTGGGGGCCGATTGTCATTATGGTGTATGTTATTCTCTCTCTGCGGCGGATGGTCATCGTCGTCGTACTCCGAGACTCGTCTATTCAGAAAATTTTCGTGATTATTCAGTGGAGGAGACATTTCCGTGTCCCTTCGGTAGTTGTCGTGAATGCCGTTCCTGTGGATCGCCTGCGTGCGGTATATCTGTTCTACGTCTATACCGTTGGAAGTTAGAATAGTCCGCGGAACAATCAGGTTGTGAGCTAGGTCGTTTGTGCTGCGAATCGTGTTCGCAATACTTGTCTGGAAGCTCTGAGAGCTCAAGTTATTCAAGTTCAAAGATATACTTGAAGGTAGTGTCAAGCCGGATAGAGTTGTGGTGGTAGCGTTTATACTCGTATGTATAGTGTTCTGTAAATTAAGCCCTGAAGTTTGAACGCCGATCACGTTGGACTGTGAAACGTTGTTTGTTTGAACGATTGTAGGTCCGTTTCTGTGTTCCACCTGGGAAAGAAATTTCTGTTTTTTACTAAAACTTAGTTCTTGCTTAAGTTTAAAATCCAATAAATATTATAATTATGTTAATTACCGGATAATGGTAGTTAGGTCCTGGTGACACTCTTATGACGCTGGTAGCCACTCCACCGACAGGGGAATTCACCCTGCTAGGTCGAACTAATTCTGGCCTAGAAATAAATATTTTTGTGTTAGTATAACTTAGTATGATAACCCTCTACTGAAATGTTGATACAAGCCTAAAAGCCCGGTTTACGAGCCGGGCACTACGGTGCACGCGGAGCATTCAATGTCATAATAATGTATGTCCAAAAAATATAATATTAAAAAATATTATCGGAGAAATGCATTAGCAACTAGCTGGGATTTTTATAAGTCGTAAAAATCTGTAGTCACGCCTATGGTCTTTACCGCCAAACACACTCACTACAGAGATTAATGTTATCGGCTTGCAACAGATATACAGTTATCTGTGGACCAGCCACAGCTACTTCAGAAGAGAAAAATAAGACTGGTTTTAGAAGCTTATCGGATGCTATGTCTGTAGTAGACCGCGGGCTGGTAATCCATTTTGCGATACAAACAAGCCTCGTGTCACTTCAAAAGAGAAAACGAAGAACTGGTAGTAGAAGCTTACCTGATGAGGTTATGCTGGTAAAGCGCGGCAGGATGATGTGGCTGCGGCTGCGGCGAGGAGATGGGCACGAACAGGTTGTTCCGCAGCCCCGGAGAGCCTCCCGCGCCCACCGGCGAAGCGCCCGGGCTGCCTGAACGAGAGCTGCCCAGAGACACTGAGGAGAGGGGGGGGTTTATTACTACAGGAATACTTATTACATCTTGGCATGAAGCACAGGTAAAAGTAACCTAGATCGGCGGGGTTATTACCTATGAAACAGCAATCAGCAATATTTGCGCAGTGATCGCGCGATCACCGCGCGATCGTCAAACAAAATCGTATTATGTATGAACCGATTGCTAATCGCTCGCTGATTGTTCTAATGCATTTATTGCTACGATGACGATAAAGTAGCAATCGCTGGAACTAATTAAATATCACCTTTAACAAAAAAATCTTAACTTTGCTCTTAAAAACCATACTAAATACGAAACCACCAAACGAAAAATGCATATTTTAGTTAACTGATTGCTCCACAGAGGCAGCACTATCGCTAGTTTGCTATTTGACGTGACGTATTTTGAATTGACGTTTGAGCAGCAAATTTTGCTAAATTATCGCGATCGCTCGGCTATTGCAAGATACGTAATCCCGGTGCCGGTTCTATCAAACATTGCAATTCTGAACCATCATTACTTGCACCATCAATGATATCATAGTTTTAGCGTAGTTTACGTAGTAACTATTTAGTAATCTGTGGTTTTAGTTTATTCTTAAATTTTTTTATGTAAGGAAATCTTGTTACTTTTGGCTAAATGAACACTTTTAATAATTATTAACGACCATTGCACAAATGCCTCTTGTTTAATATGTTTGAAGTGTTGAGACTAAATTAATTGTAACTTTCAATGCCTTGAAAAGTTTTAGTAAGAAAGTATTTAAGTCATTATTTAGCTTTCTATTATTTTCTGATATCGTAAATATCTATCTTTAGCATTAGATCAGTATTACCGACAGAACTGTTGTTTAAAATCATTTAGGAACATAGTGAAAGGTTATTCATCCTCCTCCTTAAAACCCCCCTATTTTCCGACCTGACGGGTGTTATGATTGGTGGACCAATGGTTGTTGGATTTTTGTATTTATGCTGCCACCACAAAGATTTGTATATCTTACGTGTAAGTATCAATGTCAAGTTCCACAATTTTGTACCCAAAAGTTTATACAGAGTGTAAATCTATGATTCTGTGTTAGTGTTATTGTTTATAATACTGAGCATTGACCGCGCCGTTGCTGCTCTTACCACAGGTTACTAAACCATGTTTATGTGTGCTAATTCGTTTTCATAATAATATCATTTAGTTTGTATGATTTTTTTTTTAATTTTGTTGTTTGGATTTTTTGTTGGTACAGAATTATTCCTATGCACTAGTATTGTCTATGTTTTCATTTATTGTCGTATTATCGTCACCACTCTGTATACGATAGCGTGGGGCGTATACGAAGCATTCTATCTTACAGTACGTAAGTAAAGCGTAAGCCACGCCTACTTATTTATTTCACTCCCTTATCGCCCCCACATCAGATATAATAAATTTAATAAAAACAAAAATATTTTTATCACATTATCTAACCGTGTTACGTCAAGCGTGACGGCAATAGCGGCCTTTAAACAGGATATGTATTTATTTGTTGTCACTGTAAGACTAAATAACTTTTGACTTTTTTCTTTTTAGTATTACTAGTTCGAAATCGATTAATTGAGTTATTATTTGCATCTCTATATATAATGGAATGGCACTTAGAATTAAGTTTGAAATGTAAATTTCTAGCATTTTCCCGCGGCTTCGCTCGCTTTGAAACGAGATAAAAAGTAGCCTATGTCCATCTCTTCAACAATTTACAATTAAAAAAACAAGACGGAAATTCTAAGCTGAGTTTTGCCGTGAAAGACAGACAAACAAACACACACACTTTCCCATTTATAATATTAGTATAGTGAATGTAGTAGTTACTCATTGTTGAGAGGCCTTATAATCTATATATATAAAACAAAGTCGGGTTTGTTACAACACTTATAACTCGAGATCGGCTAGACCAATTTTCATGGTTTTTGGTTCGTTGGATTTGTCCCCGCCCCGAATAGCAGAATACATCTTAAAAATAATGAAAAATCGACGAGAACATAATTATAAAAGATAAATCATTTTCCCCTATAGTTAGTTAATTCTAAATTCAATTAAAGATTGAAAACTTAAGAGAACAATAGTTCTAGGAGCGCAGTAATGTGAAGTGATAATGTGAGAAAATTTAAAATACTGAGATACTTAGTACTTAAATCAATCAAAAGTACTAGGCGCGCAGTTGTGTGAAGTGGTTAATAGAAAATGTGAGCGCAATTTTAAGAAAATATATGTTTATGAACTTAAATAATATCCATCCATACTAATATTATAAATGGGAAAGTGTGTCTGTCTGTTTGCCTTTCTTTCACGGCAAAACGGAGCGACGAATTGACGCGATTTTTTAAGTGGAGATAGTTGAAGGGATGGAGAGTAACATAGGCTACTTTTTGTTTCTTTTTAACGCGAGCGAAGCCGCGGGCAAAAGCTAGTAAATAAATAACTTAAAATACTAACATAATATTACTTATCTACATAACTACAGAAAATCTTTAGATCTAAACGTCAAAGCGGATTTCGTATTAGGAACTTTGCTTCAGTCAGAATAAGGTTTGAAATACCAAATAGACTCGTTGATGTGAAACAGATCTATAAATAAATTTTCTTTAGTCGAGCATAGGTCATAGGTCTAAATGACAAAGGTGTACCTTCAGATTATGAAGATAGTGTGATAAACAGAGATCCAAAATAGGTAGAATCATTTACATAATCTTCAAAGGAGTAAGTAACATAGGATGGTGATAGCAATGCTTTAATTTTATTTATTTATTGGACTAAATATTTAGTTGCGACTAAAAATTATCTATTATCTATTACCGCGATAATGAGAACGGCATGCGCTGGAAACAGTTGGGTGGAGCCTATGTCCTGCAGTGGACGCTACTAGGCTTATGATGATGATGACAATTGATTAATTTAGAGAATCTCAATACACTTTTTTGACAAAGTAAGAAAACAAAGTAAGTCAGTTTACTAGTTGAATTGCAATCCTTCGAAATAATAATTTGTTACAAATGTATTTAAAGTGCAATAAATACTTAATTTGTAATTTCTCAAATCTCGGGATTCCTGTATCCTTATGATTCCCGAATTTAAAATTAGGTATAGTTTAATAAAAAAGCTTTTTTTAAAAAAAAGATAACCGACTTCAAAAACTAAAAGCTCAAAAATAACTATTTCGGAAGTCGGTGGCAACACAAATCGACCGGCAGAAGAGAAGCCACCGACTTCCGAAATAGTTATTTTTGAGCTTTTAGTTTTTGAAGTCGGTTATCTTTTTTTTAAAAAAGCTTTTTTTTTTACTTTTTAGTAAGAGTCGCAGTGTCTGACTACGTTTTAGGGTAGCTCTCAAAATAAACTTATAATCTTATAAAATAAAAACGGCACTATGCGCGCAACGTCACAAGATATCCATTAGTGTTATAAACTAAAACCTTCCACAGAATGTTACAAAGACTTTTCTGAAACCGCATCGAAATCGGTATAGCTAAACGCGAGATAATCGCGGTCAAACATACAATCGTCTTTGAAAATCTACAATCCAAGAAAGCAATACGCGATCTATGCGGGCAACGTCACGGGATATATTAGTGTTATATACTAAAACCTTCCCCAGAATGTAACAAACACTTTGCTGAAAACCGCATCAAAATCGGTTCAGCCAAACGCGAGATAATCGCGGACAAACATACATACAGGTCGAACAGAGAACCTACTTTTTTTTTTAAGTCGGTTAAAAATATACTATTCATCTCTACAGATAACATACCTAGCATATTAGCAGCTTCAGTCTCGTCAGAATCGAATCGCCCAGTGACTCTATAGTGCGGTGGCGTTGTGTCAGACTCCCGAGAAGTCTCGTCTCCTTCGACTCCCGTTCCACTCGAAGACAGCGATTTACTGCTACTCCTGCAAGGAAAATGCAATGAAAGAAAGTTGTAGTTTCAAATAAATACTATTTACAACAAGATAAACGGCTTTAGTAATAATCCTGTGATAGCTGTATTGGTTGGAGGTTTATCTCTTTTCGGTCAGTGATATTATTGTAAAATCTATAAGCTTGAAGCAAATTTTGCTTCTTTTGTTTGATGTGTTTTGTTGCTGAGAAAATAAGTAACAACCAGTGGCGTGCCTTTCGTACACGTCAAAAAGTCCGGCTTACATTAATAATTATAATAATATGAGCCTAATAGGCTCAGGTAAGCAAATATAAAAAAATAATATATATTAAAAAGTCAATAGCTGTTGAAATAGTGTTGAGTAAATTGAGGGTTATTCTGTATCATAATAGTCGCTGCACTTGTACTCATTTTGACCGCCAGGCATACCATCGAGTAGTAATTAATATAATGAAACTCATTCTTAAAATCTTATATTCAGTTCGGGGTAAGATTAAGCGTCACCGTAAACGGTTTCACGAACTTTTCATTCTAATATTAATAAATATTATTAGTTTCCTGAACACTTCGAACTAATTAAACGGGAAGCTAAAATTATTAAACTACAAAGATATTGAAATCAGGAAAATGAAATAATTATTTTGTACAGAGAGTACGAGTTCATAGATATACTTAAACGTTATTGCTAGTTTGTAAATAGGGATACGTAGGTAAATTGGTTCTATTTTCACCTAAATAATTTTCCTTGAATTCTATGATTTGTCCAATAAATTACTGATAAAATCACAGTTTCATAACCAACAATGGTCATAAGTCCAATCTTATTCATTAATTTCAATAAAGATTATTATATTTCTTACACAATGCTTGTTTTGACAAGAATTGTATAAGAAATATCGTGATTGAAACATGGTCAGAGCCCGCAATCATTAAAACAATCAAATACTTGTACACTAAAAAGTATTACACAACTTGCGATACAAGAATAATTGGTTTCATATAAGAGTAAAATATCGCAAAACATAGCTGTGACGGGAAACGGTTGTAACACCTTTAATTTGAATGTTATAACAATACTCTGTTTTTTTTGGGAAAATCCCGCCATACTACCCCAACGACTACAACGTCTAAAGACGTTAATCAATAGTGACTTCGACCAGAAAAACTTCAAGCAATGAAGCTCGATGAGTTCCAGAGATAACAAGTCTTAGACCCCGCAATAAAATTTAGCAGAAAATTGGACCGAAGGAGTAAGAAAAAAACATAATTAAGACAACACAATTGACCGATAAAACAAAGGGGCGATTGTTACTGGGAGAAACCAGATTGCTTAGTACTATGGATTAAAAATAACTATAATTACACACAAAAAATTGCTTTTAGGTACTAATAACTAGTATTCAGTTGCATCCGGTCAGTCTGGAAGCTGACCCTAACCAAGTTTGGAAATGCCTAGGGAGATGTTATTGAATTACTTTTAGTAACATACCTTTGTTGTGGAGTATGAGCTGATCCTTGCGCCAGAGGTGTGTTGGAAGACCTGGTGACTCCTCGTAGAGACAGGTGGCGGGAACAGAAGCCCCGACGCTGACTTTCCTTGGTGCAGCCGTCCTTGGAACAGAGCCGCCGCCATTGCTTGCCGTTGAACTTCTTGCGAATGCCCGTCGGAGTTGATACCACGTCACCTTTCTTGTATTTGTGCGGAGTAGCCGCTTGAGATCTGGTGGAGAGAAGACCCCGTTTAAAAACCTATTTTTGGTTCAGCAAAATAAGGGTCAAATTGGCAACTATTACTACGGGCTCAAATAATCGGCCAATCTCAGCTGACTCGTACATTTTATCGTGTAATCCGATTATGTCATAGGTGGAAATTTATCATAATGATCAGTCAGTACAAGTCGTTTTAGATTTCTGTTCAACAAAAAGTCAATATACAGGATTGAGGGATGATCAATATAGATTGAGCTCTTTAGCTAAAAGTTAGACGATTTTTTTCTCGCATTCCTGTTTCTTATACATAATGTTCCAAAGACCAGTGGACCTCACCTTGGAGTAGGGGGTTGAGATCTGGGTGTAAGACTGCGCTCCAGAAGGCTGGAAGTGCTGCCACGACTCTGAAGGCTGCTGCGTTTGCTGTTACTGCAGTCTGCTGACAACACACATTGTTATTATATTTTATCTGCGACCCAGCTACAAACCAAACCTTCTGTTTGAAACATTCTATCTATTGATTAAAACCGCAACCTATCGTTATCGGTTCGAAGCAGTCAGTATACGTTAGTACAATAATAATTTCGTTGTGAGATTAAAAACAATTTAATCCTTTCTCAAGTACTCAACGAGCTTCATTGACTTGGTGCTTTTATTGTGGTCACCATTGCTAGAGTATTCAGGAGTTTCAGTGGTTTTAAATAGTGTCGACCCGAAGAGAAAAAAACAACCGATTAGAACTACGTGTAAGACCCGTGTAGGAGATGACATCACATCGTCCGATGATTGCATACGTTGCGCTACAGTGAACGTCGCGACGTGATTGTATTAAGTTTACGTACGGCCATACCCTTCATTATTCGTTCATAGTTTGTCCTTCCACCATTTTACTAATTAGATCGGTGTCATAAAACAATGAAGTTTATTCTATTTACGTTTACCTATAAACCCAATATTTTTACGTTGCCCGAAGAATGTAAACAATGCTCAGCAAATAGTAAATAACGTCATAAAATAGGTCACATTTACGAACCAGCGTCAAATGCGCAAGAGGTTAGTTGTCAAAATAAAAAAATATGTTCGGAATGTATGTCTCACAATAATTCCTGTGTGAGTAATGAATTGCACGATGTGATGAGTCTAGACCGACAAAAAATATAACAAAGAGATCAAATCTCATCCATTCGAGAACAATGTTGTGATTGAATTTTGGATTAGATTCATTTGGTCATAAAAATATCTGTCAACATAATAGGAGGAAATTGTTGCAATTTATTTCACACTCATAAAATAGGTTTTGGGTAGCAATTTGTCGGTAAAACGCTCCACAACAACTAACTGGTAATAGATATCATTTAAAACAACGGAAAACTAAATATTTTAATTTGTTAAAACTAGGCACATTGTGCGCTTATGCTTACATTAAACGAGCGATTTTGGCGATTCGCAATTAAAAAATAAATGGTTTGAGTGATAAATAATTATGAAACTAAAAATTCTACAGTAATTTTTTCGTATCCTGCTGTTAGATTTTTATGAAGAACCAGTTTTTTAACTGGCCTGACGCTACAGTCAAGATCCATTGAGCATACCATTAAATTTTAATTCGTATTAAACAAGAAACACTACACATAACAATATCTTCCAAACCCGTCACATCATGAGTCAGTAAGAAAAACTTTCACATTTTATCAAAATAGTTCACAATTTGATCATGCATTTTGAATATGACTGTTCACAGTAACATTCATGTTGCCTACACTTTTACATTGTGTTTAAAGTGTAGCTAAAACCATGACAGTAGAATTATTACCATGGAAATGTAGTTTTTGCTTTCATTATTAATTATAAGGACGCTTAATAGTGTGATAAGAAATTGTAGATTGAATATTAGTGACTACTGTGACAAGGGTCGGTTTCTTAAGAGTAAGAAAGGGGTGGTAGGGGTGGGGTGGTTATTCAAGGGTTTTCGGAACGCGTATATTCCATTCAAAGGCGACCCTTTTTTGCGTGAGGTTCTTCAAAAAAACCAGGTATCGATAGTACTATCTGTACAATTGTTCGCGAAGCGCTCTTGAGCTGCATGGATTAGTGTAGTGACATTGTTATTTTATAATTAACAGAAAATCTTTTTTAAAGTTGCTTGTTATATTTTTGATTCTATCAAAAACAGTTATGTTTTATGAGCTGATGAGAGATTGCCGCGTCTGATTGTCCTGCCGTTTTCTTCAATAGGCAGTGATTCTTGATAAGAGTTATGTATGCGTGAAAATTATCGAAAATAGCAACGATTTCTAACACCAATCCGAAACTTAATTAACTTTTTTTTTAGTTTTATCAGAAGAGACTGTCACACGAACTGTAAAACTGATAAGATGATAAGATAAGATGTAATATAAGAACTTAATTGCAAGCTATTTAAGATACAAATTAATAATAATAATCGATAGTGTGGGTGCTAACTAATCGCCCCCTGTTTCAGTTATTAAGTACTAAAATAGGCTAAGTTATGTTACTAACAGGAGTTAGCACAGAACTACAAGAGGTCCACTCTTTGTAGTCTGAAAATAAATAAATAATAATAACAAAAAACATAGTTACCCATATGCGAGACGTCATTGGGGAACATAATGTCCTCTCGGCGTAGATCGTCATCGCTTTCGCCGTAGTCGTCGAAGGGCGGGCGTTTCCTCAGGTCGTCCATAGAGCCATTGGAGAGCGCGCCTACCGTCACCACGCTGCCTGCGCCCGCGCCCGGCATCGGGGACGATGTGTAGAAATTGTCGCCGCACATCTGAATGTAATAATGGGATTTAATTGCTTGACTACCGGTTTTATATGCCAGGACAAATACGGATGTTGGTGGGTTAAAAACTCTTTCAAAATCGTGTAAATTTGACGTATGTTTGCCATTTTGCGAGGGGGTGAGACTATAAGTATGTCGATCGGGGAGTAAATTTTAGTAGAAACATGTTCTTAGACTACATCAGCCTACAATGTCATTTACATAGATGTTTAGCCTAAGAAACCAAACCATTAAGGCCAAAGTCCAAAGACATAGTAAAAGAAGAATTTGTTATGAAAAATCTCGTCTATAGATGACGGCAGCTGTTTAATCCACAGCAACGTGCTGAATTGAGTTTATTCAGCATTCTGACATGACAGATCCTCCAAGTTCTTCAGGACAAACCGCAAAAGAAACTAGTTTTTAAGTTTTTTGACTAGCTCACCTGTGCAGGCACGTGATGTATCCGTAAAGCCGGGTGCAGCGAGGACGAGGAGTGCGTGCCAGCGTCCTCCAGCTCATCAGCCCACGGCGGCTGCAGCAGTCTGATGTCCGCTCGCTTCACTTCCACCATCTCTTTGCAGAGATCGCCGTCTGTCACCTGCACCGATACAATTGCTATTTAAAGAACAGTACGTACTTTTAGGGCCATTTTGCATTAGGACACTAGCGCAATTTGGTCGAGCCACAAAAAAATGCAATGGCGAGATACATAGACGTTTCTAAGCACTGACTTTGGCTTAGCACTATACCTGTCACTGTTACACGACTGCCAAACGTCAAGACCACGATTGAGACGGAACATGGCTAAGCCAAAGTCAGTTCTTACTAACATCTATTTATCTTGCCGTAAGACTCATTTGGTGGCACTACGAGTTGCGACAACCAGTGACACCCATACATTTTTTCTTCAACCTGGTGGCCCTAAAAGTTTTAAACATATATAAATGCAACGGTACATTTTTATGAACAATACGAACTTTAGAAGTTTTATAAAAGGACTGAATTTAGGCAATACTACGTCTAGTCACTATTACCTGACGTCTGCAACTAAACAACGTGCTGTTACAAATATCCTGCTATACTATTGAAGTATTAATTCAATTTTGAAACAAATCCTTTAACTTAATGTAAACAGCTGTGATAATGACACGTTTTTGATTGGCCAAAAATCGATACGATCTGTTATGCGTTTGCGATAACGAAAGGGGAATAACATTGAATAGTTACCTAATTGCTTAGGTATTATGTTCTGCTTATGTTGTTTTTTAAGTGCGGTTTCACCTAGATAAGCTATGTATGCACTCAGTAGCAGTTGTTTAAACCTGGGCTTAACCTGTCCTTTAATTTATACACTGTTTGTCGACAGAGCCCCGTTTTGAGGAGCTCCCAACTCTGTCGACAAACTCAAACCATGTAAAATCATTGTTGAATAGTCAATAAGTTTGTCAGAAAGTTAAACCTAGTTTATTGTTTTAAATAAGGTACAATTTAACAGTAGTGCACGTAAAAAAGATGACCAGCTCCAACCGACAGAGCTTAAATGAATTTAGTGTGAAGGGAATAGAAGTAACTATTCAATATTATTTTTATGTCAACTTGTCTATAAAACTACGTGTAGGTATTAAAAACATGGTTTCAAATCTATTTTTAACAATTTAAATTAAGGATATAAATATTAGAATATGTCCACTATATGCCTATATGGCAATTTTTTTTTTTTTGCTCTTTAATAGACTCATTATCCAAATGTATTCCATTTCAAATTCTGAGAAGTCTCTTGAACCCGATCGTGTGATGTCTCGTGTCTTTAAACTTTGACACTCATATGACAAACCTCAAAGTTAAAATCATAGACCGAAATTCTGATGTTCTCTTTACAGGCCTTAAAATACAAAATATTCATTATACAGTGATTAAATTTTATTTGAAATACTATTAATTATAAAGTTGTGTAACTACCGATTTATAAATTACCTATTACAAGAAAATACTATGTCTAACTGCATCGAATCGCAAGAATTATAACTTTAAAGATAAGCAACGATATTAGTTTTTTCGGCGATCAACAGCCCGAAAACTGTGGCAGGCGTTCAACCGAAACATCGTTGATATTTTCGATTGCAAAAAAACGATGAAGATAAAATTTATCCGCGATACTTTTGGTAAATACGAAATTAAATAGGAACAGGTACAACTAATTTATACAAATAAGAGACTACTTTTTAAACATCGAAGGAAGGTCCAACGAAAATAATGCCAGTAAAAATCTTTCGAATCCTAGAATCATATTTTTATTGTATTAAATTATTTATTCATTTGTATGTCTTAGTGGCTGATCGTGGTATGAACATTATAAGTAATTAATTAATGTAATGAACACCTGCATGTAATTGTAACCCATGTATCACAAATAAACGATTTTGATTTTGATTTTTTTGAAAAAACTTTGAAAGATATGAATGCCAGTTTAGTTACAGTTAAGACATTTAATCATTGTTTCTGGGATGGCAACACATCTGAGAGACCTTTGGCAGGTATCGCAGATATCTATAGTCAGAGGTGACAGCTTAACCGCCTAATAACTGATATTAAACACGTCGGCCGTCTATTAGTCTGCCATGACATAATCACATAATTGGGTAAATTTTCATCATTACTCTCAGTATATTAATTAAGGCACTATCATCGGGGAACTCCATTTAACCGCAAACTATACTACAAATATAGATTTGCAACCTCACCTTAACTCGTATCCTTATAGGAGAATTAAGCACTTCGTACACGAGGCCTTCAACGAACACATTTTGCACATTCTCCCGGCTAGGGTCCGTAGTCCTCACGACACACAGCGAGCCCATGTGCAGATGGCTCATTTGGGGACTCGCATCACTGATCACATCGTTCTTATTCACACCGAACACGTCACTATACTCGATAGGGTCACTTTCCAGCCCATCGAATTCGACCACTACTTTACAACCTTCAGCCTGTCGGATCACTCCCGGGACGTACAGCCCGCGCTGTTTCGCCAACACCCTGTGGTCCCGCCATTCTGACAAGTCGATGTTGGGGTATGAGATGTAAGACTTCATCTCTGAAGGTGGAGAAGAGTGCTGGATGATAGGAGAAGGCTGCAGCACAGACGGTTGGTACGGCGGCTGATATTCCACTGGGACTGGAGGGTTCACTGTGTTGTTGTTGACACAGTTCATTTCTTCAAGTACGGAGGGGTCGAATTTCCGTTTCTTGGGCAAGTTTCGCACGGGGGCCTGAGTGGGGGTTTGTTGAGCAGCCGGCTGCGCGTTGCCGCTGCTGGCGTTGCCCAGGTTCGTGGGGTTAGCCATGGTTATGTTGGGAGTAGGGTGCGTGGATGACTGAGACAGGCTCACTGTGCCCACGCTGCTAATCACCGAAGCAGGGATCTGTAACAAAAAACCCATATTAACATTCTCGTACAACACATAGTGTATAAATAAGGAATTATCTAATGCATTTTTCCTTGTTGACATTGAAATGTCTAGCAAAACTTGTATACAATATATTGAATAATGTTAACATTATTCTAAATTAAACGTCTGCTAAATGGCTTTACATTATAATATAATATTAACAGGTAGAGACATCATTTTATGCAATAAAAAACATGGATATAATAATAATACAGAATAATATTCATACAGCAATTGTACCATTCGAATATGTCATAATGGCCATATTTTATATCTCACTACTATTCATCAAATGTAGATAAAAAATCTTAATTTTAATTTAGTATTAAAATACCTACTAAAGTAAGTTCATTAACGAGTAGAGACGTCACGTACACTAATTACTTGAAGCTCATGAATAAACTACGCATTGATATATCAGTTCCATTCATAGTGAACTCAGGAACGCCATGAAATCAATGGCAAGCGATAACTTTAATGGCATTCGTCATGAGTCGAGTAATTCATAAGATATTCCTCTATGGATACGAAATGTTATAAGGTAATTTGTATAAAATATCTAATTGGAACAATGTATTGTAGTATTAAGTTTATCCTATTAATAGAACACAACATGCTATTGAATGCCATTGTTTACAATATACTTAGACAAATAAAATCATTTTAACGAATTCAAAATACACCATTAAGTAATTGATATAATTTTAATGGATGGATTTTTTAAAAGGTTTAAAACCTCAATAAATCACAAAAACCAATGGTTAAAGAATGTTACAAAGAACCCAGTTCAAAAACTTGCGTAATATCGCATTCTAGAATAAAGATTGAATGGCAGACTTCTAGGTAAATGAAATAATAGAATACAAATTGACAATGTACGTACCAACTGTTTAATAAATACAATAATTATTGTAAGAAACGATAAAGACGCAAAAAGGAGAAACCCATTATTAATCAACTATACCATTTTGTATACTCAATAGCATTTTGTACTTCAGATCCGCAATTCGTCAGATATTGTAATTTTATAGATTTAGCCTTTATGTAATGGCCATATTAGCTTTTAAGACAGGGGTCCTCCGCCCTCGGGATCCGCCTTTGCAGGCAGTATTAAAGGATTTATAGTTTTCCCTACCACTACAACTCTTGAAAGGCGGAAATACCCGTGGAGTCCGCCAAAAAGCAATGAAGCTCGACAAGTCCCGGGGAAACGATTCACCTCTTTTGGTTCCCGGGACGAAATGAATCAAAAAGGCACAGAAGGTATAGGCGGTTTAGTGACCTTACCTGATCATCAATGTCAGCGTAAGAGTTGTGAATGCGAACATGCGGGTGAGCGGTGGCGGAGGCCTGCGCATGCGGGGCGCCGCCCGCGTGCTCTCGCTGCATCACCGCCTCCCGCTACCACCGCTCACTCGCCGCGCGCGCGCATGCCTGCCGAAAAAAACAAAGTTCAGTGCTATTGTACGATAAGCAATGAATCACCAGTCATACTGTCTGTGGATTAATAGGCGCTTCGGCTGCTGGATTTCGCCCTCTCCGGTCAAAACAGGAATTTCATTATTATGTATTTATATTTTTAAATGGTGCTTCGGACGATACTTTGTTAGAATGATAGATCTTTTCATTCTCATCTAACAAAATTACACCTTATTCATTATCGGTGTGAATAAAAAGGTTTTTCATTCTAATCATACAAAAAGTAGCGTCTGAAATAGTTTTCAAAAATGTAAGTAATGATGAAATGATTAAATTCCTGTTGCGCCAAGTAAACCATTAGCTTTTATCTGTTGCATCAATGAAAGCGGTTCATTCGTGGAAGCGATTCAAGAAGCTAACTAGGTATTTGAAGTGTTTGTCAATTTGTTAATAATTGGGGTGTGTTAACAATGAAAAGTTTTTATAATTTATTATTTGTGTTTGTTGGTAGATAATGCTGATAATATTATGTAGGTATCGTTTCTTTATCAGTGATGTTTCAGCGACCGTGCAGACGGCTGACGCACATCGAATATGACATTCTTTTCTATTTACGTAAAGATACTTTTTAGTGCCTTTCTGCGAAACAACTGCATGTCCACTGTCAATATTAAACTGTGGCTCAGTCGGTGACGAAGAAAATTAAATTAATTTAATGTAATTTCGCAAATACGCCTAAATATTATTTTAACAATTTTCGTTGAAATTAATTGAGCTTTGCTTATTGTCTACAAAGGTTTTGATATTGGGCAACAAGCAAGTATGAATGCCAGGCATTACAATTGTTCTCTGCATTTAAACATTTTAAACCGAGTGCTAGATTCTAAAGTCTAGATATCATATCTAGGTCTCCTACACACTTAATCAGCTCTATAATCTAATGGTATTGATTATACAATGATATCATTAATTTATACATAAAACCACACCAAAAACTAATTTGTATTGAGAATACTGCATTATGATTAGGAAAAAAAAATGCAATAGTATGCCGTCGTCCAAATAAACTTTGGATAACACTATAACGTTCGGGCCGACCTACATTGCTGCACATTAGTCTGTTGATCTATTTAAAACTGAACGAAATAGGCATTGTATTTATGCTATGGGTTTTTTTTGGGGAGTGGGAAATCATCAATTGACTGAAGAACCGTATCATTACGGTAAAAAGTCAGGAATGTTACACATTGTGCGACATTACCCATCAGATGAAAGATAACAATGACACCGTAATGCACCTCAAGTAACAAGCAGCTAACACAAGAAAAACGTCAAACGGGCCACGTGCTTATCACACATGTCTAATAATAAGTTTCATTTGCAGCCGGCCATTAATTTGAATCAATAATAAAATTATCGTTCCGTTCAAGCATAGTACCCGAAGTAAAAACGCAGAGGAATTAGATGAGAAACGGAAGCATCTAATATCAGGTATTTACTCATAACAATGCATCCGTTAATTATATTAAATGCACTTTAATAACAAACAATAGTTGCTCACCTGTCGTAGACATGGTGTTTAACAACAGCCGACATAAAACACCCTTTAACCGTAGCGAGGAACATTATAGTGGGTATGACGTATACCTGTTGTATCAGATAATGTATGCATTGCGCGTCTGTAGTGGTCAGCTCAGCACTGCACAGTGACTAGTATCTCGATATCTAGGGTTGTTGCCGTCCTGGTTTCTCAGAACTTGTCCTACTTTTGGAGATATCCGGTACCTGTCTGCGCGGATATCAGGAACAGTTCTGGAATCGTTACAGTTGCTGTTTATTGAATTTCAATTAACTCTAACACAGACTCTGCGAATAGTAAATTAGACTAATGTTCTCATAATGTGTGTACGTGAGTTAATTCTCAGTGAAAACAAACAAATGACCGGCCTTATTGCTGTTTTGTTATCTGGCATGGCAACCCTAATGATCAAATCAGTATGACCTTATTGAAGCATGATACGTGAACGTAAAAAGCCCAAGATACGAGTTTATACTCATGACAACAATATTAATATCGTGAGTTAACCGCCAAACGCTTTGATCGAAAATACACTTTGTCACAATTATAATAGAGAGTGTTACCGTGCGCACGATTTCGACAAACTGAATCACAGTAAGTGACTCATAAAACCTGCCACTCCGTGTGTTAAGCTAGTCGGAATGAAGTGCCTCTCTGATGATGAGATTACGATTGTAATTTAGTTTCTCGATTCGACCGGCTCCGTCCTAATTTTGCAAGCATCCCAGTTTTCCAGGTGGTTTTATTTTTAATCTAATTCCTAAAGTGGAACCTGTTAAAGGCACGCCCGTCCGACAGTTCGAATTGGACATCGAAATGGTTTTAAAAGCGAAGCTATAAAAATAGAGAATACAAAGTAAGATAATGCTTCTACTGCAACGTGGACCATTCGTATTTTATAAAATCTAGACTGACCTCAAACAAAGAAAACTTAGTACGATTGACTGGTGCAGTTCCGTGATATTTGGCGAAGTCGTCACGGTGTTTGATCACGGGGTCAAGACCCTACGGAACCCACCCCGGCACGACCTGTTGTTTGTCTAATAGAAGTAAAGTTCGTAATCCTACTAAGTGGAAGCAGTAAGCCAACAATTGTAGTGGAAGGGAAACCCTTGAAAAACAATGAAGGGAGGAAAGGTCACATTAATAAAACGAAACTGAGATATTGACGCGGAATATCTGCTTTTAACCTTATTTGGCGACGTTTTACAAGTTTATTTAGATGGATAATACTTCGTTTCTACTTAAAGAATGAAATCATAGATCTCAAAATATAACACATGTGGTCTCTTGGATAATGTCATGCCCAGACTATTAAATACAATAAACACACAAGAACATTGCACTTACGCAAAATCAATTAGACATAATCAGTAAGCCATTAAAGTTTCGTCTAATTATTACGTTCTGTCCAAGTTTCAATTATACGTCAATCTATAAAAGTACCTACAACAAAACTTGTTATAATGGCTATCTCAAACAAAAAATAATGGAAAACCGGTGATGAGTAATAGTATCAAACTAGAAACCTGACGACCAGCAGTATTAATTCACATGGAATGCTATTTTACACGTATAAGTATCATGCAGTGATAAAACTATTTAGACACTTGTGTTTTTAATTGTGTTGGCAGTTTTTTTTATACTTTTTCAGACAAATGCATTCGCAGCAGTTCGCTATTTAGAGTTAATTTTAAAATAGATTCAGCTCGGATCAATAACCTGGGGCTAAGAGGTCTCTTTTGTTTAATTTTGATACGCGGAACCAACCGCACGTATCTCAATTCTCATCTAACTTGCAGAGATCATATGTGAGAAATAATGATCGGCAGATATTTGAATAAGTAATCGGATCATACGTCAGGGAAACCAGAACGTTTTTTCCGTAAAGTTAGCGAATTCAAATTTTCTGAAAGTGCTAGGGTATGAGTAAAAAAGCCGACGTTCCCTCTCAGATGTTACTTTTGTTCCTCTTTTTGAAGGAGGGTTAAAGAAAAAGCGAAGATGATAGAGATGAAGACACGACAGCGAGGCGCGGCGGTAATGGCTAGGTATTATTACGTGCAGATATTATTCAGATACACATAAATTCTAGACATTTAAACTACTTACATTACAGGCACTTATGAATTGTCAGAGTCATCGGTTAGTAAAAAGGTGACGCTAGTTGCTTGTTAAAAAAACCCCCATTAGATATGGTGCGAAATATATTTAATGAGAAGAAAAAGGTAGGTATCGACGAAACACTACCTTTCAGGGGCTTTTTTTTTTGGTGAGTGGGAAATCATCCAATGACTGCTCCCGTCCTGGGTGCGGCGGGAGGGCGTGTCAGACTCTTACTGACTAAAACCCACTCATGTTTCTTCGATTGCCCTTTATGTTCCAGGGTCACGGTAACTGATATAAACATAACATTCCGCAACCCACCTTTTAGGGGCTTCCGTTACATATAGCTTCTTGGACAAAGCTTTTTTAGCCTGCTGGTTTGCAAACGCGATTACACCCGTCCAACTTCTTAGTGATTTTACAGCCCGCCTGTGGACCTCAAGTCACAAATAAGGGTAAGAATCAAATTGACGGAATCAAGTCCCCCAATTTAGAATGTATGTCTTTAAATAAGGCATTTTGTACTTGAAGAAAGTATGTAGTATCAACGCATCCCTGATCCCGCTACTTTGAAATGAAAGTAGTGAGATATTTTGGAAGCGCTACAAGGATGCTAGATCCTAAAGCTAAAGTCAAATAAACCAGCCAGTATAAAAATAACAGGAATCTTGGATAAAAACAGTTCAACATCTTATAAGTTGTGGATTTAGTGTCTTCATTTTTAAATTATTAACAGAAATGTATTTAACTTTTTGATCCTTAACATTTAATTGTCTTGGGTTCTAATGACATAAAAAGAAAAATGTATGAATGAATCTGTCTTCTTTGCAATTTAAAACACGCGATCGACTGGTAAAAAGCCTAATTAGATAGGTATGCCAGACTCAGATCGCATAGCAACCCTAAGGACAAATCCATTTATATTATAAGAGTAAATGCGAAAGTAACTCTACCTGTTTGTTAATTTGTTACTTCATCGAGGTAAAACGAGGATGTCGATTAAGTAAAATGATTTTGACAAAGAGGTAGCTTAAATTGTAATTAAGGACATACTCTACTTTTAATTCGTGATGACAGTGTTCGCTGACAAACGCTAGTGATTGCTATTATCTATACTAAAATAATAATAAAGGTGAAGAGTTGATTAAACACGCTAATCTCTGGTACTATCAATCGGTTTGCAAAATAAAATTTTTTGGCTATGTAACATTACGCGACATCCCACGGGAACGGAGCAACCAAAGACCTAATTCAACACAAAACTGCAGGAGACAGTTAGTCAGAAAAATAAAAATAAAAGTACAATTGAACAATAACGCTAACGATATTTTCCTTACTATTTGAAAGCTGCTCAAGGCTGTTTAGTTACTACGAAGTACACCCACGTTTAAGTATACAAGGGTAAATAGGTTTGCTTACGGAGTACATAAATATATCGTGTGTAGGCAAAAAGTAGTAAATAAACGAAAACAAGCAAATTAATTACGGAATTATCTGACATCGCGTGACCTTTTAAGGAATCATTGAAGAGATAAACAAAAAAATGATTGAGAAATGAGAAGCTAAATATTAAAGAGCGCATTTCCTAATGATATGCGTTTTATTGTCTTACGTGTTTATGTTAAATGTGGTGTAACATATAAATAAGGACCTTATCTAGGTAGTTAATTAGGTAGAGGTACCTATATTCTGACCGATAGTGGCTCTGGTAGTACCTGGTAATCTAATAAGTTTGTGATGTTTCATGCAAAAACTAATATAGCTTATGCCTACATCAGAATAACACATAGGCTATAAGCTACATATTCATCACATCACACTAAGTACAGGTTTACAGGAGCAGAGCAGTAGACAAAGATCTTATATTTTAATACAGGTGAAAAATGGAGGACAACTAGAATGTAATAATAATGCAGAAAATTAATATTAATCCTCAAGAAAAGTCCTATACTTTTGTCTTTTTTTTTTACTTGCACTAGGCTGGTTTTTAATTATTTTAAAATTATTCTAGTAAATTGTAATTGTAGAAATATGGTTAACAAAAACGTTTCACTATATTTCTTATCAGCCCACTTCCTAGTAAGAAAAAAAAGGAAAAAAATATTCTCTAACTAGGTAACAAGAAACCACAAAGTAACGGCACCCCAGATTAAAATATACTTGATAAGAATAATTAATAACATTCATCAATGAAACAGTTAAATATTAGCTCCCACGGTCCATATGCAGTGGAAGAAAAATATTAACATCTTAGTTCTTTGCAATGTTTCAATGCTTTGTAGGTAGCTAAATAAACTGTTTAGAATTACAGTAATTGAGTGCTTATACAATACTCAATTTCTATGAAACTTTGTAATTTTATACTACTTCAATGTATTTTTATTACTGTTACTGCCTGTATATCATGTAAAGAAAAGGCAATAAAAATTAAACTTGCTGTTTAACACTATTCATTCTTTCATTAGACTCGAAATACAATGGACCACAAACATAATTGTACCTAAAGTTATAATGGCCTCATTTTAGCGCAACCTACCTACCTATATAAGTACATATATTGGACAAGTTCAAACATGTTTGAAGGCCCAGCCTCTGCGGCCTTGGTAAATGGTTCTCAATATTATGTAGGCTCAGATAACATCTAAGATTATGTGTGTTGTATGTATTTGTATACAAAATATAGCTGCACTTTATGAGTCACCTAAAAGCCTAGCAATTAACTATGTGTCACTTTTATTCACCTTCAAACTATAAGAGCAAATTATATAAGTGCCACATCTGATACCAACCACAACAAAAAGTTTTATTAACAAAATACCTAGGTAGCTGAATAAAACTGTTTTGTCTATATATAACAACTATCCATACTAATATTATAAATGGGAAAGTGTGTCTGTCTGTCTGTCTGTTTGTCTTTCTTTCACGGCAAAACGGAGCGACGGATTGACGTGATTTTTTAAGTGGAGATAGTTGAAGGGATGGAGAGTAACATAGGCTACTTTTTGTCTCTTTCTAACGCGAGCGAAGCCGCGGGCAGAAGCTAGTGAAAATATAAAATTTATAGGACTTTTAGACAAAAGCATTGTCAGCTAGATTTACTCTATGGAATATGAAATCTAGCTTTATTTCATCATTATATTAAAAACTAACTACTAGGTATACAGTAAATATAGTTGTATAGATTTCAATTATTTTCCCTACTTGTTTTCTATCAAATTATTACTATATTAATATTATTTAAAATCCATAGTTATTGTCCAACATGGGTCAAGTAGATGACAAAATACTTTGTATGTTTCATTTTGAGATGATCCAGTGATTTTGGAACCCGCTCATGTTAGCTACAATTTAGTTATTTGTAAATATAATCTCACATTGCATTATGTAAATGAACTAAATGCAATGAACAAAAACTGTAAACAAAAAATTTAAGTAAATATTTTGTGATAGAGGTAAAATAATGAAACAAAAACCATTGATACTAGTTTCAAATAGAATAAACCTTTAGAAAGGTAATGACAATGTAAAAATGGGAAAGGAAAATATTATCGTTGAACATGAATTAAATGCAGAAGTTATGAAAATGGACAGAAGACATACAGACAGAACTACTGAACTACAAACAATACAAATTGCCACAAGAAAATAATTAAAACACTTTTTCTTCTATTTGGTTTTTCAAATATTGATAACTTGTTTTACCTGTATTAACAAGCCTTTTGCCAATCACTTGTGCAGTTATTCAATAATACAAACATTCCAGCACAATCAGGTACTATTTTTGTTTTTGTGTCATGCAGTTTTTATCTAAAAAGGTGGAAATATTTAAGTTTATTTTGTTGCTGGCTGTTTAAATATCAAAACAAATACAGTCTGCTTTATAGTGATAGCAGTTTTATTATATCAACATCAAGGTGTCCAAAATTTGAATACATTCTATCTACTGGGATGTGTTGTTAAAAAAAGAAAACAAATGCAGTACGTACATAATCGAAGTAATCTGTGTGCATGTGAACTCAGTGTCAGGTTGAGGCCGAGTGATTAGTACCGGTCTCCGCGGCCGTGCACGATTAATAAAAACATTAGGTGCTGCAAGGTAGCCACTGCACTGCTGGAGTGTAATCAGCTGATAACGACGATGTAAACGCGCACACTACGTACCTACAGTCGTTCTGCACACGATCGGCGCATGCTTACAGATTTACTGAAATCAATTAGCCAAACGGAACGCAGATAACTATAGGTATGTGGCGTGCACCTAGCTCGGCAGTCGCGGCCGCTGCCGGCGCGTGTTCTTCGCTATGACTAATGAGAACCACCACCACGGCTGCGCCACACGATGCACAAAATCGAATACCATTACTTATTCACTGTTGCATGTTTATTGTCATGTGCGCCCTGCATGCGCAGACTACATATTCAATTTCCTCTCTCGATATTACTGGATAAGCAATACTCACCGTCGCTTTCCATTGTCCACAACGCGACGCACAGTGTAAACAACCAAACCACATAATAAAACAAAATGGAAGTCCGACTCGCCCGCAACGAGATGAGAAATTTTATGAGCGCTCTCGAGTTGTAAAACGTCGTTACTATCCTATCGTAGTATTTTAGCAGCCCCCCTCCAATTTATTATCTGCCGTCACCAGATTAGATGGTTCACGATCACAAAGCAATATATGTGCAATTGTTCACCGAATACACTTTTAACAATAAACGAATAGTCAAATGTCGATTTACACTAAAATTAATGTCCACTTGAAAATAATAATCATTGAAGCGTTTGACGTCCCAAGACACAACACCCACATCAAAAAATTCTACATAGCGACTGGCCTGGCCCAGCTAAGCCCAGCTTTCAATAATTTCCACTCGAACATATTCCCGTTTCGCTCGTTCACCATTCATTTAATTATTTCTCAATACGAGTAAAAGAGACAGCGACATATAAATATTTCCTATGTATGAATAGAATCGGTGTTGTGAAGTGTCCCTCTCCCCGGCGATGGCCGAGCCGAGTTGAATGGACCCGAGAAGCGTTCAACCATTGGATCGATGACGGTCACGTGACAAAATATGTAGCGCTGTAGCTAGCGCGCGAATATTCAAAATCATTGTTAATCCTTTGTTTTAATTTCACAATTACCGAAATACGGAAATACCGTCCGGTATACGTATTTGACAATATTATATAAAGTGATTTTAAAGCTAATTTTAAATTTATTTAATACTTGATTAAAGAAAGTAAATTATAAAATAACTGCAGAGAGAATAAAATACGCAACATTTACTCGTATGTATGTATTCGCACAGTCACAATTAGGTGTGTCAGTTAAAAGTTACAACGAATTCTGACTTTTGTTAAGCTGAACAATAAGAAAAATTGATCTTTTTTTATTTAGGTAACTATTAAGTAATAAAAAATATATTGATCTAAAATCTACGTTTATTGTAAGAAAATAAACTAGAACTAAACTTTTTATTTGCCTCAATTAGACTGTTTTAAATAATTCAATTAAATGGCGTATTCTAAAAGGTGTTCTTATGGAAATTGTACCTACTATAGACGCTGGCGGGAAAAATTCCGAAACATTCCCGTCGAATACTTCGGAAGTATTCCGAAATATTCTGAAACTTTGGGAATATTTCAACTGCAAAAAAAAAACCCGGTGAAATTGTATTAATCCATTAAAAGCCACTGTACTCGATTGAGTACAGCGTAATGAAGTAAAATAATAAGGTGTATCACCTAAAATTTACAAGATCTGTTATTTATACTTCGGAATAATGCTGTACTCAATCGAGTACAGCAGTTACCTCTAATGGGTTCATAGAGAATATAGCCTACTAGCTGTCCCCCGCGGTTTTATCCGCGTTTAATTTCCTTTGGTTACTTCTTAGCCCCCCGTAAACCGTTTATTCAGCGCACGCAACAAAAGTCCTCAAATGTGAATAATTTTCCCCGTTTTTGCAACATTTCTCACTGACGCTTCGCTCCTATTGGTCGCAGCGTAATGTTATAAAGCCTAATACCTTCCTCTATAAATGGACTTTAAAAAACAAAGAATTTCTCTAATCGGATCAGTAGTTCCTGAGATTAGCGCGTTTAAACAAACAAACAAACTCCTCCGCGTTATAATATTAGTAGTAGCTTTCCAACAGTGAAAGAATTTTTGAAAGCGACACAATAGTTTTTGAGTTTATTTATTAGGTTTTCCTTTATTTAGTAATACCTATCTATGTGACTCGCGAATACTCTGTCTTAAGCGCTCTCTATCGTCCCATCTCTGTCTTAAGCGCTCTTTCTAAAATCTTTGAACGAGTCCTCAACAACTGCCTTACAAATTATTTAGAGAAATTCCACGTCCTCACCAATACGGCTTCCGGCAAGGCATATCTACGGAAGATGCCGTGGTCGACCTTGAACAGTCAGTGGCTGACAAATTAGATAAAAGATTTAAATGCTATGGCATTTTCTTAGACCTAAGTAAAGCCTTCGATACTGTCTGTATTTCCAAATTAATAGAGAAAATGGAAAATGTGGGTATACGTGGTCAAACGCTTGATATTTTTAAGGACTATCTTTCTGACCGCAGACAATCTGTCAAAATAGATAACATAATTAGCTCAGAGGAGCAGTTAACCTTTGGAGTCCCCCAGGGAAGTATATTGGGTCCAACTCTCTTCCAAATTTATATAAACGACCTCTGTTATCAACCTCTTATCAACTGCGATATTTTCACTTACGCAGACGACACTGCACTAGTGGCGTATGGAGAGAGTTGGAAAGACGCCAGAATGCACGCGGAGGAAGCTTTACGACGAGTAATGCTTTGGTTAGCAAGAAATCTTTTAACCTTAAACGTTGATAAGACCAAATTCTTACGCTTCGTTTTACCGCATACACCAAAACCAGCTGAAGAAACCGGACATCTAAAAGCCCACAACTGTCCGGAAAACACTGTTGCTTGCACTTGTATGTCGTTAACGATGGTAGAATCCATAAAATATCTCGGTGTACTAGTCGATGAGAAACTAGACTGGATCGCTCACCTGGAGTCATTGACTTGTCGTACTAGAAGGCTTATATACATCTTTAAAAATCTAAAGTTTTCAGCGGATAAAGAAACTCTCCGAATGGTTTACTTGGCCTTGTGTCAATCAATCCTAACGTACTGTATCCCGGTGTGGGGTGGTACATATAAAACGGAGCTTTTAAAGCTTGAAAGAGCTCAACGGGCAGTGTTAAAAGTAATACACCATAAACCACGTGACTACCCTACACATATGTTGTACTCAGAATGCAATAAGCTGACAGTTAGGAAAATGTACATCCTGAGATCCATCCTTCGCAAACATTCAATGATCTCGTTCAGTAAGCAGCTTGTCAATCTGCGGCGACGTGGCCATCCTTTATGTCCTACAGTCTCTTGTAGGACTGCTTTCGCAAGGCGACAGTTTAATGGCCTGAGTGCTAGGCTTTATAACAAAGTCCAAAAACAATTAAATATCTACGCGTTGCCTAAGCACGAGGTTTAACGCAAACTAAGTTCTTGGCTGCAGACCCTAACATATAACGAGACCGAGGAGCTATTAACTACTTTGCTGTAAATATGAAAAAATTGGGATAAGTTTATATACACACACATCCACCTTACCAAACACACACTCGCACCCTTCCTATCAAACAAACACACACACAGACACATCCTTACACTCGTGCATATTTTTCCTTTTTTTCTTAGATTTTGTAATTAAATTTAAAATAAGTACTTTGTTCGCCCACTGCACGTACCAATTAATTAGTAACCACTAGTAAGACCTTAAAAATGGATACTCTTTCCTAAGATACAGACAGATTTTTCTGCCTAGTTTAGGAAAAGGGAGTCCTAAGACCCCTTATACTGTTGTATTGGTTCTGCTTTATTATTCTTTTTAGTTTATAGGACAACTCTGTATGCTATGTACAATCTACTTATAATAAATAAATTTATTATTTATTATTATTATTATACTTAGCGATGCGAACAGCAGAGCTATATACAAACAAACTAACCAAAAACATAGGTAACCCTTTTTCAAAAAACAAATCAAATATGCTCGGCCTGGTTTTTTATTCCACAACTAACATTTTGAAAAATAGCATTTGACTTCGATATAACCTACATAAAAACAAAAAAATAAAAATCCTGTTAATTGCAGGATAACAATTATTATGTAGATATGTTATCCCGCGATTAAAGGGATTTTTATTTTTTTATAAATATATTAACAAATATACTTAATCGATCAGATTTATAATAAAATAAACATTTATATTTTACTAACTTATGTGCCACTGAAAAATAATTAATTCACCCACCACACAAAAAATAAACACGTTTATTCTTATTGAATAATTCGGGCGAAATATTCCGCGGAAACTTTCGATTGCGGGGTATGAATCTTTCTGAAAACTTCTCCGGGGGGGGAGCATCTCCCCTCTCACCGCACCCCGCACCGCCATCGCCTGCGTGCACACAGTCAGGCGGCGGCGATCGACGGTCGATGCAAAATTCCATTCGATATTTAAAAAAATATAAAAATATTTTGCAAAAAAATACAATTCTAAATTTAAATTCATTTTGAATAATTCTGATTTAAAGAAACTTTCCCAGAAGTATTCCGGAATTATTTCGAATTTTTCAGAAGTTTTGCAACTATAGTACCTACCTAAAAAGGTAAAAAAGAAAACTTTATAAGATCACTCTATTTCCCATAATATTTGTATGTCTATCTGTCGGTCACCATCTGTTATTTATATTTCTATGGTCACCATCGTTTTTCTCAGGAACGGGTAAACTTAGCAAGTTGAAATATAGGTATTCTAGAAAATATTGAGGACCATTAGTCTCTGGTAGGTTTATGAAAATCAAGATCTTGTTCAAGTCTACACGATAATAGGGGTGCGTTCCAAAACGTGCGAATAATTCACTCGGAAATTAAAAAGAGATAGAAACAACGAAAGAAAGAGAACGGCTAAACTGTTTTTGAACGCTACAGAGCGATTTACTGTTTTGGAACGGGTTAGGGTCATGATGGTTAGGGTCGTATGATGACACTGACAACATAACCTTTTATCTCTAATGCAAAGAAGGAAAATCGTGTTTTTAAGCATATTTTGCAAATAAATAAGTACTACCTGTTCGTTTCTACTTTAGTAAATCCATCCTTCAATATAAAACTTCAACATTGGCGCATATATGATTTTGACATATGTCAGGTAATTTTTAACGACGCTCAGCCAAGGGTGAGAAATCGCACTTGTCAGTGCGAAAATTACTCTACCGAAAGCGTTCCAAAATACTGCTCGGGTAGCTGTCGAGTAATTGTTCGGTTACCCTCGGTTTCACTCGGCTGATTTCGGAACGCTCTAGAGTAACTTTCGCACTACTCCATGTAATCCTTACCCTTTTTGGAACGCACCCTAAGATATAAGCTTATGTATATCTTTTTATCGTGTTGTTTCGAAAATTGTTGCGAAAACTTGTACTTAAACCTTCGTTTTCGACTGTTTTTTTTTTGAGTTTTCCCTGTTCTTCTACTGTTACTTAAGACCTTGCTTTTTACCTTATTACTTCAATGCTAACCGGAAACCTATCTAACTCGTTCGAAAACCTGTAAGGTACAACAGGGTACCTACTTAAAGTATTTGCATATTTATACTTATTTCACTGTTACAAACCCAAAAAGTTCTTGTTTTTCTTGTTTACGTTGTTTTTTTAATTGGCTGGCAATACCTTTGTGTTTTTTCCCCGTTTGCATTTTTTCTAGTTTATATTTTCTCCTAATTGTATTTTCTAGACGGTTATCATACCTATATGATAACCGTAAAGAAAAGAAAACCTCTGTTTCTACTTTCTTGTGCCGTGTTGCTCAATGCTCAGGGCCACCTCCTTGGCCTCCACGTAGGTATAAGGTACATTCTGGAAGATGACGGAAGATCACATAGTACTTATATAGCAATTTTAATTTCAAATTTGGGTTTGCGGTCCTCAGAATCTATGCCGTGGCGTTCTTTTTTTCCACCGATTGTTTGATGTTTTGTCTAGGTATCTGGGGGCCTGAAAAAACCACCACAAAAATGTACCACAAAAATACCTAGTTTCAGTTCTTTTGGGTTGTTAACAATTGTATAATTTGTGTAATTCATAATAATTAACGGACAAACAAACCAGATTCTTATAATATCTCTCTTGATCACTATTTTTGAAAAAAGTAGCTCCAGGTTGGCATGTTTATTTCTTGCTATAATGCTATGTGACCAAAAAATTAAAGATCCTAATGAAGAAGGCCGTCGGTAGCCTCACGGTTACTGCCATTTTTAGAATACATGAATTTGCACGATGCGATGGGCTGTTCAAGGCACTTGAAATATTCTAAGTCGAAGTGGTCGAAGCTACAGCAACAGTTGAAGGGTTCCTCCTTGATGTAGGTACCTATACCATTAAATCAAATTGAAAGTAATATAATATATCATGTTTAATTGTCTCGAGAAAACCCTATGTATGTGTGTCATTGTGTGCAAATAGTTTCATATAGAATTGGTTACGTAGAAGTAGTTAAAAAAGCATTCGTAATTCCTGCCTGAAAATGCCTAAATATATAACACGTCATCATATAATTTCAGGGTGCCATGTATAATACGTTTTCATAGTAAAAGAGATTGTTTCATTTGAATAAATATTGCTTTTTTTTAACTACCTTCTTAGTATAGACTACGGCCGAGACTTAGATATATGGTACTTAGCACGTACTTCGGCTTGTGTGTTCCTCTGTGGCCGGACCACAGTTTAGTACTCAGATGCTATAGTTCGAAATAATACCTACCTAAAGTCTACTTTCGTCGGAATATATATATATTTTTAGTACCTCAAGAGATATCTTTTTAATTAACAATTTATGTGGTCCGGCCTCCAGGCAGTGCTCTCTGGCCGCGCCACATCAAATTAAATAGAGTATAATGAACTATTAATAAATCACTATCCCGAAAAAAACTACCTAAAGAGTACCTTGCATACGACAAATATGGTCCAATAAACCCCTTTAGTTAAGGAGTTATTGGTCGTAGAGTGTGGTCCGGCTGGAAGGTATACTCTGCAGCAAGTCAATTTTGCAATACTTAATATTAACTATCCATAAATCAGTTTCAATAATAGTACCCTTTCTCTACTCTTCGTTGATATTTTTTTCTCTCAAGAAACTATTCATTTTGATTAATTAACCTTTAAAATATGTGGCGCGGCTAGGGAGGATTACTTTCAGCAAAAATAACGAAATATGCTTTATTTCTATATGCCATCGAAAACTGCATAATAAGTACTTCATCAAAAGGCCTGGACTTTGTCTATAAACTTTTATTTTAATTACCCACAATGATTTTGAAAAAGGTGTACTTTTTGGTTTTTGTATTCCTATCTACCTTCCTAGCAATCGCGCTTACGACCACGAAATCAACGGTGGTATAATTTTCTTTTGATATACAGAACTCTGAACGGGAATCATAATATTTAAAAATACACAATATGTGTAAATGGATTATGTGGGTAGACTATTAATGAAGCGAATTTGCATGTCTGGCAATATGGGAAATTTACATGTCTGGCAATATGGGAATTTTCCATTCATATCCAATCAGTAGTAGGTACAAGGAAAATTATTTACACTGTTGTCAGTGATTGAATATTTACCAAATATTCGCCATTACGTCGCTCACTGCAAGCGTCTGGATTATAGTTGCAAAACTTCTGAAAAATTCGAAATAATTCCGGAATACTTCTGGGAAAGTTTCTTTAAATCAGAATTATTCAAAATGAATTTAAATTTAGAATTGTATTTTTTGCAAAATATTTTTATATTTTTTTAAATATCGAATGGAATTTTGCATCGACCGTCGATCGCCGCCGCCTGACTGTATGCACGAAGGCGATGGCGGTGCGGGGTGCGGTGAGAGGGGAGATGCTCCCCCCCCGGAGAAGTTTTCAGAAAGATTCATACCCCGCAATCGAAAGTTTCCGCGGAATATTTCGCCCGAATTATTCAATAAGAATAAACGTGTTTATTTTTTGTGTGGTGGGTGAATTAATTATTTTTCAGTGGCACATAAGTTAGTAAAATATAAATGTTTATTTTATTATAAATCTGATCGATTAAGTATATTTGTTAATATTTTTTAAAAAATAAAAATCCCTTTAATCGCGGGATAACATATCTACATAATAATTGTTATCCTGCAATTAACAAGATTTTTATTTTTTTGTTTTTATGTAGGTTATTTCGAAGCCGAATGCTATTTTTCAAAATGTTAGTTGTGGAATAAAAAACCAGGCCGAGCATATTTGATTTGTTTTTTGAAAAAGGGTTACCTATGTTTTTGGTTAGTTTGTATATAGCTCTGCTGTTCGCATCGCTAAGTATTCGCGAGTCACATAGATAGGTATTACTAAATAAAGGAAAACCTAATAAATAAACTCAAAAACTATTGTGTCGCTTTCAAAAATTCTTTCACTGTTGGAAAGCTACTACTAATATTATAATGCGGAGGAGTTTGTTTGTTTGTTTGTTTAAACGCGCTAATCTCAGGAACTACTGATCCGATTAGAGAAATTCTTTGTTTTTAAAGTCCATTTATAGAGGAAGGTTTTAGGCTATATAACATTACGCTGCGACCAATAGGAGCGGAGCGCCAGTGAGAAATGTTGCAAAAACGGGGAAAATTATTCACATTTGAGGACTTTTGTTGCGTGCGCTGAATAAACGGTTTACGGGGGGCTAAGAAGTAACCCATTAGAGGTAACTGCTGTACTCGATTGAGTACAGCATTATTCCGAAGTATAAATGACAAATCTTGTAAATTTTAGGTGATACACCTTATTATTTTACTTCATTACGCTGTACTCAATCGAGTACAGTGGCTTTTAATGGATTAATATAATTTCACCGGGTTTTTTTTGGCAGTCGAAATATTCCCAAAGTTTCAGAATATTTCGGAATACTTCCGAAGTATTCGACGGGAATGTTTCGGAATTTTTCCCGCCAGCATCTATAGTCTGGATGATACTTGGGAAACATATGATGATTTAAGTACTAAAGCTACAAGGACTAAAAACCAGCAAATGAATGTTCATTGTATTTTATACGCAAAATTGTAAATTTTAACTTATTTTTATCAAAATGATTATTTTTAATTTAGGTCTTGCATATTAAAGGAAAATAACTTCAAAGCTCCTTTATTTGTAATATTGATATTCTATATTTTGAATACGCGGTTTTAGTACACTCTTTTTTTCATTGTTATTTCTTGTTTAAAGGGTTAAATGCTTAAATTTAATCTATTGACTTTAGTTTGTTATATAAAACACTTTTCCGTCATTTACAACACCTTGTATTAACAATTGTTATTATTTGATTATGAAAATATATATTTGTTTTTTGTATACTTATTGTTTATTTCAAACCAAAATTTTCATTTACTTCGTCAAATTTACTAACTATTAAGGTAGTAGTTTGTTATATAAAACACTTTTCCGTCATTTACAACACCTTGTATTAACAATTGTTATTTTTTGATTATGAAAATATATATTTGTTTTTTGTATACTTATTGTTTATTTCAAACCAAAATTTTCATTTACTTCGTCAAATTTACTAACTATTCTAAGGTAGATAGGAATACAAAAACCAAAAAGTACACCTTTTTCAAAATCATTGTGGGTAATTAAAATAAAAGTTTATAGACAAAGTCCAGGCCTTTTGATGAAGTACTTATTATGCAGTTTTCGATGGCATATAGAAATAAAGCATATTTCGTTATTTTTGCTGAAAGTAATCCTCCCTAGCCGCGCCACATATTTTAAAGGTTAATTAATCAAAATGAATAGTTTCTTGAGAGAAAAAAATATCAACGAAGAGTAGAGAAAGGGTACTATTATTGATACTGATTTATGGATAGTTAATATTAAGTATTGCAAAATTGACTTGCTGCAGAGTATACCTTCCAGCCGGACCACACTCTACGACCAATAACTCCTTAACTAAAGGGGTTTATTGGACCATATTTGTCGTATGCAAGGTACTCTTTAGGTAGTTTATTTCGGGATATTGATTTATTAATAGTTCATTATACTCTATTTAATTTGATGTGGCGCGGCCAGAGAGCACTGCCTGGAGGCCGGACCACATAAATTGTTAATTAAAAAGATATCTCTTGAGGTACTAAAAATATATATATATTCCGACGAAAGTAGACTTTAGGTAGGTATTATTTCGAACTATAGCATCTGAGTACTAAACTGTGGTCCGGCCACAGAGGAACACACCTTCGGCTTAGCTGTTCTCCGTAAAGCTAAGACTGCGGCCTTCTATGTCACTGTAGCCGAACTGACTGTGGTTCAACAGCAGTTACAAAGAAGCACGCACCACGTAACGTAGAGCGTGTTTCAACGTTACTCGTGAGTATCTTCGTTTGTACCTATAAAAAACACGCACAGGCCAACGCACCGAAAATGCATAAAAACGCACCGTTCCGCGAGGGTGCGTGGCGAGACGCAAGGTTTGGCACACCGAGTCTTGCAGTGCCGTGTGTGATTTTCGATGGCTTTGGTTGAAACGAGTCAGAGCCGCCGTGAATCCAAAAAACGCCACTACGCGCGTGAATACGTAAACCCGCACGATGATGCAGGTCTTAAGAATGCTTTAAGGCCCACTTAGCCGAAGCATTCAATACGTCCGTTTATTTGATACTTTTATGTATTTAGTAAATTGGGCTATGTGAGAAAGTATTAAACACAATTTACCATTGATCTGTTTTTAAAGAAATGTAGGTACTGGCATTTTACCACAAATCAATTTATGAAAATGTCACTGGCAATGTGAAAAGCTCTGGATAATGGATGTTTATTTTAGCCTTCGTTGACGATCGGTAGAGTATGAGGTATCAAGTAATTCAAGTAGATAGTCACTGGCGGCAGTTTAGGGTACAAACTGAGGGTACAAAATTATGGCAAGCTGCCGCGCTGATTTCAGGAATACTTAGTCCGAATTGATAATTCATGTTAGCTAACCCTATCATCGAGGAAGGATATAAAACATCATGCTACGACTTTCGGAAGCAAAGCAGTAACCATAGGGGGAGAAACCACGGGGGTCAGTTGGTTTATCATATTAATACCAGGCAGGCTTTTCAGCTTGTGTGAAAGGCAAGTCACAGTCGAGTATACCACGCTAACATGATGGTATCCCATCAAGTCTATGACAATGAGTAAAATTTGTATGCACTTAAGTCAACATAATATACTCCTTATAACTTCAGCTATAGACAGTGATAATAAAATCCTATCAAAACTATCCCAGTCCTTTCTAAGTAGAGGTAGAACAGAAAAGACAAACACAAAAATAAAGTATTACAAGTTATAAGATACCCTGATATAATTAATACCATTGGCAATACATAAAGAAAAAATATTTGTTTGAAATTACAGTCATTCACTTTTATTTATATAGTGGTATAAACAATTTGATTTATTTAGGTTTTTTTAGTTTCCATAAGGGTATTCATTATAAAAATGAATACAGAAATAGCATTGACACATTTTCCAAGTTTAATTGAGATGTATTCCTCAATCTATTAAATTTTGTTGAATAATTTGATTAAAACAAACTTAAATTCTTTTTTAATTGATATTTTTTATTGTGTACGAAAACATATATCCTAGTTACTTAAAATTAAGTAATGACTATAAAACAAGTCTGTTACAAGCATTACAGCTGAGAATGAAATAGATAAGTGTGCTGTTTTAAGTGTTTATTAAGTAATTATTAAGCAAATCATAATTTTAAACCTACAATACCATTATCATAAATAAAGGTGTCTGTGTTTATTACTGAAAACTCATCAATAACAATTTATGATAACTTAATAATAATTTCTTACAAATTATAAGATTCTTTTAGCTTACTAGCAATTTACTCAATGTTACAGTTTTTTTAGTTAATTTCTATGCGGTATTTGTTCCAGATAATCACTGATGTTTTGTGGAATTATAATTATCATGTTATTATTTTTACTATATTAAAGCAGTTGATTGAAGAGTTAGATTCCAAGGCCAAATACGGAGACGATGCAGTACATAGTTTTGTTCTCCCAGCGCACAGTGCACGAGCCGTCAGTATTATTGTCCCAAAAACAAGAAGATGCCGTGTGTAGTCCTGCTCCATTCTTCTGCATTATTGTACATGTCACTGAAAAATATAATGGACTTTCTAAATTTTTATACATAATAACTTTAGACTATTACAAAAATGACGCAGCGCGATCTGCGTAAGTAAGAACTGGTGTTTCAAACACCGGTGCACATGAAGGTAGGCAACTACTTTCAACAACTTACCTATATATTTGTATGGCTTTTGTAACTTAGTCAATTGGCCCAAACAAGATTCCACGACAGCCGAAGTCCATTGATTTACTTTGTTGTGCTGATAAGCGGTACCTCCGATTGAATTCTCAATAGCTTCTTTAATAATTTTACTCACATCGTCCACAATGAATTGATTCTGAAACACGTCATGTCAGTAAGAAAATATGAATCAATGTTTACAAGACATACTTTTGAAACTTGCTATACTGCTTACTTCTTCAGCTAAATCGTTGCATTCTTTTGCCTCCATGATTTATAACGAAAAGCTAGTATAAGTTTGAAGAGTTTTCTGGAATTCGTTTTATACAAAAACAACAAAATTTTTGACTCTACGGAAAGAAATCAACTCCCAAATTGACATTTAAAATGTAAATGTTGGTAGTTGGTACCGCCGCAATAAATCCGTTATGAAATCATGTCCGTTGTCTATGGTAATGGAGAAAATTACCGGTGCGTGCCAAAAAGATCTGCGGACAGCAAATCTATGGTGAATAATCGACTGCACTGTACTGAGTCAGTGAAATTACTCAAAAATCGAATGTCTCTACAGAGCCGTGTCAGAAAAAAACGAAGTTTGACAAACAAAAACAAACTAAATTAGTTTATTGCAACTGGCAATCGTTGCACTTAATTGTCACTTTTTATTATCCTTTTTGTGAGGAGAACATGGATATTTTCAGTTTCTTTTAACATTAATAATGGCTTCATCGGTGCAAAACAACAGAGTATCGTCTCCGGGATATTGTGTGTGTTGTAGAACGTGCAATATGTGGTGTTGGCGAGCTTTCAAATGGCTCCCTGTATTGTTAATATTGTCCATTATAACTTGGTCTTATTATGCCTACGTTATCCAATTGTGCATTTGTTAGTATTTGAATAAATTGTTAATGTGTTGTAGATTGATTATGCATGTATTTTGCAACATTTAAACACTTCATTCTCTTTCAGTTACCATTGAGAGTACGGTCCAACAGTGTATCTATTTGGTGTTATATCATGTTCTTCTGATTATGTTCAGCTGGTCGTACTGGCGGACTATTTTTGCAGAAATCAAGCCCATTCCAGAAAAGGTAGGCTAAGCTTTCTACTCTATCCTACTTTGTTTTCTTAAATGGTCATCATTAATTTGATTGGTGCACTCAACAACCTACTTATTTATATTTTGCTATAGTGTCTTGCAAAACCAAGGGTGCTTGAGGCTTTAAAAAGGACTGTATGTCTATACAATCATTTTTCCTCACATAAACCTCAACAAACAAAACATGCGAGATAAATCTCTAGTGAAATTTTGAAAATATAAAGGAATTTAACTTAAAATACCACCATGACCATTAACTAATTATTAAATTAATCATTCTATACAGATCATAAAAAGGTGTCTCATGATATTTTCTGACTCATAAGACATAAAGAAGTTGTATTATTTTCAACTTTTATGTTTAATGAAGCATTATTATCTTTGACCTACTTTTGAGACTAAGTAGGTACTGTAAACAGAATCTTTAACATCATCTCTCTGCTTTGTTAAATATAGTTCCATTGATATTTTAATTCTACAGTATGTCATTATTATACTGACTTCTGGTTAGTAGAGTGTGGTCCTTATCCAATCTCTGGTTAACTTTATATATTTCTTTATCTTATCAGTAAAAGGTGTGAGGTAATCAAGTGGTTTAATGAGGGCATTCATGTCATAATTAACTAGAGCTGTTGGCTATCTAAGAAATTTACAAGATTTTGCTTTATAATGTTTTCCACCATGCATTATTATGAAAAGAAAACTGAATAGCTGATGTTTCAATATACAACCAAACCACTGATGTTTACCTTATTATGCTCATTTAACAATTACCTCATTTTTAATTCCATTCTCATTGAAAACAATCGTAAACTCTACTGTTTTGTGATGCCTTTTATAAGTATACTAGCTTCTGCCCGCGGCTTCGCTCGCGTTAGAAAGAGACAAAAAGTAGCCTATGTTACTCTCCATCCCTTCAACTATCTCTACTTAAAAAATCACGTCAATCCGTAGCTCCGTTTTGCCGTGAAAGAAAGACAAACATACAGACAGACAGACACACTTTCCCATTTATAATATTAGTATGGATTACCTAAGTAGTGAGTAGTAGTGGCAGATCATAAAAATAAATAGTTTTTAAACTCATTAAAACACATTGTTGTCACAGATACATAAATACCTACTGTAAGTGTTAATTAAAAATAAAAATCCCTCCCATGAAGTTAATAAGATTGCGACTTCAGCTAACAAAAGACTCATTAACTTAGAAACAGCTAAACCATCATATTGTTTATTCATGGTCAAATTAAATTATTACCTACATTCATACTTTTATCAGCAAAAACCAATTCATCTTTATCATTTCATATTATAAAGTACTGAGTCATAAATTTTGTCTTGGTCATTGTTCCTGTAAATAAATGTATACTGAATCACGATCATAATTAGGCTTTAACTAAACAACTTCCCTATACAACAATAAAATTGGTGCTATATTTTTAAACTAACTACCTATAGGTAAAATCCACTATTTTACCCAAATTAATATCAGTTATCTGGATATAGACGGAAGTTGCATATTAAAAAAGTAGCTTATATTATCTAAATCCTAAACTTTCATTACAATAGGTTTAATGTTATTGTATTTCGTTACAATATTTAGCTGTTGCCCACATCAATAATAGTAAATGTAAGTATTAATAGTATTCTATATACTTACATTTCTTTTATATATCATACATTTACTTGTGAAGAGTAAATTTTTATGGGCAAATGATATCCTATCATTATAAAATATGATGAATGCATATTTTCATGGCAATTAGTTCAGTAGGTAAGGCATGAAAGTGGAATAAAAGACCTTAATTTTGTATTTACAGTACTAGTAAGAATAAATGTATTAGTATGCAGCTTCTCATAGAAATATTCTAAGACACTATGCACACTTATTCAGCGCTTTTCAGCTTATGTCTAAAAAAAAAACATCACTTTATACAGTCATGCATACACCTCTGTTCGTTTTCTAAATCTCTTAAGGTTTCCTACAAAATCGTTGTTTTTGCGCTTTGCTACAGACATGAGCTGAATAAATCTGCATACTTCCTAGTTCACCCTAGTGTCACCTATAATGTTAACGTAATCCTAAGTACAACTCTTATACATTATGTCTGACTCATATTATTGTCATCACTAGCAACTAATATTTATTTAATTTTATTTCCTGTTAATAATTTCCTTTTCATAGTCATTAATGTAGTTGACTAGGCTTGTAATTTAAGCTTATTAATATTTATCATTAGGCTTTAATAGTTTTACTTAATTACTGTTTCCAGTAAAATATTAGGTCTAATAAAGTCCTGTACTGTTAGAGAATGAGGCAAAAATAAATACTTATATGGTTGAAGGTCTGTAATTTGTCCAGTCTGCTCACTCTCTCTCTTTATATTGCCATTGTAGTTCTCTGGTTGTGCGACAGTGGTGCTAATTCTCTTATTTACAAATTAAACTTAAGTACATCTTACTCTTTCCAATTTACTAAGAAAAGGACAAAAGATACATGAAGTAAATTGACGTATTTTTAGTGGCCATGTTAACCGCGTTTATATTATCGATATCTTATGGCCTTTACTTAATGAGATGGAAAGAAAAAGATGCACTAAACTTAAATTTATTTAAGTCTGCGAACAAGGGAATGGGCACCATCGGCAGTATTATTGCCGAGCTGATGCACTTGCTAGGCTACATTTATTTATCTCGACCTTATAGGCCTGCCACACTATGCCCCTCGCGCTGCTCATCGCCATGCTCCTCGCACTGCTGCGATGTTTGCAATGACGAGTGGCATGGCGAGTATTGCGGCCACACTACGTCTCTGCCTCCTTTCCTCGTTACTTCCCATGCTACTCGTCGAGTGTGTGGCCGGCGCATTACATAACAATAACAAATCCCTGATTGTTTAATTTAACATAGTTTTCCTGTTTTTGTTGCTATACATTAGCATAGCAACAATACATAACAACAATATATGAACTCTTTAGTAAGCATTAAAGTACATTTCCTAAAAAAATATTTTTCAATGTTACTTTTTTTTTGTTTTAGTTTAAATTACCCGAGGGAGAATTAGAAAAATTATTGAGTGCAGAATCTGAAGACGCGCAGCGGGCAATACTGGACAACTATGCTAAAGATCTCCCCATAGTGACTAGGTAATGTCATTGTTGTATTTTCAACCCTCATAGTTTTTTTCTTTATGAACCTGACAATAAAGTCTAATTTCGTGTAATTTTCATTACAATGTGTTAGGTATAAGTTCGCCTTATATTATAAACTCTAAAAGCAATATTCCTATTGTTTTTTTTTTCATTTATTTGCTATATTATAATTCATTCAGTTTTTTCTCAATTCTAGAGTCATAAAACTAGTAAGAAACGTCACTGGGTTTTTTTTTCCTCTGGATACCAAAAAAGAGGTATTAGAAAACTTTGCAACCACAATACCCGTGTTAACGAGGTTTGTCTATAATTTGTTACTGTGTAGCTAGAATTGAGAAAAAAATATAATGACGCATTTACTCATTTGGTCAAACCATGTAGTTTCAATTATAGTGGAAGAATTTTTTTTTTCTGCTGGGTCAGCATTTGGACATCAGACTGTTCAAAATTTTATTCCCTTATTAGTATAACATAGCAATGTTATTATCCACTAATTAGTGGTGAATAAGATCGTTTTAAGTAAGTATATTATTTTAAAATGCGTTTTTATTGAGGCAGAGACGAGCAGAGAGAACAAACAGGTAGCGTGTTTCACTTTGGATGTGAATTTTCGCCTGTGATTGGTGAATTCTTTCACGATCCGTCTGCGCGTGCGACCTTGTTCCACTCGTCGCTGCTTCAGTAAAACACTATCGCAAGACATACAGTAAAGAAGAATAGAGTACATATTTCCATCATTTTTGAAAATAGCACCTAGGGTTAAACCTTGTACAGATACAAATCATTTGTAGATATCTAAAAGTTTATAGCTTTTTGATCTAAATTGAAACAAACCATGACATCAAAGTTTTGACAATACAACCAATCACACAACACACAATGAGAACTTGTAAAAGTTAGGTACTGGCTACTTGATAACGGCTTTGAAACTTCGTACTTGGTCGGATTAGGGATACTGGTTAGACTTGTAGCTAACTGCAAAACCAAACTATGTACGTAAGCGTGGTTACAAAGGAAGACATTACCTAGGGCACTTCGATTGGGACAATTTCCTGTCACAAAAATCGCAATCACTTTCAAGCCAGAAAAGACAGAGAAATTGTACCGCTAGGCCTCGACGATCTCGTAAAATTTGACGTATCCCCGTTGGATGGAGATGGCGCATGATTAGTATTTGTGACAGTCTCTAGGAAGGCCTTTGCGAACGTCTTTTAGCTGATATAATTACAATAGGGATGACGACAGCATTAAAAAAATGGCATTCTGTTTAGTCTGTCTGATAGATCGGCCGAAAATACGGGACACGTATTTTTTGTTTGATCAAATTAATAAAAAAATACAAAGATAAAGAGCAACAAAGTTCCGGAGTGGGGGCTTTTGCCGTCACCGTCCTGCAAAAATTGTATCAGATCGTGACGTCATGCGCAACTTCAACGCATTGTATCGTCGTCATTCTTCGTTTACGAGAAAAAAGAAAAAATACGTGTCCAATTTTTTTCATAATCTATCTGACGGACTAATTTTTTTTTTTTTTTGTTGTCTCGCCTATGCTGATGCTGTCAAAACCATGCCTTGTTATTGTCAAATTATCAATCACTAATGTTGATTTATATGCCATACTTTGGCAAAACATGGTGCACATTATTTTTCACATAATTCTATCTGTAACCTTACCTATATTACAAAATAAATGATTAATTAAAACTATTCAATTAATTTGCCTCCCCAGAACGATGTCGGGCTCCGTCCGCTACTGCAACCGGTGCGTGCTGGTGAAGCCGGACCGCGCGCACCACTGCAGCATATGCGCCCGCTGCGTGCTCAAGATGGACCACCACTGTCCGTGGGTCAACAACTGCGTCTGTTTCTTCAACTACAAGTTTTTCATGCTCTTCCTCGGCTATGCTCTCTTCTATTGTCTATTCATCATGGCCACGTGTCTACCTTACTTCATTAAGTTCTGGAAGGTATATTCCTCCTTTTTTATTATTATTTTTTTTTATACTTTCTTGGTGTGTTGATTCTTCTTGGCCAGTATTTGATGTTTTCTAGCCCTGTTTTGAGTGGATTATTTTGCAAGTAACTTCTATAAATGTTTGCTATAACTGTTAGTTTTAGTCGTAGATTCAACTACACTTGGGAAGCAGTGGTATATAAAACTATCAGTATAGAAGGCATTTGTGAACTTGATGTGTAATGAAAAAATGACAATTTGCAGATGTATCAGGAATACAAGCATGCCCACTGCGACCGTTTGATTGAAAAAGGCTCTGTTTCTAAAATGTGCATGGATATGATTAACGTAATTGTTTAATTATTTTCACATTAATCAAGCCTGTTTACTTTGACGCGATCAATAGGTTAATGTTGCTACATAGATTAGATGTTGTTATTATTATTTTGCTCAGTACAACGTCCATATCGTATCTAAGTAATAGTAAACGATATCATGTTTTCACGTTGCTCAACGAATGGGTTTTTTATTGTGGCTCGAATGTAAATTTTATCAATGGAAAGATAGCAGCTCCACAAAAAGAAAGTCTTTTTTGTGGGCCTTTCATAAGGCCTTTTATTTTGCATGGCGAATTTATTGTAAGGACGCGTGCCAATTATTTTTCGCACAGTTAAGAATAATAGAATAAACCGGTTAAGCAACGTGCAACATCGAATTTTTTCACATATCTGCACAATTTTGTCATGTCCAGTGATAATACAGATTAGTGTTGGCCACAATCGATGTATTTGACGTAGCTAGGTGAAATCATCCGAACTACCTTGACATTTATCAGATAAACTTTTGATAAGTTTTATCAAGTTCAAATCAAATATAACATGTTATTATAGAATGCATACATAGACAAAAAAGTGTTGCACCACTTGCGACCGGCGCAAATTAAACAAGATAATTCGAATGAGCCAAAACAAGAGCCAAATGTTAATGTTGAATATTTTTTATTATTTTTGTGCAACATGCAATAGCTTTAACTTATTTTGCTATGTTAAATTAAATAATTTCATATGTTTGATCATATTGTAGTTATGTTCCACATTGTTTCAATGTTTGATACCGGTTTCGCAGTGGGATGGCTTAATATTTATTTTTATGTACTATTTTATACATTTAAACAGTGTGGAACTTTTAGTGTAGTTTTTAAATATCACGGTGGCTTTGCATTTGATATCTTTGCTAATCTAGGAATTTTATTATAGATAGATAACTGACTTCTTTACTTTCTGAGTCATAATGCCATAAGTACGTAATTTGTTTAATCTTGTTTTATATTCTTGGCACTTTATCACTATGACATTCTTCTAATTATACAAGTATAACAACCGGAACAAACCGTAGTCTCATAAAAAATCACAAATCTCATAAATCTGACTTAGTAACTGTAGATTTTTTGTATTTCATCTGATATATCGGTTTCCCTTATATTCAGAATAAACATTGTTTTGTTTTCCTAATATATTAGTTTGATCTTAAGCTGGTTGTACACTTGGGATTCGAAATATCTCAAACGGTGTAGACTACAAATGTAAATGATTTCCCGATTTTGCATTGGCTCTTCGTGTTGGCTAACGCCACGTGGTGCGAAAAGAATAATAAATAAAGTCACTTACTTAACGGTCAAGTGTACAAGCAGTTTTAAACCCATGGCAACTCGTTGAATGCACTTTATACATTCTTCATTAAGAGTTATATCAGGTGGTGTAAGTGATGAGTAGGCTTGTGCCAGATACAAATATTGTTTTTATTTAATTTTACTCTTTTTTCATGATTTTTATGTTTCTGTCTTTACATGATTTAGAAACAAAAAAAAAATGTAATATAAGAATTGATAATTTTCCGCGATACCTTTGTGCTTCAGCTAGCTGCCATGTCATTTTGAAGTAATAACTAAATCCCATTTAATTTTGAGTTAATGTTACCAATTTAGTGATGTGTTAAGTTCGTTTTCAGGGCGACTTCGGTTCGGCGGCGAGTTCAGGACGTTATCATATAGTATTTGCGTTTTTTGTAGCAATGATGTTTGCTATATCTCTGGGCTCACTCTTCGGATACCATTGCTACCTCGTTATCAATAATAGGACTACTTTAGGTATGTATATCCTCTCTGTTTTTAAACGAAAAAGTATTGAATCGCTATTTTATTATACCGATTGTCTATGGTATAATAACTGTCATTCAGAAAAAAACAACATTTAAAAGTTATGGTAACTGACTGCAATTACAATGACCTGAGATATAAAAGATTTTTTTAATAATTAAATTTCCTTTCAGATATGCTTGTTTCTTACCGCCGCATGAGCAGTCCTACAGGACAGATCATAAACAATATGCTTAAAACCTTGGTCAATGGTAATTGCAGTCACTTCCAGTATAGTTACGTTTGTGTACAGTTACCATTAGATTGTATTAGGTAGATTGATCGTTTGTTGTAGAGTCGATTAGCTAGGCAAAAAAGTAGGTAGTACAATAAAGGCCTATTGTCATTGTCAATATTTAAATATGGCGTCTTTATATAAAACTGTCATATTGATTCTAAAGATAAAAGTTATTTGTGTATTATAAAAATCAGCCCAGAAAGTAATGACTTTAAATTACCTTATTTTTTAATCCAGTTTGATTTATTTTTTAAACAAATATATCCTACCTTCCAATCCACATAAAATTATAACCTAACCTATAGTGTCATAAATGTTGTTGCAAGTTTGTTGAAAACATTGTGTAAAGTTACCCATTTTAGCATTACGTATACTTCACAGTAAAACTGGCTCCACCAGCATTGCCATATACTAAAAAAAATTACCCTTTTAAATTTTCAGAGGCGTTTAGAGCGCCTATGTTCCGCGGAGGCGCCGACAAGAACGGATTTTCTATCGGCCGCTTCAACAACTTCAAAGAGGTGTTCGGCAACAGCCCAAACCTCTGGCTGGTACCAGTATTTACCAGGTAAAACCTTATTCTAATAAAATTACTCTCAATCATGGGCCATTCTGGTTATGGCAACACTGACGAAACTCTAGCAACACGGAAAAATAGCATGTTTGGGTTATAGCCACTCAGCACGTTTATAGGTCTAATACATATGGATGCTACGAACTTTGCGTGTTAACTGTGACCTGTGTGCATGTCCCCTTTCATGACTGAAAAAAGAAGTGAATGACAAAGTCTAACATTTGTTAGTGTGTGTAGAATAATTGGAAATAACAAATTTTACACTAGCAATTATGGAAGAAATGTCTTATACTAACTAGGCATGGAGGTAGGGACTTATTACTTGTTTTCTTGTAAATATTTATGTATTTACACAAATGACTACGAATACTTATTTACCAATACCTCTTGTTGATTCGAAATTTCATTCATTTCATCAAATTCACATTTTTTTTCGTTATAGAACTTCTACAACCTTGAGAAAAAAAAAATCCAATTTGGTTCTTCATCAAATTCGCTTTATCTTATGAAATTATACACTTCAGTATTTGTATAGGTTAGCTCGTCATACAGGTATAAAATAATTATTTTAATACAGAGTATGTATTTAAGTACGTGTGTTTATAACAAGAAAAAAGCTTGGGTTTTGGAGCTTTGTAAAAATAATTTCCATGTCATTTTGACACAGCTCGTTCCACTTGCTAGCTTCTTTATATATAATTATAACTGTACATGCAAGCCACCACATAACATTTGTAAATATGTATACTGATAATATTCATACACTTATTGCGTCATAATTAATATGTCCCATAGTTAAAGAACGTGGCGTGGGCGAACATTTGAACTTCTTATGATCAAACCGTTTATTTTTATTACTTATTAAGTTTTTTTTATTGCATGCTTTTATAGACTTTTAATTTTTTATTATATTTCAAATGCGAATCTTTGATTTTTTAAGCTTATTTTTTATATTATTTACATTCACGTATTAGCACTACCCCTTATCAAGCCCATAGTTTCGTTCGTTCGTTCCCGCCACGCGTTTCAAATCCCTCTCAAATGGTGATCATTTTGTCAGCCTCGGAGACGGATGCGAATTCCCCGTCCGTCGAGAACACCAGCTTCAGACGTTTACCACGCCCCAGGAAACTCATGGGTACGAGTCCATGGGCACCACGCGGTCAAGGTCAGACTCCAAGGACGAACATCCCTCAGCCAACCACATACCTTGAGGATATTATACCTAAACCTAGCTAATACAAGACTAACAATAACGTATGGTATAACTGGCAATATTAGGCCCATTACTCGCCACTGAACTACTCGTTTCAGTGTAGTGTTGCCATCCTTTTGCGCAGTTATAGGCCTTTTATTAAACATCATTCATCGGCCATTTTTTTCTTGAAAAAATGGACACGAATTCTAGAATTCGCACAGCAAAACGATCGACGTAGCTCTGCTAATAATATAGAAAGAAACTTAAAAACCTTGGGCTCTTTGGAATAAGGTCTGAATTATGAATCGAAACTTGCCAATAAATGTTTTATTCGATCTGAATACTCGCGTATTTTAAGTCGAGTCCGCACTTTGAGACTATTGTCCTTAGTGAGGAGTAAATCGTCGGTTATTTAATCGAATTGTGCATTGCAGAAAATTTTTAACATAATTTAATATGTCATAGGATAAATTATACTTTAATATTTTTTATACACCAACAGTGCCTTTTGTCATAATTGTATATGTGCTCAATTTAGCCTTATAGATACATTTTATTACTTGCAATAAATTTACATAAAGGATGAATATAATATTCTCAAGTTATGTGGAAACTTTCAGCTGACATTTTAATAATTATAATTAAATTAAAGACTTCTGTGCAACGTGCAAATTGCTTTTTAATGCATTTATTTCTGAGCTATATACAACACACAAGACTGATAAAGTTAGAAATGTATTTTTAAGTATGTTTTGTGCACAATAAAAATATTTTGTTCTTTGATTTTGTTTTTTATTTCACGATACGATGCTACACTTGTTTTAGTTTCACACGACGCTTATGTAGACAGCTGTAGCAATTAGCAAGCCAACGGATCCGAGTAACATCATATTAGATTACTTTCATTGGGAGTGTTTTACTAATTTTCTAAAACAAACGTCTGTGTGCTGTGTATATGTAATTATACGTTATCTTCAAACTATTTATTGTCTTCTCTTATTCTCTCAGTCTATGTCTATTGTCTATGCATGTCTATGGGTGCTGCAGATACGTTTAACGATTCATACATTTGTCTCTGGTTTCTCGAATTGAAAATCGATTTAGTAAAGTTCATTGTCAAACTCGCCTTGTCTGCTGTGATTGGTTGTTGATACTTCTATCAACCAATCGTAAAGGGATTGACAATTTGGCTCAATTTTTTTTTTTCGAAAAACCCGCAGTAAATATTTGTGACACAAAGAACTGTCATTAATACCTAACACATTTAAAAAAAAGATACCTACATAGGAAACATACATTTAAAGATACACTTTTGAGAACAAAATACACTTCTTTTTTTTATTAACTTACCTGCTTACAATTTATACAATCTAAACGTCTGTAGCACCCACGCTTCTATTTTTAAATACTTTATTATTCAAAATTCTATTACTACTGCTGTAACGATTATTATAGAAAAATAAGAAGGTTTATTAACATTTTAGCTCGGAGATGGGCCGCGAGACTGAGAGATGGAGACTCTGCCCCAGAAAGGGCAGGACCGTCCCGCAAATAGTATAAGGATCTAACATTTTCCATTTCGCTAATTTTTATTACAATTACAGTATATTTAAATAAATCCGTTCGACTAATTAACGTTGCTTTTCATTCATTGGCGTCATCTAACCTTTTTGATACGATTCAAAATTTATGTCATTCACTTCTTTTTTTATGTAGGTAGACCATTATGTAAGAGTCCCTTTGCATGCTAATTATAATCGAATTTAGCAGCTTTACTTAGATGCAGATGTGCGCAAAGTGAGATATAAGTTGCGCTTGTAATTTTATAGCACGCTGTAGATGTGTCGTATACAGGGTGGTTGTTATGGCGATGTCGATCATAAAAGGGCTATGCTTGGGTTCAGCAAAAGGTTTTACATTTCATAGTATTTTGTTTTTGGCCAGAGGTTTATTTGTTGTTGAAATTAAAGCATTTTTATAACTGGCAAATTGTGTTCAATACTTCGTATTTATTTATTAAAAAATAATAAAGCTGATTATACGTTAACATTGAAATAAGGATACGGTATTTACTACCCGTGCGAGCTAACATGGCACCTGGCTCGAAAACAAACCTCTACCCGCGACCCCGCGCGACGCCCCGGTCTCGTCTTGCGAGTAGCGTTAGCATCGCTGTTACAATATAGGGCACAAGTTTAACTAAAATGGCGGATGTGCAAAAACTGATTTTCAGGCGCGAATATAAGTTTTTTTTACAAAATTGTTTCGAAGTAGTTGGTTTTGTCACGTTTAAAACATCGTTTATTAAAATTAACTCAGTAAAGAGCTACATAAAATAAATTTGGTGGATCTGCAATATGCGAAATGTCATTATGACAACGACATTTCATTAACGTTTGTGATCACCATTTCCCTAGCTTTTTGGGGTCGGCTTTGAGCCTAACCGGATTCAGCTGAATACTAGCGTTTTTATGTGAAGCGACTGCCTATCAGACCTCCACAACCCAGTTATGGGTGACACGGTACTCTCTGGTTAGGCTGGTCAGACTTTCTGGCTTCTGACTATCCGTAACAACTGTCAAGGTTCTACAAATGACAACCGGGACCAACGGTTTACGTGCGTTTATCATTGCTGTCGTAAAAATAGGATCATCTTATTAACAAACTATCCAGAAAATTATTTTTAAACCGCTGTTCTTTACTTTAAATTAAAAACCCCTTTAGTGTCCCCTTTTTTATATATTTTTCAATTGGTCTTAGCGTATACCTGTCGCCTGTCATAGTGTCAGTACAAAATCGAACATCTTCTTTTTTGCGCTTAGTACTTTAAATGTCACTCATTCGAGCCAGGTGCCATGTTAGCTCGCACGGATAGTACAAATATAAAAATATAAATCTTACATAATCCCGCTAACTTTATTTTCTATAAGAAAAAACAGGATACTATTCAATGGATATTTTGTAGAGTGTTCAGAACATATTTTAGCTAGAATTCTAGCTAAAATATGTTTTTTCTTATAGAAAATAAAGTTAGCGGGATTATTTGGTTTAAGAACTTTATTTCCTCATAAGAATTAACGCTAATTCACTTACTGAGAAAAAGAAATTAACATAAAAACATTATTTGAGCGTAGGTACAGAAAGTATTTAGAAGTAAATATAAAAAATGTGGGTATATATATAATTATGTAAGATTTATTTATCTATGTATCGTCATCTAGATTTTATGAAGGAAAGTATCACTTCTTAACGACATCGCCGAACAATCAATCCCTTTATTGAAGCACAGTAATACATATTTTAGTAAAATTTACATTTTAAGGGTCACTAACGCATTCATTCGAAACAAAATTTTGAATAGACAGTTATGTATTAAAAAAAGTTCAAAGTACTCTTGGGATAGCGCATTTAGTTCTAACTGAAAAGTTATCCGGCGTTTTGAAAACTGCCTGGATTTTATAGAGCGCGTCGACCTTTCGAGCTCATTTCAATACATTTTTTCTTTTAAATTCTTTAGACACTCACAATAATGTTAAACCATTTAAAGAATTAATTAAAATGATTGCCAAACCAAATAGCTTGATATACTATTTAACTCCTACAGTATAGTGTGCGAATGAGAAGCCATAATAAAGTAAAACATCATAGTAATTTATTTGAAGGAATTACAAGAAGGTAAATTTAACCACACTCAAAACCAATGCAGGTATACAATTCAGTGTATTTTATTAAAAACTTGCACTTTGTTAAAGCTTTCGATGTAAAATATTTTTTTATTCAGTTATAGATACGATTATCACTGCTTAATATTTTCAATGCACCTAGACTTTGATTACACACTTTTAAAATAGTTTTTTTTTCACAATTGGCGCTCTTTTCAATCTGTGTTAGCTTGGTACTTTTTTTAAAATTCACAAATACCAACCGAACAATACACATATTACCAACATAATGAATAAAAAATCGACGGTGTAGCTTCGGCGACGGCATCGTGTATCCAACGCCGAGCCAGGAGGAAGAATCGGAGTCACTGCTCAGCTCGGAGCGATGGGAGCGGTGGGGTGAAAGAGCGCGGCCATTCGACGAGCGAGAAAGCTCCTCCTTCGACGAACTATGAGTGTAGAGTGTTGTAGCGGCCGCGTAAGGTGCAGGCTTGAGCAGGGATAGTTGAACAAGTGTGCTTAGCTGGAAAGACTTGTAATATTTGATGCGGCATCACCGGGTAGAGCCGTAGAGCTATTACAGTTCAATGACAGTAAACAGTGATGGCAAAATGTATATTTCAGAGGACTCTAAAACGAGTCTGTCTTAAACTTTCGTAGGGGGTGGAGGTATATTTTATCAGTTGTAATATTTTAAGATGCGATTAAATTTTTACAAAATCATTTCTGATTAATTACACGAATTGTCCATATTAAAACAACGCATCGCAAGTACAAAAAATTGCATTACCTGCTCCGATCGTTAGTCATCATCATCATCATATCACACAGCAGTTGACATCAGTTCTGCCAAACCACGCTATCTCAATTTAGCTATTAAATTCAATATTTATGCAAATTTTATTATATTTACTACTAGCTGCCTACCGCGTTAAAAATGTAAGAGTGAACATTTAAACAACCCTTATCACTTAGGGGTATGAAAAACAGATAGTAGCCGATTCTCAGACCTACTAAATATGCATATAAAATTTGGTAAAAATCGGTAAAGCCGTTTCGAAGAATTAAGTTAACTAACATTGTGACACGATAATTTTATATATAAGATTTGGAAATAAAAATCAAACAGTTCAACAGAGTAACTCCGAGTAGATTAAAAAATTGTAAATATACATAGTAATAAAAGTTTTGGTAGTATCATAGCAAATTCAGAGAATCTCAGTGAAAATTTTGTGCGGTCGAGGAGAATTTTTCATAATGTCATGCTAGTATACAAGCCTCTTTACACACGTTCAAGCAAAAAATGTATCCGAAGCAAAAGGAATAAGATCTACACGTAAAATATTTCATTCTAATCTATGTAAGTTGATTGAAAATTAGTGACTTTCCCCGAAGAAAACGAGTTTACCCGGAACAATAATTAAGCAACGTTAATATTGGAAGTACCAAAATCGACATCGTGCGCGCCCCTTACCGCCCTTTGGCAAGATTCTGTCCGCCTACCAATCTAGTGCCTTTTAACTGGCGTTGACGTCTGCTGATACAGCTAAGCGAGAAGCCAAATAAACAATGTTATTATAAAAATAATATGTGTTTATGCATCACTAATTACTTGTCATTTTATATGTAGCAGGTTAATGATTTGATCAGATCCCTAAAGTGCATGATCAATTCAAGGATCCTAGAGAAAGAACTTACTTTCGTGTTCGATGTAATCCTGTAACTATTTTGAACAAAGCTCCAGTTTTATCATGTCTCGTCGCTGGAGTGTCAAAGAACCTTAAGCCTAGGCATAATTTAGCCTAACATCACAATATTACCGCATCAAGTGATACAAGTCTAATACTGGTCTCAGAATCGCGTTCAGCTTTAATAGATTTGAGTAATGATAATAAACTGGTCTAGCTTGGAGTTGAAGCTGAATAAAAGCATATTTTTGTTAGATTTAGCTTTTCCATTTTTAATAACTCCGGTTTGTATGAGAAGTGTGTTCGTATTTGAATTATATAATTCTTAACTTCTTAACTATCTTTAAATGTTATGCTTGTTAGTTGCTCAAATGCGTTAGAAACTTATTAAATGTTTGTATGGTTATATCAGCTCTCATTCGACAAGCCACGTACCTATGTTCCGTAAGTACAAATACAGTAGCCATATTTGCCGTACTTTTTAAAAGCCATAAATTCTTATGAATTATAAAGCCAAGTCTGCACTATTCGGCCGTTCACAACACCTCATTTAAAGGTACGAATTATAAGTAATTTGAGTGAAATGGTGCTGAACTATATAAAACTAGAAGAAAAAAAAAACGGATCAATACATTTGGTAGTAAGCTTTGCCTTACCAAAAATTAAAATTATGCTGAATAATAATATCATCTAAAGGTTTATTATAATTATTGTCTAAAATGTAAGAGAGATGACATTTGTGTTTTTTAAGAATTATTATTTATGACTGCCATTTGTTTCATTATGTCAGAGATGGACAACCTTTTGAAATATTTGTTTGATATAAGTAACTAAATAGTTAAATACTTTCCATCTGTTACTAGGATATTCCATTTTTTTTCTATTTAACTTTGATGTCTCTTCTTTTGAATGGCTATGAATCTCTTACTCATTGAGATGATTGATACCCGACTAAGGCGAAGCGAAAATTCAGGGTTTATAATTTTAGTAGTCTTGTCAGATAGTTTTATTGTTTTAATAAAGCAAGATGGTGGAAAGACATGTCTCAGTAAATAGTTATCGTTTCCGTAAACGCGGAATACAGTTAATCTTGAGACTTTTAAGAATTACTAAATATTAAATTTCAACATAGTACAATGGATTAAAATAGGATTGTGGTTTATTGAGATATTATTAAACGTTGTCCATTTCCTTAGAATAAATAAAATTTAATTATATTTTACAAAACCAATCTTCCTATTCGCTTAAAAGGTTTTTTTTTCGTTTTAATATTAGATATTATATTGTAAGTCTTTTCTAAGAGGTAGGACGAGAAGTACAGATACATGGTACTTATATTTTTAGCTCTGTAAATAGTGCTTAAATAACGAGACTGCAGAAGATTTTTACATACAAGTTTATCATCCATCTGGATAAACATAATACAGGGTTATTCATTGAGATGGCTCATTTTGTAATAAAACTATTAAGTACATAATCTGGAAGTAAATCATTTGCCAAATAAATGATAAATATTTTCAAAGGATCAGAACATCATTTGACAAACATTTTTTTAATTTTGTGGGAGACTGGTGGTACTCTACCCTTGTGGCCTGTTTTCAGAACACTAGGATCCAGCATTATTACAACTAAAGAAACGATTGTATGCTATAAGGTCCGGCTTTTCCGTATTGAGGCATCCCAATCAGTCACCCTGTATATTAAATAAAATTAGGATGTGACTTAATGTCTATAAAAACTTAATGATAAATAAAATTCATACTTAAAAGCTTTTCAATTTTATGGAAAAGATAGTTATAATTCTTATTCACTCCCATATATGTCTTATTTGTGAAATTAATGACAAGGGAATTAATTTACCTACTTACTCTTTTTATACATAAAAGCGTGATATTATAGAAGAAAGATGCCTTTTATCAATTCACAACTTATTTATAATTATCCTGACGGTTTGAATTCCAATGACATTTCCATTTTGTAATAAATATACTTAATTTATTCAGACTAATTATTGTACCTTAATAATTTGTTTATCTATCGATAGTCAGAATATTAATATTATTTTTTCTTCAGAGCATTTTCTGAAGTCCTCATAATAATATTTTGTAATGGATTGTGTCGATACTTAATTTATATAATAAAGGGTGTCCAGCGGGAATTTTTCAACTTTAAACTGCAATTATCGAAATAATAGCGGGGTGAGGTGAGCGGGAGGGGTGTCATTGAAAGCGCGGTACTTGCGGATTTGTTAGTAGCCATGAGTCACTGGACAAGAGCGCACCACTCGTTCGCGGTTGAGCAATATCTAAAGAATGGTAAATCGTTGGTTCGCGCGCGTCGAACGTTTTGTACCCATTTTAATATTCGGCGTTTAAGTGATGGGCCAAGCACGCAACTTATTTGGTCGTGGGTACAAAGGTTTAGGCAAGAAGGGACAACGCTCAACAGAACTCCTGCAGGGCCATGAACATCAGCAGCAACGCCCGAACGTGTGTCTGAAGTTCGAAATAAAATCATTAGGAATCCACGCAAGTCGATTAGGAAAATTGCAGCCTCCACAGGAATCAAAAAGTCAACAGTGCATGTTATTTTGCAGAAGAAATTAAGGCTCCATCCATACAAAATGAAAATTGTTCAGGGTCTAAAGGAAAGCGACTATCTATTGCGAGAAACCTTCGCAAGAACAATGCTGGAACGCTTTCGAACACCTACGACGTTGGGAAACATTTGTTTAGTGATGAAGCAGATTTCCACACTGATGGATATGTAAATAAACAGAATATGAGATACTGGTGCCCAAACAACCCAAGAGAACGCCACCAGAAACGTTTACATTGCTTGAAAACCACAGTTTGGTGTGCCATTTCGGCTAGCGGTGTAATTGGGCCCTATTTTTTTAACCAAGGAGAAACAGTCACTGCTCCGGTGTATTGCCGTATGATAGACGATATTTCTGCTACCGCAATTGCAGCTGTATTCAGGTTACAACAATAGGACACAATTTCAGCAAGACGGTGCCACTCCACATACAGCTAGAGTGTCGATGGAAAAGTTAAGAACAATTTTTCCAAATAAATTGATCAGCAAGTACGAAGTCATCTCATGGCCACCCAGGTCGCCCGACCTCACGCCCTGCGACTTTTTTCTATGGGTTTACCTTAAATTGAAAGTTTATGAGAACAATCCCCGGGCAATTCAAGCCCTGCAGGCCAATATTCGCCGTGAAATTCAAAGCATTACTCCAGAGCTTTGCCGTTGCGTAATTGCAAATGTAAGGGTTCGACTACAGGAGTGCGTACAAAAAAACGGTCATCATTTAGATGATATAGTGTTTAAAAAATAAAATCCGCATTAATGTAGTACATTTAGTTTTAATAAAAATAAATAAAATCCATGTAGTTTTTTTTATGTGAAATTTCAAAGTTGAAAATTTTCCACTGGCACCCTTTATGTATGTACTTAGGTGTATTAATTAAATATTGTATTTATAACAGTATTAGTTAATAACATTCCTTGTTTCGAATGATTAGTTGTATGCTAGTTATTTTAGTTTGTGCCAGAAGAACTAAGCTGTGGTTAGAATTGAATTTTGTTATGTCGTGAAGGACAGAATTTGTGTTTTCATAGTTTGAATGTATTGTAACTTGTGTATGAAAAGCAGATAAATGAGGCATCAACGTAAATGCATATACGTAAATATTGAGATTGGTCACGATTATCGGTGTAAACGTTAGTAATATTTATCTTATGCAAAAATTATTACTATTTTGACGGGTAGACGTTCATTTTGTTTACTCTTGGATAATGAATTATTATGGAAATTATTGGTATAAGAATACATAATAGCTTAAACGCCTTATTAACGCAAAGCAAAATAAAGTACCGATTAAATAATATTTAACTTAATATGATCGGTAAGTTTGATAGATTTCAAAAAGATCTTTAGAAATTTAAAGGCATATCATGAGCTAGATTAAATTTAATTTTAATAATATTGAATCATTAATATTCACCACATTAGGAACTTCCCAAATTTTTTATCGAAATAACATACTAGTCATATTTTTTATTGTTTTTTTTCTACATTTTATACGAGGCAGAGGCATTTATTAAATATATTCCTAAATTAAGCGAATTGCTTACACAAAATTATTACGTATTTTATTTTTATAAATTAATGATAGTTTATGCTTAAAAGGATTGTAAATAAGTAGATAAATTTAAAGATTTATTAAAGTGTTTACGATGAAATTATGTGCAATGATTTTTTTTGGAAATTTAAGTACAATGGTGATGTGTAAAAATAAAGATACAAAATATTTTTCTTGTTTCAAAATGTCCTAAAATAGTTAACTCTAACCCCCCAACCAACGCTATGGGTTTTCGTTTGATATGTACACGTAGTAAGCGTATTTTTAGTAAGTATAGTTTGTATAAATCCAACGACAAGCGTCAATGGTCAGCAGGGCTCACAAAAACAGGTAACAAAATGAAGATTTATAACTATAAATATGTATAAAATAAATATGGGACCTTAAATTCGCTTCCGGCGTAGATGCATTAGGGCAGAGTCACACCGAAATGACCTTTCACGCTTTTCAAGCGATACTAGTCTTTTAAGTATGTAGTTAAAGTTTAAAATTATTTCACACTGAAGGTGCTCGCCGCGCCGCTTCCGGCCGCTGCCATTCCGGTGTGACTCGGGCCTTAGACGTTCAGTGAGGCCACAGACACAGTTTATAATACTATCCCCAAATACAAGTTGCGAAAATGACGATAAATGCGGGAAATTAAATAAAAATCAGTGCCTGTTTAAATGGCGATGTTGGCTGTGTTATGACAAAAAAAACTCAAATATCATTACAAAAATTGGTTTAATAGATTCAATAACAGGTGGTTAATAATCATAATCGGCTAATATCGATCACAAAATAATCACGTTAACTTACAGGCAATATCGATTCCAATAATCGACAAACATTTTACGCATTTTTCTTATATGACATGAATTAAAAATAAAATTGTTAGGAACTAGTATTATTTATCAAAACAGAAACATTTCTCACAAACCTAAAATAAAATAAGATTTATTTAAGATTATTAGAGGTAGTTAAGTTACAGTCCATTTAACTTTTTTTTTTGTTTTCTATTTACAGAACAACAGATTGAGAAAATTGCGCAATAATTGGAAAACATAAAAAAAAACTTAACAACTAATTGAACTTCTAAAAACGCGGGTGAAATCTAGGAAGACAATTTTTAACAGTTTTGTCTGTTTTTTGTAAAATCTTTAGTGAATTTAAGTATGAAGCTATTTATTCCAGGCATCGGTGGGATGACATCTTACCTAAAACCACCCATAGAGATTACGGAATAAGCCTGCTGATCACATGGCAATAACAAGTACAAAATTAAACTTAACACTTCTTAAAAAACACTGGCACATACAACTGAACAAAAAGATAAAAAATTACAGAGTTGCCATAACGAATTACTTAGGGCCAACATTACCTTATCTAAATACTCAATGCTGCCAACATTGCCCTAACATCCTTAGGGTTGTCATGTTTGATAATGTCCCTAAAGGCGCGAATATACGTAGCTTCTTTCTCCAAATTCTTGGATATCTGATGTGCTCTAAGGGTAATTTCTTTAGGGACGCCGGCGAGCCGAGCCGCGTTGAAACCGTAAGACTTGGGGCAAGCGCCCGGTGATAACTTGTAAAGGAATGTTATTGTTTCTTCTGGTATATTGTCTTCGCTGTCTGGTGTCGATTCGTCTGTCTCTACCATGCAAGCCTGTAATAATAAAAGTGGTTGTTTATTTTACTACAGGTGCCTTAGCTATCAATATGAATCTAGTAATTCTTAGTGGAAGACTGGTATCTGCGGATCAATCTTAAGAAAAATAATTAAGTCTTCTAAGACTATTTTCGTGTAGCTACAACGGTTAAGTTGGCTGCCCTTACTGCCCCAAAAGTTTTCATCCTGAATATTTACGATTAGTCAAGTAATTAAAGATAACTAAATGTAACTAATGCGTGCTTTTGCTTTGTTATATTACTATTTCATTCTTGCTCGTAGAGCGAGTTGATTCTTTCCCTCGATCTTAAAATTGTATATGCAGCTATCAAATCATTTATTTTCATTAGACCTAAGGCACTTTGAAACGTCAGTTACAAAACAAAATGAATCTAGTTGCCCATTCCAGAATGTTGTTTCGTATGGAGAAGAATGGCCAAGAAACTCCAAATCATTGCGATTCTTACCATATGCCCCAGCATAATCCCAGGGTATGAAGACAGGTGGTGTACGAGTGAATGGTAGTGTGTAGAGAATATAACTCTGCAACCGCGCTTCGCTAGTTCTACGCATACGCCGGACGCTATCGCCGTGCCGTCGTATGTTGATGTGCCGCGACCTGGAAGAATACACGTAATAAGTAGGGGGTTTAAAAAAATATTCTAGTTTGGTAAAAATACTTTTTTACATGGACTATAAATAAAATATAGCATTAGTTCTACTACAAAAACAAAATAAGCTAAAATGCACATTTATACCCATGACGGATATACTTTTGGGGTTATTTCTCGATAATTGGGTATTTATAATTCAAATAATAATATTGCATTGAAAGCTTAACACAACTCACTAAAATGGTTATTGATTTTAAAGCTACCAAAAATGTATTATTGGCGTTGACAAATGAATCACGGTAAAATGAGTTTAATTTTTTTGAGTTGTTTTGGAATTATTATGAGACTGAAAGTACTGGTACATCTACAAACATTATTTCAGTACTTACTACGCGAGCAGTAACGGCCATCAACAACCCCTGCCACATACTTCCACAACTTAGCAGCCCCTTAAACCAAGAACACAACTACATTTCAAAGCAACCACTTACCCAACTCATCCAGCAAAACAAGCGAGTGTACAGTCGCATGGGTGACTATAGCAGCAGTCTCATTCATCTCCACCAAGAAGGTGGACTGTCCGGAGAAGATGTCATCTGACGCGCCCAGACGAGTGAAGATACGGTCCACTAGAGACAGCGAACAGGCGGACGCTGGGACGTAGCTGCCCTGAAGATGAGATTGTTGGTGAGTGTTTCGGTGCGAAAATAGGCTTTAGTGCCTTCGTAGGAGGGTAGTGTTTCTGTTAAGTAAACCCTATGAAATTCGCCACGCATAAAGAGAGACACAGTTTCAATATTGTCCTTTCTCTAAAGAAAGGACAATATTGTTACGAGCTGGGGTTCGGGATAAATTAAAATAACAGTTTTACTCGAAAAAACACGATTAACTTTATTAAGAATTCACAAACGCAAAAACACTTCACTAACACAAACTAACACAACACAAAACACACTTCGTATCGCAGTCGTAGTTCCGCTTCGCAGCGATGTTCACCGTTTCGTTTCCAAAACTGAACTGAGTCCCGTGCCGACACGTCCGCTATTTATATCTCCGGTCACATTTTCTAGAAAGTTCGACAACCCGAGGTACACAGGTGCATTCGAGAACATTCCAGTAACATCGCGAATGATCGACGATGATCTGGAAGTTTCTCGAATGACCCCTCGGAACTCCATCGAACGTTCTAGAACGTCGTGGAACTTTCCCGAATTTTCTAGTAAATGTGCCCGGAACAATCGACACTTACGTCACCTATACCTACCTACGTAACACTGCCCCCTCCTAAGACATGCTCGTCCCGAGCATCATTATTCCCGTAGTATCGTGCCAGCCGATCTACGTGAACAATTTTAGACGCAGTTCTCGTACTCTTCCGTATCCGGTGGGTGACGTCGTTGATCTTGGTCACTACTCGGTATGGTCCATCCCATTTTGCCTGTAGTTTAGGCGACTTCCCTTTGCTACGCACTGGGTTATGCTACCACACCAGTGAACCTTCATCTAATCCGCTATTGTTCATCTTCCGGTCATAGCGAGTTTTCATCCTCTCAGACATCTGCTGGCCTGTCTGACATGCTCGTATACGTTATTCATCTTGTTACGCAGGTCATTGGCATAATCTGTTATGCTACTTGGTGAATCAGGTGGGATGCCAGTAATGAGATCAGCCGGTAACCTTAACTCTCTTCCAAAGTTTGCAAAGGCTGGTGTCACAGACGTGCTTTCGTGAACAGCACTTCTGTATGACAGAAGAAAAGGCTGTATGTGCTTGTCCCAATCCCGTTGTCTGCTCGCTACAACTTTGGCCAGGTATCTTTCCAGTGTCTGATTGAATCTTTCCACCATTCCATCAGATTGTGGATGATATGACGTGGTTCTAGTTTTATGAGTACCCATTACGCGACATGTTTCCTGGAAAACTAGAGACTCAAAATTTCTTCCTTGGTCGCTGTGGATTTCTAAGGGTACTCCGAACCGACAAAAGACTTCGTGGACTAATTTATCAGCAACTGTCGAAGCTTCTTGATTAGGAATGGCGAAAACTTCCGGCTATTTTGTGAAATAATCCATGACAACCAAGAAGTACTTGTTACCACATTCACTTTCAGGGAATGGGCCAGCGACGTCCAGCGCTATCCGTTCCCAGGGGGCTCCCACGTTGTACACTTTCAATGCACCCCTGCTGCGTGTTTGAGGTCCTTTTACCGCTGCACAACTGGTGCATTTGCGACACCAATCTTCAACATCCTCTCGACAATGGATCCAATAAAACCGTTCTCGGATCTTCAACAGAGTCCTCTTAACCCCCATGTGACCTCCGGAACATCCATCGTGGTAGAGCTGAAGAATTTCTGGTACCTTCGATTTCGGCACGACCATTTGCAGATGGCACTTGTCTCCACGAGCATTTTCCCATTTACGGCACAAGACACCATCTTGGAGTACCAAGCTCTCCCACTGTGCCCAATAGCTCTTTGTGCTTGTACTCAATGCTGCAACATCGCACCATTTCGGTTTAGGAGCATTAGCTTTAATCAACTCGAGAATTGGTTTGATATCCGAGTCACTCTGCTGAGCATGTTGTAGAGTTTCCTTCCACTCATCACTTAGGTCTGTTCTTAGCATTCTGACAGGAACTGCTTCCTTAGCTTCTTGCCTGACACAATGCTTGCAATTTTCAGGACAAGGCCTTCGTGACAAAGCGTCTGCATTACCGTGGGACTTCCCACTGCGATGTTCTATTGAAAAGTGAAACTCTTGCAGCAATTCGATCCATCTTGCTACTTGCCCTTCCGGATTTTTAAACTGCAGCAACCACTTCAATGCAGCATGGTCAGTCCGAAGGTGGAATTTACGTCCCAGTAAATACTTGCTGAAATGTTGCAAAGTCTTTACAACGGCGAGGAGTTCACGTCTGGTTACACAATAGTTCCTTTCTGGTTTCGATAAAGACTTGCTGAAGTAAGCTATCACAACCTCATGATCTCCTTTTCGTTGAGACAACATACCACCAATTCCAGTATTACTTGCATCCGTGTCAATTACGAATTCATTTTCTGTATCAGGATAGCCCAAAATCGGAGTATTACACAACCGTTTCTTTAACTCCTCAAAAGCCATGTCACAGCTATCATTCCAACAGAAAGGTCTTTTCTCCTCGGTAAGCTTATGTAATGGTTTGGCGATATCTGCAAAATTCTTGACAAACCTTCGGTAGTACGAGCACAAACCCAAAAATGCTCTGACCTGCGTCTTGTCTTTTGGAATTGGCCAATCCTTGACAGCGACAATCTTCTCTGGATCAGTTTGAACTCCTTCTTTAGACACAACGTGCCCCAGAAAACTAACCTGCTGTCTAAAGAAGGTGCACTTCTTGGGACTTAACTTAAGATTAGCTCCTCGGATTTTAGACAGCACACGTTCCAGATTTTGAAGGTGGTCTTCGAATGTGCGGCCCACGATGATGATGTCATCTAAATAGACTAGGCAGGCATCTCCAATTAATCCGGTGAGTACCTGCTCCATTAACCTTTCGAAAGTTGCAGGAGCGTTGCATAATCCGAATGGCATAACATTAAACTGCCAAAGTCCTTTTCCTGTAGAGAATGCGGTTTTCTCCTTATCATTGGGGTCAATTTCCACTTGCCAGTAGCCACTTTTTAGGTCCAACGTGCTAAACCACTTCATTCCTGACAGAGTGTCAAGAGTGTCGTCGATCCTGGGTAATGGATAGCTGTCTTTCTTTGTAATGTCATTAAGCCGACGATAATCCACACAAAACCGCATGCTGCCGTCCTTCTTTTTCACCAGGACCACGGGAGAACACCAGGGACTAGATGAAGGCTCTATAACTCCATCCTTTACCATCCTTTCAATCATGACGTCTACTTCCTTTTCTCTTGCCACTGGTAACCTTCTAGGTCGCTGACGAATAGGTAATTCATTTCCTGTGTTGATTCTGTGCTGAACTAATCCAGTCTTCCCTATGTCAGCGTCATGTGCAGAGAAAATATCGGCGTATTGAAGTAACATCTTCTTAGCCTTATCCATTTCTCTCGCAGATAAATCTGTGCGACAATCTTCCAGAAGATTCGAGATGTGAGAACTTGCATCTTGAGCAACGTTTCGAGAAGACGGATGTTGGCAATTACGCATCCATGCTACTTCCTCGCAGGTACCCATCAACGTACCCTTCAGGATAACTTGTGCTTGTTCACTTGGATTCAGGATGCGTACAGTTGCAACATCAACTGCTCGTACTAAGCTCCGCGCCATCTTCCATGGGAGGTTCTCGTCCAATCTTTCAACGAGAATGCATCGATTTTTCGGTCCAGTATTGCGTGGAAGGCTAACCGGAACTATCGATTCCGACCTGGGAGGAAGAACAGTCTTCTTCAAGCAGTGCACTTTCCCTGATGGTGCACCTTCCATGAAGACTTCTTCCGAACCACACTTTAGGACTCCCTGATCCACGTCGATCTTACAACAGTGCTGTCACATGAAGTCTAATCCTAAGATGCATTCGTCTTCTATATCAGCCACGATGACTTTATGCCAATAAATTGTGCTACCCAGCTTCAACTTCACCTCTTTCTCGCCTCGGACGGGTATGTGCTGACCGGTAGCTGTTACTAAATTTATGTGGTCGTACTTGCTGAAGAAGTCCCCAAGAAGACGATTTACTCGAGAACTGACGACCGTGCGAGAAGCTCCAGTGTCCAATGTCAACTTACATGGTCTTCCATTTACCTCACCTTTGATGATTAGGCTGTTCCCATTATGGGCTTGTGAGATCGATATCCTTGGGGCTCCTTGACCACCAGCCAGCACCCGCCCCGCAGTTCTGGCTTTCACTCGTTTCCCTGCTGTTGAGTGGTGGCAGCAGGCGCACTTCTTTCCCGGGTCTGATCTTCGTTGGAATCTCTTCGCTTAGGGCAACTCGTTTGAATATGACCTTTCTCCCCACAATTGTAGCATGTGGGACTGTACTTTGAACGGTCACGCGAAGATGCCGCAACCTCTCTGATGCGATGGGCACGGTGGTCTTGCCTCACTGCCTCCACTTCCAGTGCATTGGCCAAGGCTGCCTTCAAAGTCTCATGGTGCCCAAGCCTCACGGCAGCTCTGACTTCAAAGTCCCGTATGCCATCGACGAACGCTTGAACCAAATTACCGTCGATGAGCGTAGGCGCTGACTGATACGCTTTTCGTACCAGTTTTTCCACTTCAAGAGCCCACTGCTGCAGGTTTTCACCGCTGCGCTGCACGCGATCCTTCAACTGGGCACGAAAGACGTGCGCCAGGTGAGCGTCCCCGTATCGAGACTCTAGGGCTTCAACCAACTGCTCGTAAGTCGCATTGTTGCCAAGAGCCTCTAACACCGTTAAAGCCTGGTCACGAAGACTCAAGGTGAGTGCGGTCATTGCCTGCGCATCTGTCCACCCATTCGCTTTCTTGACAGCTTCAAATTGGAGCTTGTACGCGGACCAGGAAGATGTTCCGTCGAAGGGTGGCGCTTTAAATCCACGCACCGATGCTGTAGCAACGACAGGAGCTGAAATCTCGCCTCCAGACTTAAGACATCCCAACGCTTTTTGGATGTCAGCGATTTTGGTTTCGGCCTCGAAGATGCGGTTTTCGTGAAGCTCCAACTTTTCCTTCACGGCTCCAATATCTTTGCCAAACGTCGCATGTAAGTCTTTGATAAGGAGGATCTGTTCCTCCTGTCGGCGGACCTGTTCTTCTTGTCGGCGGTCCTGTTCCTCCTGTCGGCGGGCCTGATCTTCTTTGTCGCGCTGGAGCTGTTCTTCCAAACGGCGGGCCTGTTCTTCTTGTCGGCGGGTCTGTTCTTCTTGTCGGCGGGCCTGTTCTTCTTGTCGGCGGACCTGCTCTTCTTTATCGCGCTGGAGCTGTTCCTCCAAGCGGTGGGCCTGTTCTTCTTGACGGCGGGCCTGTTCTTGCATCATTGCCATCAGAGCAGAAAAGTCCATCGTCACTGGTGCTGCAGAAACACCAGATATCTGAGCTGACGCTGGCTCCGTCGTCGGTTGTTCACCACCCGATGTCTGCAACGAAGAACCTTCGAAACGCCTCTGGTCCACGTCCTGCTGGCGTTGGCTCCTAGTACGAATTCCTTCCGTGTCGTCCTTCGGTAAAACCGGCATGATTTATCCCTCACTTCTGACACCAATTGTTACGAGCTGGGGTTCGGGATAAATTAAAATAACAGTTTTACTCGAAAAAACACGATTAACTTTATTAAGAATTCACAAACGCAAAAACACTTCACTAACACAAACTAACACAACACAAAACACACTTCGTATCGCAGTCGTAGTTCCGCTTCGCAGCGATGTTCACCGTTTCGTTTCCAAAACTGAACTGAGTCCCGTGCCGACACGTCCGCTATTTATATCTCCGGTCACATTTTCTAGAAAGTTCGACAACCCGAGGTACACAGGTGCATTCGAGAACATTCCAGTAACATCGCGAATGATCGACGATGATCTGGAAGTTTCTCGAATGACCCCTCGGAACTCCATCGAACGTTCTAGAACGTCGTGGAACTTTCCCGAATTTTCTAGTAAATGTGCCCGGAACAATCGACACTTACGTCACCTATACCTACCTACGTAACAATATTTTGACTATCATACTAAATCTTTGGTAAATGTTCTAGGGAATGTGTATGGTACAACCACAACACGATTCGGACCAGTTTGTACCAGCAGGCTGGCGTAAATGTCCAGTTGTCGTTGGGAATGAAGGCTTCCAAGTTGGATATCCAAAGGTTCTGTTTTAATCCTATATCCTTATTCACCCCTTTTGACGGTATACTGTTGATATACTTACTAGATGTGCCAACACAGTAAGAAGCTCCGCTTGTCTCATGAGCGTGGACTTACCGCCCATGTTAGGACCAGTCAGCAGAAGCAAGCTGGCGTCTTCAGTGCCCAGTTGTGTGTCGTTGGGGATGAAGGCTTCAAAGTTATTTACTCCGTTTTATGGCATACTGTTGATATACTTACCAGATGTGCCCGTGCAGTGAGGAGCCCCGCTTGTCTCATGAGAGTAGACTTGCCGCCCATGTTGGGAACAGTCAACAGAAGCAAGCTTGCGTCTTCAGTACCCCGTTGTGTGTCGTTGGGAATGAAATCTTCCAAATTATTCACTCCGTTTTATGTTATACTGTTGTGATACTCACTAGATGTGCCAGCACAGTAAGGAGCCCCGCTTGTCTCATGAGGGTAGACTTGCCGCCCATGTTGGGACTAGTCAGTAGAAACAAGCTTGCGTTTTCAGTGCCTAGTTGTGTGTCGTTGGGGAAGAAGTCTTCCAAGTTGGGTATGAAAGACTCCTGATTTACCCCTGAATCCCGATTCACCCCGTTTGACGGTTTACTGTTGATATACTTACAAGATGTGCCAGCACAGTGAGGAGCCCCGCTTGCCCCATATGCCGCCCATGTTGGGACCAGTCAGCAGAAGTAAGCTTGCGTCTTCAGTGCCCAGTTGTGTATCGTTGAAAATTAAGTCTTCAAAGTTATTCACTCCGTGTTACATTAAACTGTTATACCAGGCGTCCGTCACTCGCTCAAGGCCACGCGTTTTATGCCTACCGCTTCGCGTATCGTCGACGGTACAACGAACACCGGGCTGTCGCGCGCCCGGCTGAGTGCTCGCGCGTCACGGGTACAGCGCTGACTATCAAAATGCCGAAATCACGTAATTATTGCGTGATTATTGTGCAATTCCCCTGTTTCCCAATTCTCCTGTTTCCCTTTTAATTATTTATTATAATTATTCACGTGGTTTTGCATATTTTCGACACTAAAATATAATAATCGGGAATTCAAGGAACGAAAAATATGCATCGGTCATTTTATTAAACTAAAAAATATTTGATCAACAATTAAAAAAATAATTGTTTTCTAAAACATTCGTTTTATTAACATTATCATCATACGTATAACCCTAGCAAATTTGCTGAACGACACGCACACACGTTAGTCGCGCGGCGGGCAAAAGAATCTCAACTCTCTTTGTGCGTACTTATGGTACATTTCTCCTCGCTGCAAACAGCTGGTATTATTATTATGATTTTGTAGGCTATTATAGCGTAGGTATTTGTGTTTTTGTATTGGAGTGAAGTATCTGTTACGTAGTAACTATTTATTAATCTGTGGTTATACTTACTAGATGTGCCAGCACAGTAAGGAGCCCCGCTTGTCTCATGAGAGTAGACTTGCCGCCCATGTTTGGACCAGTCAGTAGAAGCAAGCTTGCGTCTTCAGTGCCCAGTTGTGTGTCGTTGGGGATGAAGTCTTCTAAGTTAGGTATGCAGGGGTGGCGGCCTTCTACGATGTTTATGTATGGCTGGAAAAAGAATTAAATTATATAATATAAATACAATAGGCATAATGTGCGGTGTCATCCGCATTAAGTTAAGACTGGTTACTACTTCGCTACTGTAGTTCTGTAGTAAGCGTGATATTATTGTGCTCGATAAAAGGGGTAGGCGTTTCTTTTCTAATCAGATCGATAGTCTTTCAGACTAGTATAATAAAAAATTGTTCTAGTTTGTGTGCAATAAAGAATATGAATATTCAGATGTATGCTTCTGTACGTGAATGTCATTGAACTCCTAAACAATTTCAAGTTGGCAGAAGTATGTTTGAGTGGGCCTCTCACAATCGCGCCTGGTAGATGGTGCTGCAATTCGATTCTGGGATATATTTTAAGCCAACGTTCAAACAAGACAACATCTGCCGTATAAATATAGATAAAATATATTTACCTTCTGATCCTCCTCAAAGGTAACATCAGGCAGACAAACATCCCCACTCTGTTGCCTCGCGTACTCCGTGAAAGCCAGCAATATGTCCAATATAGACAGGCATTGTAACGCGGTCTCCCATTGGCTGTAGTGGGACGAAAACTTCTCGAATATTCGACGACTTAGATCCTTTAGCACGTTTGTCTTTTGTTCTTCAGCTGCTATCATGCGGGCTAGGAGGTCCTAGAAAAAAAAATTGATAATAATTATCATGTATGTACGTTTATATAATGTTACATAGAGAGTATTAGTTAATTCTGGAAGGAATGACACTACACATCACAATGATTTGTAGATAAATTGTATGCTTAGTCGTTGAAAATTAGGGATTAAGGGTGGCAGCATATTGATAATTTTTTTAGTGTTGCACATAGTGGGTGAAAGCAGCAATAAATGTAACTTAAGGATCAGTGACACTTGTTTTATTTACTGCTGTAAGGTTCTTTTTTACTGCTGTAAGCTTCTTGTCCAATCTTTCCCGCATTTAGACGCTTATTTTACGCTTTTAGGGGTTAATATGGCATAGCATTATAAAAAATCGTGAATAAACGATACATACCTTCGTCTCGCTCGTAGAAAACCTCTTGTATCCTTTCCTTGCTCCTTCCAAGTTGTAATCATGGCCAGCCTTCGCCGCAGTACCCTGCGGCACTTCGATCTGATACCTCTTCTTATCTGTTCCCACGTATGATAACTGGAATAATCGATAAGTTTTATCAATAAACCCTTTTTTACTTCAAGGTTGAAAATCGCTGGGAACTGGATCTACCATCTATATTATGTATTTTTATCGCTGCAGACATCTTTTTGGCTAAAGCCTTTTTCCCCAACTATGTTAGGGTCGGCTTCCAGTCTAGCCGGGTTCAGCTGAATGCCGGTATTTTACATGAATTTATTATCTATCTGACCTACACAACCTAGTTTCACTTGCCCCGTGGTTAGACTGTCAGAATTTCTGGCTTCTAACTACCCGTAACGACAATCAAAGATCTACGAATAACATTTGCATGAATAACCTTTCAGAGGCACGTGACTTCAGTGATAAACTTAGTACTTATGAACTGAAAGTGACATTATTGGCCGGTTTCCACAAGGCCATCACAAGTTTGAATAATATCGATAGCTCACCCGACATTTGAAGTACTTTTCCTGTTCACTGAGATAGTCTTTCAGTTCTTCCTCTATCTCCTTTATGAGTTGCAGCGTGTTGTCATACTCTTGATCTACTCCCTCTCCGGGTAGAATGCGGCCCTCTTTCTCGGCTTCTTTTTGGTTGAATGCTTCCTAGAATATAATACTGATTACATTTATACCTGGATAAAAAATCCTAAGGGGTTTTATTAATTTAAGATGTTAAAGTAACTAAGCTGTCAATCAATTTCTAAATAACGAATTCATATTTTTTTATAGTTAACCAAATTTCTCATTACAAAATTTTGAAAGTACCAAAAATAAATCTTCACATCTTGTTAATGACGAGAAATCAATTTCTAAATAATTGTGTATTTCATTATTTCACAGTTTAGGGGTTGGATCATATCACTAAATTCTTACAAAGCACCTAGTTTTTAGATGGTACCGAGACCCAAATACATACATCCAAAGGACCTGTTTCCAACATGTTCATAGCGAAATAATCAAACCTATGTGTCAAAAGACAAAATATAATATGATGATCCCTTTTTTCTACGCAATTTGACAGTAAGCGTTCAACTTTTATATAGTAGATTTCCAGTTTGAAAATAATTAATCAGTTTAATGACAATAGGGTATTACACTCTTTTTTTTAAAGTTGTTCAAATAACTCCTACAGTACTAAAAAACCACTAAAAAAAATCCTAAATTTTTATTGAAACGCTAAGTACCCTATAAACGCTTTTAAAAATTGTATTTTCAAGTTTCGCGCGGAAATTTCCAAAAACGGAAAACGCCGTGGGCGTGGGGTCATGGTATACGAAACGGGGCACTATGAAAAAAAGACTTAGAAAAATTTCACCCAAAAACAACGCCTAATCAAGCCTTCGGGATCTGGTGGGATGTGGGAGTACTAGGGTGGGGAAACACCGGGGGACGACCTTAAGGTCAATGACCTTGACCCTAAGGTCAAGGTCAAATTTATGAAAACGCAGGAAAATGACGGGGAACGCTCGAAGTAACTGACCTTGACGCCAAGGTCAATGACCTTGAACTCAAGGTCAAGGTCAAAATTTATAAAAACGCAGGAAAATAATGGGAAACACCTGAAGCCAGTGACCTTAACGCCAAGGTCAATGACATTGAACTCAAGGTCAAGGTCAAAATTCATAAAATGCAGGAAAATGATAGAAAACACCTGAAGTCAGTGACCTTGAAGCCAAGGTCAATGAAATCGAACTCAAGGTCAAGGTCAAAATTCATAAAAACGCAAGAAAATGACGGGGAACGCCCGAAGTCAGTGACCTTAACGCCAAGGTCAATGACCTTGAACACAAGGTCAAGGTCAAGTACTTAAAAACGCAGGAAAATGACGGGGAGCGTTAGGGGTCAGTGACCTTAACGCCAAGGTCAATGACCTTAAACTCAAGGTCAAGGTCAAATTTATAAAGACGCAGGAAAATGATGGGAATCGCTCGAGGTCAATGATATTGACGCCAAGATCAATGACCTTGAGCTCAAGGTCAAATACTAAAAACGCAGGGATATGACGGGGAACGTTAGGGGTCAGTGACCTTGACGTCATGAATAACCTTGATCACTAAAAGTTGCTTAAAAGGCTCGCTCTTGGACTAGTTTGCTTAAAGGGCACAGTCGGAGCCTCGCTTCGCGGGGCTTAATGGTCATAAAAAAAATAACCACGAATGGGATGGCGGGGTCTATTCGCTCGCTTCGCTCGCTTACTAGACCCCGCCATCCCCTTCTAACCTAACCTGTCCGAGTCGGGGTGCCCCATGTCCCGAGGTCGCTTCGCTCGCTCTTGGACTAGTTTGCTTAAAGGGCACAGTCGGAGCCCCGCTTCGCGGGGCTTAATGGTCATAAAAAAAATAACCACGAATGGGATGGCGGGGTCTATTCGCTCGCTTCGCTCGCTCACTAGACCCCGCCATCCCCTTCTAACCTAACCTGTCCGAGTCGGGGTGCCCCATGTCCCGAGCTCGCTTCGCTCGCTCTTGGACTAGTTTGCTTAAAGGGCACAGTCGGAGCCCCGCTTCGCGGGGCTTAGTGGTCATAAAAAAAATAACCACGAATGGGATGGCGGGGTCTATTCGCTCGCTTCGCTCGCTCACTAGACCCCGCCATCCCCTTCTAACCTAACCTGTCCGAGTCGGGGTGCCCCATGTCCCGAGCTCGCTTCGCTCGCTCTTGGACTAGTTTGCTTAAAGGGCACAGTCGGAGCCCCGCTTCGCGGGGCTTAATGGTCATAAAAAAAATAACCACGAATGGGATGGCGGGGTCTATTCGCTCGCTTCGCTCGCTCACTAGACCCCGCCATCCCCTTCTAACCTAACCTGTCCGAGTCGGGGTGCCCCATGTCCCGAGCTCGCTTCGCTCGCTCTTCATCATTTTCCTGCGTCTTTATAAATTTGACCTTGACCTTGAGTTTAAGGTCATTGAACTTGGCGTTAAGGTCACTGAACTGGAGCGTTCCCCGCATTTTCCTGCGTTTTTTATGAATTTTGACCTTGACCTTGAGTTCAAGGTCATCAACCTTGCGTCAAGGTCACTGACCTCAAGCGTTCCTCGTAATTTTCCTGCGTTTTCATGAATTTGACCTTGACCTTGACCCTAGGGTCAAGGTCATTAACCTTAAGGTCGCCCCCCGGTGTTTCCCCACCCTAGTACTCCCACATCCCACCGGATCCCGAAGGCTTGATTAGGCGTTGTTTTTGGGTGAAATTTTTCTAAGTCCCAGACGCCTTAATAATGAGGGTTACATTTTGCCTCCTACCTCAGCGGTCATTGATCTTACAAAAAAAAATCCCGGGAAAAAGTTGTCTCTTTTGATGTCCCCCATACGATAAAACCATAAAAAGAAAGTATTATTAAGTTTGAAAATTTCGTCAAAAAGAAAATTTTTCTAAGTCCCAGACGCCTTAATAATGAGGGTTAGATTTTGCCTCCTATCTCAGCGGTCATTGACCTCACAAAAAAAAATCCCGGGAAAAAGTTGTTTCTTTTGATGTCCCCCATACGATAAAACCATAAAAAGAAAGTATTATTAAGTTTGAAAATTTCATCAAAATTTTTCTAAGTGTTTTTTCCTCAGTGCCCCGTTACGTACACTCCAACCGGGCGTGGTTTTGCTTTGGCGATATGACGTCCTCACGTCGTGTAAATAAACAAATGCGCTGTGATATTTTACATCATTATTATTGTTTTTATCTAAAAAATTAGTTACTGTTCGACTTACCGTTGGTGTGTGTTCCGGAATGCAAGAACACAAGTGTGAAAACATCGGAATAATTGTGAATCTAGTGTTAACTGATTCAAATTTAAGAAAAACTTAGTTAAAAGTTGTGGGAAGAGTATTCCAACTATTACACCATAAAAACCCGTTTGTACTTTAGTAAATATCACTTTGATGTAAGTACCTATGTGCTTTAGCCATCTAAAATATCTTTCACAATAACTTCCATGAAAAAGTATATTTTTATAATAAAGATCGTATTAGGAGGTTATAAATAAAACAAATAGTGACGTCTAGGTGACACTGTTGACAGTCGACAGCTGCCACTGTCTGTGGTCTGTATTTCGGTGTGTTCAAGAACAGATAAAAAAAACTGAAAACTTTGAATTGAATTTAAAAAAATATTTTCTAGTTTTATGAACTAAAACTAACACTGTTCGGCTGCTTTTTGCATAAGCTATCTCAATAGTATATTTTTAGATTATTTCTCTTATACAGTGTAATACCCTATTGTACGGTTATTAAAATTATAGTATGGAGATCATACACGTGTTCTTATAACCAAGAACACGAGATGACTCGACAGTAAGCATTTTTCAGAACTAAAGTTTGACAACCAGACTCGGGACGGAAAATAAAGACAGACGGCAGTTCTCTTTCTTTCCCCCCCTCTGCCTTACCGTGCGTTCTTAAAACCTAGTATAAATATAGTAGCTGGTAGCTCACTCACCTTAAAGAACTTCAACGTATCCCTATAATCCGGGTACTTCCCATCAGGATGGAACCGCATGATCCTCTTCAGCAGCACAACATCAGTACCAGAAAACAAGTCAATCAGCTTCAACGCGGCACTGAACCCGTTCAGTACTGATATAAAGTCGAGCACCTTTCGCTTAGAGTATGTTTTCTCTTCGTAGAATATAGCGCGGGCGTCAGGGTGCTGTTTTGATCGTTTTAGGTTACCTAGAGTGTGTACTCTGAAAAAAGTAATGCTTTTGTTAACATTTATTATGGCAAACCAAAGTTAAATAGGTGGCCATCTATGATTTACATGTAAACATAAAGGTGAATAAAGGTTTTTAAGGAATTAGGCTTCAAAACGTCACATAAAAAAGTAACACAAAATATTAACCGTGAATGATATTTTTACTTTGATGTTAATTTAATAAAAAATAATAACTTTGAAAGTACTGTTTTGATTCAATCAGTTGTAGGTGTAAAATTGAAAAATATGTCATGTTAACATAGAGGGGGGAATATCAGAAATATCGCTTGCAACAACGAGTTGGTGGTCAAAAAATCATTGTTGATCCTCGATGGCTCCAAAGCAATTATACATTTCTGTTTTATCGATAAGAGAGTAGATCACTATTTTAGGTTACATATTAGAAAGGTGCAGAATGGTTCGGTATTTCATAAATTATAGTTTCTTTTTTGTTTGGCAAAATTTGTTCTAAGCAGAAAACAGTGATCTTCATAATACTTACTTCGCTAATAGCCTTTCTAAGTCTGGCAGTGTAGTGAGTATACTCTTAGCATCCTGGCACAGCTCTTGGTTTTCAAACAGTGCCTTCACAGCCTCCTGTCTTTCTTTGATTACTGTTAGATTACAACTGGGCGCGCAAACCCATTGGTATAGTAATCTAAAATGAAAATAGACATTATATAGTTAGTTCATATCATCCTACTAATATCTATTTTGTGTTTGTTACTCGTTCACGCAAAAACTACTGAGTTATTGAATAATATTAAAACTTTACAGTAATATAGCTGATACGTCAGAATTAACGCTTTGACCAACGGGAGTGGAGCAGTAAACAGAAATCTTACATAACGCGGGTGAAACCGCGGGGGACAGCTAGTTATAAATATTTGTGAATGCTTTGGTTGGTGTGTCAGGATTTCGGAAAAACGTATTGAAATTTACTACAGTCTCCATTTAGGTACTGACCTCGGGAACTTTCAATGTCAATTAACGAGTATGTACGCGGTACGCGGCAGTTAATTACAACATTTTAACAAAACACAGTCATAATGTTAACTTTTATGGCCTAGATCAAACTTATATTATACCACTGGGGTAAATACTACGAGAATCCGATCTCGCTATAAATATACAATTGCCCCAACATAGTAAACCCAGATTTCTCAGCATCAAGACACTTTATAAGTTAATAAAAGCATACTAACCTCTTCCCCATATGAGTGGAACAAAAATTCAACCTCTCATACAAACAGCCTTCATCTTGAACAATTCTCAAATTCCTCAATGTTATCGCATCTAAAACCATAGTGCTGCCGCCTTCCCAGCGATTTTCAACCTTAACTTCTGGTGGTAAGGTCTTGTTTAACACGTCGGGGGGTGCGTAGGAGGTGAATTGGTTCATGCCTAGGACTTGTATGTCTAGGAGGCAGTCTGTTAGGCAGGACACTACGCCGCCTAAAGCTTTTATTGCTAGGTAACAGTTAGCCGCTGGAGTTAGGCCGAGAGCGTCACCTGAAAAGTAAGTAGTTGACCGCAATTGCAAAAATTATCAAATTTTCAGGATCTCAATCAAATGTTTTTTTTTCACCTAGTTCTGCCTAGATTAATCTAGGTAGAACTAGGTCACATAATGGAATACTATGTATAATATTCCATTATGTGATTTTTCCAATTCATAGGTACTTCCTATATATTATCTTGGACATCACTGACATGTCGCGGCAAGCACGTCAAGCCGTTGGTCCCGGTTGTCTTTCGTAGAGCTTTGACAGTCGTTACGGGTAGTCAGATGCTAGAAAGTCTGACCAGTCTAACGGTGTATCGTGTCGCCCAGATTCTGGGTTGTGGAGGTCTGATAGGCAGTCGCTTCACGTAAAACACTGGTATCCAGCTGAATCCGGTTGGGCTGGAAGTTGTCCCCAACATTGTTGGGAAAAGGCTAGGGAGATGATGATGACATAGTATTCCATATCCAATTCAGATATTCACTTAACCTGTTTGTTAACTAACCTTCATGTAAGAATGGCCTGATGCCCTCAGGCCACTCTCCATCGGCATTGGTCCTGTAGTACTTCTCCGCTAGAGTCTTCAGAGTTTTCTCCGGAGCCCACAAGGACTGAGCTTCCCTGCGTGCGTTGTGGCAATGAGTACTGAGCAATTTGCTAGTACGCGGTGTTGTTTTACGATCGTAGATTACCTTGAAAGAACAAGTGTTTAATGAGTATGACGTTATAAAATACAGAAATAAACATTTGACTGGGAGAAAATGACTGCGGTATTAAGTCCGCCTGTGTACCGTTGTGCGTAAAGTGTAAATAAATAAATTGTATTTGTTCTTTTTTTTAGTTATTGTAATAGCAGTTGTAGAGAACTAGAACTTTCAGTAGACATGTTTGTTTTTTTAGGTTTTCCATGTTGATCTTAAAGAATTACCTTGTACTGTAAAGTCGGTCAGTCAAGTTCGGTTTCTTAATTGGTGCTTTATAAGGCACACAAATTCTGATTTCGTCCGATTTTGAAACAGAGGATTCTCGCATCCGACAGTTAGGAAACTGCGGATTAACTAACAGTCTGCCAAAACTCTGAAAAGATAAATGATACATAAAAACATCAACTGCACTTACCAATGCTGGTGGATAATGTGCCAGCGTCGTGAGCAACCTGGAGGAATGCTTGTCATCTTGAAACTGCCCGATGTGGAACAGCCCTATTGAAGTGTCCACGAAGCATATCCCATATGTACTGCTGCCGTTACTCTCCTGAAAACATATCAGTCACAGGTGTTTTGAGGATATTAGGGAATCAAAAGAGTCACCTGGTTCCTCTTGATTATTAATTGCCAATACCAATTGATCGTGTGGATCATGCGTTAAGTGTATACCGCGTATTACCAGGATGATGGCTTATGGTAGTAGAATGAGCCCTTATAATATAACCCTATTTGCGTGGAAACATGTATCTTCCGCCAAGAAAAAACGGAGGGTCATGACGGACTCCATTCGACTAAAACGACGCCAGTATCTAGTAATCTATGAGTAGTTCTTTGACGTACAAAGGAAATATGAGGGAAATATAAAAATCAATAGAAATACAACCGCAAACGGATTGATCCAGCCTAAAGGACTAAGTGCGGAAATCAAACTTCTCAGAGCTCCCTCTGACCTCCGACCTTCCTTCCTTCCTTCTATTCTTCTTCTTTGTAGACCTCCGTCTACAAAGAAGAAGAAGAATAGAAGGTAAAGAAAGAAGATTGCCAGATGGAGGACTGACTTTAGTAAAATAGTACCTCTTCAGCAATAGCCATCATGTAAGCGGCAGAAGCGTCAGCAGGGCCGTTATCTTGTAGTCCGCACACTTGCGCGCCTCTCATCGACACTTGACAGATCTCGCGACGGACCACTTTGTCGAACTTACTGGTTAACCCATCTGAAATTAGGCACGATTGCTTTATCGTATTCTTTAGATCGAATTCTGGTCATAGGGACCTATTTCAATAGAGCTTAGCCAAGTATGTACGAGATATTACAGCACACAGATGTGGGAACAAATAAAAGCACCTTTAGACCATTGTGGCTCGATGTTGAATTTACGAAACATAAGTATAGAGTTGCTTAATAGTAGTTTTTTTTCGCAAAGTGACTTGTTACGCCGCTTTAGTATACATTGCAGCATATTTCCCATGTGTGCTTTTTACTTGAAATCACAACATAAATTCTGCTATGAAGAAAGTCGATTGTTGTAAAAGAAACCAAAGGCCTTAGGTAGCTTCACTACTCCTCTACAGTATAGAACAGCTGACAATTTTTCTTTTAATATTTGTCTACTTACTCTTCTTGCACCTCTCCTGCATCATATCAGGCGTCTCAGTCTGCTCCACGCGCGCCACTTTGTATCCCTTCGATACGAGTGTGGACGCCATTCTGCCGTAAGCACTTTCGGGGAAGCCCGAATGGGCGAATTCTCCCTGGAGAAATAATAGTTCAGTAGAAATTGATAGAATGCAATAATCTATGTCTTTTATCAAATTATTTTATTTCTTGTTCGATTTAGATTAAAATGATACCAATACAAAGTAAGCCCTTGATTATCTCTGTCTCTCTCTATTGTTTTCATTATCTATCTCTAATATTACTTGAGTAGGCACAATACTTCAATGACTCCAACTGCTCAGCGAAACTAAAAGATAGAGAACCTGGCATGTGGTAATTTAGTCTAACTTTAATTTAGTTTAACTTTAATAGTGCATATTGTGAGATGGAGTTGGTTATGGAAGATACTATGAATAGGGCTACACGGCATTATTTGCGGTGAGTGTGCTGCATTCGCGTTTCGCTTTGAACTCTGAAACTTGGAAGCATACAAAACGAATAATTTCTCTTTCTACTAAATATCCATTCCTCTGTTAGGGAGCTAGAATGTCATCTTACCTTCATATACGAGAATCCAAGTTCATTAACTCCCACAGCAGCGTCCATATGATACAGCTCGTAGAACTTGCCCACTTTGAAGAACAGAACACAGTCAAAGTGAGATGCTTTCATTTCCCACCACTGGCGATGTGCCTGTAACAATATTTAATCTTTTAATATTCTTTCTCTCTTCTTATCTAGTCTAGATTTAATGTTTTTGATAGATGAAAACAACAGGGTTTTTTTTTTGTATTTAATTTGGCAAGTTTACAAACTCTGGAACTAATTGATGTGTCCATATGTACCAAAGCCAGGAAACACTCAACAGGGAAACTTGACTGCCAAAGTCGGCAATTACCGAAAAATAAATTACTATTCCGCTAATTAAAAAAATGCAGAAAATATTTTTATGAAAAAATTATTATGCTTTTGCAAGTAATATTCTTTTTAGGTAAGTATTAAAACTGAAATTATGACTTGGCTAGCTGTATAAATAGTTGATGGTAGCTAATTTTATAAGAAGGCAGATAAAGAAGTTTAGCCAATATAATATTCAGTCAATTCATCAAGTACTTACAGGAGTCTGGCTCTTATGAAAATCAGAAGGCACGAATAAAGTAGAGGGGTCATATTCAGGATGGTCCGGCCTCCTCTTCTGTGCGTCCCGGATCTTGTCAGGTTTCAGCCAGTCCAGCTTGCAGTGGATCCAGTTTCCTTCATCCGCTGCTATGGGCTTCTCTTCTGCTGGTTTGGGTGGTGTTGGTGCAGGTCTAGAAAGAAATTGAGATATTTATGAAGAGGAAAACTGGTTTGATGGTAAAGTTTTATAAGAAAGTGTAGCAGTTACAGGTAGTAGTAACACATCAGAAAAAATATTCCGCATGCATGCCAGATATAGTAGACATGTTTGTATGCACCTGGTAAAACTGATATACCATGCATTTCCTGGATAAACAAGTAGCCTATATCTTCCTGGGGGTTCATGTCTACTTTTTACCAATAACAATATTAGTAACAATTTGTGAAAGCAAACAAGATGTAGTGAAATTTTGTTTGTATTTGTGTTTGTTGTTTGCAATTAATTGAATTTTTAATAGTGTAATTTATTGTTCTGACAATTATTTATAACATTCAGTTTCATAATAAACTACAAAATTAGTATGCTAGTTACCCATTGCTAGATGAGGGCTTGCTTGCAGGTTTACTTGGTTTCTTAGATTTTGGGGACTCAAATTTGAAACTGTCCTGTAATCTCTTCTCTATAGATGGCTTCTCAATTTCAGATGTGTCCATTTTGTTATCTGCTGAAAATATTACTTTTGTTAATTAAATAAGGGTCCAAAAAAAATAAGGTAAGGGCTAATCTAACAGCTTTAATAATCAGTTTCATTTATTTGTATTTAAATTTTGAATTAAGAAAAGATTTTACTTTTTGTCTGCCTGCTATAATTTTACAATTTTATTACTTGTATAAACACAATAATACAACTGTGGACAGCTTGTAGTCAATACACAATATACTAAATAAATAATAAGGTGACTAAAAAAAACCATGTTGAGTTCAAAGTACAGAAGTTCTAAATCCTATGAAAGTCAGATTTATACCTTTGTTCTCCACATCTGAATCATCAGAGTCAGGGTTGAGTCTGATCCTCTTCCTCCGTTTGGAAGCGATGGGGACTTCATCCTCACTGTCGCTGTTCTGTTTCACTTCAGGTGATGGTGTGATTTGTCTTTCACGCTTTTTCTCTGAAAATTATGATTGGTTACTTTTTGTTCAATGTAGGAAAACTATCATTAGACTGGTGGTGTGAAACGGTTCAAAATATTAGCTAAGACGACCCACTGACCATCAGTTGAATTACTTAAATACTACGTGATTAAAAACCTTATACCTATTTGTTTACTACTTATTGTTCCCTCACGATTTAAAAAATATATAATTGAAAGTAATTATTTTTCCGCATCTTCAGTAACAATAAACAATTATTAATAATAATTGTACCAGTGCAAGCTTTAAAACAATATACTTACTTTCAACTTTCGGTTCTTTGTCGCCGTTTTGTACAGGCGAACTCACTTTCGGGCTTTTATCGACCTCTAATTCTGATTTTACCTTCTTATTGGCAGGCGTAGTTTTAGAGAAATAATTAAATAAAGTATTTGCGGCTCCCACGCTGTTACGTTTCGACATTTTCATTAAAATTTCATTGAAATATTATATGAAATAGGGCACCAAAGAATTCCGTCTTTGCTGATTTTGGCGCAAAATAACAATTTGGATGAACTGTCACTGTCAATAGTGTCAATGTCATTGTTATGTCAATGTACTTTTTTTTTCTTTTGGCACCGTTTTTAACATTGCCAGTGTCGTCAATGATATATATTTACTTTTGAATGCCTCTGCCACACAGGGCGTTTTATCAGTCATAATAATAACACAATACATTATTGCGTTATGGCAATTTCAACGATTTCGCAGCAGTGTGGACAGCTTAAAAGGCGTCCATACCCATAATGGACTTAAACAAAAATCATAATAACACATACCGACTTTTTTTTTATAATCGACCTTTAATAACGAATCTGTGTAGTAGAGGCTTAATCCTTCGAATGCACGTGATTCCAGACACAATAGAAAGACAATAGCAGCGCGGCCGGGTTGCGGAATAGTTATAATAGTTACCGTGGCCCAGGAACATAAAGAGCAATTGAAGGAACATGAGTGGGTTTTAGTCAGTAAAAGTCTGACACGGACGGAATAATCAATTGCTGAATTAACACTCACCAAAAAAAAATAGCAGCGCGGCAGCCGGCTGTCGCTTGGTCGTCGAAATCTTAAGAGCCTTTTTATTGTCACGCGGATGTAGGTGCCATGTTTGTTGGGGATTGCACGCATTAGGTAAATCCTCTTCTAACGCATGCGTGCCGCCCGCAAACTGTCGTATCATACTTGTTGGCGGGCAAGTGAAAATTAGTACACGCATGGACGCATTTTACATATATCATACAGAGATAAGAATAGGAAATACTACAATGCACTACAGCATTTTCAGTTCAGCTTCTATTTATTTATTGTTGTTGCTGACCGTACATGTAAATGGGCGAAGATTGTGTGAAGTGTGAGTGAAAGGTATGTAAAATTAAACACCTTTTAATTAAGTTAATTCTTTATTGTGTTGCCTTATTTTAAGTCTAAGTTATAAAGTAAAAACTGGTAAGTATGACCTAAATACAAATACTTACACAGACAACAAATCTTATTCTAATGGGTTTGGTGTAAAAATGGCAGTTCATTACCACATTGTACGTTGTAGTGTACTAAACATATCTTATTGCATATTCAGCTTTGTCTGTAAGCTTTTAAAAGAAATAAGAAAGTAAATTATATTAAAATCAGCGTAGTTTGCTTATACGAGGTGCATGCTAGGAATGAGAACATTGAAATGAGGGTTAAGTGATGCAAACGTGTAATCTCGTAAATTTTTGTGTAAAAAATACACGCTATACTGTTCATTATGTACACCTTGTATAAGCAAACACCATTATATATTATGTACATCCATGCAACACAGTACCGTACGCCCGTACTTACAAAAAGCATACAATTTACGCGCGTTAGTTAAAATTAAAGCGGTACACATTTGTATTCATGGCTATAGTGCGATTGTTTTATGTTAATGCAAAATATTAATAAAAATGTTAAAACAAAAATATATTATTCTTAAAAACAAAATGAAAATATTATAATTTTTGAAGATTGTAACATTACGCTATAAAATATCATAAATTATTATCAATATAAATTAACATTTTAACAAAATAAAATATGAATTAGATTACGATGAAGATATATGGAAATAATATGTCATAGAAATAAACCAATTAGTTATATCATTTATCACACGGATGTGTTCCTATCCTTTACATCTAAAATGGAAGATAAGAATGTTATTCATACAACATGTTTTCGTATCTATTTTTTAAGCATTTGATACTTAATAAGATAACAGAAGGATATGAAGAAATAAAATAGTTGGCAACTGAAAGTTCCAAATTAATAAAATTGACGTGTATGTGAGGTCAAAGCCACAACGTCGTACTTGCTAGAAATCACGGCCGTCTAGTATTCGGGTGATGTTGAATAAGGACTGTGTCGCGGAACCAAAAATGCAGAGTTAAGTCAACAGAATCAACTCTTCACTAACTGGCTGCCGAACAAACACTTAACCATTAGTTACAATTACAATAATCTTTAATTAATTACAATATCGGGTAAACACGCGTTCCTTTTACCGAAATTTGTAATTTGCAGAGAAACATTGGCAGAAAACGGAAAAATAATCAACCTTATTACTTTTAAATAGTTTTACCACTACTTATAATTTCTCTTTTTTAAATGGCAAAAGCTTGAATCTTTGTCCGTTTTAAGTCTATGTCCCTACAGCAAAAAGCAACCCGCATTCACGCTCTTTTTTAAAAAGCTAGCTCCAACTACGTAACCCCACTCAGTCTTTTACATAATAATTTGTGGTTCAGGAACGGATAGAGCGATAGATTTGTGGGGTAGCACTTGTCCTCCGTTCACGTACAGTTCGTCTTTGACGATAACATCTTCGCCGAGGACTGTGCAGTTTTCCATACGGACCCAGCGGCCGACGACGGAGCGCCATCCGACGATGCAGCCGTCCAACCAAGCGTGCTGTCTAACGCATGCACCGCGTAGAATGGTGCTGCGTTTTATGCACGCGCCTGGGAATATTACATCAATAGTTATTGAATTAATGAATGCTTTTATTTTCTTTTAAAAAAATCTTAAAAGCTAAATACATAAGCCCACAAAACTGCTTACACAGATTAACTGTGAGCTCATCCAAATTCAAATTTATTTATTCATTTGCCTGAAATATGGTATTCTACAGATCTCCGCCTACTGAATTCGGCATGCAAGTCGGTAAGGTTGGTGACAAACTGACAAGCCTGCGTGATTCTCTTTTGCTTTAAGTTTGCATAGGTCTCGTATACGAAAAACGATTGTATAAAATTGTAATATAGACGCTCAGTTAGGTTCAAGGCTTTGGGTAGTGGGGGCTTTGAGGGTTACTAAAACCACAGATTACTAAATGGTTACTACGCTAAAAGTAACTTGTCTTACATCAGTAAACCTTTAAACACACGTGATTCAAGACACAATACAAAGACATAGCAGCCCGACAGCCGGCTGTCACTTGGTCGTTGAAAGGTTAATGAGTATAATGTATATGGCAGGTTTAAAGTTCAACCCATCACAGAAAAACACATAGAAAACCATTTAAGTTGGTTCGGTCTACGGCCAAGCATTACGTTGTACAAAAAGCCCTAAATCTACCAAACGGTGGTTCGTCCGTATCTGGGCTGAAAAGGGAGCCGAGGAGCCGACCATACAAAACAAGATCAGGGACAGAAAAAAAAGAAACTTTTACATAATTTCTTCTGATTTATGCCTAGCTACGGCCTTGGTTTTGCTAGCACAAAACGATTGTTCATGCATGCTTGTTATGTCTACACTTACTTTGCGAATTATTCAGATCACGATAAAACCTTGAACGAGCCTATTATCAATGATTGTCCACTCATACTGGTGGCCTTGTTAAGTAAATATTTTGTATTAAACTTACCTATGTTTCTGTTAGCTTTCAAGACGAAAAACAGGTAAGAATGTTAATGAATACTGGTACTACGTTTTGTTTTAATACTATGAACGTAAAATAAAATGTTTACGACATTCTTCCGCAATTTGTATTTGCTTTATTTCACAGTACCTAAATATACAATGGCCGCCCACTCACTTTATCCAACGCATACATTCAAGAATTCAAGATCAAGCCAATACCTATAAATTGTAATTAATTATAGATCTAGTTTATGCTATCACTCACGCAATATTTAATAAACATTCCTTCAAACATTCGTACGTAAAGTCGATGGATTCTACGTATGATGTAGGTAATAAAGTTTCAAGTTTTGTAGCATTGATCTCTTAGGCCCGTATTAATACACGTCACTCAACTCCGAGACGCTCTCAAGTCTCTTGCTGTTCTTGTCATTTTAAAGGGAAAAAATAAGGACAGCAATAAACTTGAGAGCGTCTCAGTATTGAGTGACGTCTATTAATACGGGCCCTAGATTGAGCCGTAAAACTCACTATTCGCTTTCAACTATAATAAATAAATAAAATGATACTCATTTTGTAATTTGGTTAATTGTATACAGGGTGTGTCCCTTATTCGACTTGATCCTTACTTCTAGGGACATTACAAATATACATACATGTTGTTTTTGCTTTTTTTCAAGATAACGATGGGCGTGTTGTTGCCTAGCCAACTACTCTAAGAATAAACCTTCGAAACATACTCGGAAATCAAAAACGAATTAGCAAAGATTACTAGTATTTCGCAATTATTAATAAGTGTGACATTATGACATCCACGAAAACATAAAGCAACATGACTAATAAATAGGCTTATTAATAATGATATCATGTTGTTAAGGGGAACCCTCTTAAAAAGTAATAGATAATATTAATCTTGATAAGTACGTATAGTCATATATTGCAAAGGCTGGGCGCGTAGAGTTATTGATAACAGTATCTAATTTTATCAATATTGCAAATGCAAATGTAACACCTGTCTGTTTGTTTGTCTGCCTTTTATGCCTTGAGACTAAACCACTTTTACAGTAAGCCTAAACACTGATAAACGGTATGAATAACAGTTACTTTTTAACCTTCATGTGTCTCTTTTCATTTTATTCGTAAACATTTGCAATAACCGACATTATTGGCGTGGAGTCGGGGAAAATATAAAGTAATAAATACAATTTGTGCTATATTCTTTTTGAATGTAACACAGATAGGTCCAGCGCACACCGCTGGAGGCGCGGCGCCGGCGGAGAGAATTTGAAGACAACAATTTAAAAGAAACCTTAACGACCTTGACATACGGTCAATATAAGAATGAATTCGCATGCGGTGCTCGGAGCGCCCTTTAACTACTACAAAAGCATGCGTGGGACTGAATATTGGCCGTGTGTCAAGGTATTTAAGGTTTATATTGAATTGTTGGCTTTAATTGCTTGGTGTGCGCTGGGCCATAGAACATATTACAAATTGTATTGCCTACTATTGTCATGGTGTGAGTTTAATTTTTTATTTTCTAGACTGTAAACAATCAATTTGACTACCGCCGCGATAACAAAACAATATCCGTTGTAGGTTTCTGAGGTCACCTATGTAAAAAGAATTAGCTATACCTATTACCTACTTGTTACCAAATAGAAAGAGAAATCAATTTACCCATTTTTTACTTTGCTTAGTTTACGTACGGCATATGATTATGTCATTTTAGTAATTATAATTAATTATTTTGTTTTTGTATCTTTAATTTAACATGTAGTGTACTTACATCTTTTATACTTGATAGTATGTAAACGGTTTTTGTGTGTCTTGTTGATAATCTTTAAATAAATAATATTATAGGCTACATAACAACATGCTCTACCCCACGGAAGCGGAGCTGTAGCCAAAGAAGCTGGTCACAGGGGATAGCTATAAATAATAATCCATACTGATTTTATAAATGCGGAAGTATATCTCGTCTGTCTGTTGCGCTTTCACGCCTAAACTACTGAACCTATGTAGGCTTTCGTCTTACTGCCGGCTGTCGCGCTACTATTGTTTTCCTGTTGTGTCTCGAATCACGTGTTTGAGGTTTAAATTAAATTTGATGCAGAGATAGTCTAGCAAAATTCCCCCGATAACGGGAACTACGCAGATGAAACCGCGGAGAACAGCTAGTAAGTCAATTTGGGCTTACCATCTTCAATAACGACGTCAGGTCCAATAGTGACATTGGGTCCTATTCTACAGCCCTTGCCGATGGTGGCTGTGGGGTCAATCAGTACGTTGCCCACCACACCAGTGCCGTCATACAACTTTCCTGAGTTCTTTTGTCGCAGACTCGTTAGGTATAGACACATTCCTGAAATTAATAAATTTCATTGCGTTAAATTTTCTTAAATCTCAAATGATTGTTACTACATTATGATTAGTATTGCCAGATCAGTAAATATCGAGACTGGAGACGAAATTGGGTCTTAAAAAAAGCAAGGAAGGAAAACTTGCGCATTTTTTTCGAATAGTTTTTATAAATAGTTGATTCTGACAGTTTGCTGCCGAATTCGAAAAAGGGATTTTGAGTATCTAGCTCACCTTGCGCGACACATTTGTTTTCAATTGATTAGATGATTGGATAACTGGCAACACTACTAGCCATGATATTTTTAAATTGATGATTACAGAGATTTTATGAATATTATGATTACATGATTTTGTTAAGAAAAAAATGGATAATTATAAATGTTTACCTGTTAAAAAGTCTTTGGGTTGTCCTACATCCATCCAGAAACCTTGTAGTTCCATGGCATACAGCTGTCCATCAGTCGCCATGAATGGAAAAACTTCCTTTTCAATAGACATTGGCCGTAATTCTATTCTACTTAATACCGAAGGGTTCAAAATGTACATTCCTGGGAACAAGAAAATGTAAACTGTTTGGTATCCATTTTTTATGTAATCAATTCTGCAAAATTGATTTAAGTGAGTCATGCATAGAATTTGTGAATATTTTATGTGTAAAAAGAAACTTTATGATAAGCAATATAAGGTTAATATTATATAAAATTAACCACCTAAAAATAACCCATGAGATGACTTTATTGGGATTTTGTAATAACTGTATTTTATATTGATGATCTGCAGGAAGGAAAACTTACCAGCATTAATTTTGTTGGAAATAAACTCTTGTGGTTTTTCAACAAAGCTCTCAATCTGACCATCTTCTTTGTAGATAACCACTCCATATTTTGATGGTTCTTCCACTTTTGTCACTACTATAGTTCCTTCCTAAAACAAGCAAGTTTATCATCATTATCATGTTCTTGACATTGTACTCCAACTCCATTGACATGGGTTAGTAAAAGACATTTTCTTCATTCATAGAGTTTTTAGAAAACTACCAATTACAACAATAAAACAAAATAATCCTGTTAGTCAGTCTGTATGTCTGGAGCACTGTCAGATGAGTGCAAGACATCTGTCAGGAAAAACCTGACAGGTTAAAATGTCATGTGATTCAACAAGTGCTGAGTTTGTTCAACACTTGAGTATGAAATAAAAAGGATGGGGGTTAAAGAAAATGTTGACTAAATAAAGAAAGATTTAAAGTCTACATAGAAAGGGTTGGAAAAGCTAGTAATATAGCACATTGGTGCCGATTCCCTTGGTCACAAACTATTCTAATTTTAAGTTAAATGCATCTTTCTCTTTTCATTTCTTAAAGAAAAGGACAGAAGATACAATTTAGTTTAATCCTGTCAAATTAGACAGCGCCGGAAGAAAATTGACGTATATTTAGATGCCATGTTTTCAAAACGCGTCTAAATTATCTATGGAGTGTCTAAATTTTACAGGACTTAACTAATATTTTATCTTCTGTCCTTTTATTAATTAACTGGAAAGAGAAAGATGCACTAATTTAAAGGACATTGACCGGGTTTGGGCCATATGCTGCCCAGACATGGGAGTACTTCCAAATGATTACTTGCATTAACAAATAATTTTAAAAATTATTAAAAAAAAAATCGATCCCAGGGTTTTTTTTTAGTTATGTTTTTAAGAATTTCGGGACGATTTTAGTTAAAAGTATTAAACGATTTTAGTTAATATAATTATTTTCGATATTGACCGCTGAAGAATTGACCCTTTTCGCTGTAGGCACCTACCAAAAAAAACTTGCGCCCAGTTATTACAGTGAACATGAACGCAGCAGTGGATCATTTCTTATCAAACAATATAACGGATATCTTAACGATCTGTCAGCATTTACTATGCCTTCCAGGTCCAACTCATACGAGCACACATAAAGAGTAGACACGTTTCGTCGAAAAAATACCACTGCTACATCTGGACAATCATGGAATAGAGTGCATAAGAAAATGGTAATGGTATTGCTGCTCATGTAGATAGATAATACATTTATTTGGTACATTCCCACAGAAACAATTAATAAAAAACAATTAACAAACTACGTACAGAAACCCAAATGCCACAGTGAAATAAAAACAAAAAATAAAAATAAAGAAGGAAATAGAAGTACAAAATGAAAATGATGAACATGTTTCACAGAACAATTGTGTGCTTAGTTTGGTTTTTAATTGACTTATTGATTAAGGGAATTGACATTAAGAAAGATAAATAAATAAATAAATATCTTAGGACAACTCACACACGGTAATCTGATCCCAAGCTAAGCAGAGCTTGTGTTATGGTAACCAGACCACTGATATACATACTTATATACTTTATAAATACATACATATTATAGATAAATTACACCCAGACACAGAACAAACTATCATGCTCATCACACAAAGTTTGTCCTGGGTGGGAATCGAACCCACGACCTCCGGCTTAGCAGTCAGGGTCACTAACCACTAGACCAACTGGCCCGTCAAAAACTAAAAAATAAATAAAAGATAGAAAAACTGTTTATTCGTGCTGTAGACATAAGCTTTCGCTAATCAATTTGACATCTCCAAACATTTGACAATCGATTCGTTTTCGCTATATATATTCTACAATGCCAATGCTTGTCTAGGGGGGCTGATCATCCATACTAATATTATAAATGGGAAAGTGTGTCTGTCTGTCTGTCTGTTTGTCTTTCTTTCACGGCAAAACGGAGCAACGGATTGACGTGATTTTTTAAATGGAGATAGTTGAAGGGATGGAGAGTAACATAGGCTACTTTTTGTCTCTAAAATTGCGAGAAAGATAGAGTAAAATAACAATTCCATTTTCCCATATAAAAGTTGTCCATGTTCTGTTGGATGTCGTTGTCATAGTAACCGGCAAATCAAGTGTCGAAACAGTTACAACCATAGAGGTTACAACCCGTCAAACCTGACACAAATAAGTAATGTTTAATTGTTTTCAAAATACGAATGGAATCATTTTCATAAATCCAAATCATGCAAATAAAAGCCATTTAATACGGTTTGAAATAACAAAAAGGCGTGTAATATGCTGTAAAAAATAATACTGTAACAGCTTTTCTTATTTCCAACGTACAAAAATAATATTAAGATAAAAAAAATATCTAGATTTAAAATATTTACTAGCCTTCGCCCGCGGCTTCGCCCGCGTGGATGTCGAACTTCTACCTACTATTTTAACCCTTTAGGGCTATTTTTTATATTCTTCACAAAGAATAAACCCTCCAAGTTTAATGTATTTAGTTAGTTATTGTTATATATTAACAAACACGTTGATATCAGGCAGTGAGTTTACTATTATATACATACTAGATGACCCGGTGAACTTCGTATCACTTACCTATTAATGTAAACAAAATTTATTTAAACCATATCACCTTTATTCATAAAAGATTTGTATCGTTTTCCCCACATTATCACAATCTAGATTCACGTGTGTAGGAGTGGCCTAATAGTTGTTTAGTAATCTGGCAATACTGTCATTGTCGCTGTCACCTAACTTTTGAAGAAAAGATCGTTGAAAGGAAATGTTATGAAATGGGCTTTTAGTTTTAAAAAAAAGTCCAGGATGGCCATACAAAAACAAAAAAAATATTAAAAGCACCATTATTTAATCAATACATCAATACATATTATAATAAAATCATTATATAATAAAATCAATCCATACTAATATTATAAATGGGAAAGTGTGTCTGTCTGTCTGTATGTTTGTCTTTCTTTCACGGCAAAACGGAGCGACGAATTGACGTGATTTTTTAAGTGGAGATAGTTGAAGGGATGGAGAGTAACATAGGCTACTTTTTGTCTCTTTCTAACGCGAGCGAAGCCGCGGGCAAAGGCTAGTACGATGTAAACGAATAATGTAATATTATCAATGTCAGTAATTCATTGTTTAATGTCAAGTAGATAACTGTGAGTATTATTAATGTAAATCAATTCTGAATGTCAGAAACCATGAAATACTTGATTATAATTATAAAGTGGGCAATTGTTTAAAATAATTACTGCGGTATGTACCATTGGATGTCATTCTTCACCAATAAAAAATCTTTATAAAAATATTTTTTTCTCAAATCTCCTCGAATAGATTTTGATGAGCTTTCGTTTACAGAGTAGTGTTAGCCTAAGGTACATAATGCACTATGTGTTCATGCTGGGCAACACTTGGCCCAACTCCCATACATGAATGGTCAATGTCCTTTACTTTAGTTTGTGAACAAGAGAATCGGCACCAATGCCTGTTCATTTATTGTTCACAATTTTAGCACATATCATACATACTTGACATACTGTACTTTCCCACTAACAAGATAAGGATTATTACTTTATGTTATCAAGGAAATAAAATATCACTGACAGTGAAGCTACAAAATTTTATGTACTATCTATTGATCTCTATGATGTTTCTATAATATACATACTTCCTGAAATTGGGGATGTTTTTTCCACTTTTTTACTTTAATTTTGAATTTATTCTTTGCCCATTTATTTACACTATGACCTTCGAAAGCCTAGTTGTTAATAAAGGTATAAGATAATAATATTATTATTGACTTAGTGCTTTCATTTACTTGTTTTAGAAGAAATAAGCAGTAATCAAATTATTTCATACCTTTCCATGGTTTCTGTGGAATTTTGCCAGTTCTTTGAAGGGGAAGTCACAAATTACATCAGAGTTTAACACAAAGAAAGGTTCAGGGCTAGCACTTAGGAGTTCCCGAGCCAGTGCAAGGGGCCCAGCTGTGCCTAATGGTTCGTTTTCATGAGAAAATGTGAGAGAAACACCAAGCTTAGAAACCTCTTCCGTTAGTTCTTTTTCCATGTCATCTGCCCGATAAGACACTGCCAATATAACCTGCAACATTGTTAAGAAAGTTTTAGTCTATGACTACAAAGCCTAGTGATACAAAATTTTCATTTTATAAGCCATAAACCTGAGTTGAAAAACTAGAGAATTATTTCCAAATAATTATATGTCATTCACTTTAATTTTTAGTATGGTTTGGTATTCTTTAACTTATGATAAAACCAAATTATATATTTACCTGTGTGACTCCAGCTTCTACCAAAGCCTCAATTTGATGCATTAGGATGGGTTTATTGGCAAACTCCACCAAAGGCTTGGGTCTGCTCAAAGTCAGAGGTCTTAAACGAGTTCCATAGCCTCCCACCAATATGAGAGCTCGGATTTCTCCCAGTTTCTTATCGGAACCACACATTTTCAGGAATATTTGATAAGATTATTACACAAAATATAAGCCGGAACTTTTGTAAATGTACGAACTTTCCACTTTATCCATGCAAAAATGAACTCCAACTGTGGTGTAAGTAATTTTTCTATGACCTAATACAAATTGTTATGAATTTGTAATGATTCAATTATTACTTTCTAGAGTAAACGAAAACCAACACATAACAAAAGGTAATTCTGACTAAATTACACGTCATAATATCCATCCACAACAAAACAATAGACAACTAGACTTTCTTCTGTACATCAATACTCTGTGACCTGTAATGCCCGCTCTTCACTTACCCCGCGAATCGCGCAAGAAGACGCGAAAGGTGCGAGAACACGTAATGTGGAGCTGTGTCGCATGTTTTTCGCAGCTTCGCGAGTTTTTCTCCGATTTTTGTCGGTTTTTTAACCCGCGACAAAGGGCCAGTGCGCGCGAACTTTGCGTGAACACGTCTAGACTCCACACTAGCGCGTCGGTCAGTTTGTTGTTAGCATCGGAGGTGTCTGGTCGTGTCAGAAGGTATACCGAAAAAATGAGCGTGCAGTGGACGAACCATTTAGAGCTCCAATTTCTGGAATACTACCAAACCGAACCTATATTGTGGGATGCGAATTCTAAAGACCATAAAAATAAATTAAAAGGTCATGACGCATGGATGCGTATCAGTGCCTTAATGGAAATGTCAGTTGATGCCAGCTATAATACACACTTCTTTTTCAACGTCCATCACATTCAAACACGCGAACGTTACTGTGAAAACTGAGCGAATATTGCAAATGTGGAGCCTTGTCCACGTCGCGCTGCCTTCGCGCTGCCTTCGCGCTATTTTCTCGCCGCGCCTTCTCGCGCGATTCACGGGTTAAGTGTAGAGCGGTCATAATGTTTACATTGACCACGAGGAAAATACCTATAAATTATTAATTATTAGCAAAGTCTAAAATAAACATGTCTTAATTTTCATTTATCTTAACGACGAATTGAGGAATTTTATAGTTCCCGCCTACTAAATTTTGGCAGCACTGATTTCTTCTTGTGACAATGACAAACTGTGGTCACAGATTAGTAACAATATTGCTTCACAGAATGCACAGATTGTATAATATTTTTTAGTGATGTACCAACTCGGGTTAAGATTGCTGGAGTTGGCTCAAGTAAATTCACTTAACTCGAGTTAAGTATTTCGGGTTGACAAACCAGGCTGAGCCAATTATTTGTTTAATAGTGACATCTACGGCACCACATTTGCTTAGTTTGCGTACATGGTACTGCAGCTAACATTTTTACCAATTTACGTAAACTCGAGTTAGTGTGAATCCAACTGGAGTTACTGAGATTCCATTTCGAATTACTGAGATTTCTACTAGAGTGAATACTTGGATTTAGGCATTAAATTATTAATTGAAGAAAAAGCTATTAATTTACGTGATACACCTGAGTTTTACTTTTAGTGGTGAGTCTACGAAAATTGAAAATATAAAGGAGTACTTATTTTGTAAAATTTGATTATTGAAAAGAGTGCAAGTTTCTTAGTTGTTTTGGAACAAGCATCTATTATCAACTTTCTTTTTGTACAAATCTGTACTTGCAAATATTTGATGTAGTAATCTTATACCGATTAAACAGTTTACCGTAACAGTTTAGTTTTTTGGACAAACCTTAGGATTTCAGTAGAAGATTTTAAAAGAATCATTGTTCTATTGTTGTATTCGAGTAATCATAAACTTTACATACGATTTGTTCAGTTCGATTATTGGTCTTATCTTTTCTCAATTATTGGTCAGTATCAAGAATCGAATCGAAAAATTGTTATTTTTTAATTGAGTGAAATTGAATTTCTGTACATCCTCATCCCTAGCCCTAGCAGTCAGTTGTCATTTTAGATTTGGTATTACTATTACTATTTTATTCTAATCTCCTTCCCTTTTGATATATCTTTTTTTCAGGATAACTATGGCTCTTCCCATCAGGAATTTGTCTCGGTTTAAAGGTTAGAAAGATACTTTCTTATAATTATGATTTCGTTAGTTTGTATTTAAAAATATCCATGCTTTGATGAAAGTTCCTCACAGCCATTTTTTACTACGTACATACCTAGGATGATAACCTTGCAATTTATTTAGCTTCTGACGAATTATATTACTTTCATACTGGAGCACATACTACATGTTCGTATGAATAGTACAGATTGGGTGTACTATCAATGTCGGACTCATTATGCCTAATATAATGTAACCGAGACCTTCGTCTAAAAATACTATCAATGTCGCTTTTGATAATTTTCGGCGAATATCTTGTTGTTATGTAAACCCTAAATTATATTTTGACAGCTTCTTTCCTCTAAGCAAAGCAATATCTTTCAGTTATTGGTGCAATGGATCAATAACATGACCTTTGATCAAACACATACTTACCCATATTGTTCTTGTTACAAATTGTCTTTCTTTGATTATGTTTTATGTAGCATAGCATATTACTACTATTGTTACAGTTTTGGAAAATACATCTGAAATAGTTAATTGTATTCTCTTTGTTTTATTATAATTCAGTTTTGAAATTCTTTTCGGCTTGACAAAATACTTGGCTACTGCAGTGACCAACTAAAATTATGTAGGGATTAGGCAAAAGCAATGTTTTTGTATTATATCACACAATATGGTTTTTTTATTATTATTAGTTTTGTACCCCTGTGAATGACATGATTAACTTATATTACTTATAAAAATGTGGACTATCCCATCCCCTATTTTGCCCTTAAAAGTTGGAATTTCCAAAAATCCTTTTTTACTCTTCACAAAGAACACACCCTCAATATTTCAGGTCTCTTTCAGGACCTAGAGTTTGGACTGTGCATTGATAAATTGATAATCAGGCAGTCAGTCAGTGTGTGTGATTTGTCTAAAAAGTATAAAGAAACCTAGTTTTGTTTGCATTAAATACTATTGTTTAAGTATGTAAATATGAGTAGAATTTGGGATTGAGAGTGTTGTCATGCTAGCTCAAATTTTTGTTATGTTTTGAAACAACAACTCTAAACAATCTACTCTAAGCAAAAGAATGCCTTGAAATTAATAATTGAGATTCTTGATATACAAAAAGGAGAGTAAAAAAGTATTAAAAAAAAATTAAATAAACCAACACATTTTATATTAAATAATAGGATTTTTTTACTATTTGTATTTTGGAAGCTAAACCTAGCACAAATGACTTTTTTGAACTAGAGATGTTGCCACAGACCTCTGTATAGGGAATTGCTTTAAGAAATGCAAGAAAATTGTACAGGGCTTTATTTTGAAAATGATATTTTGTGGAGAATAACAGAAGTTCATGAAACAGTTACAAAAGTCTTTTAACATAGGTATTGTCAGAATCTTTCCTTTTATCATTAGTCAAATACCAGATTTTATCATGGAAATAATGAAAGAGCACAAATCTTTTTTTGGCCCCACCCTGGTTATATGAATGGTGTGTCTATATTTTGCAAACATCAACAACATACACAAAAAAAAACAATTGACTATACTTGTATTTTGTATAAACTCTTACATGTGACAATTTTTTTTTTGCAGGTGCAGTAAAGCTGGCCTCTGTCAGAAACTATGCATCAATTTACGATCAGTCAAATGTTAACTTAATGCTGTCAAAAGATACAAAATTAATTATACAGGGATTCACTGGAAAGCAGGGTACTTTCCATGCCCAGCAGGCTATCGAATATGGCACAAATATTGTTGGTGGTGTTTCACCAAAGAAAGCGGGCAAAGATCATCTTGGAAAACCAGTGTTTGCCACTGTAAGGGAAGCGAAGGCAGCCACTGGTGCGACAGCAACTGCCATCTATGTACCCCCTGCAGGAGCGGCTAAAGCGGTGCTCGAAGCTATTGAAGCTGAGGTCCCACTGATCGTGTGCATCACTGAAGGTATCCCACAGCATGTAAGTGTTATTTAGTAAGGCTAGGATATGTTGAATCTTTAAAAATGTGAAGCTATGGTCCTGAAAACTCTGACCGTTCTTTTTTGTCTTAGAAGTTATTTGACACAGTAACACAGTTGACACAGTCTGCATAACCAAGAGGTTTGAAACAAGTTCCACAGCATTTGATATATTTCTCCTATGTCTACTTAAGCTCATATTACGCATTGCAGGACATGGTTCGGGTCAAACACGCGTTGTTAACGCAGAACAAGTCCCGTCTCCTGGGCCCCAACTGCCCGGGCATCATATGTCCCCCTGCCAACTGCAAGATTGGTATCATGCCGGCCGCCATCCATAAGCCTGGATGCGTCGGCGTCGTATCTCGATCAGGCACCCTCACTTATGAAGCCGTCCATCAAACCACTGAGGTGAGTTCACTAAAACTTGCAGTGGTTTTAATATTTCAGTGACTTTTTTATGGTTTTCCCTTTCAAGTTGTATATTTGCATTTTATAAGTGGCTTGACGGAATAATGCTACTATGCATGGCATTAACATTTTTATTTACTTTTATTATCAATACAAACTATTTTTATTAAAGTCTATCATCAGAAGCCAATCTTGAGTATAAATAAAAATTATTTGAACTGAACCTACATGAAAAATTCATGAACATTTATTGTAAACACAAGCTATTTCAATTTAGTTTTAGGCTTCAATTTGGGTTCAGCATGCAGACAATTGGTTCACTTGCTCTATTATCTACTTGATATCAATTGAGTTGTGTACTATTCACGTTTGTTCGTCGTTTACAGACAGGGCTGGGACAGACGTTGTGCGTCGGTATTGGAGGTGACCCCTTCAACGGAACCAACTTCATTGACTGTTTAGACCTCTTCTTGAAAGATCCTAACACGAAGGGCATTGTGCTCATTGGAGAAATTGGAGGAAATGCTGAGGAGTTAGCTTCCGAGTATCTTCAGCAACACAACGTAGTAAGTATTGATGGAAAACAATTAATTCATTTTAAAGGTGCTGCCACACTGCATTTATGAAATAATTACGTCTACTAACAGAAGGTTTAGATTTGTTAAAGGTTATTCAATGCTTTAATTAAATGTTGCCTTGCCATATATAAGGTCTTGTCCAGGAAGGGCAAATTCGCCGCGATTCTCTCGCGCGTATCACGCGCGAATGGTTCGCCCAGAAAGAGCATACCTACGCGCGAATTCCGTATCAAAATGTTGGCGCTCTATTTCCCTCTCTTTCTCCATTATACGTGCACTAGCTCTGAAATTCGCGCGAAGTCTGGACGCAACAAGGCGGCCCTAGTATCTCGACTCGCGCGCATTACTCGCGATTCGAGAGTGGCGAATCGCACGCGAATCACGCGCGAATTTATTATTCGCGCGATGCTTGTGGACGCGATGTATTGGTGTCTCGTCAACGCGCGAATGAATTCGCGCGAAACGATTTGCGGCGAATTCGCCCTTTCTGGACAGGGCCTAACACTATTATCTTTCGTCCTGCGGCCCAGAGTAAAACAGTCGATAAATGATATAATTTTGTCTCAGTTTTTTGTAATTTATTTCAAACAAACATTAATTTCAACTGCACCTACAAAAATTGCTACAATATTTTATCGAACAAAATATGATCAAAAACATTTTATAGTTTTCTAACTGCAGTGTGGCTTCACCTTTAATTGCTACGGTGCGACGGTTTCCTACTTTATTTTTATTTAAGGTTTCCACTCACTGTCTTGTTCAGAAGGTGTCGTTTATCGACTCATAAAACGGTGACGGTTTTTGAAATATGGAATGGAAGTAAAATCAAGCTAAACCAACTCTTAGCAGTTAGCTGAAAGGCTGACAAGCTGAGTCGTATAATTTCGAGTCGCCGACTGCGATTCCATAGCGTGTCCCGAAGTCGAGACAGTGAGTGAAAACCTCTAAACAGATTTTTGTGATCTCTTTTCTTATATTTTTTTATTTTAAGCCTGTTTATTTTGTCCGTTACAGCCAAAAAAGGTGAAAAAAAAAGATAAAGTATACTCATTACTTATTGTATTGTATTAACCGTAGATAGATGTGCTGACTGATTCACTGTCTTACCATTACTTCAATGTACGTATCGCAGATATTTTAAGTACTGATGTAGCACACAAAGTATTATTTACATATTTTTTATCATTTCACGACTATCGTGACGTAAAGTTACATCATATATTATGTTTACTTTACCGCAGTAAATGTTCACTGAGAGAATTTGAATTCAGTTTTTAATAACTCCATTTAAAAGTACTTGTCGTAGTTAATTGATTCGTTCTCATTTCAAACAAAGAGACATTGATTGTTCATTTGTATATTATATCGGTTATTTAAATAGTCATTCAAACGCTTCGTGAATTGTGGAAAAAAACTCTGCAGGAGTGTTTATTGCATACAATTCTGAAATAAAATTTAACGTGAGTACCTACTTAATCGTCTACTATAGTCTGAAGTATTACCTTGACCCATTTATTAGGTGAATAACTTGTGAATACATAATAACTACTTGCTATACAAGTAGACAGTAAACTGTATTTTTTTACAATATTCTTAAACGAAGTCCACCGCCGCGTCTGTCTGTTCACAACAAATTTAAATAATACTGAATAGATTTTCATGCGGTTTTCGCTAAGGGTCAATTTATACTAGCGCAGAGTCGAAGCGCATCGAAGCGTCTATCCAAAACTGAACATAACAAATTCAATTTTAACTCCACAGCGTAACGCATACATTACTCTTGAGAATTTACAAAGTCGCGCGCGACTTTTTCGCATTCGCGCGTCTGCGCATGAACAACGCTGATTGGTGCGCGCGCAAAAAAAAAAAAACAAAAAAAAGAACACTATAATTCCGCTTTTTTTTTTTTTCTTCTTCAACTTTCGATAAAAGTTATTCATAGCAAGATCACTGTCAAACAATTTACACACGTTTCAGTTACGAGAGTCAACTGACAAGTGGTTCAATAGCTCAGCTGTAAAATAGTGCGCGCGTATTCGCTAGAATACGCGCGCATTCGTGCGGATTCGCTTTAGTTGTACAAAATTTGACGCTTCGATGCGCTTCGACTCTGCGCTAGTATAAATTGACCCTAATAGGCATAGTGAATTATGAGGAAGGTTTTGAGAATATAAAGTAGTAGAAAAAACTGAGAATTTCAAAGAATAGTAACACATGTGTAGCTGGGGCTGGTCGTTAGCACACAATAAATTATTGTTGACCGGCCGCTAATAGCATTAATTGGGTTTAGGTCAGATTATAAAACTTTAAAATTATGCGTGTCGCTCTCACTTGGGCTGACGGAATGTGTTGAATACTTGCGACTGTTTCGTCATGTTGTACCGTAATTAGTAGTATTGAAACGGATGAAATAAAACTTATTAATTACGGCAAGTTATCGATATTTGCAAATCGTAGGTACAGTCAGCTCCAAAAGTCGCTGAACACGTTTCGATTTTCAAAATCACTGTACACTATATAATCTATAAATGACAAAATGGTGTTCAACTAATTTTGAACTATGATGTTCATTCAATACTGGCGTCTATCTTGTTGAGAGATTTATAGATTATATATAGTGTACAGTGATTTTGAAAATTTAAACGTGTTCAGCGACTTTTGGGGCTGACTGTACGTTCTTGTCTGAGGTGTAACCGAAAGGTACACTAGCAAAATATTTTCTTCCTTTTAATGAACTAGTTCTGTAACAGCACTTGTTTTGTGAAATTTCAGGGCCAGAAGGCGAAACCAGTGGTCGCATTCATCGCGGGTCTGACAGCCCCACCCGGCAGGCGGATGGGTCACGCCGGTGCTATCATTTCAGGCGGGAAGGGAGGAGCCATGGACAAAATAAAGTCTTTAGAAAAAGCCAACGTAATCGTCACACGCTCGCTTGCCAGAATGGGCCATGACCTATCAAAAGAAATGAAGAGATTACAGATTATCTAAATAAAATTGTTACCTGCTGTTATTCGACGTAATATCGTTACGTTTAGTCGTATAGTAATATTATGCTATTATTTATTTGCGAATCGTCAGTCTTAATCAATTTTTAATTGCCGGGAAGGAAGGATATTTCATGACTCTGTCTTGACGATTATATTAAAACCTATCTAAAAGAATCTAAATTACTACTATTGTTATTAGAAATCCGTTTCTGTGAAGGTTTACGCACGAATCCGCTCGGTAGCGAAGCACTCGTAGTATTAAGAAACTTATATTTAATGTTTTAACTGTTATGTTTCGAACAAATTCTACTCTGTCGTAGAGAATTAAAACATTATGAATTATATTCTAGTTTCTAGGTTTACGGTTGTTTCGCTTGGCGCTGTTGTGGTTAAAACATTAATATTGTGAACTCGAAATATACATGTACTATCCGATTATGCACTTTTATTTGAATTCAAAATTGAACTGAACTGAATGAATGTTATATTTATACTAAGGTGCATTTTAGTACAACTGAGACCAGAAGGGCAATTTTATACCTATTGTAGAATGTTCACAATATTTAAATTACGTCCCGTTTGCCTAATAGACTATATTCTTGATAAATTTCGATATGAATTGTTACTGCAATTAGTTTGCGAGTAGACTTTGAACGTTAATGATAACGGAAATTGCCCTTTGAACTTTATTTCAGAGAGTTTAGATCGGAACATTTCATTGTCGTGTTCCTCTTCGCTATATTCATACCGAGGAAGTAGGCAGCGACTTAGTGATCAAAGAAACGTCTTCCATCACAAAAATCTATTTCGACTGAAATCCGCCGCGGGGTTATTACATATGAAACAGCAATCAGCAATATTTGCGCAGACCGCGCGATTAATCGCTTAACGTAAAAAAAATCGTATTATGTATGAACCGATTGCTAATCGCTCGCTGATTGTTCTAATGCACTTATTGCTACGATGACGATAAAGTAGCAATCGCTGGAACTAATTAAATATCACCTTTAACAAAAAAAACTTAACTTTGCTCTTAAAAACCATACTAAATACGAAACCACCAAACGAAAAATGCATATTTTAGTTAACTGATTGCTCCACAGAGGCAGCACAATCGCTAGATTGCTATAATTTGACATGATGTTTGAGCAGCAAATATTGCTATAAATTATCGCGATCGCTCGGCTATTGCAAGATACGTAATCCCGGTGCGGGATTATTACCTATGAAACAGCAATCAGCAATATTTGCGAAGTGATCGCGCGATTAATCGCTTAACGTCAAAAAAAATCGTATTATGTATGAACCGATTGCTAATCGCTCGCTGATCGGTCGCGCGATCACTGCGCAAATTTTTTTTTTTTTTTTTTATTGTTTAAACAAAGTGCTTCATAAACAAAGAATGTATTTGGAGCCTCCTTTTAGACAAACAATGACTGTGTAGGGAGAAAAACTGTTCTTTCTATCAAGTTCAAAATAATTTTCCTAGAAAGTACTTATAAAGTTCTACTTTCCACATTTATTTCATATTTTTTAAACCTACGGGTCAAAAGTTAGAGGGGGGGGGGACGCTTTAATTTTTCCTTTTGGAGAAATTATTTCCGATATTATTGACATTATACAAAACTGATTTTAGTAAACCCCTTTTCATTTTTAAATACCTATCCAATAATATATCACACGTCAGGGTCAAAATTTAAAAAAAAATCACTTCCCTCTTTACATATAGGGGGGCTACCCTAGTAAAACACTTTTTCCAATTTTTATTTTACCACTTTGTCGGCGTGGTTGATATACATATTGGTACCAAATTTCAGCTTTCTAGTGCTCACGGTCACAGCGATTAAGCGAGGACGGACGGACAGACAGACAGACATGGCGAAACTATAAGGGTTCCTAGTTGACTACGGAACCCTAAAAACAGTAAAAATTAAATAAAAACTAAGAACTAGAACAATGATGTTTTGAAGAAACGTGATGTACTATGTTTAGGTTATGGTATGTGTGTGAAAATGTAGTGTGGCTTAGTATGATTAGATGTAATGTGCTGTGTGTAGTGTGGTGTGGTGAGTTGTGTGTTGTGGTGAGTTGTGTGGTGTGGTGAGTTGTGTGGTGTGAAATGTGATGTGATGTGATGTGTGGTGAGATGTGGTGTGGTGTGGTGATGTGCATAGATGTGTGTAGTTACGTTACTCATGAAAAACTAGAAGAGCTTCCGTATCCTCATAAGAAAGAGGCTTAATCCAGTTAACAATCATTTTTTTACATACATAATTATTATGGTTGTGTATATATATATATTTATTAATCCTGTTATATAGTTGAGCTGAGAGACGGTAATATTGTCTACTACTAAATACGGTTTTACATTGGGGAACTACTGCAATTTTATCTTTTCTCCTTTTATGTTTCTTTGCCGTAAGATAAGGGAGAGTTTTATGTTTTTTGAGAACAGTTTGGATTAGGTAAAGTTTCCTGACTTTCATATTACTATTACTATTGCTGATTCATAGGTAATAACCCCGCCGGTGCGGATTTGCCGCAATGACAGAAAACTTTAATGCATTCCCACAGTTTAGTTAGACATTTGGTTAATTTAATATCTGTTTAACCCTTTTGCACTAATCTGCGCCGAGCACAAATTCACTGCCAATACCTTCAAATAAGGTTGCGGAATGTTTATATTAGTTACCTACCGTGACCCGGAACATAAAGGGCAACTGAAGGAACATGAGTAGGTTTAAGTCAGTAAAAGTCTGACACGCCGTCCTGCCCCGGGTTCATTAAAGAAAGGAATCTAAAATGGCGGCGCTTATCGTGTTCTCTCGCTCGCACACTAGTGCCGTCTATACTCACTCGCGCGCGTACCATCAATATAAAAAAAAGTCTTGATTTGCTTCCACGCTGCCTTGACGCGCTCAGTGCTCCAATAACAAACAAGTAACAAAGAAAAAATAACAGAAAACTTTGACAAGATATTCGTAATCTGGTCAAAGTTTTCTGTTATTTTTTCTTTGTTACTTGTTTGTTATTGTGGTAAAAGTAGGCACTGTTTAATAAAAAATCGTAATAATATTTTCGATTTGAAAAAATAAAACTTCAACTTAAATTTTATATGCTGACTCTACTATCTGTCAACGCAAGTACATGCCGTCATTTAAGATTCCTTTCTATAATGAACCGGCTTATACGTTTGTCATGTATATGTGACAATAGCGTTCAAAGGTTAAGGAGTAGGCAGTTAATAAAACATATATAAATTGATCACATAAACGTTGTATTAAGAAATGGCAAAATAGACATGCTAACAATATATCTAACATTGTTAACATCAGATAGTTTTAAAACAGTACTTATACATAAATCATGCATAAATACCACAATAAATACGACATCTTTGCTAGAATTAGCTTAAAGGAAGTATCTAGTACATACAAACTACTACAATAAAATAGACCGTGAATTTATATATTCACTTTCTATCACAGCATGAAGGTCAAACTTAAATCTAATCTTAAATATTTTTTTTTGTTTAACAATTAAGATCTACTTTCCTTATATTAATTATCCCATGCCTTGCACTTAGTACAAAGACATTAAAATGCACACATATATGGAAAGAGTATGAATTATTATAAAAAGTAGTCTATATTAGACATTTACCAAGAACTGAAACCGCGCGGTGCATTTAGAGAGAGCTTAAATAATAATAATTTATTTATAGTTGAACCGATGCCAATGAAAGTAGACTATTATCCTCACTACATCACAATAAGATACCACAACAACTCTACCAAGAGGTATATTAAACAGGTACACTTAAAATAACATAATAATACTGATAAATAGGCCACTGGTATGTTAGTCCATACCATCTCAGTTTTACAAGAAGTAAATCAGCTCAACTATCAGAAACATCAATAAAATAACCCTTTACATAATTAAGTATCTATTTATCTCACAATCAAACAATAAATAGAACAGGTACAATACAAAGATATAATAATATAAAGTACTGCACCGCGCAATTAAGTTAATACTCCATTCAGGATTAAAAATAACTCAGCTGTATTTGTATTTTATTGTTTACATTTATAACGTAATTAATGGAAAAAAATATAATTTTTAGAGCTTATTTTATTAACAAGCTTATGGGTGTTAGTTAACATCTTTAATTAAAGTTGTCCTGAATAGAGTACTAGTACTTTAGGTATCAAATTACCACCGATCCCTCCGGCCGCGGCCGCCGGCTCCCCCGCCACCATATCCCCGGCCACGACCCCGGCCCTCGCCCCTCTCGTTGTCTCTACGTAATTTCATGCCTTCGAATCTAGTGGCCATTTGCTCTAGCTCATCTGGCACTTCCTGATTAGCTTCCTCAAGAATTTTGATAAGGTCTCTAGCATTTCCCCAATCACTCCTAGTTATAAACGTCAAGGATATGCCTGTTTTTCCTGCACGACCTGTCCTACCCACTCTGTGTACATACTCTTCAATATGCCTTGGGAAATCTAAGTTGACAACATGGGTGAGGTCTTTAATGTCAATACCTCTTGACGCAACATCAGTAGCAACCAAAATGTTAACTGTCCCTTCAACCATATCACTTAAAGCTGCCTCACGGTCAACCTGGTCTCTATCTCCATGCAAAGACTGACACTCTATGCCTTTAAGAGCTAACTCTGTTGTTATGTGTGTTGCCGTAGCTTTTTTGCCACAAAATATGATGACTTTGTCATTGGGATCCATGTTATTTAGGAATTCAAACAATGCTTCCTCCTTTTCAGATTCTTCAACAAACATTATTTTTTGTGTGACAGTATGGACTGCAGCAAGATCTAAAGAACCAACATTTACTTGTATTGGGTCTTTCATGTAAGATTCTGCAAGGCGACGTACACCTGGAGGCCAAGTAGCCGAAGTCATAACTGTTTGTCGATCTGGCCTTACATCAAAAAGTGACTTCCTGATCTGTGGTTCAAAACCCATATCTAACATCCTATCAGCCTCATCCAACACAATGTAAGAGAAATTAATAACATTTAAATGGCGAGCCAGCACCAAATCATTCAGTCTGCCTGGAGTTGCTATTACAATATCTACTCCTTTTGCCACTACTTTTATCTGTTCCTTACGATCTCCTCCACCATACACACAAACAGATTTTATACCTTTGTACTGGTACTTGGACACTTCTTTGTCTATCTGCAAGGCAAGCTCTCTGGTAGGGGCCATAATAAGTACTGTTGGACCTTCTCTTTCCTCACGTGGAATGGTCTGGCCTTCAATATGTATGAGGGCTGGTAGGAGAAAGGCCAATGTTTTTCCTGTTCCAGTTTGAGCTATGCCTATCAAATCTTCACCTCTCAATAGAATGGGCCAAGCTTGACTTTGAATTGGGGATGGGGTTTTGAAGTCTTGCTTGTATATTTCTTCCAAGATTTCAGGATAGGCTTGGAATGCTTGTTCAAAAGTCAATACTGGATTTGGTATTGGGCGAAGGCCTGGTTTATCATCAAATGTACGCTTTACCTGTATGTCAAAATTGGCAAGTCTCCAACGTTGTACCTCATCTGGTGACATAGCTGCTACTTCTGGATCTTCCTTATAAAAATCTTTGATAATAGGTGGCAGTTTTTCATATCTACTGTTTTGAGCTTCAGTGTGAAAAGCATTAAGCTTCTCCCAGTCAATGACTTGAACCCCATCTTCAGTTGTCTTAAAAAACTCAGAAGACTGACCACTGCTGTTGCTTACATTCTGATCCTTTTCCTGAGGTCTGAAGTCTTCAATCAGGGTATTTATCAATTCTTCTGCTTTAGAGATTGCTTCATCAGTACCTGTCAGGGTGACGTCGGTTTCATTGCCGCTAGAATCGCCGATTTTAATCTTTGCATCAGATTCAAATTGTAGATCCTTTATTTTGGCCCCGCCTTTTCCTATTATACGCCCAACTTTTTGGGAAGGAACGTAAATGACTTTCTTATTACCGGAATCTCGCTGTTGGTAGTCACGTCGACCACCGCCGCTGCCACCACCGTCTCGGTCAAAGCTGCGGCGGTAATCACCACCGCTGTTATTTCCACGTTCCCTCCAATTAGTGTCATTGTAAGCGCTTGATCCTCTGCCACTGCCTCTGAACGTTCTTCCTCGGTATTGTCGAGTTTGAGGCGCGGGAACTGATGGTGGCTGTGCCGGTATAACACCCGGAGGCTCAGTCCAATCATCTTCCCATTCAGCCATTTTAAGTTTATTTATTTATCACTCTGATTTGGAGATAGATATTCTTTATGGAATCAAAATAAACTTGTAATTAAGCGAATGTTAATTTTGGTTACTTATGAAGGTTTTCAAAACAACGTTCGCGTTGTTTCTCAAATCGACAAGACGGACAGACAACGTGCGTGATTGATCGATTGTGTCAAAAATTATTTTGTCAAAATTTTCCGAATTGACAATTTTTATTCTACCTACAATTTTGACATCATAAAAGTTTTTTATGATTTTGCAGTAGTTATTTTGTGAAATCGAAGTTCGGATAGAATTTTACGCTGAAGAAATCATAATTTTTCAAATTATTGTTTCCTATTTTGTAATTTTGTAGAAAAGTGTTCCTCTTTTATCTCTGCTGCGCCTTACATACTAACTATTAAGTGAAACGGAACGAGCGGATTTGTAGGGATGCATCTATAAGTATGAGACTGAGTATTCAATTACCTATAGCGTACAGGAACGGCGCAGATTCTAGAAGGCACTGATTAATGGTGAACGCAGACTTGGCCGCATCGCACGCGCCGCAGTCTTCGCATTCGAATTCTTTATATGAAGTTCTATGCCACCTCGCACACCTACCCGCGTTGCAGTTGCCGCAGACCCTGAAACGACAACAAAGAAAATGCGATGACTGCGGGGACTGCGGCGCTTGCAGTGCGGGCAAGTCTGCGTTCACCTTAAATCAAACTTATTTACAAGTAAAATTATCAAAATTCTCTACAAAAAAAAAAAAATAGGATCCTAGTAAATATTGAACAAACGGATAGTTGTAAGGCTCACTTTACAAGAACAAAAAAATTTAACCCTATGCCTTTATATCTTTGAGATCTGTCCGAATTTGTCCTCAAAAAAAAAGAAAAGACATTTAAACTAAAATTACTTTGAATTTGAAGAGCGATTTATCTAGATCCTGTCTGCCAAGATTGTTCCATTTGACGGGCCTGTTGGTCTAGTGGACAGTCACCCTGACTGCTAAACAGAGGCGTATTTGCAAATTTGGCGCCCCGGGCCAGTTAGCTTTGCCGCCCCATAATTTTTTTTAATAAATTTTGGTTACTTTATACCTTACCAAAAAAAAAAATATAAAATATTAATTAAATATCTTATCTGGAAATTCCTTGGGACTCTAGGTATCGGCAGATCGCGACATTCAGACCTTCCTAATACATTTGGTTTGGACGATCTTAATCGCCATTTCGCCGCTGTTCCTATTCTTGATAGTTTAACTAAATGTCAAACTATTGACTACCTTGATGGTCTGACGCGTCCCAATATAACACCCTTTGCCTTCACCCCAGTCGATCCGGGAGAGATCAAGAAGATTATCCTTTCCATTAAATCCAAAGCGGTGGGTTGTGACAACATTAGTCGTTACATGATTGTGACGGCTCTTTTGATCAGCTCCTCCCTGCCACTCCCATGTCATTAACTTCTCCCTATACTCCTGTGTTTTTCCTTCGTTATGGAGGAAAGCTCATGTTCGACCACTACCTAAAATACCTAATCCCACCCTTCCCAGTCGCTACAGGCCAATCTCTATCCTTCCTTTTCTATCCAAAGTACTTGAGGCCTGTGTCCATAAGCAATTCTCCCACTTCGTTCTCCAAAACTCCCTTATTAGTCCTTTCCAATCCGGGTTCAGGACTGGTCATAGTACCATTTCTGCTATCCTTAAAGTGACTGACGATATAAGGCGGGGAATGGAAGATACCAAAGTTTCCGTTTTAGTTCTGATAGATTTTTCGAATGCTTTCAATACCGTCAGTCACGAAGTCCTTTTATTCATCCTTTCCTATCTAATGGTCTCCCCCGAGGTCCTGGATTGGTTTTCATCATATCTTAGGGGGCGTCAGCAGTCAGTCCTTGCGGGAGATTCTTTTTCCAGCTGGCTTGATCTTGTTTCTGGCGTCCCGTCCCTCAAGGCGGAATATTATCTCCACTTTTGTTCTCTATTTTTATAGATCTTATAACCACCGAGCTTAAGTGTGCGTATCATTTGTATGCTGATGACTTACAGCTTTACAGTCAGGCAAGTGTTGACAACATATCTGATGCGATTGAGGAGCTAAACCGGAACTTGTCAGTGGTAAAAAATTGGGCTAATCGTTTTGGGGTAGCCGTTAACCCAACCAAATCAACCAAATGTCAGGCTATTATTATAGGAAGTTCTTTTAGCCTACGTAGGCTGAGTGGTTTAGTGATGCCTCCTGTTACCTTCGATGGCACAGTCATTCCGTTTAGCTCCGACGTCAAGGATTTGGGTCTGCATGTCGACACTTGCCTGGACTGGCGAAAGCAGGTTGCGACTGTGAGCAAAAAAGTCACCGGGACATTGCGGTTGCTGTATAGGTTGAAAAATGTTCTTCCGTCACACTGGGGGCATGTCAGTGCCCTTACCAAATCGAGCAAAAATTACATCCTTTCATCCATAACATACCATCCTTTTCAAAAAGCCGTTCAGGACATTTTTGACCCTCCTATAACTTCCTTGTGGATAAAGGCTAAGACTAGAAGCCTAGTTTTTTAGCAACTAAGCAGGCATACACACGGTATATTTCTTTCAATCAATTTTAACCAGTATTTTAAGAATTACAACTAGACAAGGATTCTTAATTTTGCCACTCCCTAATCGACCGATCATCTAAACTAGTATATATACTAGTTTGGCTGGTAATTATTAATTTTGTTAATTTATATTATCTATACTAATATTATAAAGAGGTAAAATTTGTAAGTTTGTATGTTTGGGGTAATCTCTGGAACTAATGAACCAATTCCAAAAATTTTTTCATTGGCAGAAAGCTACATTATTCCTGAGTGCTATAGGCTATAAATTATTTTTATAACATGTATATTAACCGAGCTATCGCAACTTTTGTCAAGCAAGTCGGAAAAAAATACCTCATAAAACAGAATTATTTGCGTGCGCTGCCTAAACAGTTGCTTAAAATTAAAAACAATGTATGGCAACTTGGTTTGTCTTAATTATTTCTACAAAAAAGTCCGCGATACCATATCTCTATCTTTTATATTTTATCTTTTATACTTCTTTTATTGCATTAAAAAAATGATTTTTCGGCATACTTACGTTGATTATTTGAACAACAAAATATTAATTCTTATGACAATAAATTATTTCAGTATCACAAGGACATCATACAGATAAGATTTGCCATTTACAGTATGTCAATTGGTCATATAGTTCCGGAGATAATATAAAATTACTAAAACGCAAAATGCTCCTAGCGTAATTTTCTTTTTCAATTCATATGTACTTTCTACATATAGTTTATCTTGGACATCACTGACATCCCGTGCCTCGGAAAGCATGTTAAGCCCCGGTTGTCATTCGTAGAACTTTGACGCTACGCGTATTCAGAAGCCAGAAAGTCTGACCAGTCGAACCTAAGGGTATCGTCGCCCAGTTACTGGGTTGTGGAGGTCTGATAGGCAAACGCTTCACGTAAAACACTGGTATCCAGCTGAATCCGGTTCGGCTGTAAGCCGACCCCAACATAGTTGGGAAAAGGCTAGGGAGATGATGATCCTCCTCACCGCACACGGACATTTTGGGAGGTTCCTATGTCGGATTCGGGCGGAAGTGACGCCTGCGTGACGCGGTGTAGCATACGGTGAAGGTAGGGCCGCTTGGGCAAACCACCACCGTGTCGTTGCAGAGGCAATCGGCGCTGGTTCAGGCCATGTTTCGGGGCGAGACTGAATAGGAAGCCGTCGCCTCTTGCGAAGTAGACACGCTGCGAAAGACGAAAGCGAAAGCGGTGGGGCGCTTGAGGCAGCGTCAAGCTTCACGCCCCGGACAGAGACCCAGCAGGCTTAGTTGTCGAGAGTCGCAAGATGATGGCCACTGGAGGCGTGGGCCTGCGGAAGGCGAGCGGTAAGTAGCTCGCCACCCGACTAGGACCAGACCCGTGTAGACGGCGTGTCGATGCTTCTAATAGTTACCGCGGCCCCGGAATATATAAGGGTAACCGAAGGGACATTATTGAATTATAGTCAGTAAAAGTCTGACCCTCCTTCCCTCTTCAGGGGCGGGAGAAGTCATTTGATGATTTCCGATCCATCAAAAAAAAAACGCCATTGGATATGTTTTGGATGCTTTTACCATGGTCAATGTAGCTCTTTCACGCTTACACAACCCCAATAATCTTTTTATGTACGCTCCAGATAGTTCCACAGTTAATCCGTACTAATATTATAAATGCGAAAGTAACTCTGCCAGTCTGTCTATCTGTCTGTCTGTCTCTTCTTCACGCCTAAACTACTAAACCAATTTTGAATGAAATTTGGTACAGACATAGTTTGGGACCCGAGAAAGGACATAGGATAGTTTTCATCCCGGAAATCCCCCGGAAACGGGAACTATTATTTTACGCGGACGAAGTCGTGGGCAAAAGCTAGTTAGTAATAAACTTTTTTTGATCCGGAGTGGAAAATCTCTTGTTTGTGCGGTCGAAGAGGGGTCTGTCAGACTCTAACTGACTAGAAACCTCCCTGGAGTTCCTTCTCCTACCTACGAGGATCGCGGGAACTTATGTGACTTCCTAGTACCATTCACTCCCTCACGACACTCTCTACCAGCATATGCCACACCGAGTTTTCCCGACAGTCGACGCAGCGGTGACAACGAGCGTCCGGGTCACTGTAAATGAGGAACAGGTACCCGAAGCATACTCGAAAGCACCTGTGTCGCTCGAAACGTCATCAAGCACTGATTGGATTGCCTTGATGATGATGAGGCCAGCGGTAGGGCGTAAAAACCTGTCCCGTCATTCCGCCACCACGACTTCACGAAGCTGCAACCGACATAGATCTATCTTCTGCCGCATCGGTTGCTCCCCTCGACTTCAGGCCGCAAAGGTACAATGACGCGAGCACAATTCGCGTCTAGGTCCCAGAGTCCAAATCACAGGCCGCCTCGTAAAAGATCGTGCGAGATCCCCTTATTACTTATTACTGATAATGAATGGTGATGACCATCTACGTATTCCGCAGAACAGAAATGATGCTGGCCATCAGATCAGCCATTACGTAATTAGCTACCTAACATCTTATGGTGAGTGGAAAAGAAGTAGGGCGGTGCCGCCGCCCCTCGCAGTAGAAGAACTGAATTGTGAGTCTTGTTTTTTTACAGTTAATAGGTTACTGTTAAGCAGGATTTAACGCGCACGTACCTTTTTTGTTTTATGCTTGACATTTCGAAAGGGTTACACCTGCCATGGTCACAAGCAGACTGAGAACACTTTTTTACAGTTTATTTTTATGGTGATTTTAAATGTCAATGAAAATATTGTAGGTACACTTGACAGTAAGAGGCGCTATGAAAAAGCTAAGGGGGCGGCTCCGCCGCCCCTCGCAGTAGTAGAAATAAGTTGTGAGTCTTGGTTTAAACTTGAAAATAAGAGGCGCCATGAAAAAAATGCGGGGCGGCTCCGCCGCCCCTCGCAGCAGAAGAAATAAGTTGTGAGTCTTGGTTTAAACTTGAAAGTAAGAGGTGCCATGAAAAAGATGCGGGGCGGCTCTACCACCACCCCTCGCTTTAGAAGAACTAAGTTGTGAGTCTTGGTTTAAACTTGACAATAAGAGGCGCCATTAAAGACTGCGGGGGCGGCTTTGCCGCCCCTCGCAGCGTGCCGCCCCGGGCCATGGCCCCCTTAGCCCTAGGGTGCTAAGCCCGTATCTGCTAAGCCAGAGGTCGTGGGTTCGATTCCCACCCAGGACAAACTTTGTGTGATGAGCATAATTGTTTGTTCTGTGTCTGGGTGTTATTTATCTGTAATATATATGTATGTATTTAAAATTATATAAGTACTAGCTTTTGCCCGCGACTTCGTCCGCGTAAAATAATAGTTCCCGTTTCCGTTGGGTGTGCTCATAGATCAGGATTTAAACTGGAAAGAATATGTAAATGATTTATGCAATAGGATTAATAAATTCACTTACGCCCTCAGACAAGTAAAGCACGTTACAAATGTAAAAACTGCAATTACTACGTACCATGCATATATTGAATCTATTTTGAATTACGGCCTTATTATTTGGGGAAACAGTACGGATAAAAATAGAGTTTTTATTGCACAAAAGAAGTGCATCAGGGCCATTTGCGGACTTCGTCCTGACGAATCTTGTCAGTTATATTTTAAAAAGCTAGGTCTGTTACCACTTCCTTCCCTTTACATATACGCAGTCTGTAACTTTGTGTATAGTAATAAGGGATTGTTCAAAAAGGCTTATGAAGTAATCCCTCGTCCAAGGGATCCAAACAGACTTGTAACAGAGGATACTCCTAAATCTGCAAAGTATGCTAAAAGCTGCCTTGTGATGTGTGTACGCATTTATAACAAAATCCCGACAGAATTAAAATGTTTACAGAATGCAAATGCATTTAAAAATAAACTGTATAAATGGCTGAATGGACATAATTTCTATGACATTAATGATTTCTTTGACCTAAAATTCTAATATTATATCCATCTATTTATTTGAATGACTTATTACATAATGTTTTTTTTTGTGACCTACTTTTTTTGCATGCAATTGACATATTCTGTGTAGCTAAACATGTGGACATTGTATTTAAATAAGACTATCACCATTATACCATGTTTAAGGCAAATAAAGACTTATCTTATCTTATCTTATCTATCTTATCTTCCGGGGGATTTCCGGGATGAAAACTATCCTATGTCCTTTCTCGGGTCCCAAACTAGGTATGTCTGTACCAAATTTCATTCAAAATTGGTTTAGTAGTTTAGGCGTGAAGCAGAGACAGACAGACAGATAGACAGACTGGCAGAGTTACTTTCGCATTTATAATATTAGTACGGATTAACTGTGGAACTATCTGGAGCGTACATAAAAAGATTATTGGGGTTGTGTAAGCGTGAAAGAGCTACATTGACCATGGTAAAAGCATCCAAAACATATCCAATGGCGTTTTTTTTTGATGGATCGGAAATCATCAAATGACTTCTCCCGCCCCTGAAGAGGGAAGGAGGGTCAGACTTTTACTGACTATAATTCAATAATGTCCCTTCGGTTACCCTTATATATTCCGGGGCCGCGGTAACTATTAGAAGCATCGACACGCCGTCTACACGGGTCTGGTCCTAGTCGGGTGGCGAGCTACTTACCGCTCGCCTTCCGCAGGCCCACGCCTCCAGTGGCCATCATCTTGCGACTCTCGACAACTAAGCCTGCTGGGTCTCTGTCCGGGGCGTGAAGCTTGACGCTGCCTCAAGCGCCCCACCGCTTTCGCTTTCGTCTTTCGCAGCGTGTCTGCTTCGCAAGAGGCGACGGCTTCCTATTCAGTCTCGCCCCGAAACATGGCCTGAACCAGCGCCGATTGCCTCTGCAACGACACGGTGGTGGTTCGCCCAAGCGGCCCTACCTTCACCGTATGCTACACCGCGTCACGCAGGCGTCACTTCCGCCCGAATCCGACATAGGAACCTCCCAAAATGTCCGTGTGCGGTGAGGAGGATCATCATCTCCCTAGCCTTTTCCCAACTATGTTGGGGTCGGCTTACAGCCGAACCGGATTCAGCTGGATACCAGTGTTTTACGTGAAGCGTTTGCCTATCAGACCTCCACAACCCAGTAACTGGGCGACGATACCCTTAGGTTCGACTGGTCAGACTTTCTGGCTTCTGAATACGCGTAGCGTCAAAGTTCTACGAATGACAACCGGGGCTTAACATGCTTTCCGAGGCACGGGATGTCAGTGATGTCCAAGATAAACTATATGTAGAAAGTACATATGAATTGAAAAAGAAAATTACGCTAGGAGCATTTTGCGTTTTAGTAATTTTATATTATCTCCGGAACTATATGACCAATTGACATACTGTAAATGGCAAATCTTATCTGTATGATGTCCTTGTGATACTGAAATAATTTATTGTCATCAGAATTAATATTTTGTTGTTCAAATAATCAACCAAACGTAAGTATGCCGAAAAATCATTTTTTTAATGCAATAAAAGAAGTATAAAAGATAAAATATAAAAGATAGAGATATGGTATCGCGGACTTTTTTGTAGAAATAATTAAGACAAACCAAGTTGCCATACATTGTTTTTAATTTTAAGCAACTGTTTAGGCAGCGCACGCAAATAATTCTGTTTTATGAGGTATTTTTTTCCGACTTGCTTGACAAAAGTTGCGATAGCTCGGTTAATATACATGTTATAAAAATAATTTATAGCCTATAGCACTCAGGAATAATGTAGCTTTCTGCCAATGAAAAAATTTTTGGAATTGGTTCATTAGTTCCAGAGATTACCCCAAACATACAAACTTACAAATTTTACCTCTTTATAATATTAGTATAGATGTATATCAGTTGTCTGATTACCATAACACAAGCTCTGCTTAGCTTGGGATCAGATGGCCGTGCGTAAGATGTCCCAGGATATTTATTATTATTAGTTAGGTGAATGTTTTTTTTTTATAACTACTTCGTTAAATTTTACTGTAAGTCGAGAAAACATTGCACATTCTTTGAATACTGTTTGCAGTATAGTGTAATTTTTATTCTACTAATCTCACAAATTATGGCAAACGCTTTTCAACAAGTACACTGGAACTTAATACAGTCATCGATCTATCTGTTCTTGATACTTTACTAAAGTATCTAGAACCTAGTAAAATAACAGCACGAGTAACAGTAAGTCGCTAGTACGTCAATACTTACGTATGTGCAGCCCTAGTTATTTATCATCTGTATGTTTTGTGCGTGCGTGCGTGCGTGCGGTTGCTCGACGGCAGGCAAACGAACGAACGGGGAACGCGAGTTTACCGAAATAATTCTAATTTTGTAGTATTCATTTTAAAACAGTATACAAACGCACGTCCACAAAAAATGCGTGTTGCTTTTATTAAAACTGTTTCTTAGTATTGCTCCTGACGTCCTGTAAACAAGCAAAATGAGTAACTGGGCTAGAAGGATGCATCGACGAGCTGCTACATTGAGCAATGTGGTTACGTCTTGCGGGCATCCCAACTCTTTGCCTTATCCTAGGAGATTAGAAAAAGTGAAGTTTGGTGTACCGCTACACGAAGTTTGCAAGGATGACATCCCTGGACCCTTGCTTGTTAGTATTTTTGTGATTTTGGTTCTCGACAACGCCCCTGAGATTTTCTTCAGTTTTGATGATTATTATGAATATGACCGTTTGTTCTACAGTCGAATGGAATTTAGTTTATAGGGGTAGGGGTCTGTGAGACCTAACAACGTATACTTTGCTGTTATTAGGCAGCTGCTTTCGAAGTCCCGTAATATTTTCGATACTCGTATTTTTAGGAGCTTTCAAATTAGAATATCGAGAAGACTGTGTTTCGCTACCCGTGTTTGTGTAAATAAATTTTGGAGATTCAGCTGTGTGGTGATGTGTGCAGGTGCTGATTCTGAAGCTGAACAAAGAAGCGCCGCTGCGGCGTGATGTGTTCCGCGCGCCGGGTCACCAGGGAGCCATGAAGAAACTCATTCATTTCCTGCAAACTGGCCGCTTGGTCAATGTAGACAATTACTCAGTGTATACTATTGCTAGTGTGCTCAAAAAATTCCTCAGGTAAGCCTTAAAACAATAACTACTTATTAATACTTTGCATATTAAGTTTTACTCATAACATTCTCTGTAGAGAGACTGTTTTATATAGTCTGTTTATCACTGATAACAAAACCTACCTGTCTGCTAAAATACCCCAAAGTTTGTATTGTTTGTTTATCAAAACTATTTTACAGTTTATTTATTTAATCTGATAAGATTTAAAGTAAATATTTTTGTTTACATTATCAATAGTGATACTACGGTGTTTCAAATATAAGAAGTGCAATTTGACACTTCTGACCTACTGAAGAATAGGGATTGGGTTAAAAAAATCGATTACTACAATATCCGATTTATACGAGATATTGATTTCATTTCTTTGTAATGTATAATCGATAAAAGTTACAGATTTATTTATTTTATGACTGTAAATGTCTGAATTTTAGATGAAAGAAATTCTCAAAATCTCTAGTTCGATCCTAACCTAAGCAACATTGTATTACATAAAATGTTAAATATTAGAAATTTTGCTTGATACATTATTAATTTTGAATTTCGTAATTTTAACAATAAAATAAAATTAAATCAGCAAAAATATAATTAAATAAATAATAAATGACGCTTTCATTGAAAACGATCGTTATTAGTAAGTTCGATTATTCGGTAATTTTTAACGATTATTGGTATACAAATGAATTTGAAGAGTCACAACACTGCGGTATAGTACCTTACTACGTGACTTTGACACGACGTCGAGAAAAAATATTATTTAGTGTCAACAATGGTTATATTGCTTTGTCTGAAAATGTTAAATGTAAATTAAGTGATTAAAAATTGTGCAGTTCGTGATAAAATAAAAATAACTTTGAAATTATGTGGTTTTACGGAAGAAATAAATGTCTATTTTTGAGTTACGCATGTACAAAGTTGTGTCGTCATAAAAAGTATGAAACGTCAAATTGCACTTCTTATATTTGAAACATTATAATGTTTGACATCTACTCAACTCTTGTGTAGATTGTTTGATTATCTATTATCTGCAATAAGTACTCATACCTTGTAATTGTAAGGAAATTGTAATTTACAAAAGAGCTGCTCATTTCCTATCTCAATGAAGAAGCATAGTTCATTAATAATTTAATTAAATAAATAATATACTACAACAACAAAATACACCTATACATATTTAAGAAGAAAATTTATAACTATATTAACAAAAATTCATATCTACATAAAAAAATAAAAATAAACAAATAGAAGATAAGTAAAGTGTCGGTCAGTGGGTAGTCTTCCTCCTCTATTCTACTTGCCGTGCCCTACAGGGCCCACAATGTACCTAGTTAATAATTATATAACACCTGTATAACATGTGGAGTGCAATAAAGATTTGAGTATTGAGTATTTTAAATATTTGCTTCAGCATGCTCCTCATTGAATAATGTATTATGGGTCATCATTAAGTGCATGAAAAAGGTGAACTTTGCAATCAAACTTATATTTACTACTTACTAGCTATACCCTGCGGTTTTATCTGTGTAGTTTCAGTTTCCATGTAATTTTTGGGAAAAAATCTATCCCTTGTCCATTCTCAGGCTATGGACTCTCTTTGTACCAAGTTTCATTTAAATCGGTTCAGTAGTTTTGGAGTGAAAGTGAGTCAGACAGAGTTACTTTCGCATTTATTATATTAGTATGGATTTTATTACTACTTTATTGTATTATAAACACATATTTATAGTGTCAATCAAAATTCCTGTGATCCTCATGATAATAGGTATATTGTAAATACCTATTTAGAAATTAATAATTTGTGTATATAAAGGTATAGTATCATCAATATAATAACATCAATAATCACTTTGTTGCATTTATAACCTGCTGAAAAAAAAGGTTCAGATGAATTAATAAAAAATAAGTATCCTAATTTCACTTATCCTTTAAAAAGCTAGTCCTGTGCTTCAAAAAGGTACTTATGTAATAATTAATATGTAATTATCATTAAGTTATAATGATAATTATAAAGTATAAAGAAAGTAGACATTAAAAAGTAAAAAGCATTATTTTTTTTAACGAGTAGATATAGCATGACTTCATCATACTTTGTTTACTAAACCCAATATTCACAATTTCTTTTTGTTTAGGAAAATCCCAGGCGGAGTATTTGGCCGGGATGGTGAAATGCATCTGTTTACAGCAGTGGAACTCCCAGAAGAGCAGCAAGTTGATGAAATACGCAGGTAAAGTGCTAAGCCTACTGTTAACATCCACACTCATATTATAAAAGTCAAATTGTGTGTTTGTTACGTTTTTGCACCTAGCTTGCTGAAACAATTTCAAGAAGGGCCACTTTTTAACCGACCTGAAGAAGGGCTACTTTTTACCGGACTTAATAAAATTTTTACGCAAAACTTCGTCATTAATTACGAACCGATTTCGACAATACAAAAAAAAAAAAACGAGAATTACTAAGATTTGCGCATCTTGGACAGGTTGTAGGGACGGCTTTTAAAATAACCAAAATAACCAAAAAAGGCGATAATAGAGGCACATTACATTATAGTTTTAACCTTAAATACATGACTAATAGACCAGCAAAACTATTAAGTGTTGTATTTTCAATCATTAAGTCACACAGTAATTACAATATGATGATTCCCACTATAATTATACCAATTTACATACAAGTGAAATAAAAATGCAAATGCCGCGTTCTTATTGACAAACGAATTATTTGAGTTGATACATTTAATTAGCGAGTATATAACAGAAGCAAATAAGTACTAAAACAATTTGCGTCGAATTCAACCGATCTTTATACCTAGCAGACATTATGAAGAGGTGGATTTTATTATAAGGCCGACTTCGCCAATTTGTCTTGACCAAGTGTGGTGATTACAGCTCATTTAAGCTTATGCCTTCTCTGTATGAGAAGACACCTTTGCCTCGAAGTGGGGCAGAAAGTTCGTAATGATTGGTGAAGGATTAATTTTTCGTACTTGCATTATAATCACATAATTATAGACAGACAAACTATTTATTGGGAAACTGGTATCGGCATCTCACAGTAAAATCGTAAAAAAATAATGAAATAAACAACGTACAGGGTGCGAAGTAAGTGCGTAAGCTACCTGGATGTCAGCGCAAAAGCATTGTTCTAACAAACAGTCATTGAGTCATTCAGAGTACTTGGTACTGACTGGTCAGAGGCACTGTGCATATAGATAAAACAAGATAAGCTGACATAAGAAAAGATCCTGACTGCTTTGATTGCTTTTAGGAATATTAATCCATTGTTTACTTTGCTAGGCTTTTAATAGTCTTCAACATTACACTTATTTTTTCGTTAAATACTGCATGGTCACCTACACCACTACCAGCGTAAGTTTGATTCTTCACCTAATACTGAAAAGCTATCTAATTTTTCATTAAATTCCGGGAATTGAAAGTCATGTAAACATATAGGTTTGACGTCAACGACCTTAAATCAATCTATCTAAACCGATCACTGATTATTAGAGGTGGGCGTTAAATCAATAAACTGTTTTTATTAACGGCTTTTAGTACGTCAACGAATTAACTGTTTTTCTTCAATGACAAAACCTGTTAAAAAATTCAACCTAATAAATTTTGTCAACGTTTTCGCAACTCGCAATGAAATAATATTCTGTTTTTCTTCAATGACAAAACCTGTTATAAGATTCATATTATAAAAAACCAAAAAAAAACAGCTAAATTGATTACCAGTGTACATAAAATGAAATGAACTTTTAAGTACGCCTGGATATTTATCTATTATAGATTTTAGATCCAGTCAGTCCTAAGCCTGAAAAAAGTACGAAGGAAAGGTCATTTCATCAAAAAAACGTAATATTTCAAAACAGATAAAGTTGCTTTCGAAGTTGCGAGCGAAAACATTGACATAATATTAATACATTAATTTAACTTAATACATTAATGTAATGAAAAATCTAAAAGGAGAACTTTCAAAAACCCGTTAACGAATTAACGGCTTTTTCAACCTGTTAACAATTGACGATTAATGTTAAATTAAATTAATTTAAAAACCGTCAATGACACATCTCTACTGATTATATACATCATCTATGCCAGTGTGCTTACGCAAGCTAGATATTGCTAGTTAATAAAATTTTAGTATCACGTTTCTGAACGCATCTCACATATTAAGAATAGAATTCCTATTGGACGACATTATTGAGCCAATCATACTCCTTTTTCTTGTCCAATCCAATTTCCGCACTGCAAAATATGCTACACCGCAAAGCCAATGAGCGACGCTTCCGCCGAAGCCATGTTGAAGAAGAAGCCATCAACATCCGCCCTCTTACGAATCAAGACGCCAACCGCTCAACACCGCTTTTTCGTAACTCCGCATAAAATCGCTATACCAGTGTACCTGTGCTGCGTATAACTTAAACTTTTTAACGTGTCGGCCGACACCAGTGACAAAGTGGGATAATACAATCGATTCACCGACGCGAGTGCAAAGAACCTGTGTGTCTTCATATACCTACGTCGGCAGTCGGTGCTCCAAACCGAGATCCAGTGCTTCCAAGTAAGTCATACATATATTCCCATACCTACTCCCATTTTGCTCAATTTACTGTGTCGTCCAATATACGTCATTCGATCCAGCATACAAAATTATTTTCCCGCAAAAAAAAACACAACGCTTATTGGTCCTTCGAAAAGCCGCTATATCCAACTTCACCATAAGTTTTTTGGTCCATTTCGAGTCGGATTCATAGAATCAGCATTTATAGGTCTCATACCTACCTAGGATTTAGGTCAAATACCTAAATTCGTAAAACCGCCATATTGAAACATCTCTTTCAATATATTCCCCGCTAGGTACATTATTCATTGTGAACTACTGTACCAACTTAATAGTTCGCCTGTTGCATTGAAATAGCATAGGTAATTATTAAAACCGCTAATTATCGTGAGTTAGTTTGGCAAACTTGCCTACAACTTATACTCAACCGCAATAATTTCTTACACCCGCGATAAAATAAAAATATTCTTGAAGTCTACCCACTAGACCTAAATTATTATTATTTTATATCCGTTGTACTTTCTAGAACTATTCCAACATGGAAGATCTTAAAATCAAAGTTAAATTACTGCAAGCCAAAAATCAAGCAATCTTTGAGCGTTTATCGTCATTATATGAAACTTCAAAGAAAATAAATACGACTAGTATTGAGCTTCGTTCGGCAGAGACGTTTATGGCAGACACACAAATACTCTCGGTCATTCGTCAGGAATTTAGTACCAACATAGATAAAATAAATACATATTCTTTACAATTAAATCCTGATCATAAAATTGATTATAACAGTCAAATATCATTTGACGGCGTTTACACTCGTGTCGAGAGAATACGTTCACTTATTGAAGCGAATTCCTCAAGGTCATTGAATGACTCAAAGTCTAGCGATACCGCGACGCAGTCAAAATGCTCGGTCAAGCTGCCACCAATTCAGATTCCGTTCTTTGACGGTAAAATTGAAAATTGGCCAGTTTTTTATGAATCATTTAAATCTAATATACATGGCAATTTAAACCTTACAGATTCTCAACGTGTGCAGTATTTATTAGGTAATCTAAAAGGAAATGCATTGCAAATTACCGCCGGAATTATTCCGTCAGGGGAAAATTACGTGTCTATCTGGAACAGTTTAGTTCAAAAGTATCAAGATAAACGAGCACTAGGCTCACACTATATGTCTAACATATTAAATATCAAACCCGCAATTAATAATTCCGCATCTTTAAATAGTTTTATTGAAAGTTTTCATGCATCTGTTTCGGCACTAGAACAATTAAAAATTGAAGACTTAAAAGATTTTTTGTTTTTAAATTTGGCTTTGAAAAAGTTAGATCCCGCTATTATAAATTTATTCGAAATGCATATGAGAGATGTGGAGATTCCTACTTATAAAGATTTCGTTGAATTCATAAAATCGCAAGTTAAAATATTAGATAGATCTACTTCTTCTCGGACCGCATCATTAGGTAACAACAATAATAAAAATAATTCTTATCGTAATCAGTCACGTGATAATACAGTACATACTTTTGTTGCTTGTGATAATAATCAAACTTGTTTATATTGTAATAACAAAGATCATTGGAAGCTTTACACCTGTCCAAACTTTCAAGCAATATCGGCCAGTTCGCGTTTGGATTTTATTAAAAACAAACGTGGATGTGTAAACTGTCTTAGTGCAACACACACTGCCTCACAGTGTAAATCTATACACACTTGTAGAACGTGTAACAAAAAACATCACTCTCTTTTACATTTGGAACAAAGTTCACAGCCGCGATCGATATCGGCTGACGCTGTACCTAGTTCCGCGCATTCACAACAGGTGGCGCTATGTGCGTGTTCCCGCGTAGGTTTGAAGAATCCACAGACTACGGTTCTTTTGTCAACAGCACAAGTCTATGTTGATAACAAATATAACAAATACGTTTCTGTACGGTGTTTAATAGATAACGCTTCACAAAATAATATAATTACTTCGGCTTGTTGTAAGAAACTGCAATTAAATATTATACCGCTTTCAAATTCAGTCATAAAGGGTGTAGGCACCTCTTCCCGGCCTATCATAGGTTACGTGGAGATAACAGTTACTGCAAAAAATAAAACAAATTCTTTTAAAATAACCGCTCTTGTTATTGATTGTATAACGGATAAATTACCATCTCACTTTGTTGACACCTCTGCTGTGCAACATTTGTTCGAGTTACCGCTAGCCGACCCCCTGTGGCACGTGCCCGGTGAAGTTGAATTGCTTCTAGGGGCAAAACTGTTTCCGTATTTATTACTTCATAATAAAATTATCTCACCTACCGCGCCGTCCGCTATTGAAACCGTGTTTGGTTATATTCTTATGGGTGAGATACCCTCTAGTTTATCTAATAACAATAACAGTCTCGTTGATTTAAATACCGCTTCATATTTTTCTACCGCGTTAAATATAGATGATTCTCATTGTTTTCTGTCGTTAGACGAATCTTTACATAAATTTTGGAATATCGAAGAAATACCTTCAAAATCTTTTATGAGCCCCGCTGAACGGGAATGTGAACAGCTGTACGCTTCTACCGTGTCACGTGACTCCAGTGGTAGGTATTGTACCGCGTTACCATTCTGTAAAAATCCAGAATCACTCGGAAATTCATATGCTGTCGCTTATCGACGTTTAATTAATTTGGAAAAAACTAAGCTTCGCGACCCTGCTTTGCGCGCTAGTTATAACGAAATAATCCAAGAGTATATTGATCAAAATTATTTAACTGAAACCGCACCTAGTTCTGTTGATCAGACTATAGGATATTACATACCGCATCACCCTGTTATTAGGAATGATAAACAAACTACTAAAGTACGCATTGTCCTTGATGCAAGTGCTAAGTCTCATAATGGCGTTTCATTGAATGACTTATTGCACACAGGGCCGAATTTACAGGCTGACATATTTATATTACTTTTAAATTTCCGTTTGTTTCCTATTGCAGTTACGGCTGACATAAAACAGATGTACCTTCGAATTAAGGTTATTGATGATCATAGAAAATATCAAAAAATATTGTTTCGATTTAATACTTCTGAACCTGTTCGCGAATTTCAATTTAACCGAGTTGCCTTCGGTCTCAAGCCCAGTCCCTTTCTAGCCATGCGCACTGTGCGCCAGCTGTCAGAGGATGAAAAACATCGCTTCCCGCTCGCATCCATTGTCGCTTCTCATGAGCTATACATGGATGACCTGGCTAATTCAACCCCTACTCTGGAGGAAGCCAAGATTCTATCCGCTGAACTTATCGCCTTATTTAAGGCTGGGGGCTTTGACCTTACTAAGTGGGCAAGTAACTCCTCGGAATTACTAGAGGTTATTCCACATTCTCACCGCTCTTCAATTAACTTTTCTGACGGGGATAATTTAAAGACCCTTGGACTCAAATGGATTCCTTCCGAGGACTGTTTCACCTTTACTACATCTGATATAGATAAAAGTTGTACTAAACGCTCCATACTTTCCACTATTGCCCGTCTGTGGGATGTTCTCGGTCTAGTGGCACCTGTAGTTTTATTCGCGAAATTACTCATAAAAGAATTATGGAAATTAAACACAGATTGGGATGAAACTCCACCCGATACTATCGTACTTCTCTTTCAAAAATTCAAAGAGCAGCTGCCTCTACTTTCTTCTTTAAAATTGCCGCGTCATGTAGCCGTTACTATGGGTTGCGTGACAAATATAGTAGGTTTTGCTGACGCCAGCTTGAATGCGTATGGCTGCGTCATATACTTACATGTCACTGACACAGATGGTAACACACACGTAAATTTGGTGTGTGCTAAATCTAAAGTTGCACCTGTTAAGGTCGTATCTCTGGCTCGTCTAGAGCTTTGCGCCGCTGTTCTTTTGTCTAAGCTAATTAAATTAGTTTATGTCACTTACCGCTCTCGCACCGCTATTAATAAAATATTTGCCTTTTCCGATTCTAAAATAACACTTTCATGGATTCATTCCTCACCACACAAGTGGAGCATTTTTGTTAGTAACCGCGTCGCTAAATGTCAAGAAAATCTTGATCCTGAACATTTTTACCATATTAATGGAAAGGAAAATCCTAGTGACTGTCTGTCTCGAGGTCTTCTACCTGAACAGTTACTAAACCATAATTTATGGTGGCATGGCCCTGAGTGGCTTCTGCGACCAACTGCTGAGTGGCCTATCACTCCGTTTGTCTCCTCATGCAGTGAGCAATTGCCTGAGTTTAATAATAAATCTTTAACATTAGTATCTACCGAATCAGAACTTAATTTGATATATAGTCTTTCTCAAAAGTTTACATCGTTAAATAAAATATTGCGCATAATTGTATACATTTTGAGATTTTTGCATATTATTCATTATGACAAGTCACATAAGGCAATTACTGTCCGTGAATTAGTTACCGCTGAAATTTATTTAATTCGTTGTATTCAAAAATTTCATTTTTTAGATATTTATGACGAAATTAAAAGTAAAAAACTTCGCTCACACTTAAAGAAACTCGATCTGTTTATAGACGAGCATAATATAATTAGAATTGGTGGCAGGTTGTCAAATGCGAACCTTCCTTATGAAGCTCAGCATCCCGCGCTTTTACCTAAACGTGATAATTTTACACATGTTCTAATAGACTATTATCATCGCATCCATTGTCATGCCGGTGTAAGCCTTCTTAGCTCTCTGTTACGCCAAAAATATTGGATCCTCTCTTCCAGAGGTGTCATAAGACAAAGGGTACATGCTTGCAACTTTTGTTTCAAAATTTCTCCTTCTCACCCCAGCCCAAAGATGGCTGATTTACCCGCTTGTCGCGTACAAGAGACTAAAGCTTTCGTTCATACTGGTGTGGATTACGCTGGTCCCATCAAAGTAACTTTATGTCGACGCAGAGGCCAAAGAAGTCAGAAGGCTTACATATGTTTATTCATTTGTTTCGTTACCAAAGCAGTTCATATTGAATTGGTTACCGACGTGTCATCGGACACGTTTATTTCAGCCTTTAAGAGATTTATTTCCCGCAGAGGACCTGTCTCTTATTTATATTCCGACAACGGAACTAATTTCGTTGGAGCCAAGGCTCAATTGCAAGAACTACTTGCTAACCGCTACCGCATAGAGTGGAAAATGATTCCACCCCGCGCCCCTCACTTTGGAGGGCTGTGGGAATCAAATATTAAATCTACTAAAACACATTTATACCGTGTTATCGGTTCTCAACTCCTTACTTATGAGGAGCTTTCTACTGTCCTCACTGAAATTGAGGCAGTTCTAAATTCCAGACCGCTCTGTGTCCTGAATGAGGACCCATACCCAGAACCGCTTACTCCCGCTCATTTTATAATGGCTTCTCCATTGACTACGTTGCCTGTCGTGAACGTTCCCGAAACGACTAAATCTCTAACTTGCCGCAAAAAATTGCTTGACCAAATGGTTTGTAGCTTTTGGAAAAGATGGCGTATAGAATATCTACATAACTTACAAGTTAGGCAAAAATGGTTGAATGCCGTCGACAATATTAAGATTGGTACAGTGGTTCTCATACATCAGGATGATGTCCCTCCTTTACGTTGGCCAATGGGCATAATCACCGAGATTTTCCCCGGCAGGGATGGGACAACCCGCGTTGCCATGGTAAAGACATGCAGTGGCTCTTTCAAAAGACCCGTTGTTAAACTATGTCCTTTACCTTCACAATAATTAAAAAATTAAAGCCTAATTTAGCTGTAGTTCACATATTTCAATCATTCCTTTTTCAATCCGCTATAATTTAATTTCTTACCTTTTGAGAATACTTCATATCCTCGAAAGCCGGGCAGAATGCTTACGCAAGCTAGATATTGCTAGTTAATAAAATTTTAGTATCACGTTTCTGAACGCATCTCACATATTAAGAATAGAATTCCTATTGGACGACATTATTGAGCCAATCATACTCCTTTTTCTTGTCCAATCCAATTTCCGCACTGCAAAATATGCTACACCGCAAAGCCAATGAGCGACGCTTCCGCCGAAGCCATGTTGAAGAAGAAGCCATCAACATCCGCCCTCTTACGAATCAAGACGCCAACCGCTCAACACCGCTTTTTCGTAACTCCGCATAAAATCGCTATACCAGTGTACCTGTGCTGCGTATAACTTAAACTTTTTAACGTGTCGGCCGACACCAGTGACAAAGTGGGATAATACAATCGATTCACCGACGCGAGTGCAAAGAACCTGTGTGTCTTCATATACCTACGTCGGCAGTCGGTGCTCCAAACCGAGATCCAGTGCTTCCAAGTAAGTCATACATATATTCCCATACCTACTCCCATTTTGCTCAATTTACTGTGTCGTCCAATATACGTCATTCGATCCAGCATACAAAATTATTTTCCCGCAAAAAAAAACACAACGCTTATTGGTCCTTCGAAAAGCCGCTATATCCAACTTCACCACAGTGTGAAGGTTCCGCCTAAATCGGCCCACCTGTTTTGCAGACAGATAGGCAGACAAAAATGTTTTGATTATTGTTGCAATAACCTTAATTTTTTTTTGCCGAAATGTTTAACCGTTATTTTTATAACACAAAAAAGAAAAGAGATGTCTGCTGGTTTTGGCAAATTAAGCCCTTATGGCCATCAATCAAGACAGCCCCCAGACTGCATACAACTCGATTGAATGACTTTTTCATGAAATAGGCAATCAGTCGAGTCATACGCACTTTAAAGGCTGTTGTGATGATTTAAATGATTATAATTCTGTAACTAATAGCCTATTACAGTCGCAAATCATTCTATATCAACATACTCCCAGATTCTGAGCTGCAAATTGCAAAAATACGTAAGAAAATTTAAATTTCGCGGGCTACCTTGAACCTTAACCGGTTTATTTTACAATGAATGTGACAGACGTGAGACTTGTCACGATAATGTACAAGCACTTCAAACAAAACTATCCACAATTTACATGTATTACCAATTGCATTGTTTTGACAAGTACCTGTCCAAAGAAAATGCAAATGTGTGGTCACAGAATGCTAATGTAGGGTGACCAACCTGTCTTTTTTCCGATTGTCGAGAATCTTTAATGTGTACGTGTTGTAACTAAAATCATGCTGTTTATGTTTAAGTACACTGTTGTTAAGAGAAAGTAGATCCCTTATTTTCCAACGAAAAAGTGGTATGCGACTATGCGTGCCAATTTTACGATTTTACTAATGCTGTTTTGTCATACACAGTTCTCACAGAAAGCCGGACGAGTTCTAAGGTCTATTGATTCTATAATAGACACGAACAAGCTATATTATTCTTTGAGGCCTTTCGTCCCTTTCATACATCATACATAGACCGAGCATGGGTCAGATCTGCCTTAAATTCTTAAAGTACCTCTTTATAATGCCAGAAAGAATGCACCCTGACTACAACAAAGCTAATAAAAAGAGATGTTGATATTCACTTGTTCCTACTCGTAGTATTTTACGACATGCGCGACATGAGTTCCTCTTGGAAGAAGGTTCTTGATATTCTCTAGATTATAGTCTTGTTGTAGTATCTATTCAAGGTAATTCCATAATTTATCAACGATCTCTTTTGGAGTATGGATAGAACTTCTACGATCTGATTATGCAGATTTAATGGTTCTCATAATAATCATAACTTTATTAGCTATACGGCTAAAACCTTTGTAGGACTCTTATGGGAAATTGTGCCATTTAATGAAAATAAAGAACAAAATTCAGGTCTGAATATAAAAATCGATTAAAAAAACCCCTCCCCCGTTACTCCCTCGTTACTGGAAAGTGCAGTTTTATTTGCTTGAAACGCTATAAACGTTCAGTTTATATTTCCTCCCTGCTTATCGGGATTCTGTGGAGTGGAATACTTTCAGGCGATTGATCGCAGCAGATGGAAACGAACTGTTAGTAAATCGAAATAGAGCTGTGACTATCAACAGTAGGGGATCGGTTGAAAAGAGTGGGCTTTTGTGTCTATATTGTACTGCATTGCAATTTACGATTTAGTGCCCTTATTGATACGAAGCTAAAGCGTTCTTACATTTCGTCCCGATTCACCTCGTTATGCGTACACGAATTTACTCTTTAAGGGCCCAAAATCAAGTGCATTCATACAAAAGACACTGTCGCATAAGCGCCATTATCCCATGCAGGTGTGCAAGTATTTATACTCGCATTCGTGCGATGAACTAACAATACTTTGTTAGTTCATCGCACGAATGCGAGTGTAATGTTCGTTAGTACCCCGTTTTCCTCTGTTGACTTTTATGCAATTGTGTAGGATGATAAGCACCTCGTACGCATCGTTGTTGCGTTTTAACTAAACGTTATTTCCAAGTTTATTATGCTTTATTTTAGCGGTGTCATAATGTTTAGAAGGAAAGTTTCATATATTTAACTACTCAATATTTTTCGAAGTCCATAAATCAATAATGACCTGCGAATGTATTTTCCTTCTCCAAGATTATTATTATTTAAACTGACTAGTTCACAGACTTCTATGACGTAAATAGAGAAACTATAATAATATTTATATCTACGGTAGTGTGGGCTATCACGCTCTCGCCCTCATAAGATTACATTTGTGTCCCCAAGGAGCTCCCTCTTGGGCTCAATAATAGCCTGTCTAACAAAATTACATTAGAAAACTGCCGCGTAAAAACATGATTGGATAGTAATGACATTTTCCGGAAGCTTTATCCTTGCATTTAGGTCTTTATCATCTTGAATAAGAGTTGCACTTGGTGATAGATTCTTATTGACATTTAGAGATTCCAAAACATTCTTCGTGATTAAGTTTTGTTGGATGAAAATTATATCCGACTAGCTTTTGCCCGCGGCTTCGCCCGCGTGGATGTCGAACTTCTATCCACTATTTTAACCCTTTTTTTTGGAAGTGAGAAATCATCAAATGACTTCTCCCGTCCTGGACTGGGCAGGAGGGCGTGTCAGACTTTTACTGAGTAAAACCCATCCTTCGATTGCCCTTTATTCGGGGGTCACGGTAACTATTATAAATATTCCGCAACACTATTTTAACCCTGTAGGGGTTGAATTGATAAAAAAACCTTAGTGGCTTATGCTTACTATTCACATAGAATAACCCCTCCAAGTTTCATGTCTCTAGTTAGTTATTGTAAAATATCAACAAAGCGTTGGTATCAGTCTGTGAGTATACTATTATATGTACATCAAACGACTTTTCCCACCCTGGGCGGGGCGGAAGGGAGTGTCAAACTGATGGCCCTTTATGTTCCGGGGCAGCGGTAACCATTAGAATTAATCCGCAACCAATGCAATGCATTGGCCCTAGAGGGCCCCGTCACGTGCTGACAGCTCTTTAAGGTGCGAGTGGAACGAACGTGCCGTCGACACGAACCTAGTTTTTATCTGGCGGCGAGCTACGCATCGCTCGCCGTCCGCAGTCCCGCGCCTACGGTGGCCGGTAGTCGTCTTGCGACTCTCTACGCCTGGGTTACTGTCCGAGGCGTGAGGCGTGACGGTGTCACACGCGCGCCGCGGCCTCCTCCTCCAGCATGACTGCTTGGCAGAAGGAGGCGACAGCTTCCCATTCAGTCACCCCCGCTGATATCCTCTGCAAGAACACGGCGGTGGCCCACCCGAGTGGGGCATACCACCACTGTATGCTCCACCGTGTCCTCTAGGCAACCCTTGCTGCAGTGGTGACACCTGGCGTCGCTTCCGCCCGAATCCGACACAGGAACCTTCCGAAATATCTGGTCTGGTAAGGATCTGTTTTCGGCGATACGTAAGAGCGCTGTGGCGCCTCGCCAGCCACTCCTCAAAGAGACGTGCCCACTACTGGATTGCGACAGTCGCAGTCTCCATTCCGCCATAAGATCCCGCCGGAGCTGAGGTGCATCGCGCTGCAATTAACCGCGGCAGCGCAGTTATTTTTGGTTACTGATCGGCTCCGGCACATAATATTGTTATGTAGCAATATTAAGTATTATTCTGATATTCGTAGCTTATAGCTACGAATATCTTGCAAAGCCATCGGCCAGCCTTGCTACTTACTGCTCGTATGTATCATCATTATATTGCTGCGGAGTCATTTTAAAACTCTGTGATAATTCTAATTATATTTATTGTAATTAAATTAAGTAAACGGCAATTTTGTACAAAATTTAAAACTTGTATTGGATAACTTATTTATATGGATTTACTATATTCATGAAAACCCTCTGACAAATCATGCATTATTTTAAGACTAATTTCATTGCCATACAAATGGTTATAGTGAGTGAATTATTGATTGTTTTGATATTAGACAATATAGTCCGCTTTCGCGGACTTTTTCTTAGAACGTTTTAAGAAACAATTCTTTAGTACATAATTTTTGCGTTAGTTCAACCATTTTGTCACACTTTAATTACTGCTCGGCTCCTATGTGTCTTAGTGATATGTTATATAGCCTATAACCTGATTATAATCGTACCAAGTTTAATTAAAATTCCTTCAGTAGTTTTTCATACCCATGCGTGCACATACAGGCAGACAGAGAGACAAACTTTACTGATTGCATTTTTGGCATCAGTATCGATCACCAATCATCCTTCAATAATAATTTTAGAACTGTAGAATTGACCTCTCTACAGTTTGTGGGCACTTATAGGCTGAGGATGTCGTTATGGCGGCAACAGATAAGTATCCGACTATCCTGGTGCATGATATATAGTCTGGTGACAGAACACAAAAATCCTCTCTGCTCACTTGCTTAAGTGGTGGAACCAACATACAAAGTTTTAAGTGAATCCATAAAGAAATAAAAAAAGTCAAATCCTTTTCTCCTCCATGGGGGAAATTTCAAAAAATCTTCTCTCAGTGCTCAGTTACATCACTGATGGAATCTAGATACAAAGTTTTAAGTGAATCCATAAAGAAATAAAAACATTCAATTTACCTGCCTTTTCTCTCCCATGGGGGGGGGGGGGGGGATTCCAAAAATCCTCTTTCAGTGCTCAGATGTATCACTGGTGTAACATAGATACAAAGTTTTAAGTGAATCCATCAAGAAATAAGAAATTAAAAAAATCTATTTAACCCCTTTTCTCCCCCGTAGGGGGAAATTCCAAAAATCCTCTCGCAGTACTCAGCCGCATCACTGGTGGAACCTACATACAAAGTTTTAGGTGAATTCATAAAGAAATAAAAAAATACTATTCTTCCCCCTTTTCTCCCCCGTGGGGGGGAATTTCTAAAAATCCTCTCTTAGTGGGCGCCTACATCCCCCAACAAACACACATGCCAAATTTCAGCTCTCTACGACCAATAGTTTCGGCTGTGCGTTGTCTGTCAGTCAGTCAGTCACTCAGTAACTGAAGCGTTTTATATATAAAGATTATCTACAAGTGGACGATAGAGATTCGTAATCCATAAACAGTCAGATTATGCTTCCTGGGGCTAAATTATTGCGGCGTCATTTATACTGTAGTACTAGTTCTAGCTCGCGGCTTTACCCGCGTGGATGTCGAGACTTTCATCCACTGGATGGAATTTCGCATGAAATCTTTCTTAGTCTTAGAATAGAATAGAATAGAATATTTATTTGCATAGAAAGTAGGTATACAAAAATATAGATGTTTACAAAATATCAGTCCCTTATACTATCTACCTAAAGTTAGGCATGCAAATTTTGAAGTTACATTTGAATAAAACATTAAATAAAACATTAAATTATTACATGTCATTTTCAATATGTTAAATTTATTTTGGAAGAGAGGAGTCATTTAAAAAATCATGCACTGAGTAGTAGCATTTGCCTTATAAAAGAGCTGTAAGTTTCTTTTTAAATATTTGGATTGGACAATTTTTAATTGCATTAGGTATTTTATTGTAAACAATTGGAGCCATGCCAAAAATACTTTTTTTTAACAATGCGGTATTGCACCTCTCAATTTTCAACAAATTCTCATATTGGCTTCTTATAGGTCTTTTTCTATTTTCTGACATTGTTACAAAATCATGCTTATTCAATTTAACAAAAACAGCTACTTCTAAAATGTACAATGAGGGGAAAGTCAGAATTTTCAGAGACTTAAACCTAGGCATACAACTATCTGTCATTTTTAGACTACACATTGCTCTTACACAGCGTTTCTGAGCCTTGAAGACCTGTTCTCTCATACTACAATTACCCCAGAATATAATTCCAAATCGTAAAACTGATGCTACAATACCATGATATGCCACAATTGTTGTTTTCATGTTCACTTTTTTTTATATGTTTAATAAAACATATGCAGATTTACTTAATTTTTTACACACCTCTTCTGCATGAGGTTTCCATGACAACTGGCTATCTATTAATATTCCTAAAAATTTTGCAACTGTTATTTGTTCTAGTTTTTGTCTATTATATTCTATGGTCATATTTTGTACAGTTAATCTTTGGTGGAAATGCATTATATTTGTCTTTGATAAATTAATAATTAAATTGTTCATGTCGAGCCATTGTATAATGTCTTTAAGAGTATTATTAATATCGTCCTCATACTTTGCTACGTCATCACATTTTATTAAAGCTGTGCTGTCATCAGCAAATAAAACCATTGGATGCTGAATATGACGGGGTAGGTCATTTATATATAGCAGAAATAGGAGTGGGCCCAATACACTGCCCTGTGGTACACCATATTTAATAACCCTGGCTTGTGATAAATACTGCCTTTCGCATTTAGTTCTAATACAAATTCTTGTGATTTCCGTGTATTGTATACGATTACATAGGTACGATTTTATGAGATTTAGGGCATTTCCTCTAATACCGTATGCACCAAGCTTATAGATACTTACTCTGTGTACTTAGTAGATACTTACTCTGTACATACCGTCCAAGTGCCTCTAAATTTGGTTGCGGAATGTTTATAATAGTTACCGTGACCCCGGAACATAAAGGGCAACCGATGGAATATGAGTGGGTTTTAGTCAGTAAAAGTCTGACACGCCCTCCCGCCGCACCCAGGACAGGAGCAGACATTTGATAATTTCCCACTCCCCCCCAAAAAAAAAGTTCCTCCAAATTTCATGTATCCGCTTTTTTTTTACCAGTGGGTTGGACTGTGTGTCGTTATATTGACAATTAGTCGTAGTCAGACAATTTACCATTTCATAACTAGGTATGAATGTATAGATTTATAAGAACTACAAAATCGTACGTTGAAATCTCTTAAGGTGGGTACTGACCGGCGTTACAGGGCGTAATGTAACGTGTTACACCACGAGCATTCGTGCAGTCAGTACGTCGTGTTACGGGTAAACCAAGGAGCAACGAGCCGCTCGTTGCTCGCTTTGAGTGCTCCACCCGGCTGTCGGTTTTTTAGCGAATCCTTTGAGTGTTACACGGTTCGGTCAGTACGCTGTTGCAAGTCGTCCCGAGCGCACACGCATTGCGAGTAATCACACGTCGTCGTTCCTCTCGTATTCGTTTCTTAAAACATGGAGTGGCACAAAGAAAAGACTGTATTTTATAGAAAAATACAGAGAAGAGAAAGTGTTGTGAAACCCAGCGCATCCAGAGCATTAACTATAACAAACAGTGGCGTAGCGTGTCTTTTCGCCGCCCGGGGCTGATCGGAAATCCGCCGCCCCTTATTTTAACTATAAATCGCTTTAAAGTTTAAATATTATATTGAATTGACCTAATTCGTACATCGTACACCTTATTGCAAGTCAAAATATACTACCACGAATGCGTGGCTAATGCATGCTTCAAGTGGAAAATACATCTAAGAAAAGAAATGCCGCAAGAAACCCACATTTCTTGTATGTATATCTCAACCCTAAGGACATCTTAGGTTTCTGCGCACACTGTTCATTGAAAAAAAAACTTAATTATACGGATTGAACCCCTGCTAAAAGTGACCGTTTTTAGTAATTTTTGAATCTCTGAACTTGCAATATAACTTTAAAAAAGTATACACAGTTTTAAAACACCATTTCCAAATCACTTTTTTGAATTTCGGTCTGTAACAAGAGAAATTTATGGTGGCACTAGTTGTTGAGAAATACGTCCAATAATCTATATATCTATACATGCTTATAATAAAACTGTAGAGAGGTCAATTCTGTACATTGAATATTTATTCAAAATTAATATTGGAGAATGATTGGTGATCGATACTGATGCCAAAAATGCAATAAGTAAACACGCACGTATGCACGCATGGGTTAAAAACTACTGAAGGAATTATAACCAAACTTGGTACGATTATAATCCATACTCCTCGGCCGGCTATAGGCTATATAACACAACGCTTTAAGACACATAGGAGCCGAGCAGTAAATAAAAGTGGGAGAAAACACGGGAAAAAATATTTCTTTTGAGAGATTCTGTTGCGTGCGGGCAGCAATAAGGCTGGCCGATGGCTTTGCTGGATATTCGTAGCTAATACATCAGAATAACACATAATATTGTGCTAGGTACATAACGTTGCAACATGAGCCACGGGAGCCGATCAGAACCAAAAACCTAACGTTTTTAACTTAACGTAGGTACGCGAGGATCGTGGGGTCCATGACCCTCTACGGGGGCTCGAACCTGGCCTTGACTCCGGCCCGGCTTTTGAGGACGTCCCAGAGAGTTATAACCATTCAGATGGTGCGGGGAATACCGCAAAATCTCCTGCGATGCGGCGAGGCTTCCTGCGGGCATCCGGCCGTGGGATTTGGAGACTATGCGACTGTCGCAACCCAGTGCTGGGCACGCCTCTTTGAGGAGTTGGCTGACGAGGCGCCACGGCGCTCTCACGTATCGCCGGACAATCGGACATAGGTTCTCGTCGGACACGGACATTCCGGGAGGTTCCTGTGTCGGATTCGGGCGGAAGCGACGCCTGGGTGTCACCGGCAACGGTCGCCTGGAGGGATGCCTCGCATAGGCGGGCCACCGCCGTGTCCTTGCAGAGGCGATTGGTGGGAGTGACCGAATGGAAAGCCGTCACCGCCTACTGCGAAGCAGTCATGCTGGAGAAGTAGGCTGCACGCGTGAGGCAATGTCAGGCCTCACACCCCAGACAAAAACCCAGGCGTAGGCGTCGAGAGTGGCAAGACGACTACCGGCCACCGTAGGCGCGGGCCTGTGGGCGGCGATCGATGGGTAGCTTGCCGCCCGATAAGGACCAGGCCCGTGTCGACGGCGTATGTTAGTTCCACTCGCGCCTCAAAGGCCTTGTCCAGGAAGCAAGCGTGCACTCGCTCTGAAATTCGCGCGAAATCTGGACGCAACAAGGCAGCCCTAGTATCTTGACTCGCGCGCATTAGGCGCGAGTCGAGTATGGCGAATTGCACGCGAATTCAGCGCGAAATTATTATTCGCTCGATGCTTGTGGACGCGATGTTTTGATGCCTAGTATCTCGCCAACCCGCGAATGAATTCGCGCCAAACGTTTCGCGGTGAATTGGCCCTTTCTGGACAAGGTCAAAGAGCGGAAAAAATCGAGCGGACGCGCGTCGCTGGCGCTCGCCGGCTGCCTGAGCCCACTCGGTTATCCTCCTCTTTTTCACACACTAGCGGTAAAGCTTTCGCGGGTGCTTTTGGTAACTAACATATTGCGAACAGTAGGTAGGTAATTTGGAAAAGGATTTTTTTTTAATAATTCAATCTAATATTTTCGTCATGTTCCCCAATTGCCGCCCCCTATTATGTGCCGCCCGGGGCCATGGCCCCCCCGGCCCCCCTCACGCTACGCCACTGATAACAAACTCAAGAAAGAAAACTCTTGGAATAGTTGGCTTCGTTTGCCTAGTAACGTTTTTTCTTCTTCCTAATTTGGATGAAACAATTAAGTAGAATCAAAGACGCCACATCTTGAGTAAATTAACGGCGAAAGCGGAGCACAGAATTTTGACGAGCATGTTACGCCGATTTAAAAACACAGCGTGACATGCTCGATGCGTACACGCTCGATGCGAATGTTACATTACACCTCGTAACGTTGGTCAGTACCCACCTTAAGGTCATTACATACCAAACTTTCCACCAAAAATCTAGGGGTGCTCTTCAAAGCACATGCTAAGGGATTTTCGAGGGAAAGCACTAATACAAGCCCATCAATGTATTAAACGGCGCCTAAGTAATATTTACTTTGTCATAATTTACCGTTTGCTCGACAATGGTATAGGACTTTCACAATACACCAGTATTATGGATAGGAACAATGGTTGTTTATAGAACACCCGACCTGAATTTTGATGCGCTCACGCATAGTAACGGACCGGTGCGCTTCGGTTGCTATGGACATGGCGGTAAACAAATAAATTATGTTTTTAGTATTGTGAACCCGTACAAATACTCGACTTATTACATGTTCGAACATTCATTTATTTCCGTTTATTCCTCTTCCAGGAATATCGATTTTATGTGGGGATAACTCTGCCAAAGGTTTATAACCCATACAAATATTATAAATGAGAAAGTGACTCTGTCTGTCTCTCTGCTATGCTTTCACGCCTAAACTACTGAATCGATTTAAATGTGGTACAGAGATAATCCATAGCCTGAGAAAGGATATTTATATAAAGGCTCGGGCAAAAGCTTATTTCGAATAATAGGTAACTATTACTTTGAAAAATAATCATACAGTACACGATTCATCTTAATTATGTTTTCATGATGTATAATGTAAGTAAATACTTTAAACATCAGATTTAAGAACATCCATTGGCATTGTATGAAAAGCATAACACATCATACAATACCAAGTACTTCAAAAATTTCGTAACTGACTGTATTCGACTAATTTTATCTGTACAAACTTCGAGGCATGTCTCCGTTTTTAATCTAACTTTAAATAAGAGTTAGTCGTCGTACCTAACCAAGACAAATGTAATTGGTCATGTCACGGCCAAAAACGTTGCTCTAATTTTCCAAGTTTTTTGTTGTTTCATTTTAGATGACAATGGTTAAGACTTGTTTTCATGGGTAAAGGAAGCAGCATAAAATTTTAGTCTTGTAGTAATCATAGAATGACACTCCTTTAAAAACCCTTTGTTTTTATTGTATGAATTCTCTTATACGTGTTCACACACGGTGATCTTTAAAACAAGTACTGCCCATGGTATTGCCCTAAATGTTTATAAGGTGTGCCTGATATATTGAGCGTGAATTCTTCGTTCAATATGGACACATCGTGTTCAAACTGTACGAAGCCAGTCGACCATTAAGTTACGGAGAACCCCGCTAGGGAATACAGGCATGATAGATTTTTGGCCATAGATAAAAATAAATAAAACGTTTACGACGCGCGACGCCGACGGTGACTCGGGATGAATTAGTCACTTGACAATTCCATGTTTAAATTGGAAGGGTTTTATTGTTGCCAGCTCTAAAGTAGCTGAACCATAGATAATTGATTTCATTCCACTGTAAAAGACTGACCGTGAACTTCCGATTTCCAAGCCACGGCCACAGCTTTGGACTTTCTTTTTTTAAACAATGTCTTAAAAAGTATGTTTCAGTCGATAAATTGCTTTACATAACTTTAAGCACTGTAATTGTTTACGAATTTAAAAAACTCAGTCATAATTTATATCAAGACGGTGCCCAATTCATTGTATAATCGGAACAGCATTGAGCGTATTAGCGTAATCGTTCGTTATTCATGCGATAAGTCGACGCCTCATACTTACGCACCGCGAACGTTATACAACGTCGTCATTCAGCTCATTGATATAAATCTCGAGCCAACCGAGTTATTCGTGCGGTTTTACCGTGAATAACCCATTAAAGTTCAATAACCTCTCGTTTTTAATTTTCCTCTTTTAATTGGGTCACTTGGAGTTTGATAACACCATTGAAGTACCAGCCAGCACCCGTAGAATCGAGAAAATAATTAATTGAATTTAATTTTAGATTGTAATGGAGTTGACAGTTTATTTTCCTTATTTATGTTGTAAAGTTTGTTCATAAAGTTTATATTAATTAAAAGGTTTCTTTTGAATAGAATTAAAAACTTTATATCTGTTTTCATAAAACAATGTTTGTTTTTTAAATCACGTAATAAAAGTATTGTACAACGTTATCGCGTGAATTGCTACAATATAGTGTATAGTGTGTTTTAGATCACTATCATTCTTGCGAACATGCGATTCTTTTCTCTCAATCGGCTCGCAGAAATCAACGGTATTATAAAATACTATATTTTTTTCTGTTTTCGCTTTCATTGATCGTGTTTTTTTGTTTATACATGCCTTTAGCTTTTGCACGCGGAGTTGCGTGATAGATGTAGTTTAAATAAAGATGTTGTAACACCTATGTATATCAGGTCAAGGTTGGAGGAGGGAGGGTTAGACGTTTGAAGGACCTGAGGACTATGTCCAGCAGTGGATTGTGTTCGGTTGATTTTTAAAGTATTGCGAAGACATTATTTCCACGACGACGATCAGACGCGGGAAAGAATGGACACTGGAGAGACGTTTTATAACTAAACAAGTTTAAGGAGGACTGAATTACTCTTGTTCTTTTTGTATCCGATTGAATTCTTACTCTTTAGTTTAACCAATTGCTTGTTTCCTGGTTGACTCATTAACGTTGCTCAAATCTTGGGATTCCGGAGATGTATGGCCGACTCAAACACATGCTTTTTAATTTCACCAACGCCAGGTATAAAAGTTAAGAACGAAATCAACTGTAATCTAAACATGGGCCTAACTTAAATAAACTATTGAGTAGCGGCTATTCCATTTTTACAAAGCGACAGCGAAACAGCGACGTCTGGCCTCTACCACATTGGCTAGTCGCTTTATTTAGCCGCATCATTGATTTACTGGAACCAATGCTGCACTCTGACCGGGTGGAAATCTCATGCATAATTCTAGGACAATCACACAATAAGACACAACATTTTGTACAAGATACACCCGTCTCACATAGATGTTTATACAAAAATCGAAATAGTATGTCACATCTTGGAGCTGAATGTCTTAGTTTGAATGCGCACTACAGGAACATCTGATCTGAGGTAAAAAAAAAACCTTTTGCTTTATGTAGCCTGTTTATTAAAGAAGGTCATACATAACATTACGCTATGACGCACGGAAGAATAGCAGTAACCAAAGACCTAACTTGGAGGACTTCTGCCTAGCATAGCGTGTGAAATAAACATGTTTGTAAATATAGAATTTTGTCCACAGACTGCTTTTGTCGCTGCCAGTGTGCACACAAAGATTGTTGGTGCTCCTCTTCGGCACGTTTCGGGTGATGGCCTCCAACGCCGATAAAGCAGGTGGGATAACTTAAAAAAATATATCATTGTCTGTTCTTGCTGAAGCCGTGGAGGTTGAATGGTCATTCACTGCAAAGTTCTTGGCAGAAAATTATGCATTACACCAGCTACTGTGTAACTAATTCGTCATGATTACACAGAAAGTAATGAACACCATGCAAAATGAAAGCATATTGTGCTTATGTTTCGAAAGTCTGTACATTTTCGCACGCCTAACTCGAAAAATATCATAATCCCTCTGGCTGTCACTCAAAATTGTCATCGCGCCGCGCCGTCAGCTTACTTATAAACTTTGTTAAGAATTTCACACAATGAGGCCATTCGCGAAATGATCTAAGCAATTAACACAATGAGTAACAGCAAAAACTGAAATGGTTACCAAATATTTGAGTTGACTAACTTGGAAGATATTCGTGATAGTTCAACAGAACCGTTTACATGCCTGTAATTCGATAATGTTCAGAATGTTCTTATTAAGCTTTATTAAGATGTTATGTACATGACAATACATTGCCAGCATTCGGCAGTGGCCTGACGAAAGTAATTTAGTGGTAATTATGCCAATTACACGCGAGCCTGTGTGGGCGCAAGTGATGCAACGGCTTTACATTCATTGTGCGATTATTTAATGTTTCTTCAGAACGTCTCGCCGGATTATTTGTTGGCCTAGTTCGTGATGACGTCTTTGCTTTAGTAGCTTTGGTCGTAACCTTTTTGATCTATTATATTTATATTAATTATTTGGGTCGCGCTATGCTGTCCTACTTTCTGCGAAAAGTCGCGATTTCATGGGAAATGTCACTGCTCTTATCGGGTGGGAAATATTCAGTTTTCTCCTAACTACTGATGCTATTTCTAGGCTAGAAGGCAGTAAACTTATTAGTAGTGATAGAATGATAGAATGATTTATTTTTGTAAATAGGTAAAAAATTACACTTTTACACGTCATTTTTTTTTTCTTATTTTAATCGAACGATGGGGCCGGTGTTTCCTAGCTGGACTACTCTGAGAAGAAACAACCGAAACAAACTCAGAGGTCAAAGTCTCTTTTAAAGTCCATACAATATTGTATTGGTCAAATTATGCGAGGACCATGAAGGTAATAACTGAAGTGATCTCTTGATGAGAGAAGCACACAGATTTGAGTGGACCTGTCCAAACAGTGCAAGCATTTGTCAAAAGTCGTTTAGCTCAACTAAAACGTAAGGAGCCTAACTAAAACGTAAGGAGTGAAGTCATGAACCCGTCGCGATTCTCTTCTCGATTTTTATAAAAATCTGTGCTTTGCGTGTTAAAGATCTTCTTCTTCTCTCTACCTTTATTCCATTTTCTTTGAGCCGTTCGTTAAGTACTACTCATTTGCCTTCCATATCGTCTAGTCACCCATCATGCTATCAATCACTTCTTTCTTTTTTATCCTTCTCACACGATCCATCCACTCTTTTTTCGGCCTTTCTGTCTCCACATTTCTACTCTTAATTCTTTTATTTACATGCGTTTCATCCGTCCTTAATGGTGCTACTTTCAGACTTCCTATAACAAACTCATATCTCACTTTATCCATTTTGGTAACTTTACACGTCACCTTGCTACTTACCACTACTATCTTAGAAGCGCACATGGTAGCCTCGTTAATGTGTATGTAATACGTTTACATTTCCTTCACAATGTCAGCATCGCCGCCATCGCCGACAAAAGCGACGTGTGCGATTGTCAGCGCATATACGGTTCACTTGGGCTCTTTATCGAGCCTTATTGAATGCGTCGTGCGTCTGTCTGTACGTCATTGTCGTGGCAGTGAACTAATATGTAAAGTTTTATGTTAATTACTGCTGTTTTCAAGATACCAGACCGGTTCGTGCACCAGTAGTAGAACTTCTAGATTAAGACCTTTTCGATCGACTTCAGTAGCAAACTGAAGTAAAACTACAACTGTAATTGTTTTTGGGTTTTAGGGTCCTTAGTTTAAATAAACATAAGCCTGGCTGTTCTTTTTTTAGAATCATCAAATTTAGCTCCTTAAAGAGCTACGTTAATTGGGTTTTGTCGTTATTACATTAAATGAGTGCAATAAGAAACATCAGTCGTACCATCCTGTTATGACTTATTTATGTATGATGATTACGTTGTTCAGTTTTTGTCGTCTTTTTTAATACCAAGAAAATTATCCGTTCATACACCATTGCGTGCAACAGTCCGATACCATTTATGCAATAATTTACAATGTTTCTGTTTTAACTTAAAACATGGTTAATTCGGTGTCTGTAGTTTTAATCACAGTAATTTGCCGCTTAAATAGGCTTTTTTGTATCCGCTAATTAGATAAAACAGTCAAGTTGAACGACTTCACAGTTTAAACGCAGTAAGGAAAAAAGTTAATTTGTTTTCCGTGTATTGTGTGTGGTATGCGATTTATTTACAGGTTTTCTACTTGGTAAATGGCATTCTGTCCAGCTGTTAATTGAATCTTTTCGATCTTGCTACTGAGTATGAGTTCATCAGTGTTTTGAAATGGAATATATGCTGGGCCATCAAAGTCATTAATATTGTGTCTCAAACAAATGTTACATTGTTTCTAGGTACAGGTATGACATCCGAAGCCCTGGGCGTGTCGGTGGCCCCATCATTTTTCCACTCTTGCGTGTCGGACGGCAAAACAGCCACAATGGAGGACGTTCAGAGATTCAAGGTTGGTTCAGTCATTATCTGTCATAATGTCACAACACAGAAAAAGGTTTCATATGATTTAATGGGCTTCAGGTCATAATGTACGTGGAAAAGTTAAATTCGTTGTGATATTATTGATTGGTGATAGTTTGTTCGACGTTGCCATGGAGTGACACGAACTACCTACTTATTGTAACATCCTTACCGATAGTGAGTCATAGATGACTTACTACTTTTTTAACCGCAATACATGATGAAATACATAACTATGCAAGCTTATTTTAAATCTTGACTAAGTTGAGGTAATGGAATTTAAAAAACCGTCCTTAGCAACAGTAAAAAGCATTTCCTGAAACTTAAACAGTTGTTTACAATTTCCAATCAATTAACTTAGCCTTAGAGTTAATAACACCATGTTAGTTAGATCTAACACGGTCACTAACTACGGTTAAGTGTAAAGGGGAGTGAATGCGCTTTGTAAAGTGATACATGTACGTGTCGCACTATGTGATAGTTGCACCATTATCGACGATTAAACGTATCGAGTTTCGGCGTAATCACCTGATGTGGTACTGGACATGTGTTTTATGTATACGTTTGTTTTGGTACCGGTCGCTCAACGGCTTACAGAGTACTTAGTTCCTGTTTGGCGGTTTTATCTTTTATATTTATGCCCATAGAGAGGTGGTCGTAAATCTAATTCGCCTTTATTTATAGAATTTTGATCAAAATTGATGCTTTTTGTACAAGCGTGCTCCGCCAACCGCTTCGAACTCAGATGAACGATTGCGTTTAAGATTATTTGAGAATGACTACCAAATTAGCTAGCAATTAATTGTAGAAGTAATTGATCTCTTTGTGAAGGACCTTGTGCGATGACCATCATTCTTGTTTTTGCCGCAAATCCACGTTGCTGTGTTTCGGGTCAAAGGGTACGGGTGCTGATGTAATTACTTGTAATTATACCTTGGTGTCTCTGGGGTGCTATCTGCGGGGCATCTGATATTGATGTCTTTAAGGCGGTGGTGACCGCTTAACATTAGGTGGTGCATTGGCTAGTTTCCACATCAAAATTGTATAAAAAATACCATATATTTTCATATTGAACTCGTATACAGTACGTAATACATGATATACCGCATGTAAATTGTACCTATCTTTACGACTTATCACAAATCCATACTATAATGAATTAACATCACAATGACTCATACCTAAGTCATTGTAAAATGAAATCAATCTACATCAACGGAACAATAAAGGCGAACTCCAAGAAAGCCAACAATATAATCTTGCTATCGTAATTCCTAGTCAATAAACAGTTTTTTATCAGCAATGTCGAGTGTGACTTTAATAACGTCTACTTATCTGATAAAGAGTTAAATTTAAATTATCTTTCGCCGTCTGTAAAGCGCATTTAAAGCGTTTGAAATGTCAAGATTTTAGGTATATTGTGACACTTTCTCTCTTATCTTTACGTGGTACATATATTAGCTAATGTGTAAGATAGTATTGCAGATACCTTTTGTTGTAAGAGTCTGTTATTTTTTCAAATTAAGTACAAGTAATTGTTATAAATCTTTACTTATCTTAATTTCATAAATATGAAAATCCTAAATAAAGAAAGGAATGTGACCAGAATCTAGAAATAACATAAACCACTCAGAAATAAACTTAAGAACGGCTTTAATTTTCTTCTGCTATCGATTCTACATGTTCTCATGAATCTACATTAACAGGTAGCGGAGCTATGCTAGATTGTACGTAGAATTAAAAATCACTTTATGGAGTTTATTGTATTGTACTACGTTTATCACTAAAGTTTACAATCACGACTATGCGACTGCATTTATCTTGAAGAGAACCAATCGTAGCTACGCTCTAGTTCGAGAAATCGATCGGTGAAGAGCTACTGAAATTCAGATCTTCAATGTTTCCATGACTTGAATCGTTTGAAAGGTCATTGGTCGTGCATTCTTGGTGTTTTCATATCTCGGAAAAGTTGATTTACTGTATGCTGCAACAGTTAGTTATCACGGCGATAACTTTATGTTCCGCCCAGTACGTACATACGGGGATTTTTAGGGGTCACGTGTCCCTGGTCGAAGATTCCAACACCACTGATTTCCTAAGCGATACTTCTAATTGATGAAAATTAAGTAGCTAGGCTCATCGTCTGCGTGAAACTCATGTATATCATAAGTATTCGTAAGATATAGCATATGGCAACCGACAATAGTGTATCTTTCTGATAGTAAAAGATTTATTGTATTCAGGCCAGCCGGAGATTGCTTCTTACATACGCAGGAACTTTACCTCTTTACAATATTACTATAAAGTATGATTTAGTAGAAAAAGAAGGCCGAACTACCGTCATGGCGTGTGTGAATATTTCTGCTTTACTTCATTCCGCCACACGGCCGTATGTCGGAGCATTCCGCGCTTTTTATGACATTGCAGGGTTTGACTGATTGCACAGTGACGTCATATTCGATTAATTAGCCTGATTCTTGGATATCAAAGATTTTCTCATTGTCTCTGATATGCAATATGGGTTTTATAGTTCTTATGTAAAGGTTATTTGTTGGTAGTATGTTGATGTATTGTGTAAATTCAGAATTAATCTTTATTGTCAATCGCAATATCTTAATTATGTATGTTGACAGCGGTTCTAGATCATAATGAAACTAACTTATTACTTTATAAAAACAAAGCGAGAGACATGTACCAAAACAAAAAGAAAAAAAATACAACACCAAACAATAACACAGGATCTTCTGAAAAAAGAATCGGCCGCATCGGTTGATCTCGCCGAATATAAAAAAGAAATATATTATAAATATAAGAGCCGTTACTGTAAATAGCTTATAACTGTGTTCACTAAAATTGTATAACATGCGGCTGAAGGCTGAAGTCAGCGTGAGTATTACATTATACAACCGATCCATTTTTACTTTCCACTACGTTACCTATGTAGCTCATCGTACAACGCTTTCGTTACCGGCTTCTATTATTTATGTTTTACGCATTTTCTATGCTGGTTACATGCTTGCTATTTATGTTCACGCTTTTGCAAAGTTTTTATTGGTACTTTTGTTATGGTTAAATTCTGTAATCACCGTAGCCGGCTGTTATTGCAGGCATATCGAGTTTTAGACACATACCGACACACATAATTTGTTTAAACCTAACCCCACTTTTGTATTACCTGTTGCCGGGTAAAAAATCTGTTTAGATGTGACTAACGACTAACGTAACCATAGTTCAGATTTGTCTAAAGCTTATTATGCTATATTTTCAGCTGAATACGGATTTATGTTAACGTATAGTTAATTTATTTTACCACACAAAACCGCCACGAAATTTCAAACTTGACAGCAAATTATTTAACTTGTAGAATTGGCTATTATTTTCTTAATTTAGACACCGTGTAGTTAGCACTCTTAGGCTAAACTGTACTTCTGTGGGTTGGGATTGTTGGGTTTTTTTGGGTTGGAAGAGGTAAAGGGGGCTCCCAAAACACCCCCAAACGCCTTTCCAAACAAAGCAAAAGCTTAATTTTAGAGATATATTGATAAATAATGTACGATACCGGATTGGCAAATTAAAGGCTCGTGAGGGTCTCCGGCGCTGCGTGTGGTGGTGTTACGCTTCAGGCACTGCAGAAACTTCAAGATACAAAGTTTAGACACAGGCACACGTATAATTTTCTAAAGAAAAATAACTTTTCGTAATTTTTCACAACTTTCACATAATCGTCTGTTTGTATGATCACAGACAATAAATAATATAAGTGTCGCACGTAAAATGCAAAATTAAAAAAAAGTTTTTTTTTTTAACAATAACCACTAGTAGATTAAGTTTAATTATTGAATTAAAAATTAATGACATTAGACAATATTTATATAGGCAAGAGTATAGCCCATATCGAAATGGTTGGTTAGGTTAGGTTAGAACTGTGACCACACAACGCGCGAAGGCGAGCGAGCGGAGCGAGCGTGCCGCGGCAGCGGCCGCCGAGCGCCAGATTCCCTCTTTTGCAAAGTAAACATTTTGGTTTCTTTGCTCTGTACAATAAAAATACGTGGCGTCGGGTGTCAAAAGATGCAAAAAAAAAAGAATGTGGCATTTTAGTTTAGGCGCCAAAACTTAAGTGTTTATCTGTGGTCATTGTCATCATAATACCTAGTTGAGCAAGTAAAAGTTTTGAAAAAAAATACGAAAAAATAAGTTTTTTCTGGAAACTATGTGTGTCCGTGTGTCTAAACTATGGATCTTGCAGTTCTTGGAGTTTGTTATGTATGGGCTCAACTTTCTGAAGCCCCACAGACCTTCACAAGCGTTAAAATTGGCAATCCGGTATCGTACATATTTATCATTCTAACTCTAAAAGTAAGCGTTTGCTTTGTTTGGAAAGGGGTTTGGGGGGGTCCAGGGAACCCCCTTTACCCCTCTCAACTCAAAAAATCCCAAAAATCCCAACCCAAAGAAGTACAGTTTTACCCACTCTTATTTCCTCTGAATCTTTCAAGACCGAGACAAAGTTACTGATATCCCTTAAAAGTGACAAAGACATCAACAGATTTCAGAAAGTGTAAAATAAGCGACGTTTGAGTATTCGGGCATTAGCTAACACATATTTCTGTCACCTTCGCACATCTGACAAACAAAGATGGCAAGATAAAGATGGATAGCTACTCCAAAATCATTTATCTCGGCCTTTATAAGTCTCATTGAATATTCCTTGATAGAATGCTTCCGCTTGTTCCTTATCAGTGTACTCAGAAGCATCACCTATTTATTTTTTCGACTCTGCACTGATAAGCTTGATTCATGGATTCTTGGGGTTACTCACTTCCTGTATGATGTAGAACATTATTTCGTAGGTTTAGTCAACCGAATCTATTAACGAAATTACGTTCTACGTTAGTTAATGATGATTTATATCATTGAATGACTCATGCATGGTAATATGGATAATCTATCACCTGTTAATTAGCGTTTATTGCGTTATAGTTGACAAATATTACTACTTTATGTGATTTATTATATTGGATGTCTCATGCATGTTATAATGCGAAGCGAACACTTGTAATCTTGTATAGAGTAGTTTATGTAATTCTTTCTTAATTTTAAAAGGCTTGCGTTCATTTTATGTGTAATTTTATTCATCTAAATATTGCATTTAGTAATACCAAATACAAGTTATTAATAAAGATTTAGATTTTCTTGATAAATTATACTTATTCTGTAAAGAAGTAAAAAATTACATGTTTTGTGCCCTAGTCAAGTACACATCTCTTTTAAAGTCCATACGATTTGTTTCCAAATCGATTCTCAACTTGTTATATATTCAATCCATCTTGATTTTAACTGTTGTTTTAAAGACGAAGCCTTTTTATCTATTAGACAAGCATTGCTAATAAAGAGTTTCACACAGTGTATCTAAGTAAACGAACCACAACAATGCTCAAAGCCCAACTGTAACAACGCTGCAAATTAAACTTTATCTTGCACCGAAGTTTGAAAATCGCCCAATCCGATGCAGACTTAACCCTTATCTCTCTGTAGGTGGCGACCCGCATTATGCGTCAGCTGATCGAACAGTTCAGCGCGGGCGATCTATTCGGACGCGACAACTACGAGTACTACGCAAGGGTCACCGGCCGCATCCTACGGGTTAAGGACGAGTGGATATGCTCCTTTAGGGACCCGCCGCCGCCGAGGCACCATCGTGATCAGGAGGCTTATGCTAGTACGTAATCTGTACTAATAATATAAATGGGAAAGTGTGTGTCTGTTTGTCTGTCTTTCACGGCAAAATAGAGCGATGAATTGACGTGTGTTAAGTGGAGATTGTTAAAGGGATGGAAAGTGACATAGGCTAATTTTTGTCTCTTTCTTACTCGAGCGAAGCCGTGGGCAAAAGCTAGCTCTGAAATATATTAAAACCTATTATGTTCCAACTGCAAGGCAAAGGCCTCTTTCTCATACAGAAAGTTTTGAATATTGACTACCACGCTTATGGGAAAATCGCGATATTTTCTTTTCGATGTCATTGTCTAACGTGAAATTAGAAAGTATTAGACGTACTATTTTACAAGGTTGCGTTTCAGCGTCCTTATTAACGTTTAGCATATTAACATTCAAACTGTAGATAAGTCAAATAACGGTTACAGTGTATGCACAGTCCATAAGGTAAGGTCACATTCTCGTATTAAAAAGAATTTATAAAATCTAACACGAGGTCGCCGTTCTATCCCACTGATTTGATTATTTTTAATGATAAAAGACATTCGGATTCATGCACCAATTAATCTTCAAGCATTTTAAATCACCCTATATTTCACACTTCCCGAGTTATATACGCAAAATTTTCTCATATTTATGTTTCTTAGATTTCTTTTACTATATTTTTACTTCGGTTCTAATTCTAATATTTGCTTTAAGTGATCTTGCATTTGAGATCTCATTTAAATTGCTTGAGTAGAATAAGGGCCGATTTTTCAATCGCCAAAAAACTTTTAACTGAAGAGTATGTTTGACGTTTTGACAGCTTTTGTATAGAAAATATGTCAAACCGCCATATTTATTCCTCAGATAGAAGTTAACTGATGATTGAAAAATCAGCCCTAAGAGGAAAGCTAAGCTAGGGTAACATTGATTTTTTAATTCTAACAATAAAATTATAAACACAATGCATGTATCCTCTCTCGTATAACATTTTATAACTGCTTACAATAATACCCATCCAATCCGAACACCAGAATAACATTACAAAAAATTAATGCAGCCGTAAAAACACAAAACTTCACAGATTTTTGATTGCAAATTAAGATGATCCCTCAGATAATAATAACAAGTAATATTTGCAAAAACAAACATGAGAAACTTAAGCAGATATTGTTTAATATAACACGGAAACTGAGCGTCGTGTTATGGGAGACGTTGGTCACAACACATTGTACCAACAGTTTTATTAAGTGCGCACTCCGAATCAAGGACGCGAAAAGAATTAGTTTCAAACGGAAATGTTAAGATGGTTAACGCGGATTAACTAAGAGGACTTGTGTCATAGTTGTTTGTTCAAAACTGTAAGGTTTTTAGTCAAAACTGTCATAACACCGAAAAAATAAATATATTTTTTTATAACCATATTAGGGTATTGTCACTCTTTCAAAACAATAGGGATGACGACAGCATTAAAAAAATTACATTCTGTTTAGTCCGTCTGATAGATCGGCCGAAAATACGGGACACGTATTTTTTGCTTGATCAAATTAATAAAAAAATACAAAGTTAAAGAGCAACAAAGTTCCGGAGTGGGGGCTTTTGACGTCACCGTCCTGCAAAAATTGTATCAGATTGTGACGTCATGCGCAACTTCAACGCACTGTATTGTCGTCATTCTTCGTTTACGAGAAAAAAGAAAAAATACGTGTCCATAATTTTTTGATAATCTATCTGACGGACTAATTACTTTTTTTTTGTCGTCTCGCCTATTATAGTGTTAATTTAGTTTAACTAATTAGTTATGTAAAAACGCCCAATAAAGGAAACGCGTTTTAACCTAATGATTTTGACTGATTGGGATTGTTCACTGTAATTTTTTATGACCCATAATAATAGTTAAGGTGGATATCATTATTTGAATAAGCATTAGAGAACATTAGGAGCAGTACTTAAGATAATAAATTAATGATTATTTTCATTTACAGGACAATTATCTTTGGAAGCAGAAAAAACGTGGCTGCAGTGCGAATGCGATCGTTGGGGCAACAAATTCAATTTAGAAGGTAAATATTTATAATTACATCAAATAAAAGTGACTTGGAAATGATAATTTCCTAATAAACAGAACATTTTTCGCAGGTCATCCGAAAGAAAGTCGTTTAAGTTATTAAAAAATACATACCTAGTCAAGTTACAAAATTCATAGCAAATTATATTTTAATTTTTGGTGAGTTTTAACGACAGTTTTCGAATGAGTTAAATAACATCCACATTTGTTTTCCATACCTTCATTTACGATTTGTTCTAAACATGGGTTTTGGTAGCACAGTTTGTAGACTAGGGTATTGTAGCCACTACACTACTCGGTCATAAAACTTGCGAGTGAGGTAGTAGATATTTAGTAACTTAATTATAAAATCTCGTATATTCTGAGTCACTCCCCATATGGATTTCCGTGTGGTAATCGAGAATAAAATTCCCAGTTGCCAATTGGGAAGGTATTGCCTCCACTTCAAATCGATGGCCAAACTAATAGAACTATATTAAAAAAGTGTGATCTCCAAAGACGAATATAATATTAAGGTTAAAATAAAAGTCTAAATTGAAAGTTAACCGTAACAGTGAATTTTAATTATTCCCATTCACCTAATAATTTAAAAGGTTATGGTGGCAACTGAAAATTTTATTCCTGATTACCACCAGGGCAACCCCTGTGGGGACTGGAAGTATATCTTAAAACTGAACCTCGTGCCACCTCGCTCTCTTGCTTTATGACCGCTATTGACATTGGCGTGTAATTTTAGACCCATGTATAAGTTTGATTCCATTTTAGAGCAGGTAGTTAAGTAGGTTACTTCTTGGGATACTAACTGGGCCGGTTTCATCCTGAACCGTTTTCTTGAGCATTATTAACTCACAGAGTTCTTTTTACCCTATTTCATGTAAAACTATTATTACTTGGTAGTGTTAGATTATGATACAGATCCGTACAAACGGATGTCTGACTTCATAACATTGCTATGAATTTACCAGCAGTTTTATGTTTTTAAGGACATCACATTTCAACCATTAACTTTTCCAGTAACTTTTCTGATTTTACAGTTTTTTAAATTTGACATTTGGCTATTGTTTATTATGGACTTAAAAATCCGAGAGACTATTGGCGGCAACTATCAATGGTTCTTATAACTTATGTGTTTTTATAAATATCAGGGTCCTAATCTTTTAATTGGTCAATTTATAATTAAAATCGCCACTGCATCAATATCAATCTGCTCCCATTCATTATTCATCCGTCATTATACCTTCACCACCATATATCATCATCCACTTTTAGTTACTTACTCTAAATTTAGGTAAATGTACCATCCTATTCCGATTTATAATAAAATCAGGCTCCTTCAGTAGACACTTGACACAACTATCGTAAATAACTTTGTGTAGCATGGTCGCAATTACCCTATCTATTTATTTGCAAGAACGATTTTAAGTATTTTTTACACATTATATAGTTAACGTTTTGAGCATTTTTGTTTTACTTTATTTTGATCTTCTGCTCTTCGATTCAATTACTATGGTTCAATTTATCAACTATGTAGATATTATGGGGATACCTTACTCAAACAAAAAACTAGTCTATCTCTGAATTGAAAGACAAAATGGAACCGTACAAAGCCCAATTCAATCAGCAATTTCTGACTGAAAACAACTTCCAAAGTCGCCTCTAACACAAGTAAATCCACCGTCAATATCATGTCATCCAGTAGTTTGTATAGTGTTCAGTGGATTGTCTGGCAGGCCTGTCGAAGTCCGAGGAGTGCCAGTCGATGCCGGCGCTGGCGGGGGGCGGCGGCGCGGGCGCGGCGGGCGGTGTGCTCGGTATCATTCCTGAACATAGTCTGCTCGACTCGTGTACGCGTCTGTCCATATCGCTTGAGGAGAGCGTTTTTAAAGTAAGTTATAGAAAATTAGGTCGAGTTCATAATCTATTTATGCAAGGGCTAAGCAATAATACAGTTATGGCCAGATAAATAAATGTTACACAGCTAGCACTGACTTCGGCTTAGCACTTTTCCTGTCAATGTTACACAACTACCAAACGTATACCATATAGATACGGGAACATGGCTAAGTCAAAGTCAGTGCTTAGTAACGTCTTTTTATCTTGCCATTGCTATCTCACAACTGTCAAAACTTTGATAGTGTTACGAGCTGGGGTTAGTTAGGGATAATATTTTTACTTACACCGTTTTATACATTGTGGTGCTTTTCCAAACCATAACTATATAAATATGTCCGGAATAAAAAAGAAGAGAATAACTAAGCCAAAGTACGTGCTAAGCAATATTTATTTACTTTTTTTGGGATGGGAAATCATCAAATGCATTCTCCCGCTCTGGGCGGAGCGGAAGGGAGTGTCAGACTTCTACTGACTGAAACCCATCCATGTTCCTTCTTGCCCTTTGTGTCTGGTCGCGGTATCTCTTTCCAAAAGCAACAACCTGCAGCAAAATGTATTTACCTTGAGCTTAGATTCTGCCCTTCACTCAGTGAACACGAAAGCCAAGTCAACCGTAATATAAACTAAAGTACTCTGCCGTAACTTAGCTCTCTTAGAGACATGTGTGTCTTTTTATTAGTTTTCTATAGTAACATAGAATCCTGAGCGTAGAAAGGGATTTAAAGTACGTCACTCTAGTTTAAAATAGTGTTTCCCGAGGTGAGCAGGTGGAAATTGACCAACCAGAAATAAAGTATAAATTAGGCATAGATGCTGTTATGTAGTGTCATTATGCTTGGTGTTGTGAAGAGCGGCAAAAGTCCTTACGTAGTCCAATGTTAAAATCACGGTCACTATCAAGTGTAAAATGTAAAAGATAAGATAAAGAGGTTTCTTACAAAGAAGAACCTTCTTTATGTTTTCTTAGGACTTTTTTTTGTCGTCGTATAGCTTTTATCTAAAAGATATAGTTATTTGTGTTGATTGCTTCTTTAAGAGTTATCTGACAACCGTTTTACAAATCGGTACAAATTAAGTACAAGTAAATCGATAACTTCACAAGTATCACAAATAATAAGGTCAAGTGAACTTGTGTCAAGATAATTCAAGCCATAATCAGTTTGCAACGAGCCAGGTAGCCGAAATGATTGATTTCGTGTTAGTAGTGCTAAAATGGAAGATTCTAGAAAAGTGTGTATTTTCAGTTTTTTTTGGCCGAGAAGCCTATATCAAACTGATCAGTATTTTTTTTTAAATGACTAGTCCATATTATTTTTGCTCACAGCTGTGTGTTATTTACTTTACTTACATTCGAAATTCTGATCTTTTTTTAAATTACTTACAAATAATTTACATTATTTCCTTGTTCAAATATTACAGGTATCAGTGAGCTCGTCATCTCAATCATCTCGCAGCAACTCAAGTCCTCACATGACTTTAGAGGAGTTAAGAGCCATCAACAAATACGCGGAGAGCACCAAGAGCCTCTCCTACCTACCCCAGGTATGTTGTCAACCGCAATGCTACTCTCATGATTTGTTTATTATACTGTTCATTCTTAAAACTTTGACTATGTTCTTAAAATGATTCTTACTTCTCTGTCTTTGTTAAATGTTGTTTTGGAAATCATTTTTAAACAATCAATAAGTCTAATTATTAACCAATTTATAATTACGAAGTAATATTGGTTAGGTTTGTTTCGCCTTGCTATGGCAGATACGCTATTTCAAATTTACGAATTTTGGAAAAGTAAATGATAAAAATGATTTCTGAATCAGTTCTAACAGTCCATATAAGTTTGTGTTTTATCTGATAAAAAATAAGTCCCTAATTAAATAACAGAACAAACTTGGTGTTGCCAACACAAAAAAAAAAACAAATTTTAACACCTTGCCAGTACACAAAATAGTCACAACGTATATGGACGTCATTGAACACTTTAATCTAAATAACTTGTATAAAGAGTATTGTTTCAATTCTAGCGCTCACTGAGGAACATGTTTTATAAGACTAAGTGATGGTGACGAGAATTTTCTCAGTATCCACCTGTAGATTCTAAGTCTATCCCCTGTTCTGTCTATGAAGCAACGTGGACCGCTCGCCAAATATAGCAAAAAATATTCTAAATTGTAGTACAAAATTGTCGTAGGATTGTTGTGAATTTATCTGTAGATTAATGTTGAAATAGGTCCCCAATTGGCATTAGGTAATAAGTACTTTTTATGTGGAGTACCATTGATATGCGATGTACAAAAAATTCGCGATTCGCCAGTGGTCCACGTTTTATTCTTACATGCATGAGTGATGTCTGTACCCCTGATAACTTAGGACAACTTGTGGCTGATCTGTTAGTACTTAGATTTCCTCTTAAGTAATATATTTTACTGGTTATAACTGGTAATTCCACCGTGTGACATACGAGAGAATGTTTGACACAATGTGCTTACCTCAAGAGCTCGGTGTGGCGACGCACACAAACACAGATGCTTTTAGCAGCACTCGATGGTGCAGTGTTAGCACCCGATACGAACACCTTAGGTATATAATTGTGTTATATTTATTCCTTATTCTTACGTTAATTACTCTACTTCTTACTATTGTAACATGTCCCCTACTTAATAACATAACTGAATATTTATTTTCATGGAAATATAACAACAATGTAATAATCTTTTCAACGGTTATGGATATTCTGTGGTCATGCCCCGTAGGCAAGCTAATATTCAGTTCATTTTTATCGACTAATGGTAGCAGTATAGTAACTAATAATATTAACACTAGCTACATGTTATTAACCCCAGTTTTAATAACATCTTCCGAAGTAGGGTGGGTACTTAATTTAAATGTTACCTGTTGGCATCGATTTTGCTGAATAAGCTCATGATAAATACACCCGCCTCTTGTCGCGACCCCCGCTTCCAGAAAATCATCGTTGTTTAACATCCGCCCCTAATAAAGTTGCTGGTCAAATTGACTCGATTCCCACCCATTTTAAATTTCCCTTTCTTTTGTTTGTTTTGTATCTTGAGAACAATTTGGATAATCTGATCAGTCTGTAGATAGGGATTGATATCTCATCATTTTATAATTACTGTTATCAGACCATACCAGCAAAATAGGTCTGGTTGACTTCTGTAAAGATAAAGATAAATTTATTTGCAAGTTTTTATAGTCTTTATAATTATTAAATTATAAAAAGTCGAGTCAGTTTGGGCAGTGCTCTAAAACCACTGCGAAGTCTTCCGTGTTCTGTAGCCCGTTCGTGTACGAACAATTTCTTAAACAATCAATGTGAGCACTCGAACGGTGTGCGAAAGACGTTCGACTTAGCGAGACACCGCACCGTCCTGAATGAGGGGTTATAGTGCACAGTGAGGGGTCAGGGGGTGTGAGGGGGTCGCGGCGCGGCGGTGCGCTCGGTGACTGGTGCGCTGTGTAGGTGCACGAGCGGCAGCGCGCGCGCATGCGCACGCGCTCGGAGTGGTTCCTGCAGCCGGCCGCGTCGCTGGACGCGGCGCGCGCGCGCGCGGGTACGCAGTCCGCGCCGCCCGGCCCGCCCGGCCCGCACGACCCGCCAGACTCGCTCGCGCCGCCCGCGCCGCGCCGGCCGCACGCGTGCGCGCGGGAGGCTCGCAACGAGAGCACCGCTCTCTACGTGCTTGTCGCCTGCCTAGAATTTTTGTTTTGACCTCGCGCACCGGTACTGTGAAACTGTGTTCGTTCGCTTCGGTGCGGAGAGGACTAACTGAGCTGCCGCGGAGGCTTTGCTCGCTCCCTTAGCGGCGCTAGCTGTAGTCTAGCCTAGGTTTTGTTGGGACCCGGTGAATTATACGGGGTGTTAATGGAAGCTTGTAATGTCAAACTGTTTTGCCACTTGCGAAACCCATGTCGAAGTCGCTTCAAAATTCACTACTAACTTTAACGTTTTTAGTAGACAATTATGATTATAAGTTTGATAATAATATGAAATAAAGACGTGACTTCGTGTGGGGGCCGGTCGTCGGAAGCAAAGCCTCCAGAGCTTGTAGTCACAGGGCGATACAACGCTTTGTGCGGGCTTACGCTTGGGCGCATGGCATGTGTCATCGCACTGATAGTCTACATGTCGCACGTCACGGTTGCATAGCATGCTCTTATGTGTTCTATGTCCTTTTTATTGTTTCTTCTTACTACATATCATACAATACTTTCCAGATACCTATTTATGTTCACATAAAACGTTAAACCTAGATTGTAGATACTGCTTCTTTTGTAAATAGTTTTATATTCAATTCTAGTCTATACCTTTTTATATTGTATCCTATACAACATTTCTATATTGTAAATAGTTCTACGGAGAATTTTGATGTATATTTGAGACAGTAGCATAATAATAAACGACGATACTGTATGTTTTGCGCAGCTTTGCCAGCACATCGAGCAATACAAAGAATGTCTAAGGCGCATGTGTTCGATATATAACTGCGCATTGTTCGTCGAGCATGTTCGGTGTTGTGTCGTACATGCTTGGATATCACGAACCATTAAATGATACTTCATTGCCACCTGAGAAGTCTCAGATCGTTACATGTTCATTGTAAAGCCAACGCTGTTACCATGCAGGGAATGCAGCACTGTGTTATAAATGTTTTTGTGATATGGCAAGGAAATTATATCCTCTTGTCAACGCTTTTTATTCAAAGAGAGCAATGCCTATTTTACAAATGAAATTATTATTCTTTATTATTATTTCTTTTTTTTTATATGGGGATTAAAGTGGTTTCAGTATGACAATTTGATTATGAAGATTTATTTACTAAAATTACAAGCTGTATGGAAATTAGTCTTTGCTTTCTGAATGATGTTTTCAAATTTTTATACTGTTGAAAGTAATACAGAAACATGAATTGTTTTTACCTTAAAGATATTGCCGATTTTTTTAAAAGTTACTTTAAGATTTGGAAACATGAACACTTTTTACATTAATTTCGCTAATGCTGCTAGAAATAGATAATATTGGTGACGGACATGCGTGTAAAACTCGTATTGAAAACAATAGCAAAACTTTTTTTATTATAAAAAAAAATATTCACTATACAGCAATGACGAGAATATTAACTACATGAATTAAATAAAGCTTTAAAAGTAGCTACAAAAGAGAAATAACAAAAAAAAAGAACCACGCATCTCCGTCCGTTGTACCAGGAGACCATAAGCGCACAGAGTAACCAGTGTCCCTATGTAGGTAACGAGCGGCGTAGCTCGCGGCGTCGGTCCCGGCGCTCGCGCGTGTGCTGCGGCGGCGCCGCGTGCCGCACACTCACGCACTCCGACACTGAAATCCCGCTCGCTCTCCAGCCTCGTAAAGTAACTGCCTGACTGAGGCACGCACACTCGGCCGAAGACCCCGTCAAAGCAACGAGGTAACCATTATCTCATCATTCTGTCGGTGTGCGCCTAATTTATACCTGGTTTGAAACAACACGTCGAGTTTATCGAAAGAAAACTGCTTTGTACAGCGTGTTTCTGACACTAAAGGACAGTCTCTTTCTAATACTCGATGTGTCACGTTATTGTCCCTGTGACTTTTGTTGGGACACGAAGTAGCAAATGGGTAGTTTCCACCATTAACCAATAAATGTTAGACACAATTCCTATAAAACCTCTATTAATTTCAGCCTATTAAATTCGGTTCATTGTCAATTTGCTATAAAATTTGATTTTTAGTTGCTTTGAAATCAATAAATAGATAGTCAACTGAGTTGTTATTTTAATGACGTCATAAGTCGCCATTGCCATACAAAATGTATTGGAGAATGGCGTTTTGACAGCTCATAAAAAGTACGTCAATTGATAATGGTGGAAACTACCGTAATGGAGTGATGATATGCTAACGACATGCGAGTTTTAAGTCCAGTCCGTTTAAGTCATGGGTTTACTCATTTAAATTGTTAATATCCCGTTTATTTTGATCTTGGCGTGAATTAATTTTCAGGAAAAATACACGGTAATAGCATTATAGCAGTCTGTGTATACCTATTAGCACTCCATTTGATTGCTCCTCCATGTACTAGCTAGACCAATCTCCAAAAACGCTTAAAACAATACAGTTCCTCCGTATAATGTGACAGTTAATTGTAACAGAGATCTTAAAAATACGTCACTGCCATTAAAATTTGAGGCAAATCAGGAACCGCAAGGAATTGTAATACGATGTTAAGAACTATAGGAATACCCTTTAGATAGAGATGCGTTCTCCGTCAGTATTATGCGAGGCTCGCCACCTCTAGCTAGAGAGTAGTTGGGCGCGCGGCCGGAGCTCGCCGCGAAACTTTTTTCTAATAATTCGTGAAGTCGTGTGTGTTGTGCTGATTTACTATATATATGTGATAGAGCGTAGTTTTGTGAGCGATTACGGAGTTTGTACGTTTTTATAGCTGATGTTGTACGCTTTAGGCCATATTTTCATTTTTAGTCTCAAAAACGATATTCACATAAATCACATCGTTTTTCGAAATTAAATGTCAACCCAAAATTCTAAAATGCTCTCTATTTTGAATAAAATACTATTGATGTACTGTGACCATTTTAGTACACATGTAAAACTAAATAAAAAAAAATAAAATTATCACAACTACTTTCGTACATTTTTACACAATACGTGATTGGGATTCACAAAAGCAATCTTTTCTGTGCCATGTAAAATATACCTACACGAAAATGATAAGTGGTTATAATATCAACTACAATAATCAAACTTAGGGAAGGAATAAGCTAATTATTTGGGGACAAGAGAGTATTGCCAATGTCAAATTAACACGACTAAACATTCCTGTAAATAAATAGTAAAGTTAGTTTTATTCTTTTGAAAGTTATTCCTTGTCCAACATCCTTATAGTAAGATGTCACCAAACTAATGATAAAATACAACATTATTTTAATTCTTCTCTGCATTTCTTTCTACCTCAGTTACATTTAATATCTGCTATGTTGTTCACTGTAGATAGGCAAATGCTGCAAATACCAAATCATGCCAAAACGTACTACTTACAATAATTGGCTTTTTGAAATTGAGTACAGGTGTCCGCCAAATTTGAGCCACATAGAGAAGACTGAGCTATGTTTAGACAAGTTTACTTACCTAACGAACAAACACTATTGTAAACTATGCGTAGATAGTTTCAATACAAGTCACATTCACATTACAATTTAATGTTGTCTATTATTGAATAGTACAAAATGACATATTATACAGTTGTCGAATTTTGAATAATGGTTGTTTTGTAACTCTCTGTAAATATCTACAATTGGATCTTAATAAATTAATATAGGTGCTAGATTATTCAGAAACGTCTTATGAGAAAATCGTTTAGTTATACCTAATGTTGACATTTAAATATATTATATTATTTCCTTACATCATTTATTTTTCACATTAAATATAGGTAATTATTAAAATATAATGTTATAAGTTTATAAGACTCGCAATGGATCAATGTTTTTTGTTAAAAATTAATGTAAATACTTTAGTTATTATTGGAGTAACATGTGTCATTATTATGCACATAATTTCGCACATTATTTTTATAAAATGTACCTTTTATTTGTAAGAGTGTATTTTAAGACTGTTTTAGGTTAAATTGTTTCAATGCAGGTCGAGAGCAGTTTTCGTTATGTTATATTATAATTGATAATTGTACACAAGTGTCCCGGTGTTAGTGCCTGTTTGCTAATATAGAGGTTTGTTTACGGAGGCAGCTCAAAGTAATTTTATATTCGTTGTGTAATTGCGTATTAATAAGTATTAGCACTCGGCTAGTGGTTACATTGCTGCTACATCCGGCTATCATGGCCATATTAAGAAGTACTTTTTGTTATATTCGTTTTTTTATTTTATCATCTATAAATTTTAATACCTCGGTGAGGTATTTGTTGTCAACTGAAGAAGTATTCCCCATTATTGGCATGGCGGCGAGAAAGTCCCATGCTGTATACGAACATGTTACTGGTAACATCATGTAAGCTTTGGCGACCACTGAGGCAAGTGGTCCCGACGGTTGCCAAATAGTAAAATAAACCTAAATATAAATTGATACCTTGCTTGCATTTTTGGATTTGCACGTCCAAGTTCCTGTGTTCATTGATTAGCGTTAGGAGAATTAACGAATGTTGTAGTGTAATGTAGATTTTGAGATCAAAAGACTTGTGGTTGTTGTCATCACAAAGACGTGACCGGCGCCGTCAAACGAGCGACCGTGCTCTTGTGATAGCAATAACAACAAAACAACATTTTTGTAAATTGTAAACGTTAGCAAATATTTTTCGTCTTTATTCAAATGCGTCCTACGTTTTTCATAAATTAACATTTTTTAAAGTATAACATTATTAACTAAATACTAGTAACATTTTTGTACAATAATATTAGTTGCTCTAAAGTTTAGGTAGTATATTATTTTTGACTTTATAAGACTGTTTATATGTTATAATTTATTACTAACCCTCGAATACATTTATCTTATCATTCCACCGACTTAAGTTTATAACGACACCAGTTGCATTTGAGTATTATTTTCTGTCATTAAATATTAAAATAGATCTCGGAGCTTTAACAAAATTATAAACAGTGTTACTAGCGAGATAGTAAATTAATATTTTATTTTTATTAGGAAAATGTAAAAGTTCTTGAATGAGTGCATCGATAACCTATATCTGTAAGGGTTCACTTGCATATTATGTTCATCGTGTGTTATATGGGAATAAATTACAATTTAATTCCTTAAGTATTATTGTATTACGGTATTTGCTTATGTAAATTCTGTTTGTATTTTCACATTATATTTGCACATTTTTCCACACAAATTATAAAGAATTACACAAGAATAAAAAGTATAACAAATTAGTTTGGTGTTTTTATTATGTTACCTAATTATAAAAAAAAAGAGTTATTGATAATATAAGGTATAATTTTAAAATACGTCAGTAAGTATATAAGTATAAAAATATACGAGTTGTAAATATCACATTATAGTAACAATTAGTGCCTTAGAATTTTTAGTGATTTAATTGCTAAGGAAAACATTCAGTGCCCCACAGTCCCAACTTCCAACACTTTATAAATGGAACTTTACAAAGTATCCTTTACTTTTTCTCCTTTCACATAAACTTGCACAATATTCCGGTCGTCGCCAACGAATATGAACTTCTGTAGTAATTCTACTGCGTACTCTTCAGCAGTTGATGACAGGGCACCGTCGTACTTGTCGATCTGACCGCCTTTAGAGTATACGTCGATCAGCAAAGCGTCGAAATCTTTGCCGACGTCAAAGCTACCGATCTTGTGGTCCAAGTTCAAAGCTGTGGGATTAAAATGCAATGAAGTAAATGAATGTTCTCTTCAACAATCTATATGCTAGCAGCGGCCGGCAAAGTAAGTATGAAAATCATTTAAGTAATCGCGTTTTACTATTCTGGAGCGTCTCGCGCAGTGCTAGGCTTTACCTACTCTACGACAAAATATTAAAATCCTAATTGTCGGCTCTTATTGTGGACCATGTTATGCTGCCTAGCCATTTGTAAGTATGACTTGGTCGGTTTCCAGTTTTATTAGATTTATCTGACTATCAGTATTTCATATACATAAGGCACAGGCTGTTTGTCAGCCTTCTAGCTACTGACTACTTGTACCGACTGTCAAAGACGAATGGACCAGACTTTTCGTCGGCACAAAAATCTTATATGAAGCTTTAGTGTCAATAAATCATAGTTTTTCTTACCTTTAGCACCTCCTAAGGTAGCGAGGTAGAAAGCTTCTTTCCAGTCCAGCGCACATTTGATGCTACCACCTTGCATCTCTAAACACATTGAGACGTCCATAGTTCTGCGAATAGCATCCAGTATCGACGCGTTATCTCCACCGGCAACATCTGATGGAAAAAATATTGGAGCATGAAGTAAGATCACAATTTCGATTCTTTTACAAACATATGCGATATCACAAACAATGATTCGGTCGCAAATTATATTAGTCTCTTTTTCACTCGTAATACTTGAATCGTGCCATCCTACTTTGTTGTAATTATCTAATTGTATGTGTGCATTATTGTGTCTTTTTTGAAGATAGAATGTCGTATAAGTAACCACGACTTCCTTTCTCCACGACTTAGCAGTCAGGATACGCAAACCACTAGAACAACAGGCCAGTCTATGTGTAATAAAAGAATACAGCATAATTATTACCTGTCCCCAACCCAACAGTAATGTTAGAATTGATGATTCTCCTAACAGGACAGATCCCTGACTTCAGACGAGTGTTGGAGGCTGGACAGTGAGCTATCGATACTCCTCTACTAGGTAGCAAGGTCAGCTCCTCATCTGTTAGGTGTACTGCGTGGGCCATGATGCACTGGAAAATTGTGACAAAAGTAAGTACCTATAACAGCCTAGAATTATATGCTCTACGATTACAAACTCTATTACGTATTAGGTAGAGCTCATTTTCCTTCGCTACTGTTAACTGTATTTGCAATCTTTTTTTGCTGTTCCAAATCAATTTCATATCACAATGCTTTAAAGTTGATTTTTTATTATAGTTACTTACCTTGTTAGTTAAAATACCGCATTCATCATAAACATCTCCATAATTTCGGCATTTAGGATTCGTTTCTAATACATAATCTATTTCAGAGAGGTTTTCCGATATATGACTCTGTAAAAAAAAGATTTCCGTCAAATACGAGTTTGATGACGAGTTCCAATCCACAGTACTATATTAACATTAGGCAAAAACGCACGAAATTACCCATTTCTTGCATTAGCACCAATGATGTTTCAATAAACAGATATGTTATAAGCGCGCCAAAGTGAAGACCTAGTTAGAACCTAATTATGTTCTAATGCCTTTAGTCTGCGTCACGCATCGCTGTGAGTCATACGCTGCACCATAGATTAATATAAGTACTAACGCTGCACGCTGCAACGAAAAAAAAACAAAAATGCCATCGTGTGTGTTTAGAAAATGTACTAATTACGATACCAAAGTAAATAAAGCACAAAGGATCTCATACCACAAGTAAATACGCAATATAATTTGATTTATTAATATTTTTCAATTATTTTGCAATTATTCTGAATATTAGAGGTTAGAAAAAAGAAAGTAATGGCAAATACACTTTTGTCGTGAGAGCAACAAGGACGCGTGAGCTCCGGACAAAGAATAAAAGTGCAGATGCGAAATGCGAATATTAGGCTGTAAAGTTATTGTTACCCTGTCGTTACTTTCTTCTTCTGTTTTATTTTAATCTTGCATTATTTTGTTTTTAGTAATATTTGATATGTGTGATATACCTACTTAATTACAAATTAAAAAACTCTCTAAGAGACAAAAAAGAAATAAATTAAATCTTTTCAAAGGTGTGTGATTGTTTTTATTACATATTAAATAAGTATGTTTTCCTTTTATAGCGTGTTTAATTTCTCACCTAACTATCTTTAGTTTTTATGGGTACAAACCGCGTCTATGAATTTTGTATACGACGGTGTGTACCTTCTGTGTCGTTAATTTTGTTAGTCTATGATGCCAACATGCTGTGATTGGTGGTCAAAAAAATGTCTGTTTACATTCAAGCGTAACTGGTAACAATAGCTGTTTCTTTTTTTCATGCTATCCTTTTCTATTAATTTCACTTGTAGTGAAATGTACAATGAATTACATGTGTGTGTGTGCTGCCGCTGCTGCACGGAACAATTTTTTTGGTTGTTTTGTGAGCCTATAACATATCACTGTTTATTGAAACATCATTGATTAGCACATATATTTTTTTGCCCTACCAGAGGCGTCTCTAGCCCTTGTGGCGCCCGTGTGCAACCAGTACCCTGGCGCCCTCTAGTCTAGTAGGAGCGGGGTCAAAATGGAATGGAAATGGAATACTAACAGTTATATTTTCAAACTGAAATTCGGATGCAAATGGTGCAATTTTAAATGATGTCAGGAAGCAAAAAGTTTTTTAGAAAGAATAGCCGATTTACTTCATGTTTACATAGGTATTTATTCAAAGATGACACTTATTCCAATATTGTATCATAGGCTTATTTCGCAAAACTACGGTGCAGCGGTATAACAAAAATTGCGGCACGCGTACACAAGCCTTTGGAAATGACCGCCGCACGTCCCTGGGAATTGCAATTTGAACTTCATAGCATTCTAATACAGCCGAGTTAGCATTGATTGTCGGCGTGTTGTCAAACGAAAAAACGAAAAACAATAAAAACAGGTGCACGCACCTTTGGTAGCGATGCGAGATGTGACATTACGCCAATTTCTAGGCGGCGGCCGAATCCAGGCGGTGGCCGAATCCAGGCGGCAGCCGAATTGATGTCAATTGTCACGACAGTCGTAGACAGGATCCGGCAGGTGCGCCTCGAGGTGGCCCTGCACAAGTCCGAGGCCAATCGTTTTCATGGCCATCGGCACTGGCCACCTCCGGGGTCTCAGATAACGATGGGAGGGGTTCACATCGGTGTCGAGTCGACGATGAAGTACTTGAGACTTGTCCTCGACAACCGATGGAACTTCAAGGAGCATTTCCGACGTTTGGCCCCCAAATTGGCAAAGAATGGGGCTGCCCTCAAGCGGCTCCTGCCAATCTGGGTGGTCCAAACGCCTCCTGCCGGAGGCTCTACGCGGGGATCGTGCGGCCCATGGCCTTCTACGGGGCTCCGGTGTGGGCGCCCAATTTGGCTCCGGCCCGGCTTCTGAGGGCGTCCCGGAGAGTCATGGCCATTCGGATGGTGCGGGGATACCGCACGATTTCCTGCGAGGCGGCGAGCCTCCTTGCCGGCATCCCGCCGTGAGATCTGGAGGCAACAGTCCTTGCACACACGTACCAGTGGCGCGTGAAAGTGCAACGCCCGCCGGGGCGAAGTCCCGCTGCCGCAGCTGATCGCGGCGCGGTGCACAGAGCTCCGGCGAGATCTCATGACTGAAAAAGGAGACAGCGACTGTCGCAACCCAGGGCTGGGCACGCCGCAGTAGCGGCGGTAAGACCCCTCTTTGAGGAGTGGCTGGAGAGACCTGGAGAGGTTTCGCTTGACACGGTCAGTTCGGGAGGTTCCTGTGTCGGATTTGAGCGGAAGCGACGCCTGGGTGTCTCAATTGCAGCAACGGTCACCTGAATGACCCGGTCAAACACACGGTGGAGATGTGTCCCGCTTGGGCGACCAACGCTGTGTTCTCGTAGAGGCGATCGGCAGGGGTGACCTTTTGAGCCCGGCGCTGGTTCAGGCCATGCTCCGGGGCGAGACTAAATGGGAAGCCGTCACCTACTTCTGCGAAGCAGTTAAGCTGGTGAAGAAAGCGGCGGCGCGCGCGAGGCAGCGTCAAGCATCACGCCCCGGACAGGGACCCAGGCGTAGACGTCGAGAGTCGCAAGACGACTACCGGCCACCGTAGGCGCGGGTCTACGGACGGTGAGCGATGAGTAGCTCGCCGTCCGGCTAGGACCGGGTCGCGTCGACGACGCGTTAGTGTTCCAGGCGCGCCTCTAAGAGCAGCACGATAAGGGGCCCAATAGGGCTGATGCCTGCCGGGGTTGCGGAATAGTTACCGTGACTCCGGAACATACTGATACAGGGCAACCGAAGGAATATTTTAGTCAGTGAAAGTCTGTCACACCCTTTCTCCCAGGACGGGAGAAGTCATTTGATGATTTCCCACTCACCAAAAAAAAAACACTAATTTAATCTTAAATTTTCTGTTATAAGACAGGTTTCACGTCAAAACAAAAGTTATTGTGTAAATTTAAATAGAGTAGGAATAGGAGTAGCCTTGCATTGTTACCGCGCGCCCGACGTCGGCCATAACACGAGCGCGGGGTCTTTGAGAGCGCCGGCATCGACGCATCTTTGGAGGTGTCATATTAGAGGGCGCTCGGTGCCCCCTTAGACCCGGCGCCCGTGTGCGCCGCACACCCTGCACTATAGGTTAAGACGGCTCTGTGCCCTGCCCTAGCTAGCTAGGTTATACTATTAATGTACACTGTAAAGGTTTCAAGTTCAGGATATAAATACATCTCACAAGTTTTGAGATTCTGTTTGGAGCTCTTTTGCATACTGAATATACCATATCATAGGTACCTGTATCCTGAGGTCATACTTCTTAGCAATTTTGACCAGTCCATCCATTAGTTCTTTATCACAACTGACTGCAAATCTTGGAGTCACCACAGGTTCCACCAACTCATTCTGAAATCATGATCAACACATATTTTTTAACCATTATAATATTTAGTAGAATTATTTGCAAAAATGTATTGGATGACTCAATCGAAAATAATTCATTTCTGATAAAAATCTATATATAAATTAGGTCGTCATCATCATCTCCCTAGCCTTTTTCCCAACCGTGTTGGGGTCGGCTGCCAGCCTAACCGGATTCAGCTCGACGTGGAGCGACTGCCTATCTAACCTCCACAACCCAGTAACTGGGCGACACGATACCTCTTGGTTAGACTGGTCTGAGTTTCTGACTAACCAGTAACGACTGTCAAAGTTCTACGAATGACAACCGGGACCAACGGCTTTACGTGCTTTCCGAGGCACGGAATGTCAGTGATGTCTAAGATAAACTTTAGAAAGTACATATGAATTGAAAAAGTCACATTGGTACTTGCCCGGATTCGAACCCACAACCTCTTACACGAGAGGCGGGCGCCATATCCACTGGGCCATCACGACACATAAAACGATATATATAGCTTAGGATGGGCAAACTTCGCTTATAAGTTTGCGCTTCAGAGAGATCTAACTACCAATAACATATTTCCTGCTCATATGCCTCGACCTTAGTGTTGTTGCCGATCTTTGACTCATAGCAAGCTCCACCATCGCATAGCGACAGCCGCTATCACAGGGCATGGCCCCTTCAATAAACACCTTATTGTTTTTAGGTATCACAGACAGCCCCCTCTGCAGAGCCTGCAGGAGTGAGGAAGAAACAGCAGCACACGTGCTCCTACACTGTCCTGCAACCGCCATATACAGTACTTCGGCAATCCAGGTACGCTCCGCGAAATCACCAGCAGCATAAACAGCTTGCTGACGTTTTTCAACGAGTTAGGGTGGATCGAATAAATCACCCACCCACACGCAAAAACCGCACCTTGACGTGGAATTGCAGAAACAAGCCCGCCATACCATACCATACAAGCTCCACCCTGAAGTCAAAGTCAACCACGCTAAATTGGTTTGAAGTTCCAAGAGCTATGGGTTCACAAACGTTTGATAGCCGCTTTGTGACTGGGTCTTGCCATGAGGCTACAAGTGACAAAAATCTCTTCAAATCTGTTTGTTTACAATTTTGGTGACAGCAAATCGTGTTGCGAGACACCTTTTTGAATTCTTAATAAAGAATTGAATTCTTTAAAAATTTTCATCGAGCCACGATCTCAATAGTCTAAACTAAATTATAATTTTTCGTGATTTTGATTGTAATACTGCCCAAAAATAGTGATTTCTAATTTTTTTTTGTACTCCATCGATGGTTGGTCCTTAGTACTGTACTTTTTTTTTATGTCAGGCATTTTTAGTTTAGGGTGCGCGCCCGCGCTTCTTTGCTTCTGGCGCTAGTCTTACAGCCTCGTTTACGTTACATACTTAGAGTTACATACGATGTTTTTCCTGACGAATCAGGGTCAATGCCCTAATATGTATTGATTAAACATTTACAATCGATTTAACAACCCGCATATTTAAATTTCGAATGTGGTCTACTTTTTTTAGCGACGCAGATTTGCGTTTGTTTTATACTATTTCTAATACTTATTCAAGTTTACAGAATTGATCCACAGTACTTATCTACTTATTGGACTTATTATTTTTTGAATTATTAATTATTGATAAAAAATTGCTTTTCTCCACGATTGCCTTCCTCATGGAAATTAAATATACCTAGTACCTAATTAACCTACCTTTTAACATTCATTCTATTAACGAATTTACATTCAGAATTGGGCCATTATAAGTACTTAGGTAAATGATATTAAAAATCAAAATCAAGGCATTTATTTCACTTAGACCATTTATAGGCACTTATGAATAGTCAAAGAGTCGGTCGGTCAGTCAGAAAAGAGACGCTAATTGCCTGTTCCAAAACGTAGATCTCTATGGAGAAGAACAGGCAAGAAATGATATTATAAATGATAAAATTAATTTATAGTACCTATCGCAGATTAGCGCGATTAAACAAACAAAGAATTTATTTTTACCCGACTGCCGAAAGGAGGGTTATGTTTATCGAGCGTATAATAATAATAATGTTTATTTAATGTATTCCACCCTATTTGTTTTCTCGCGTAGGAGAGGGAGGTCGGCGTCGGACTATAAATTTTGATGTCAAGGGGTATTTTGGGCGCTTACAAGTACTTGGTTTTGTCAATATTTTACGAAAGTAGATTATAATCAAGCCATTGTTTGATACTGGTCAAGCTATTTTGATCCCTTTCAGAATTCCAGGAGTTACTTTGAAAGACGATAATGGTGTCGTGTGCATAGCATATGATATCTAGGTTTTGATTTAATGTGCGATGTACTTATGTTAAGTCTGCCATTGTACATTTATGAATAAAGTTTAAACAAATGTATATTTATGTAGAAATGAATAAGGTGGGGCCGAGAACACTACCCTGTGGAACTCCAGATATCATTCTTTTGGACAACTGATATTCTCACCCACCTCCCACCAAGAATAACTAGATATTTAAAAAAACCCAACCTGTGATTTCGGAAGTTGGTGTATGGCTTTCTTACAGTAATTGCTGCTACAACTCCCGAAATTGCAGTTTGGTTTAATTTTTTTCTAAATTTAAAACCAACATTAAAATTATTAAGTTGTTTAATTTTTTTTGGTCAGCCAGCGCAGTAACAAATGATCGAATTTGAGAAAAATCACTGATAAAAAGCAATATTGCTAAATGCTAAGTTACAAAATTATATTTAGAAGATGTTGTGGGGCAGAACGGCTGTCCCAAAGCAAAACCTAGCAAGGGACATTTTTGGCAAATTACGTTTTTTTCAATCAGTGATCCTACATTTTTGAGCTGCGTCTAATGCAAAAACAACTGTATTTCTATCTAAATTAGAAGCTGAGTTATGAGAACCTATGAACCTAGTAAGTATACTTCGTACTCGGAGAAAACAAAATCAAAAACCTAGCAAGCAACTTTTCCAATTACAAAAACCTATTAAATGTAGTAATTACTAGGTTTTTGAATTTGTTATTGGACTTACTAGGATTTTGAATTTGGAATCAGTTCTTTACTAGGTTTTAGGTTTACAAAATTAGTAAAGTATAGAATGAAATTCCAAATCATGTAGATTATAAATAATAGTAAGTCAGAGTAAAAAAGGCGCGGGTGTAGGGGGAAACACCTCACGGTGTCCGCCGCGGTCGTCGAAACGAACAACGTGTTTTCGACTCGCTCATTTAGAATACCTACTACGTCTTTCTGCCTTAGAAGTATGAAGTAACTGGGTTACCTGAAGAAATATCAGCTCCTCGGAGCGCAAAGTGGAGGGCTCTCCCTCTGCCGGGGTTGCAGAATAGTTGTAATAGTTACCGTGGTCCCGGAACATAAAGGGCAACCGAAGGAACATGCGTGTCAGACTTTTACTAACTAAAACCTACCCAGGGTTTTAGACAGTAAAAGTCCCCCCCTTCTGCTTTGCCCATGGCGGGAGAAGTCATTAGATGACCTTTTTTATTTGGAGGGTAGGACCCACCAAAAAAAAGGTCTTCGGAGCACACCTACTCAAAAAAGGATGCGATAGTTGCTAAATTAGTGCCTCTAATACTAGAAATAAGGCGGGCATTTTGCAATCAACTTTCGGTTAATAATGAATCAATTGATCTCCAAACTGGTGGCGGAATAACAGAGGAAACTTGATTATCATTATTTTTTCTATTACAATTAAATTTCTTATTTTTTTTACGAAGCTGTTTTAAATATGTTTTAAAATGCCGATTTTTATAAAAAATTATTAAGTTTGTCTTTGGGGCTCTTGTTTACAAACTAACCAAAATTTAAGTAAAGTGCATCTTTCTCTTTTCATTTCGTTAGGAAAAAGACAGTTATTACATATTCGTTTAGTGCTGTCAAATTAGACAGCACCTGAAGAAAATTGGCGTATTTTAAGTCACCATGTTTTTAATCGCGTCTAAACTATATAATTATGGAATGTCTTAGTTTGACAGGACTTTACTATTTTTTTATCTACTGTCCTTTTCTTAATTAAATGGAAAGAGACAGATGCAGTTAGCTTAAATTTAGGTTAACTTGTGAATAAGAGACTTGGCACCATTATCTCATGTATGTTCAATATGACTAATTAAACCATTTTTAACGCTATTTGGATTTCTCACTATCATTATGCTATTCGTTACATTGGATTGACAACATTTAGATATAAATGCAATACAAAAATCTTAATCAAACACTAGGTTTTCAATGTTATATACAAAACAATCAAATCACATTGAAACCATTTCATATACCTAGTAAGTGATCTTGCTAGGTTTATATTTGGGATTTTTTATAATTCATATCTTAAAGTATCTTAAATAACTTTAGCAAGGCACATAAAACTTGTCCAAATACACTTTGGTTCAATTTAACTATCTTATAAAATAAAGTAGGTCATAATTATGCATATCAAAACAAGAAATATATAAAAAAGCTGTTGTGTCCTAAACGGCAGAGGAAAATGTTTAATGCTCTCTCCTGTAAAATTAAGTCAGATGCACTTGCTAGGCTTTGGTTTGGGACAGCCGAAGCTAGAAACTAAAATCAGTATAACTAACCTATTGAAAATAATTAAAGCTACACAAACCTTATAAGATAAGACCTGTTTGACAAATGTTTCGACTTCTTCTAGATCTTTCTTGGTGTCATTATAATACCCTGCATCATTCTCCTTGTTCATGCTCACTTTGCCTATGAGTGCTCTCTGGCGGTTCTTGATGGCACTTTTGACTAGTTCAAGTGTCCCATCAAGGTGTAGAGATCCAAAATAGCAGGCTGTTGTTGTTCCATTGTTTAGTAATCTTTGCTGTAACAAAAATACATTTGATTAGAAATTATGTATCTAAATTATAGCTTACAGTCGTGAGACAGATAGTTTTTTGTTTTATATAGTTTATATTTATTTATTAAAAACTTTATGCATGAATAAAAACATTGCACTATGGCTGACTTAATGCCTTAGGCATTTTTTACCAGTCTACCTTAGGGTGATGCAGAGACAAAACATCTTTCTAACTTTGTTTGCTTGATATTAAGTATTTACAAAAACAATAAACTCTCACTCTTCAAAATAAAAAAGTTTATCACTAGGTATACTAACACCATCTATAACAAAATAAAACAAAATGTACAAAAGTAAAAAACCTATATTATATGAATTTAAGCATAATAATTTTTTTTTCTTATTTATAAAAGTACCATCGGTGGCCAAATTATTAGGGACAGTATTCATTGAGCAACATTTTTTTGTTCAAACACCTTCTTCAAGAAAATAAATAATGTTATATAGGTTTTTATGGTATGGTTTTACTCCTGGTATTATTATTATTAATTTTGATATGTAATACCACCATGTGATCGAGTGATTTTCAAAAAAAGTGATATTGCTTATAATATGTAGCAATTTTGTTAACTTCAGTTGAAAATTACTTTTGTTTCATTGATGGCAAAAACTATTTTTGGTTTTAATTTTACAAGATGTTTCTGTTAAAACTAATCAAACCGCAGATATTGTTTCTGATGATGTCCTATTTTTCTTAAATTGAATACAAAATATTAAGTTTTGAGAACGATATTACGTGATACGTTTAAAATTTCGCCTTTTTAAAATGGACAAAGCTGTAGACACGTCTCTATGAAAGTTTATAAAAATAAAAACGTTGTTTCTGCATTTTACACATTCTCTGAAAGATTTCACAGCTATTACAGATGTCTAAAAGTCTGAAGTAAACAGTATTAAAGTAAAATCTGATCAGAACAAACTTCTAAAAACACAGAGTGTGACAAAATGTGGCAAAAAACGGATCACCACTCTTTGTTCTGACCTTAAAAACAGAGATATCTGCCTAAAACATGATTAAAAGTGTATTGTTTCCCTGACTACGATTATAAACGAGGGATAAGACAAGAAAATAGAAGTATTCGATCGGGCAGTTTGACGGAGGTTGGCCGAGAAGAATTGGATAAATCGCCGGCCGATCAAAAAATCGCACCTCACCGAGACCTGAAGTAGAAACGACTGCAGTAGGCCTGGCAACACCGAAGTATGACAGTGGCAGACTGGAATCGGTTAATAATATTACTTTTAATATTCCCATAAGTCTGAAATGCACTATTCAGTAATTATTGCATTATTTTCTGTGTATGCCTCTCCGCGGAATTTTTTTTTTCAAGTGGAGGTCGATAAGATCTCATTTGCAGTCGTACACATCGTGGAATTGTTCGAGAACAGCTCCATGCAGTTTGCTTTTTAGGGAAAACTTAACAACCAGGTAGCATCATTGTGTGATTTAACATCTCAGCTAAAAGCATGGGGTGCCTATATTTCGTGAAAGTGACTACAAGGCAAGATCTGTACAAGTTAGTAGTAGAAACTGAATTATGGCCGCAAGTCGAAGAATGGGTGCCCAGTAGCCGAAGAGTTAAATTTTATGCACGATTCTACATCGTATATCAAGGCCAAGAGTGTTAAAGCATTCCTGTCTGAAAAATAAATAAATATTTTCTGCACTACTAGTTAGTGTAATAATAATTCACCAGATACGAACTCTATTGTGAACATGCAGAAGCTCATCAAGAGGGCTATCGTTAAGCACTTCGTAACCACTAAACACCAGCTCATTGCAGTTCATAGAAATGAGTTTTATCATGACACAAGCCTAAACAACCTGTTATATAATGTATAGAACGAATAAAACGTCTTATACGAGCTGTTGGCGGCGGCGTCGCAAAATATTAAGTTATACACAAAATATTTACTTTCAACTTATTAATGCGTTAATTTTTTTAAACAAATTACCAGGTTTAATTTCACCTTCATATTTCTTATTTTTATAATCTTAAATAATAAGGTTTTTGAATAAAAAATACCACTGAAGTCTACAACCAATCACTTTTCTGAAAAAAACAATCCAACTTCTTAATACAAAAATCATGACACTGTCCCTAATAATTTGGCCAGCTACTGTAAATAAATTATATTAAGAATATTGTAATTTCTCAACAAGTTACTTACCACAACCTGGTTGTAGACCTTAGCAGCAAACTCAGTGTCACTGTACTTTTTTTCTAAAGGAAATGTGTACTTTGCTAGCCAGTCTAACAGTGGCCGATCTAGGCCCAAACCAATATTAGGAAATTGAGGTGCATGTGTGTGACAGTCCACAAATCCAGGTATAAGGATTTGATCTGTGCTTAGCTTAATTATTTTGTAGTTGGAGAACTCTCCGGCCTTTTCCAGTTTGTCAAAATCATCAATAGAACCACTCTTTGATATCTGAAAGCATAAATATAAGTATCCTTTCTAGTTTAGTCCACGGTTTACAAAATTTTTTTTTGCTAAGGAGATTTCTTTGGATATTGTGTCTTGTTTATTTAATTACACTTTTTCAGGAGTTCCTGTGACTGAATTAAATATTGAAAATTTAAATGCTAGTACAAACTTATGACTAAAACGACTTCTAAAAATTTAAGCACCGGTCTATTCCTAGTCTAATCGTTAAAAAACTTAAACGGATAAATACGCCTCAGTTTTCATAAACCATTTTTTTACCTATTTTTAATACGTATATAATAATAACATTCTGTATATTAAAATTCATTTTACCTTTCCATCTTGAACAGCAATGTAGCCGGAGTTTATCATAAGATTTTTTAAAGAACTAGAACTGGCGATAGTTCCAACAAAAACTATATTTTTATACGTCATTTTTATACACGTGTTGAGGCCTTTGAACGGTTAATGGTATAAAATTACGTAATTAAACACAAGTTACTGATTAAAAGTTTTTAAACTTATTGAACTGATAACAGCACTTGCGAAGTTTTTATCACTAACGTTATCACGGTTGACACTGACAGTAGTTATCACCGAAGAGGCGATGACAGCAATGTCACTTTTTAATTCTACTACCATGTTTGGATACTAGTTTATCAAGAGTCTATCTATAAGTCTAAATTCTGCACGAACTCGTTAGGTTAAAAATTATTCTCTGTATGAATTTTCTTGGTATAGCTACATAACGAAGACCATGAAGACAGTTTCTTTGTAAGGGTATAAATTATATTGTGAATTTAGTATGTACGCAAAATCAAATTTTCAGAAATTGTTACAGTTACAAGCCTACCAGAGTTTTTAGTTTTCAGTTGCAGAATTTTTGGTTTTTTATGGAAAAGTTATGTTAAGTGGTTTGAAATCGATTTTGCCTATTTATTTTATACTTAAAAAATCCGCTCAATAAAAAAAATTTCATTACATATTTACATAAGGCCGACTATTTTAATAATTGATTTATTTTATAGGAAGCTTATGTAAATGCAGTATAGTTAATAGTATTGTCTCGTGGTAGTTGTTTTGTACATAATTCGGTGCCAAGATGTGCGCGCGTATTCTTCTCCTTCGCGCCAATTTGTGAACTGTCCCGCTACTGCGTTCTGTATCCATAACACCGAGTTGGAACTGGCTGCACGGGCCATAGCTTCTTCGAGTCGGTTGTTCTGCTTCTTTGCTTCTTCTAAAGCCTGTAACAATTTTGAAAAACAGGTGAATCTCGTTGCGGGACACAAATGTATATAATTTATGGATGTGCTAGGTTTTTTCAATCCTGGCAGTTAATGTGATTATTGAGTATCAGTTTTAGACTTCGCGTAGTTTTAATACACTATAGTATAGTCCTCATGAAAATGTAACTTCCATTAATGAAAAATAAAAATTGAAACTAATTATCGTTCCGGACATATTCCCTATACACAATGGAAAAATGGTGGACCTACTTTGTACTGCTTAGGTACTTTGTAACAGTTTGAAATTACATACTTGACTGAAGAAACCATTGGCAGCTGTAAGTCGTCCAGACAACATGGACGAATTGGCTCTTAGTAGGCACCAACGAGGATACACAGCGCGTAACAAACGGGCGTCGTTTTCCAACTGCGCTAGTTCCTTGTCCGCTATCGAACGTAGCTCCATCAGATCAACCATCTAATTGATAACCAAGAACACAATCTTGTCTTATGTATGAGCGTTTATTAGGTACACTTCACGCATTAACTACTGAATGGGGTTTGGTGAAACTTTCTAAGTTTCTAGTAATACTTATAGCCTATTTCATCAAAATAACAGCTAGGTACTTAACAATAGAGTTATTTGTTTACCTTTCGTAAGTCGTCCATTTTTCTTGCCAAACTCTCAAGCATCCCTTCTGCAAGTCTCATTGCGCTTAAAAGAGTGGTCATTGAACCGTCATCTCGTTGTGAGGCTGATGCCCAGCTTAGCGCTTCAGACTCGAAACGTTTTGCTTTCTTTTCTGAATCTGTCCTGAGCCAATATGTCCACAGGCCTACAATCAGCCGTCGTCGACAAGGCCCTGCAGTTTTACCTCTACTTATTGCGTATTCAGCGAACCGACTTATATCTTGTGGTGATTCTAGTTGAAACCCTGCGTCGAGTATCATGTCCATGCATAGTGCATAATACCATGTCTCACAATCATATGATATATAGTCTTCTCCTGAACGTAAGGCAAATTGCAAGATATCGACAGCTTCTGATATCCGTCGACGGGTCAGTAAAGTGTAAAATAAGTCAGGTATTAGCTCCTGAGCCACGTCTTCAGCGAGAAGAAAACGACTGACAGTTAAAGCACGGAAGCCAGAGCGTATAGCTGACATAAGTTCTCCTCTGGCTATTCGAGCTCGGAAGGATGTCATGTATAGTTTTCCAATAGCAAAAAGTTCATCGGCCTGAATTGGGTTTGGAAGTTTTTTCATAGAAAGGATTGCCATTTGTTCTATTTCTGCCGTAGACTCTGGCGCACCGCGATCCAGTTCTACTTGCAAAGCATTAGAATATGTGTCGCAGATATCCACTACGGAACATTCTACAGTTTGAATTATATTTAAGGCGCGAAATGCTGTCATCCTTGATACTTTTTCGTCTCCAAGCATGGAATATAATAAGGATGCTATGTTTAAAAAAAACACTGAGTCTGCTTTCATTATTACTTTATGTAAACGATGCTTTTGTCTCGCGAATTTAAAAACCTTTGCTGTATTTCTTAACTTAAAATATTCGGGTACTTTATGAGTATTGATATGATAAATTTCAGCTGCTTTTTCGGTTTCTGCTTTAGCCGCTGTAAGGTTTCCCAATATTAAGTAAGCGGCAGCTCTTATTGAATATATTTTTGCTAAATATCGCTTTTTTTCAAAGGGACTTAGGTCATTAATCGTTTGACACATACTTTCAGCTATTTCAAGTTTTGGAAATACATTTTCAATGTTATGACTTACGACACACAAATAAGAGTATTGGATTAGAAGTTCAATAGCTGTTGATTTCATTTCTGCATGTTGTGCATGGTAGATGATTTGTTCGCAAATAGTTATATTTAATTCCGTACATGTGCATCTAGCAAAATTTATTGCGGAAACGCCTTTTTCAATTTTGACACCAAAACTATGTGAAATTTGGTCATTTCTCAAATCTTCTATATTTTCATGACTGTCAACTAAACCCAAGGTTCGCCAATCACTAGGTGTATCAGCTTCAGCAACCACACGAAGCATGTCAAAAATCTTGTAACGTTGTTCCTCGCTATTCCTTGAAAGATCAGAAGTGTTAGTCAAAGTTACTTTTTTAGATGATTTTGGCTCGCTTAAGCCCACGAAGCTGTTGTTGACTGCTGATTTTAAAATAGACGCTTTTTTTGAATCCCTTTTATATTGGATACTGCCTATTGAAGGACTAGGTAACGTTATAACACTAGATGCTTTCCTTGGCTTACTTTCCTTAGAAAGAGTTGCGGTTTCTGATTTAGATGTATGTAAATTAACATTACTCGATACTTTTGACGAATATTCGTTTTGTAAAGATACTTTGGAATCAACCGAACTTTGATCAGTAGCTATCTTAGTATCCACTATCCAATTAGCCGAACCGCTGTTTGTCATTTGTATTTCATCTAAACTTAACATCGATTGAACTACCATAACTGCACCACCGCAGTTAGTACATATTTGTTTATTATGTTGTAAGTTATTAACAATTCGCGTGTGGAATTCTTTTTTCTGATTTGTTGGTAACAGTTCATAACATGTTTTTCTTGAGTTTTTACTTCGAAACCTCATAAGTTTGCAAAATGCGTATTTTGGTAGATTTTGGCAGTTTTCTGAATCGTATTCAAAAAAACATTCACAAACAAGATTCAGCTTATGGCCAGAACTGTTTGATAGAATGGTTAAATTAGAAGTGCCCCTGCGACCAAATTTACTTAGACAGTCGGCGTTTGCACAAGAGAGAATACGTAAAGCAAATAATCTTTTAATGGCTTTCGCCGTAACCAAATCGTTATTTTCATACATTATATTTTCTAACAAATTCCTTGGTATCACATCACCGATCACTGACGCAATTTTCAACAGCAGCTGTTGATACGGCGTCAATGAGTCAATTTGTGTCATCACAAATGCATCTAGATTTTGAACATCTATATTGGTGTTTAGTTCCTCTTTTTGAATTACTATACATATAGCTGTATCTCCTGTGGAATCTTTTTGAATAAGTTCATCAAGAGCGCTTTGATGTTTATTATCTAATGCTTGTGGGTGTAGCAGAGTTGCATCTGGGAACTGTAAGTCTTCTTCTTTCCAGTCGTCAATTTTATCACCTGGTATTCTTTTTATTTCAAGTGCTCCGGTTGAAAATAAATGAGTAATGAAGCTTTCAATAAGGCCCGGCATGCCTTGACATTTACTTTGTAAAGCGTCACATAGGTCAATAGAGACTCCATCTACGTCTAATATTTGACAGGCCAGAGCAGGTATCCACTTTGAATCTAATGGACCAAGACAAATCATTCTGATATTTTTATTTATAAATACACCATAAAGCCAATTGTGAACGGCGCTAAATTTACCACGTGTGACGGATAGCACTAAAAATATATTTAAAGAGCTAAACATTATTGAAATGTATTCCCAAGAAAATGGATCTAAATTTTGTAAATCATCTAAAAATATGACAATGGTATCTGTAACTGATTTTATTAGTTTCGCAAACATTGCTTTAGCTCTTTCTTTTCGCTTAGTTTCATCTAAAGCATGAATTCCTTCATGATACGCAAACCGTACTTTAATTATACTGTTTAAGTAACATAAGTCGTCACAGTAAATTCTTAACAATTGTATTATCTTTTCTTCTTTGGAAAAACCTTGAACGGGTTCCTTAAGGTCAAGTATTTGATTCATTATTTGACTTAAAGCTAAGTATGCAGTTGCAGAATGAATAGAAGTTAGATTTAAGTAGCATACACGGTAACTATTATTTTTTGCTTGGCGAGCCATCCATTCTAACATTCTACTCTTTCCAATTCGCCATTCACCGACAATCAAAAGAGCATCGAAATCTCTATAAGTTGTATTACTATCTTTCAGCCAATTTTCAAAATACTCTATTTCATCTGAGCGGTTCAGAAGAGGAGGTATCATTGGTATGTCATATAATTCCTTAACTCTTATGTCTTCCGTGTATTCATATATTTTTCCTGGTGTATTAATACCTTTTAATTCTATTGCTGGCTGTAGTGTAAATCCATTTTTAGACATTTTACTTTTTACGAACGTAGTTTCATCACACGTGACTTTATTTCGGAATCCACACATGAGTCTTGCGGCTTTGTTAACTATAGCACCAATAACAGTATATTCTCTTCTTAGGGGATGGCCAACCACTCCACAGTACACTTGACCAGTTGTAATTCCAATAGATACTTCTAGGACTCCATCCAAGGCAGCTAATGATTTTTTTATACTGTATGCACATTTTAGTGCAGCTTGGGCTTCGGATTCGTGTTTGAAACCCCGTAATCCGAATACGACTAGAATCATAACGTCCTTATCGAAAAGAATTATTTTGTTAACACACCCCATTGATTTATATACTATGTTACAAGTTATTTGATAAGAATTATTGACAATTATTATTAACTGCGAAAATGAGCAGTCTCTAGGTTTGAGAGTTATAAATAAAATTGAAACTTGTCTCATTTCAGTCAGGTATTCCAGTGGTTGGTGAGCGTCAACCTGAGTTAGAACGGGTCTTATCATAAATCTTCTGATTTCACTTCCGATATTATTTTTTTCAGCGACTAAAATAGCTTTACGTAAACTCAAAGCTTTGATTTTCTTTAAAGCATCGGTTACATTTATATCTTTAGGTGTGTCTGATACAAAATCAGGAAGACTCTCTATTGCGCAAAATGTTTTTTTAGTTTGTCTGACCAAATTCCCGAAGCCCGCAAATGGTTTAGTTACATCCTTATCATGCGGATCATATAGAATAGATTTTATTGTTACAAATCCGTTATCGTGTATAATATGATCGTAATTTCTAGAATAACAGTGACCCCACGCTGTTGGAGTTAATTTTACTTCTCCTGAAGCGCAAACGCCTTCAGCTGCCTTAGCTTCTATTACAGGTAAGCCAAAAATAATATAACTCATATCTATTCCACTGCCGATCGGTGCAAATATGAGGTTGCCTGCAGATATAGCTAGTTTCACTTTTAAGTTTACTTTTACATCAGTTTCGTAGACTGCGTAAGAATGTTGTATAATTAGAGCACAAGCTATTACTGTGTGAATGGTGTGACATAGAAATGAACGTTTGTCAGTTTTCCAAAGTGCCAGAAATGCGTCTCCAGCGAACTTTATGATGTCACCGCCGTGGCCGTAGATGAGCTCTATAAGTGACCCGAGGTATGTGTTTAGGGTTACTGTCAGTCTGTAAGTGCCACCTTTGCCTGTATTATGATATCGTTCTGATAATGCGGTGTAGCCTGAAACATCAGCCATAAGAAGAACGCCGACGAAACGATTTGGATTCGATGTATCAAACCTGAAAAGTAGATATAGTTAGACTGTCCTGTTATTAGAATAGATGTGTTTGGTTTATTATTATATTAGCTTTAACCTGCACAATCTGGGTTATGGTAAAAAATAAACCATGTCCGTTCTCCCTCGAATCTGTATACGATTAAGCGGGTTAAGCGTAACAACAGGATAAATAGGAAGACTTTCGCAATTACAATATGGATTGTCATTACCTTAAACGTAGATAGTCAGCAGATATCAAGTCACTAAGAAAACACAGTTTTATGGTAAACCTTACTTGTCCATGAGTAGCACTTCATCGGGTACCAATGTTGACAGTATAAGAGTTAATTTCTTGGTCAATCGTATTTCAACATCTTGATCAACCTTATCTGGATCGCTCTTTTTCTCAAATAGCTCCTCTATCCAGTTTTTAGTTTCTTTATAACGTGGTTCGGAGTTATCCAATTCGTCTTCAAATAGGTCCTGTGGTCGGCGGGATATTTTCCGGCCATAATTCCGCCATTTTTCAGTGCCCGCCCTCACGTTTGTGGAGGTTTTTCTAAGCCGTTGTTTGGTTTTGAGGAAATTCATTATTACGGTTGGTGAGTGCCTACTGCCCGACTACAAGAATTTAGGGATGTGTCCGAATAATTTGGAATGGTCACTTAGCACTTAACCTATTGTCAGCAATCTAGTAGGCTGTCTTTGAGATCCTTTTATATCTTCAGTTTTATTTAGTAATGTATGTTTATTTTTTCCAACGTCCCACCCGCCACCTTTGCTGGCGTATAACTTTTATCATAGAGCACGTATACCATATTTATGGTAAAATATGTGATGCTAAATTTTTCATACTTAATTGAATTTGCAGAGGAGTAGAAAAAACTTATGACAGTTTAAACTTAGTATATATGACTATTTTCATTGTGCGTCATCTGCACAATAATCAATAGTGTTAATTTATTTCAATCTTATTAAGAACCTGTCGGGTATAAATAAAAAGTAATTATTATGTTTATCTTGAAACAGCCTTTTATAGCAGTTATTTATTATTTTATAATGGCTTTGGCCTGTTAACATGATTTCTTGAGTTCCAGACGGAATAAACAATTTCATTAAGGGTTAATTGGCAATAAAAATGTATTGTAGTAAACTAATCTGACCTATGTGTAATTAATGGGGTTGACCCTTGTAAAGGTTTGTTATATTCAATGCATTATACCTTGTAAGTAGAACCTACCATTGGCGGCTCAGTCGACCATTCTCTATTGGTTTGCGCACACGCATGCGCTCGTTGAAGTATTGACGATGGAGTCGAACGGGACCTCGTTTTTAGACAAAGTGCTCAATTTAGTTAAAGAAGACAGGGCGGAAAGTGTGCCGTTGGTTCGGTTCAAACACCCGAAGGAATTGGAGGTACCTACACGTTTTTTTGATAGATTTTTGATAATATTGAGGGTATTGAAATATTATGAATCTTTATTGGTTGTCGATATCAATCTTATGGTGGCATTAAATTAAATGAAGTCTGGGTAATATGAGCCGTTGTTTACTTGTGATTAAATACCTGAGTAGGGTTGCCAATATTAAATCCAGGGCAAGAAGTGTGTAGCCTCCCGATTAAAAAAAATAAATCCCAAATATACCAATAATTTAATAACATGAGCCTATCAGAAAACAAATATAAAGTAAATAGCTATCTGTTGCACATTCCAGCCCTAATTTTGACATCTAGGCACTCTGATTCACACCTTGTTGCCGTACCTATAATACAACAAAATTCTTGTTGCACCCAAATTCGTAGAATTGAAAGATTCTTCAGAAAAAGCGTAAATTAAATTTCTTCGTAAAATTCTTCAGAGATGCATTACTTGCGTTTGTTTGATTAGCAATGTAAAAGTTCATCATTATGTAGAGTCCGCAATTAATTATGAGTTTGACCTATTAGTTAATTAATTTACTGTAATTGGTTCAATGTCTCTGATATTGTCGTTATCCTTTTGTTATAACTGTTCTATTGGATCTCTTAAGAACAAATAAATAAATAAATTACTTCAAAATCCGCGCACCGGCGAAGTTATAAGTGACTTTTAAAATACCATTAGTCTCATAGTAGGAGTTTCTCATATAACTGTCCACTGCGGAATCTGTGGTTACCATTCCGCTTCCTTAGGTCGTAGCGTGATATTATACAGTATGTAGCCTTCCTTGATAAATGGGCTTCCCAAAAAAATATCTTTTTAATTTGACCAGTAATTTCTAAGATAAGCGCGTTCAACCAAAACAAAAAAAAAACAACAAGCCGTTCAACAAACAAATTCTTCAGCTTTGTAATATTAGTGTAGATATTACACTAAAGGTATTCTGTAATTCACCTGAATCGTACAATGGCCTCCAGCTTCCAAGGAATTCTAGAATATTACTGTCCCACTGCAGGGCAAATAGTATCTCTCAAGAATATTTTTTTTGTTCTACTCCCGACCTATCTTTGTTTTGGAACACGCAACTTAGTCCAACTTTCAACTTCAACCTTGAAAATCCTGTATTTTCTAATAATTGAATTTAACGTCTTAATTTTGACTTTGACTTCAATCTCGAAGCGGTTTGACGATTTGGAGTAAGTATTCAGACGTGATGCAGGCTTATATATATTTTACTAGCTTTTGCCCGCGTCGTACTCCTTGTAAATCTAGGCGCAGATTATAGTCGGGGACAGAAGCTATAGATAAATAATTCTTGTCACACAATTCAAGATTTAGAAGTACCGATGACCTTATTTGACCCTGAAATCCAGCAATAGGCACACACTAATGCAGGATGCGTTACTGCCTGAAAAACTACATCGGAATTTCATTATTAGCCCACGTAAAACACAATAACTGCACCAACGACCTTGTGTGAAATCGAAGACGATAACACCGACTTACTATTGTTCTGTTTAATGATTTTGATACAGCAATATGAAAATCTTATTAACTTCAAGTTAAAATACATAAAGCGCGCTCGAGGATCGTCTTAAACGAATCATAATTTTAAATCCTTATTTGTCTCAATATCATCATCAAACACTGGAAAAGACAAATACAATCAGAAATAGAGAGATGACTGAAGTAGGAAAGTCCTCCTGAGTACCTATGGTTATTTTATGAATACACTTTAACAAATAAACTTTAACAAAGCTTATTGTAAGTATAGAAAGATTAAAATTAATTACTTGTAATGGCGCCAATTCTCAGGATTATGTGACAGCGAAGGTATTAAAAAAATAATGCATTACCCCGATTACCCTGATCTACCTGATGACTTTGCGTCAATTGAGTAAGTATCTATTTAGCCAAGGTAATCATCTTGTGACCATGTTGGGTATAGAAAATGTCTGACTGCATAATGCAACACCATATAGGATTTTATTAATACTGTGCTACATCTGGTTATTATGCTGTTTTTATAATTACTTACTAAACTGATTATTTGTGCAAATAATTAAAAATGTTCTTTTTTTCTGGCTTCGAAAAGTCTTGGGGCAGCGAAAGTCTTGGGGTTTCTCTGATTGGAAGATAGGAATAGGTCCATGACCAGATAGTTTTGAAATCCTACATAAACGTGAAGCCGATATAATCTATACTTTTAAACACAAGAGTAAAACCTGATTATAATGTTAACCAGCATGCTAATAGGTAGATCTTAGAGTACCTAGATTCAAATCAGAAAGGTGTTGCTTAATCATCATGTTTAAGTGCGATATTTCTGTTGCAAGCCCTTCACATTATTAATGATATAATGAGGTACAGTTTTATTAACTTCACTCATTGCTGCCACTTGATGATTATGAGTTTATTCTGTTTATTATTTGATGTAATTTGCCATAACTTGCCTTTGTCATCTTTTTTACTCTTCTATGTCATCCTAAATTAACACTCTTGCTTGCTAAAACTTTCAACTATTTTAGTCTTTGAAATAAAATGTTGTGTAGTGTTACAAAATTCTTCTGTACAAACATAAACTCACATAAACAACCAGACCGGACAGCGTAACGTAAATGCTCCTATTACCGCCAGTTTTAGCTGTCTCAGGATTCACTTTAAAAAAATAGATATAAGCTGTTATGTTAGGGAAGATGTTATAATTTATAATTAATCTTTACGAAGTATTCTTTGCTATTCAGTTCTTAAATTCAATATTCAACAACACAATAGTTACAAAATAATTATTTTATCCAAAAGAGAAGTTGATTCTATTACCGACCCATAGAATGCGGCAAGATTCTATTAGCGATTTTTCTGCTTCTTTTACCGACCCATACGAAGTTGTCACTTCTACTATAGTATAAAATAAAATAAAATCGTTTTAAAGGTATTTTATGGTGTAGTTTACTTTGAAGTAAGTGTTACATTATTGTTTTGTTATAAAATAGTTATTAATATTTACACCGATAAGTAAGTAATTATTGGTGTAAATATTCGATGGTGAAACGAATAAATAATATAAAATCATAATATAACGATAGTTATAATTTCCCTTGTAAAGCAGATTTATCCTTGGTATGCTTGGTATGAATTATTATGAAGTTTATGAAGTTTCGTATATGCTGGTCTCTTCATTTATAGCTATGAGCCCAGCTTCTAGTTGTCCAGAGGCGTCCCTACTGCTTGCGCTTCTGCTTTCTGCTACACTTTAAAGAGATTATTTATTTTAATAAATGTATGAAATATACATAGATAATGCCATGAATGAAATAGTAAAGTAAATTTTATTTTACATTAATGATATGGCCTGTGACAAAATCTCTCAAAACGTCACGTATGCAAGAAATAAGCCAATTTGATCAAAAATTGACATTTTGTTTTTGTGTTAGTACATCAATATTACAAAAAATATCCTCACAGCTGTGAGTCGGTAATAGAATCAAGTAAGAAGGTTACAATATTCTATTAGCGACCAATAAAAATAATAATAAATAGATCGAGTTTGACACAAAAACTTAAGAAATAGCTATGTCGTTAATAGACCTAACGAAGTAACATAATTTTAAGAATTGAACAAGAAAAAAGTATAAGCAAATAAGTTAGTTTATAATAGATATTATTTTAAAATACTAAACGTTCTCAAAATTTTAACAACGCCATGGGTCGTTATTAGAATCAAGTTTTAAAATTTGGATTCTATTACCGCCTTTTATTAAAACATGATTTTATAACACAAAAACCAATTAAAAGTATTATTTTAAGAATTAGTTTAGAAAACGAATATATGCGTTACAGTTGTAATGTGATAGCAAGAAGACTAATCAATTTTTAGTGCGTTAATTTCCTTAAGCAATATTCGGGTGTACTTACGTGGCTGGAGGCGCGACACTATGAAACTTGCGTCCGTTTCGGGCGCTTCCCAATTATTGACAAATTATTTCTTTCACTGGCTATTTAAACACACAAACTTTGCTCTTTATGTTATAAAACAAAATTATGTAACTAATTTTTAAGGTATGACTTTTCTGGAACCCTATATTATGTATAATATGAGTGATTTAAAATTAGATCGGTAATAGAGTACACATTTTAGGGGGTCGTTAATAGGAGCTTTTACGTTATTGCCAAACTGTATGCTGACCCAGACACCCATAGTCTGTACTGAACTACGTCGCGCTCATTGAAATCACAAACAAATTGGAGCAATGTACATACGAGCTCAGAGCATTCTGAGAAACTAATAAGGATCGTCAATCCGAGAGCGATCGACGCTACGCTGTCCGGTCGCGTATTGCCAAACTGTATGCTGACCCAGACCGGGGTTGCTCTGAGTTCGATCGCAGTTTGCCTTTTTAGTTGAAGAGCAAACTGTATACCTATTTAGAGAGTGTCTGTATCAAATTACATTTTGCTTTAAAATACTATACCCCCCATACCACTCCCAACCTTAGGAGCATGGTTACGGAGATATCGATGATCAAAGTTTGAGGTTTATGTTACGTCAATTTTGAGTTTAAGTTAGGATTTTTTCGTGTAAAATTAATTATTTTTCACTCTAATGTCTAAAAAAGATAACTCGGGCAGCGGCTCCTACTTCTGGGTGGTTTAAAAAAAAATAACCACGAAGGAGGTGGCGGGGTCGTAGTGAGTGAGCGAAGCGAGCGAACAGACCCCGCCACCTCCTTCGTGGTTATTTTTTTTTCTCACTACGACCCCGCCACCTCCTTCTAACCTAACCTGTCCGAGTCGGGGTGCCCTAAAATTTTGATCGATCGCTCTCGGATTGACGATCCTTATTAGTTTCTCAGAATGCTCTGAGCTCGTATGTACATTGCTCCAATTTGTTTGTGATTTCAATGAGCACGACGTAGTTCAGTACAGACTATGGGAGTCTGGGTCAGCATACAGTTTGGCAATACGCGACCGGAAAACCTGTAGGTTCCTACAAGCTACAATGCCTACACGAAATGCAGCAGCCTGTTCAGAGGCGTATTAAGGGTCGAGAGCGCCTTAGGCAAGAACTTTTTACTTTTTCCACTTCTATTATAAGATCAATCAATGAAGGAACAGGCAAAAATTAAAGGAAACACCTCTATAGATAAAGTAATAAATAGTTTTATTTTCTAATCTTTCTATGTCAAACTGGAAATGTTATTTTGGGAAAGATTATTTTTTACCAAGAGCACAAATATGTGTTTATGTATCAGTGAGTAGTAATTACCGGCCCCATAATTTTTCTCTTTTGTATTTTTGCATCAAGCGTAAAAGACATTTTCTTCTTGACTTTAGTACATTCTACACTTTTACAAATTACACTTTGTGTTGAGTTTTAACCTTTCGACGACCAAGCGACAGCCGGCTGTCGCGCTACTATTGTCTTTCTATTGTGTCTCGAATCACGTGCGTTCGAAGTAAAATTCATAAAACTTGCTCTCATCTTCCAGGTTATTTTAGACCTGGACGTGACAAAAGGCGTGAGTGACAAGGAGCTGGAGCAATGCGTACGTGACGTGTTGAAGTACAGCGTGAAGACCCACAAGGCCACCTTCAGGAACCAGCTGTTTTGCGGAACCGATCCCTATGGGCTGGCGGGAGCGTGGATCACCGAGGCTTGTAATACCAGTCAGTGGGTATAATCTGTTCATTTATTATTATTGTTATTTATTGACTACTCAGGTCTCTCTCAGCTACTATACGGGCGGCACGTCGGAAATTGCTTCAAAGTCAACGCTTGGCTTTGATATTCTTATGCAAAGCGTATAGGACGGTTAGTACTGAGGCCCTACCGGTACTTGCAGGTGTGCTTCCAGTAGATCTTGAGGTGCAGCGACGTGCTGCAATGTACTACTCCGCGCGGGAGACCATGGACACTAACTTTGTAACACAGCGTGACCTTAATAGGATTTCTAGATTACTTAAATCGCAGACTGAAGCCTGGGAAGAACTTTTATCCGAACGGCAGAGTAGGTGGGATTATTCCACTAAGGGCCGACACCTCCATCTGTTCTTTCTATCCGTTCGTGAGCGGCTGGCTAGGACTTGGCTGGAGGTGGATCACTGTGTTGCCCAATTTCTTACAGGTCATGGCAATTTTAAGAGTAAATTATATTCCTTTAAACTAGTTGCTTCGCCTTTGTGTCAATGTTCTGCATTGGGCTGTGAATACGAACAATCTGCACATCACATCTTATGGGAGTGTGTTCTTTGGCAGAATGAGCGCATTATAATCTTGGATAGTATACAGGTTACATCTGGTGTCGTTTACTATGCGGACCTTGTGGAAACTAGAACCAATTTTCGTGCGTTCAAGCGCTTTTGCCATACCTATTATTGGAATAAATTGTAACAGCTCACATTTTAAGGACCCAGTAATTTTATTATAAACTGTATTCCGTGGTGCTAGGCAATCTGGGCTTCTTCCAGTTGTGATTGCCCCTTTGTGCCTATTGGCCTAGTTCTGTTCTGTCTCCTGCTTGTTATGGAGGGAAGTGGAAATATTTATTTTTCTTACTCCTCCGCAGTTCTTTCTGATTAATTTCGTTGCGGGATCCAAGACAGTCAAATCGTTTCTCCGGGACTCGTCGAGCTTCATTGCTTCGGCGCTTTTCTGGCGGACTCCACTGTTGATTCTGGCTCTCAGAAGTTGCAGTGGTTGGGAATAGTGTGGTGGAATTGTCCTAAAAAAAAAAAACGGGTTGCACTCCGGGAGTGCCGGCAGAAGTGAAAACTTGATTACTGAAAAGCTGTCTACTATCCATCCGTCCTACGCTTTTTCGATCAGGTCACGTGTCCTGACGCGAGTTTAAGATTTTATAGTTATACCCATTACAGAAAAAGTGTTTTCACTTCAAAAACACATTCGCTCATTTATTTACGAGTGTGCCTTTGGCTCGCCTGCCCCAAGCCATTAGCAGGACCACTATATCTCTCTCTCTCTATCTACAGCAAGCTTATATTAAGCTGTTTCGCCAAGATTTTCCAACACTATTACTCCACGGGTTAAAATACTTAAACTTTGAACTCGGGAAAATTGTACCTTGTATCAGTGTGTGTGAGATTTTTATCGCGCGTTCAATTGTTATCCGTCCTACGCTTTTTCGATCAGGTCACGTGTCCTGACGCGAGTTTAAGATTTTATACCCATTACAGAAAAAGTGCTCAACGCCGCTAAAGAAGTTTTCACTTCAAAAATACTCAGGTCTCATATGAATAGGTAGGCTGCAATTTTTCTCTACAGGGTTCTATAGTGGTTGCATAAGGGTTCTCTCCACCTTTGTAAAACTTAACCATGGCTGATAATTTCGCTCGAGTTTAGAAATAGATATTTTATAACCCAGTTGTGCTACTTGGTTATAGACGCCATATAGGTAGGCACTTTACGTTATGAAAATGAAATAACCGGTATCTAGCTGAATTCGGTGAGACTGGAAGCCAACCTCCATAAAAGTTGGTAAAAGTAAAGGTAGATGATACCCATATAGTCCAATTGCTAGCCAAAGGCCTCCTCACGGTCCTTTCATTGTTCACGCATTCGCATCGCACTACGTCTTGCCAAACCTCAGGAAATCAGACCAAGTCGTCCCACCAACTTTTTTGTGGTTTGCCGCGTTCTGTTAATTTGAATCTGGAATTTATCTTTCCATTCTCAGGGTCAAACAAACCACTCTACATGCGCCCTATGAAGGGTTAACACAAAAAATAAATTTGACCTTTTTTCGAGTACAGTTTGAACATTCCGAAAAGTTCATACCAAATAATATGAGAGTCTGTAACGTTTTCACGTTTAAATGCCTAAATTTTGGACCCTAGAGTAAAATTTAAGCCTTTCTTTAATTGCTGGCTTCGGTTATGTCCACTATAAATAATCGGTATTTACCTGGAAGGAGTCGCTAAAAACGCTTAGTTTTGACTAAGAGCTAAATTCATTTCGATGTTAATTTATAAAGTCTAGGAACCTAAACCATTTGATAAAGTAATTTAAATAGTATGATCTATAGTTTAGGAATGCAGTTTCTAATTTTACCTAATTACATGCAGCTAGGTATTTTAGTACGAAGTGCAATATTATTGAACAGGCAAGACTGGTTTTGGTTTGTCGTTAAACAGTCATAAACCGAGACTTCACAACGCAAAAGGTACGGTTAGCAGCAAAAGACACCAAGACATTTCGGATTTATTGAGTACTAGCTGTCTGCGGTCTCACCCGTGTTATTTTATATCTTAGGTTACTGCTCCGATCCCATAGGTTATAGCGTGATGTTATTTAGCCCATGAGTTATTTTGATGTATCTATAGGGTTTTATAAAAACCCGTTAGCAGTTTTTGCGTGAAAGAGTAGTAAACATACCCACAAACAATATAATGTTAGTAGAACAATGTTCTGAGATTTCATGAAAACACATCGAAATATTAGATGAAGCGTTTAAAAACAATATGTACATAGTTTATTTCGTGTCTATTAATGTGAGTAAAAGAATCAATATTGATCGACTTTTGCTGCTAACTATACGGTATCGGTGAATACGATTTGAAGTAAGTTTGCGCTTTCCAATTTTAACTAGGTAATATAACTTTACATAAAGCACTAAAATGTCAATCGACGTCTATAATTACTTACCTACTAACCTAGTATATCCTAGGTACAGTTCCTTTGAATATTAAACGTTTTCCAGGTACACTTTCGAGGTGGGGCCAGTATTCACTCTCATCGAGTTGAAACTTCTGAACCACATCCTCATACTCTTTGGTATACCCAAGGGAGACGGTATCTTCAGTCCCGGAGGAAGTATATCCATACTGTATGGTCTGGTCGCCGCGAGATACAAGAAGTTTCCAGAAATCAAGGCCAAAGGAATGAGGAATTTACCTGAGATGGTTATATTTACCTCTGAAGATGTAAGTATAACTCTTGATGTAGTCAAGTAGTAGTGAACACTAGATAAAATGAAAATTAGTGATAATCTCGTCGCGTAAAGGGACGAGCATGTCACCTCGCCTTCTCATTGAACAATGGGAATTGCCTATTTGAGGGTTCTAATTGGGCTCAATAAATCAATAATTTTAAGGCAATGCTTCTTAAAATACTTCACATTATCATATAAAACTCGATAAAATAATATATTGATAAGTAAATTGAAAAAACCGGCCAAGAGCGTGTTGTTCCGTAGTTTCCCGTCCGTCACAATAAGTGTACCCACTTATAAGTTTAAAAAAAGGGTTTTGTTACGTTGACATACTAAATTCGCAAAAATTATTTTGTACAACTTTTTGTCTTTTTTGTACAAAAACTGTTCTTTCTATCAAGTTCAAAATAATTTTCCTAGAAAGTTCTTATAAAGTTCAACTTTCCAGATTTTTTTCATATTTTTTAAACCTACGGGTCAAAAGTTAGAGGGGGGGGGGACGCTTTGATTTTTCCTTTTGGAGCGATTATTTCCGAAATAATTGACATTATCAAAAAATGATTTTAGTAAACCTCTATTCATTTTTAAATACCTATCCAACAATATATCACACGTCAGGGTTGTAATTAAAAAAAAATCCACTTCCCTATTTACATGTAGGGGGGCTACCTTAATAAAACGTTTTTTTCCAATTTTTATTTTTGCACTTTGTCGGCGTGATTGATATACATATTGGTACCAAATTTCAGCTTTCTAGTGCTAACGGTTACAGAGATTAAGCGAGGACGGACGGACAGACATGGCGAAACTATAAGGGTTCCTAGTTGACTACGGAACCCTAAAAAAGGGTCTTATTAAAATGGTCACTTATTTGGCTTGGTATACCTATGTATAAGTGACAGCAAAACTGTGAGTGACCCACGTTTTGACGTAAATCAATTTGAGTGTCTGCTACTCAATTGACGCCAATCAAACAGACATTAACCCTATTGATTGTACGTACGCCTTATGAAATCTACTGAGCAGTTATCATACCGTTTTAGCTTACGTTTAGCTCCTTGCATCTCGTCTTACTAAGGCGTTATCAGTGACTATTTTTATGTTTATTGGTTTTACCCAATTACGGCTAAAATGTATGTTGTTGTTTAATTACGTTTGGTGAGTGTCGTCGCAATTCCACATGAATAAATATTTAATACCGTGGCATTAAAAAAGCCCCGTCCTTTTATTATAGCTTATGGGTTTTTAACAGGATGAAAAAAAAAAAACAAGATTCTATATTTTTTTGAAATATTTATTTCTAAATTAATTGTGACTCTTAAGTCCGTCTTGCCATCTCATTGTTAAACTACTAAATTCGCAAAATTTTGAGAAAAATGTTTATGTTTTTCCACGTGTTTTACGTATTAAATCGAATTTACTCTAAATTTGGGCCCACAAATAGCATCAGGTGCGATAAAACACTTACATTTGCATTTCCAGAGTCATTACTCCATAAAGAAAGCCGCCCACTGGCTCGGCTTCGGCACAGACAGTATCAGAGTTATACAAACTAATGATAAAGGACAGATGCTGGTGGATAAGTTGGACGAAGCTATACAGAAGGAAAAGAACCTTGGAAGGTGTCCTATATTCGTGAACGGCACGGCCGGGACCACGGTGTTAGGAGCTATAGATGATCTGGGGGCAGTTGCTGATGTGTGCAAGAAACATGGAGTTTGGATGCATGTTGATGTAAGTACTTTAAAATTTTTTAGGGGTATGAGGAATAGTGTGGAAGGTTGGTCATCCTCGATTGGAAAAGAGTCTTCCCTTTTTAATTGAGGATGACTTCCGAACAAGTAAAATTGGTCTGATCTGGTTCTCATCAATGTAGGCTGGCTGCTTTCCACATCTACTGCACTATCGTGTCCGGTTTCATGACCGCAACCGCAATATTTCTACGCCGGCTTGGAAGGTGGCATTTGCAGCTCCCTGCTAGAGACTAATATTTGCAGCAGAATGTAGATTCTATTTGGTCAAAACCTCTTAAACCTTCGACCACACGTGATTCGAGACACAATAGAAAGACAATAGCAGCCCGACAGCCGGCTGTCTCTTGGTCGTCGAAACGAAAGGTTAAAAAACAAACGTTTTCATATTCCAGGCTTGCTGGGGAGGGAGTTTAATGCTTTCTCCTAAATACAAGACCAAACTTAAAGGCATAGAAAGGTTTGTATTGCAATTTGTTAACTTTCATTTTTCTATCTTTCAATGGTTTCCTTAACGTCATGACTTGATTATAGTAACTGAAAAGTTTATTTGAATTTATTTGTTCTATTAGTCCTTGTGTACTTATTGAATGTCTAACGGTTTGAGCAGTGGCCAAGCGCAACCCTGTGTGTGGTAGGATCGTTTCCCACACTTATCAAACATGTATGGCATACACACGTATATACACAGGTAGTTGTTTCTGGTTTGGTGGTCTATGTAAGTAAATTACTCACGATACAGGTGAACTTTAGTGTAGGGTTTATGGGCTTAAGCCCAGTTTACAAAAACAACTGAGAATTAATTTTGACCGTTAAAGTTTTAATTCGACCCTACCGTCCACTTGGTGACACTGCTCTCAAAGCCATTTACGCTTCTATTTTTTCCAGAGCAAACTCAATATCATGGAACCCCCACAAGATGGCCGGTGCTCCCCTGCAGTGCTCCGTGTTCATGGTGCGAGACAAGGGTCTGCTGCACGAAGCCAACTCCGCAGCAGCTCAGTACCTATTCCAGCAGGACAAGTTCTACGACGTGTCCTATGATACCGGAGACAAGAGTGTGCAGTGCGGGAGGAAGGTAATCATCAGGATGTTTTAATGAAGCCTGGTTGGATTAACCTCAAAATCTATCTAGTCAAAAATTCTAGGCTAAAGTCGTTGGTAGGAGAATAGCCCTGCTGTCAGATGTTGCAAAGTGATCTGATAAAGTTGATGTTTTTTACTACACCCTCGGTGGTCACTTATATCTGGCTCTTGACAGGAACTTTTTCTTTCAGCAATAATATAATGGTCTTATCTATCAATAAAATGTTTGCACGAACTAAAAATCTCAAATAGATAATTTTATTATATGAGCAACTTTTTGTGTGATCTTTTTCAGGTCCCTGTAATTTAATAACACATTTCACACATTTCCAGATCGATGCCTTCAAACTCTGGATGATGTGGAAAGCCCGTGGAGACTTGGGTCTTAGTCAGCTTGCAGACCGAACAATGGCCACAGCTCAGTTCTGTTTGGAGGCCGTAGCAAAAAGACCAGGCTTCAAATTAGTGTCTGATGAACTGCAGTGCCCTAACGTTTGCTTCTGGTATATACCAAGCTTCATGAGGGGAAAGAAACAGGATACACAGTGGTGGGAGATCATGCATAAGGTGAGGATATCATCATCTTTCAAGCCTCTTTCAACTCTATGTTTGTTCAACTGGATGTAGGCCACTACAATTCCATTTTGCCTATCAGAGTACTTGTCAGACCTTCAAACCCAGTTAGTGGGTGACATGATACTGTTTTCTAAAAATGGTGTCAGACTTTCTAGCTTCTGATTAACTTCTTCTGACCAACTACTTTACGTGCCTTGTAAAGTATGTGAGCGTTTTAAGTTAAAATAAACCGGCAAACTTACTGCTACAACCCATAGAAAATAATAATAAAACCTTTTTAAGTTACTGTAGTCGTAGATACCACGGAGACCCAGAAACGAAAGATGATGATGGCACTAGTATTTATATTTTAATTTTCCAGATTACTCCAAAAATAAAGGAACTACTGACTCTGAGATCACAGTTAATGGTGTCATACAGTCCTGTCCGTCATTACAAGAATTTCTTCCGCCTTGCCTTCACCTTCCACCCTCAAGTTGATGATCACCAGGTGATTCTGATGTTGGAGTGTATTGAGCAGTGTGGAGAAACCGTTACCATGTCCATGTTATCATAGAATAAGTTATTTGTATTATTAAAGTGTATATTATTGACATAGTTAATAGAATAAGGGGTTTGACGATTATATAAGTACAGTTATCTCTGAATGTTGATCAGAATATATTTATCTTAAAAAGTTACATTAGGTTTAAATAAGTAAAGTTTTCCATGATTTTAAGAATTAGTTGTATCATTAACTATGTGATGAACGTACAGAGAGATGAAGTACATAAGTTATTAGAATATATGAGTTTATCATAATTTTATCCCGTTTTCATATTTCAATGGCTTCTTATTCCCATATCTTAGTATTTGCGGCAATAACCCAGTATAAGTACTTATTTTCGCCACGAGGATCACCATTATGCCCCCAAAGCTGTCTGTCACCGTAAGAATCCACGTTCGCATCTATTTTCAGTGCTTGTTTATATTGGTAGTTTATTATACGGAACATCAGAGTTTCATCTTTCATCAAAGGCTCCACATAATGTAGATGATTGATTTCATTATCATTTGTTGAGCCCCAACCTTTTCTGTCTCCTAAACTGTCCATATTTACATCCAATTTCAAATACATGTTGCAATCAACGTTACATATTTTAAACACTACGTTATCATTCTCCCATGTTGGTATAAACTTCCAGCTTACTCTCCTGCTTGTTTTATCAGAGCTATCTCCCCAAGCAATTCTATCACCGAAAGTATCAACATTAGCATCGAGTTTCAAAGCCTGTTTATATTCATTGTTGACTATTGTCACAATTTCTCCTTTTAAAATCAGTTGGACAGCATCTGGAAAATTCTTATTGATAATTTCTATTCCTCCACTGTTCCACAACTTATAAGCAAAAGTCATGATGTTATTCGAATTTGCACGTAAAAGTTTCGTAACAACTTTACTTATAGCTGCGTTACCACTATCGTTGTCCAAGTTTTTGGCCAAATCTACAGCAATGTCGTAAAATCCACCAGTAACGTAGTTGTAAAGTTCGTCATTAAGCGTCGTCAGATTCAGGAACGTCATGTCACTATCAAACAGCGTCAAGTTTCGAAGTATTGGGGGTAAGGTGTACCTTGGGCAATGGAAAAGATCCTTTTCCTTCAACTCTCTAGTAAGATTTCGTACATCTGCTGAATTGCTTTCAAATCCATAAACAACAACTTTACCAAAGTCTGGGTTAATCATGCGTGCAATGTCTTTAGCACAGCTGTTGTTGATAGGGGCTCCCATGACCGTAACAGTTTGTACGGTGCTGTCTTTGATATAGGCGCTGGTGTCACAGTTGGTATAATTAACAACTGGTATTCTGTTAGGTATCTTCCTGCCACGGTCGGGACCATTGCTGACGAGTTGGTACACATGGTTGACATTATAGCAATCTGAGAAGCCACTGATACCGTGTTCGGTGACTATTTTACCTTCACCCCAGTAGTCGACGTGTGATATTAAGTTATTGGGGGTAGGCGGCAGCAAATGGTATTCTCCCAGAAATGGGCACTCGGAGTATGGGTAGTTTTTATCTTTGTTGGTGATGTAGTTTGGTCGTCGAGCGAGCTTCCAACCGGGTATAGAATGCATTATTTGAATTCTTATTCTTTAGTTTAGCTGAAAATAAAAGGAAATACTTTTTAAGTAAATAAGTTTGGGGTGATGTTTCTCCTGCATGGTTTTAGAAACAACGCAAAATATATGTCTATAAGCAACTCAAATATTTCTTTAATGCACACACAGATCGTAGCACAGAAGTCAATTACTCAGTAACTGATTAAACGATCCCAAATGTAAATATGTAAATAGTGAACTTACCGATTAGAATTTTTAGCAATCAATTGCAATATTGCATTGGTGTGCATCCTTTTATAGGAATCAATTAGGTCATGATTGCTAGTAAACAAATTTATCATATTTGCGGTAACGCGTAGGTACCGCAAATAATCTTTTAAAAACCAACTGACCGCAAAGATAAGTTTTTCATTGAGTTCTCAATATGTGTTTATATGGGCCTTGATGCCTGAAATAAATGGATAATAATAATAATAATAAACCCGCAGGGCAGCTTGTGGCGAGCTGTCGGGCAGTAGCGACCCCGTGGACCTGACCTCCTGGGAGACCCTTTGTTCTTCATCTCTGGCTTGCCTTAACTGGCCGGCCAGAGTGAGCACTGACGAGGAACAAGGCTCCCACCTCACTCTTGCCTTCATTGGCTGGTTTGAGTGGAGATTCGCAAGAGCATACGTGCTCGGGGGAAGGAAGTATTCCAGTAAGATGCTGGTAGGGATCTTGACCGTACTTCCGGGATTGTCCTGATAGCCGTGGAATACCTCTCCACTCCTCAAGCACCTCGATATATGTTGCCCCCTTGTCGCTACGTCACTATGTGCTAGCGGCCGTTTTCGGGGGCCCATTTACTGAGTGTGCAAGTCACCCCCTGCCTTTTTATCAGTGTTTACAAGCATTGGCCAGGCAGGGGCCATAGCCATTCAATAGACTAGGATAAATAATCCATCTTAGCAACCCAAACCCATAATCCAATACCTTTTTATTCCATGACCTGCAATAGACCACCACCAACCGGGGGTTGTCCTTAGGTGCACTTGAGTGGTGCATATAGGGATAATCGCCGGTTGGTGCCTCACTTCATATTATAAAGCTTTATTTAAGGGGCCTCTGCGAGTTGGCTTCGGCCCCTCGTACGCCTTTCAAAGGACTGGGACCCCAGGGTCCCGAGAAATGCAACTGAATAATAATAATAATAATAATAATAACCCGCAGGGCAGCTTGTGGCGAGCTGTCGGGCAGTAGCGACCCCGTGGACCTGACCTCCTGGGAGACCCTTTGTTCTTCATCTCTGGCTTGCCTTAACTGGCCGGCCAGAGTGAGCACTGACGAGGAACAAGGCTCCCACCTCACTCTTGCCTTAATTGGCTGGTTTGAGTGGAGATTCGCAAGAGCAAATTTGCTCGGGGGAAGGAAGTATTCCAGTAAGGTGCTGGTAGGAATCTTGACCGTATTTCCGGGATTGTCCTGATAGCCGTGGAATACCTCTCCACTCCTCCAGCACCTCGATATATGTTGCCCCCATGTCGCTACGTCACTATGTGCTAGCGGCCGTTTTCGGGGGCCCATTTACTGAGAGTGCAAGTCACCCCCTGCCTTTTTATCCGTGTATACAAGCATTGGTTAGGCAGGGGCCATAGCCATTCAATAGTTTCAGATAAGTAATCCATCTTAGCAACCCAAGCCCATAGTCCAATACTTTCTTTATTCCATGACCTGCAATAGACCACCACCAACCGGGGGTTGACCTTAGGTGCGCTTGAGTGGTGCATATAGGGATAATCGCCGGTTGGTGTCCCATTCCACATAAAGTTTTCTTCAAGGGGCCTCTGCGAGTTGGCTTCGGCTCCTCGTACGCCTTCCAAAGGTCCGGGACCTCAGGGTCCCGAGATACAAAGACGTATATAATAATAATAAACCCGCAGGGCAGCTTGTGGCGAGCTGTCGGGCAGTAGCGACCCCGTGGACCTGACCTCCTGGGAGACCCTTTGTTCTTCATCTCTGGCTTGCCTTAACTGGCCGGCCAGAGTGAGCACTGACGAGGAACAAGGCTCCCACCTCACTCTTGCCTTCATTGGCTGGTTTGAGTGGAGATTCGCAAGAGCATACGTGCTCGGGGGAAGGAAGTATTCCAGTAAGATGCTGGTAGGGATCTTGACCGTACTTCCGGGATTGTCCTGATAGCCGTGGAATACCTCTCCACTCCTCTAGCACCTCGATATATGTTGCCCCCTTGTCGCTACGTCACTATGTGCTAGCGGCCGTTTTCGGGGGCCCATTTACTGAGTGTGCAAGTCACCCCCTGCCATTCTATCAGTGTATACAACCATTGGTCAGGCAGGGGCCATAGTCACTCCATAGTTTCTGGTACCTTATTCATGAAAGAATCCAAACCCATAGTCCAAAATTTTTGTTAGTTGCCATATTTTACAATAGTCCAACACCAACCGGGGGTTGTCCTTAGGTGCACTTACATAGTGCATATAGGGATAATCGTCGGTCGGTGTCCCATTCCACAAAAAGTTTTTCCTTAGGGGGCCTCTGCGAGTTGGCTTAGGCCCCTCGTACGCCTTCCAAAAGTCCGGGACCTCAGGGTCCCGAGATATAGAAACATATTTTAAAATAATAATATCTTTATTTAAAGCACGTTTTTTAAAACTGTCTTTTGTCTGTCTTAAAAGAGTATATCTATAGGGTAACTGGTAAAGCTAATAGTAATACTAACTAAACCTAGTAAAAAAAAGTCTTTTATTTTATTTTATTTTTACTTTAAATTATATGATATTATATTTTTCGATACGGTTCGGTAAGTACGTTAAATATATATATAAAAAAAGATTATTCTAGAAAAAGATCTCACAAGTACAAGTAGCGTGCATATATTGTTACTGTTAGGCTATTACAAACTTCAGGCAACTACTGACAAATAAAAACACGGTTCGAGTGTTTGCTAAGAAAGAGGTGTAGTTAGAAATGCCTGTACAGTTCTACGCCTACACAAAATCCACAATTACTTTTCCATAGAATTCTACGACGCAACTCATTATGACCATTCACATCACTCTAATATGTCTAATAGATCTTATAACTTAAGTAAACCATTATGCGTTGGATTCTTCTTAAAAAGTCCGTCATAACGAGCTGATTGTCAGTGTTTGTTTAACTAGTATACCTCTTTTTGTTTTTTAAAATTGGTCGGTTGTTTGTAGCCGTATGTCTAATAAATGCATAGATGCTACGAAACATACCGATTCTAAATCATTACTGCTTTATTTTATGTTAGTACTTTCCCGCCACACTATTCCCAACCACTACAACTCTTGAAAGCCAGAATAGTAGAGTCCACCAGAAAAGCTCGACGAGTCCCGCAGAAACGACACATCATACACAAATCATCGTTGCCTGAAAAACTTCAGCTTCTAGCAAAACTTACCCAGCCCCTCCTCTCAAAATAGTGTTGGAAATTGAAATACTAAGGGTTAAAAACACTTAAAATTAATGAACATTATTTATTTATCAAAATCTTCATACAAAATCTCTCTCCATCTTAGAAGCGCGCATTTTGCGCAATCCAACTGAGGTATTTGTCGACGCGTGTATATAGGCCGGGGTGGCTAGCCTCACCGCAGCGCAAACCCCATGACACCACTCCGATGACGGTCCAGCGACCACTGGGCATCTGGTACATTAAGGGACCGCCGCTGTCACCCTGCAAGATAGTGAAATCTATGTCAAATATGAATAAATCATAGTCGCAGTTACTCACAAGACGAAAATGTTTAGACTAGAATAGCTAGACCTACTTTTATAATCTTTGGTTTGTGATTGTATCCGCCGCGACTAGCAGATTAACTATTCAAATATCGGAATTGATTGGATTTTAAAGATTAAGTTAATAAGAGAAAAAAAAATTATGACTAAAGCAAATTTTATGTTCAGCGCTATCTATGAATCGTGACAGAAACAAAACTCGAACCAAAATTAACATGGCGTTGTTTTTGATTCCGTTTGACAGGACAACTGCTGTTGGGGTTGAATAGCTCGTAAGATATATAATAAATAAGTATTTTTACAAACTGGCTTAAATGTGACGGTCTGTGTTTACGACTATCCTATGGTGAAACAGGTATAAATAAGGAATTAAAAACACATAGGACTATAAAGACGGAAGTAGGGTTCAGGTTGGGGCTGATTGGCATATTGACACACCTGACAGGCATCCTTGCCACCCTCTTTCCCTCCAGCGCAGAGGGTCTCGTTGAAGATACTGTCGCTGAAGGCAGCCACGCACTTGTCGTGGTCCCACACCGGGACCGTCACCTCCATCAGCACGTTGCTGTGAGGACCTCCGTAGAATTGAGTACCCCAACCTGGAAGAGGGTCTTATTATTGTAATTTAGAAGCAACAAAGTGCTCTTCATTCAAGTCAAAATGCACCGGCTTGCATTTATTTAATAAGATCATAATATGGGCCTGACTGTTAACATATAAATAAAATATAAAGTAAAAAATATAAATAAAATATAAAGTTAAAAGCTATTGGAGAATATCAGGCACGACTGCTTAGAAGTACCGCAAACCGATGCTAACGATAACTAATCACTAATTATCACTAACTCCTGACAAAGATGTGTTGGTCTTTATCAAAATGTTTACCATCAAATGTATTTACCACATTTTATAGCAAATAAAATTTATTATTATTATTAACTCGTAATTTCAGTTCAGATTATAGCAACCCCGCTAGTACTTTAGAATATAATATCCTTGTAAGCCATACGTGATCGGCTGTTCCTTTGGAAATCATGCATATTTGCAAACAAAAGGTTTCTATGGGAAACTACAACGCCTGTCCGTACTTGCGATAATTTGCATCAATCTGTTACATTGACATAACATTAGCAGTGAAACCAACTACGTGTTAGCGATATAACTTTAGAAATTTTGTCACAAAAACTGTAACTGTTAAGTGGTATTTTTATATTCGGTGGACGGTGTGAAAGACTTAAGACTATAAGTGTTCAACTTGATGTAGGTAATTGTCTACACTAATATTATAAAGACTATTAAAGAATGGTACTTTTGCATTTGTAAAGGCTGCTAAATACATGCCGAGTGCAAAGGCTGCCCGGCTTTTGCCGAACGGCACGTGTAGGCGGCGTTTACCGGGCCACCTTTTTTGTGTTGCAAAGGTAATATGGAATTTTTGCGCTTGTGCAGCATAATCACGCGTGCTTGCAAGGAGCCCGGTGCCCAGCAGTTTGGCCAACGGCTCGCCTGGCAGCAACGCCGCGCCGCCTGAACAATGGGCATAAACTCGAAAATTTACCTTTCTAAATAAACTCGAAAAGTAATGAACTAATTTAAAAAGAAATCTTTCACTACTGGAATGCGACATTATTTTTGAGTAGAGTAACATAGTCTATATAATTATTACTAGAAATATATAGGGATCCCTACCACTCCCTACTAAAACTTAAGTTATGTAGGCAAAGGTGTAAAAAATGCTACAAAAATATTAATTGGATTGGATTGGATCATCTACACCCGTGCGAAGGAACAGGATTAGTTGGTCAAACCATCAGAGTGGAGAAAAGATAACTAATAAGGTTCCAGCATTTGGTGATATGTAGTAGTATGATAGTATGATTCTGCTCCACTCAACAGTAAAACGGCGATCCTTATGGTTCATTTCGCTCCTTTCCGCTTCGGTGGATTGCCCTCTCAGTACTCAATATTTACCGATAACGATGGCCAGTTCATCGGTAAGCTGCAAGTTGACAGGCGGGAGGCAGATAGGCCATACGTAGGTATTAAAGATGGCGGGCCGGTTCAGTTTCAAGATGGCGATGTCATTCTTATAGTTAGCGATCTGGAAACCCTCGTGCTGTCGGATCTCTTCGACCCCAAAGTTGTAGGTCCGCGAGTCGTTGTCGCGCTTGAAGTCGTATTCGCCGAGACGGACGAAGAGTTCTTCTGCTTTCCATCTAGAAATAATTTTGAAGGTTATTTAATGCTGTTTTATACATAGTACCTACATAACAGCGCATTGATATTAGTTTAGACTTAAATAACAACTTTTGTCGTTCTTTAGCACCTACATATTATAAGTGTTAGTTAGGTATAAGTGTTATATTATAAGTGCTTCGCACACAAATTCAGATCTATTAAGCTTAGAACACGAATTTTAAACAACGATTTTGTATAAAGCCGCGGACGCGTCCGTTCAACTTATAGCGTTTGTTCAGCTTTTGTACACAATCGTTGTTTATGAGTTTATCATTGGAGCTGAATTACTTATGGAAATCTGGTGTTTGCAAAACTTAGCTAACACAACAAAATGTGTCCTTAATACTAAACTTTCAACAACTAGTGCTGGTGTTACCTCCTGGTGCAATGAGCAGCAGTGAGCACATGTCTGTCAGTGATGAGGACGCCTCCGCAGTACTGCGCGAAGCCTTCAGGAGTGATGGAGGCCATCCATGGCCACTCGCGAGGGTTGGCCTGGCGAGCGCCCTGCACGCGGCTTTGCTTACGAGTACTTAGACCACAGCCTATGGAAGCAAAATTTGTAAATCAGAACAAATTTTAACCTGCGTCCCTCTCAACTGCTCAAGTGAGTTGCCTAAGGGTTTCTGTTACCACATCGAAGTGCAGACAGAACACTGAACAATGTCTCTAGGTCATGAAACACTATAATTAGCTTACGAACTGACTACTGCTGCCTGATTTACATCATTTATCTGTCTTGGGGTAGAAAATCCTCATTGATTTATTATGTCAGGGTTTTCTTGCAACAGCTGCCTGTCACCCACCACAAACCCGCACTGTGGCCGCTATAGCGGCGTTCTTGGACCGCCATGATGGTGAGGCCAGTTTTCCATGAATCACAAAAAGCACTAATAATGTCTAACCTCTAGACTCGGCCCTAGTGACTTTCATGATGGCTTCGTTCTGTTCCTCTCTCGGTGCGGTTGCGGGCAAGTCTCCGGCTAAGCCTTCAGTGCCACCCACATCAGGGCAACATGCTCCTACAGACCTAGGGGATAAAATATGAAACATTAACGCTATAGACAATTATACCGTTATAAACTTTTTAATAATAATTCACTTATCGTCTGTAGATTTGGTTAAAAAATTATTAACGAACGTAACTAATGGTTTACTTGTTTATTTTTATGTTATAGTGCGCCATATTTTTTGTCGTTGGTGTATAGGGCAAGCGCTCGCTTGTCACGTAAATGTGACAAAGGTGTTAAAAAAATAAACTGGGGCGGTAATAGATAATAGTCAATATTATGTCCATGGGCGTACTTACCCTACTTTTGGCCCAGGGGAGAGTAAGGGAGGGAGTTAGATTTTTTTGACCTAATTTACCCTTACAACTAAAGGAAGGGCGACTACTCTCACCCGGAGTGGGTGAGACACAGTCACAGTCACAGTACGCCAATATTATTTCTAGCTTACAATACTCACTCATGGTTGATAATGCAGACATATTCCATAAACTTGATGAAGTCGTTCCGGTCCTGCTCTGGGATGCAGTTGCGCAGCGGCCGGCAGCGACCCTGCCTGCCGTCCGGCAAGACGCAGCTTTGATGGACAGCATTAGCAGCCTGAGAAATTAGAAATATTTAGTTTTCTCCCAGTAATAAAGAGATCTCTAAATACTAATTGTACTTATGTTGTCTTACTGTTGAGAAGAGGTCTTATTATCCTATTGCTACTCTATTTCAACGTTTATATAGGTTGTTTTTTTTTTATTGAAATAAGTTTTGGCAAATCAAACGCTCATCTTCCTTTTATACATGCATAAGTAATTAAGATCACAGCTTTACAGACCGACGGAAACGAATTTTGAAATTATTATTATTTCAGGGTTATAGAGTACAACTATCGGATTCTACAAACCTTAGATCCCTTTTTGAATCCCTTAATGTTTATATTACCGACGGAAAAGGATTTCCATATTATTAGCATTAAACATGAATACAAACAAACTATCATGCCCCTAATTTGTGACCATAAAAGGTTGTGGCAACATTTAATGATAAGATCGTGACATGGTCGTTGTAAGGCTATGAACACCTTTTCTATGTATTAAAATACTAAACGTATGTTCTTCGTAGTGGAAAGTTTGCATAGTTAACCCTGCCGTAATTAAAATCTACAAGCATTGTAGATTCTGGGTAATCTGCTAAGATACGGATAACAATAGATTTTGACGAGCCAAGAGCTAAATAATGTTCTCTTCTCAATAATGTTATTCTCGGTTTTTCTCTGCTATGTATAATATGCATACGTTGTATACCTAAACCTTCCTCATGATTCGCTGTAATTATTAGCAAAACCGTACGAAAATTCGTTCACCAGTTTTTGAGGTTATCGCAAAGAGGCAGACGGCGGACTTTTTAGGTAATTTATCTCAGGATTTAATAAAAATCCGTTTGTGATGCGAGAATCAACAAACAAACGTTTATCAAGTGAAGAAGGCGTCAATTCCAACGTAAGCTGTACCGTATTATCTTGTATGCTAATCCCCTTGTACACATAGGTTAGTCGCGGAAATAATGCCTAATTGCTCATGTTCTACAAACCGTAATGATGTTGTTGATCTCAGATCGGTTGCTAAAAACGGGTCGGCGCCGGCTCAACTAACTTGGAGTGAGTTTAACGGCTAATTTAATGCAATATTTTCTAACTAGATTTTGAAGACTGTTGTAGGTGTGAAATTGTGGGTAGTTTATGGTTTATATTAAATACTTTAAATACTACGGCTTTAATAGCAAGTGTATAATATATGCTTCAATGGGATGTAGCGTTTTGTTACGTAGCTTACCGTGTCTAATAACCAGGGTATCCTAGTATAGGGTTCAAGGGTGTTAAAAAAATAAATAAACAGGCACTATTCCTCATAAATCTGGCTAATATTTTGCAAGATGTTTCTAAGAAAAAAAAAATAAGAAAGATTTTTCTATTTAAGAAAAAAGAGATGGGCTCGATTAAATCACCAAAAATTGGAATAAAAACTTGTCAGCTCTATTATATTTAGCATAGTCAGATAAAGGTGTTTTGTAATAATTAATTTATAAAAACAAACTAAACTAACTAACTAAGAATCAATTTAAAAACTGAAATTGGTGACGTCGTTTTTGAGTTTTAGTGGTTTTAGTGAGACGGGAGAAGATAGAAGATATTATTACATGTAATAGCAGTATACGTCATATTTATAGAAGACTAGCTTCTGCCCGCGGCTTCGCTCGCGTTAGAAAGAGACAAAAAGTAGCCTATGTTACTCTCCATCCCTTCAACTATCTCCACTTAAAAAAACACGTCAATCCGTCGCTCCGTTTTGCCGTGAAAGAAAGACAAACAGACAGACAGACACACTTTCCCATTTATAATATTAGTATTGACTAGCTTTTGCCCGCGACTTCGTCCGCGTGGAAAAATAGTTCCCATTCCCGTGGGTTTCCCAAGATGAAAACTATCCTATGTCCTTTCCCGGGTCCCAGACTATATCTGCACCAAATTTCATTCAAATCGGTTCAGTGGTTTAGGCGTGAAGAAGAGACAGACAGAAAGACAGACAGACAGACAGAGTTACTTTCGCATTTAACTATAATATTAGTATGGAAGTATGGATAACATAACTTGAATTTGACGTTCATTTTGTTACAGAATGATCTTCTGCCTCAAATACATTTTTTTTTTGGTGAGTGGGAAATCATCCAATGACTGCTCCCGTCCTGGGTGCGGCGGGAGGGCGTGTCAGACTCTTACTGACTAAAACCCACTCATGTTCCTTCGATTGCCCTTTATGTTTCAGGGTCACGGTAACCATTATAAACATTCCGCAACCCCGGCAGGCGTTGGCCTTGTTGGGCCCCTTCCTGTGCTGACTCCTTCTCTTTGAGGCGCGCGTGGAACACTAACGCGCCGTCGACGCGGTCCTGGTCTCAGCCGGGCGGCGAGCTACCCATCGCTCGCCATCCGCAGAACCGCGCCTACGGTGGCCGGTAGTCGTCTTGCGACTCTCGACGTCTTCGCCTGGGTCTTAGTCCGGGGCGAGAGGCACGTCGTTGCCTCTCGCGCGCCACCGCTTCCTTCACTAGCATAACTGCTTCGCAGAAGGAGGCGACGGCATCCCATTCCGACTCGTCCCGAAGCATGGCCTTAACCAGCGCCGGGCGCGAGAGGTCACCACCGCTGCCTCAAATACATTATCTTTTCAGGTTATTACAGTTCAATTCCGACAGAAATAAGTTCTTAAAATAATCCGGAAAGATTTACATCTCTAAAAATATAAGCTTCGATTTCTCGCAGCTGTCAGTAACTACTCAGAATCCACTAATTCAGACTGTTGAGTGATTAAAATGTGTCCCGGATGTTACGATACATGATTAGTTATCTCCCCATTAAATTAGTATTTTTTGCCTTTTTATATTTTTAGTGGTTGTTTTTGGCGTTTTAAATAACACAATAATATCTATATAAACTACCTAACCGCAAAAAAAATCTGCTTTTTAGAATTTTATGTTTTGATTTTTTATTGGAAGCAGTACGCGGTTGTAGCGATAAATAGTTATTAGGAAATAACAGAGAATCAGTTCCCTTGGCCTATATTTTAAAACAAACTTTTGTTACAATAGGTAAACCTGCAATTAATGTAATACCTACAAAGTTGTATATAAATTGAGCGCTATTGTGTGTGCAAGTGCATTCAAAAACAATCTGAAAAGTTAATTCTGGTTTTGTGCTACCTCTGTTTCCTTTTTGAACTGTTATTTCTGAAAATCTTATACTTGGGTATATTAAAAGGAATTTTATAATTAATTTCATTAACGTTAATATTTTTTTTTTGCACAACATTACTTCTCGAATATTTATTGTGTGCGATTGTTTGATCTCCCAGTCAAACCGTCTAGACGGTTTTGGGAGTCAATACTATTTGTAATGTTAATTCCTATTATTAATAAATAATAAAAATAAATAAATTCTTTCGAAATCGCGTTTGGCAGCTCATAAAAAATAAGATATAAAATCAGGCGTTACTTTGCGGATATCCATGACAATTATAAACAAATATAATATTTAGTTTTAATTCCGCAATTTTGAAACTGCGGAATTAAAACTAAATATTAATTAGCTCATAAAAAAGAAAAATAATGCATTGGACCTCAATTTGATAAGTAGATTTTTACTATTAATTACTTAGCGTAAATTCTAGACATCCAACGTATTGTCATGGCTTATTTGGTAAATAGCTGGGAACCTCAAACTCTGCGGATGGTTCTAAGAAGTTCCTAATGGGAAAACCCAACAACATAATGACTCGACTCAATTCGATAGCCTTGTCATAAACACCTTTATACTTATACACCAACTAAAGGAGAATTACAATAGACACTTACAGAACCGTCGTCTATTGCAATCATACGTTTTGCTCTGCCACCGGCGACGCGTATCGCGCCGTCAGGCGAAGATGGGTCCAGCAAATGGGCTGTAAGCATTCAAATATACAAATAAAAAAAAAATCCTTACTCATAAAATTTACAAAGTCAGAGAATTACAGAAGAGTTTGTGTTTCTCTTATCAAGAAAGCACCTCAGTCATTAACCTTCATAGTCCTTTTTTTTTGGGAAGTGGGAAATCATCAATGACTGCTCCCGTCCTGGGTGCGGCGGGAGGGCGTGTCAGACTTTTACTGACTAAAACCCACTCATGTTCCTTCGGTTGCCCTCTATGTTCCAGGGTTACGGTAACAACCTTCATAGTCCTCGAAGGATTTGACTAGTACAAAACTGCATGGACTTTAAAAGAGATTTGGACCTTTGAGATCTCGGATACTTCTTCTCAGAGTGGTCGGCTATAGGAGTCACTAGTTAAATAGCTCGCTTAAAATAAGCAATTTACCATATGGTGTAAAACTGCTATATTTAGAAAGAAAAAAGATAGAAAAATTGGCACTAGGAAACTGCAACGTTATGTACTTAACTTACTTATACAATTATCATAATCCTTAAAAATACCTAGGTAGAGTCACTTCTGCGTGAAACGACTAGCGCTCAGCATAATATTTAACAATTTTATAAAAAATAAACATAATTACAGGGCCGTCTTTACCAGGGGGTGCAAGGGGTGCGGTGCACCCGGGCGCGGAGCGCCCGGGGGCGCCTGGCGAACCCTGAATTTTTGGATATTTCATTAAACTTATTGTACTTGTTACTTATGACAAATATGTATGTGCAAGCAAGAAAGAATAGTCATCAACAATAATTTATCTTTATCTTTTCGTTTTTCGGTGCTTGTCTTTGACTTGACATAGCCGTCCGGGCGCTCGCACTGAAGGTGGATGTTAAAGAGGTAGCCCGCGAAATTCAAATTATCTTACGTATTTTTTTAATTTGCAGCTCAATGTCGGGTTGTATGTTCATATAGAATGGTTTGCGACTGTAATAGGCCATTAGTTATAGAATAATAATCATTAGAATCATCAAAACAGCTCTCAAAGAGTATATAACACGATTCGATTCTCCTCCTCAGATTAGGAAGCAGCGTTGTCAGCGAAGCGGCCGCGCTCAACAGCTTGGTGGTGCCTCTCGAATACAACTCCACGACAGGGTGTTGAAGGCGTTAGAGATGTCCAAGGACACCGCCAACAGCACCCGCCCCGAGACACCGCGTCCTCCGCCAGGTCTCTCACCTGCGATATTGCGGTGATAGTGGAGCGCCAGTGCCGAAACCCGAACTGACATTTGGCTAGGTCCGGCCCGTCTCCGCATAAGTGACTGACAAGGTGGGCTGCGATAATCCGCTCTAGCAACTTCCCCACCGCGTTCAGCTCTATGGGCCGGTATGCGGACGGTGAGTCCGCAGGGCGCCCCACCTTTCTGAGCAGAACCAGACGACCAGACTTCCACTGAAAGGGAAACTGGCCCTGCTCAAGACACGCAATGTAGAGTCCTCGCAGTTGAGGCACAAGCTCCTTTAGAGCAAGGGCCATCACACAGCCATGGATCCCATCGGGCGCCGGGGCAACGTTCTTAGCCCGGAGCCGCATCACGGCTACCTTTATCTCTGTCTGTGTCACCACTGGGACGCCGGCGTCCTCTTCTTCAACAGGCTCTGTGGCTGTGGGCAGTACCATCGGTGGCGGAGAATGCTCCGCTCCCGCCGGGAAGAGAGATGCAACCACCTCATCCAACAGCTCGGGTTGGAGACTCTCCATAAGTGGGAGCGCCCAAGGACCGAGTTTTCCTCGTACCGACTGGCACGGACGCCCCCACGGATCCCTATATAGTGTCTCCAAAATCTCCTCACTGGCTCGCGTCTTCGCGTTGCCAATGACCAGCCACAGAGCCCTCTTCGCCGCGCGGTACACCTCATACAGCGCGGCTTCCTCGTAAGTGACCCGGCGACGTCTCCTCCGGTATCGGGTGTACTGGCACCTGACCTCGACGCACGAGACGCGCAATTGCGCGATTTCGGCAGACCACCAGTACACCTAGCGCTTACCCCTATACATCCGAGGACCTGTGGCTTTAACGCGTCGGAAATTTGCATCATTGCCCCGCGGATCCACTGCGCCTCCCCTTCGACGTCGACGGGTCCATTCGTTGCCGACTCTCGGAACCAGGCCTGCATAATAGCAGCCTCATCGAGCAGCTACCTGTCGATACGCTTGCGTGCCCAGCGCGGACCACAGGACTGCGGCCGCCAGTGGTCTGGGGGGTGACCCCCCAGACCACTGCAGACCGCTGCACCCAGGCCGCAGTCAAAACGGATATATCTATAGGCATTAAGTCCGCCCTTGTACGCTTGTGCATGAAGTTTAAATAAATAAATATCTGTGATCCGACAATGTCCACCTCCACGGTGACACGCCAGTTCACAGTTCTAACCTAGCAAAATTTGGTGATGATTAATCCATTTTGGCAGGCAAAAAGATTTTTTTGGTGATCATTTAAATTATATCCAAAAATACGAGGGCGCAGTCTGAGTCCTGCACCCCGGCGCAGAATAGGCTTAAGACGGCCCTGCATAATTATTTATCATTAAAAGAACACGTGATATAATCAGAATTAACGGTTAAATAACTAACTAACTAAAAATCAGCACCAACTGTATAAAAACGCGTAAACCACTTACACTTATAATCATCTCCGCTTACACTTAAAACCGTCCCAAATAAAAACAAAAGAAGCAACATGTTCAGTGATCTGCCCACTGGATACTCAGCGATGGAGTATCAGCCAGTTAGCATGGCCGGATACCACAGCGATACCGTACAGTAATCCACAGGATGCCAACGGGCTGATAGCGAATATTTTGCAGCAAAATGTAGGAAAAAGAGATAAAACCCGCATGTTTGGGACAGTTCAAGGACTCTGCCATGGGTTTAAATTTGACTAGTTATGCTTGTGACTTTGCTCATGTTTTGTATAACAGCAATCAAGAATTGTTTGATACAAAATGCCCTTAGTAATGAGACTATAGTGACACAGTAGAAGCACATCTGCTGCTACGCTACAGGTCACGGGAGCGAGTCCCGCACAGGTCAAATATTTGTATTACCTACAAGTATTCTTTCAGAGTCTGCTTGTTTGTTGTATGTGAGTTTATATATTTGTAAACGCTCCTACCATAAAGAAGAAATTCGTAGCATGAGGTAACTTTAGATTTCACGTTAAACAAAAAAAAATTGTTTTCGATGTGTTTTCTTCTATTAACCAAACTTCTACAGAATCTATCTGGTATTATTAATGTTGCAACAAACAATACTTCGATTTTACTAAGTTTGAAGACACTTTTTCCTCCTTTTTAGGGTTCCGTGCCTCAAAAGGTAAAAACGGAACCCTTATAGGATCACTTTGTTGTCCGTCTGTCCGTCCGTCCGGCTGTCAAGACCCTTTTTCTCAGAAACGCGTCGAGATATCAAGCTGAAATTAATATCACATACTCGGGTCTGCTATCTCTTAAAGCAGCGAAAAAATCAAGTTTTTAAATCAACGCAATAAAAAGATACGGCGGTTTATATTGCAAATTTGGACATTTGCAAGGAAATCAAAACCTATAGGGTACTTCCCATTGACCTAGAATCATGAAATTTGGCAAAAAGCAAGGTCATGTAGCACAAGTAAAGGGAAAACTCCGAAAACCGTAAATTTGTAGTTAGTTCACACCAGGCGTCTGTCTGTCCGTCTGTCTGTCAATAACCTTTTTCTCATAAACGCGTCGAGATATCAAGCTGAAATTAATATCACATACTTAGGTCTGCTATCTCTCACAGCAGTGAAAAAATCAAGTTTCTAAATCAATGCAATAAAAAAATACGGCGGTTTATATTGCATATTTAGATACTTTCAAGAGAATCAAAACTCAAAACCTATAGGGTACTTCCCATTGACCTAGAATCATGAAATTTGGCAAAAGGCAAGGTCATGTAGCACAAGTAAAGGGAAAACTCCGAAAACCGTAAATTTGTAGTTAGTTGACATCAGGCGTCCGCCTGTCCGTCTGTCTGTCAAGAACATTTTTCTCAGAAACGCGTCGAGATATCAAGCTGAAATTAATATCACATACTCAGGTCTGCTATCTCTCAAAGCAGTGAAAAAATCAAGTTTCTAAATCAACGCAATAAAAAGATACGGCGGTTTATATTGCATATTTAGACATTTTCAAGGGAATCAAAACTCAAAACCTATAGGGTACTTCCCATTGACCTAGAATTGTGAAATTTGGCAAGAAGCAAGGTTATGTAGCACAAGTAAAAGGAAAACTCTGAAAACCGTAAATTTGTAGTTAGTTCACATCAGGCGTCCGCCTGTCCGTCTGTCTGTCAAGAACATTTTTCTCAGAAACGCGTCGAGATATCAAGCTGAAATTAATATCACATACTCAAGTCTGCTATCTCCCAAAGCAGTGAAAAAATCAAGTTTCTAAATCAACGCAATAAAAAGATACGGCGGTTTATATTGCATATTTAGACATTTTCAAGGGAATCAAAACTCAAAACCTATAGGGTACTTCCCATTGACCAAGAATCATGAAATTTGGCAAGAAGCAACGTCATGTAGCAAAAGTAAAGGAAAAACTCTGAAAACCGTAAATTTGTAGTTAGTTCACATCCGTCCGTCCTCCCGTTCGTCCGTCTGTCAAGACCTTTTTTTTTCAGAAACGCGTCAAGATATCAAGCTCAAATTAATATCACATACTCAGATCTGCTATCTCTTAAAGCAGTGAAAAAATCAAGTTTCTAAATCAACGCAATAAAAAGATACGGCGGTTTATATTGCATATTTAGACATTTTCAAGGGAATCAAAACTCAAAACCTATAGGGTACTTCCCATTGACCTAGAATCGTGAAATTTGGCAAGAAGCAAGGTCATGTAGCACAAGTAAAGAGAAAACTCCGAAAACCGTAAATTTGTAGTTATTTCACTAAAAAACAAATTAACGGAACCCTCGTTGCGCGAGTAGAACTCGCACTTGACCGGTTTTTTTTGTTGGAGATATCCTCTCACTTGTTCTTGGAATCGACGAGTCTGATGTTAATGCATGTGTAGGTGTTTGTTTGCTCCATTCAACGAGACAAATCAAACGCTGAGAAGAATTTTAAACTTTAATTACGTCACTAGACATGTTCGGAACTAACGCCTATTTCAATTAAGTCAAAATTGACATAAAACGTGTCAGCGAATCAATAAAGATTTTAACTGATAAATATAAAAGATAAACGATATACTTAAATTGACATGCAATTTCAATTAGGGTCAATAGTATTCAAAACCTAATATTAACATTTAACACTCCCTAAACGGGTACAGACCTTTGAGTATATTATTTAACTGTCGGCAAAATAATGTAATAGAAGACAGCAATTTTGTAAACTGTTATTCGTAACGCTGTCATAAAATAGCAGTTAAACTAAAATGTACACAGTTTCTGGTCCGTGGGTGATCATTAAATGCTGCAAACTTGCAAAAGGTACATCAATGGTGAAACAAATTCCTCGAGGCGATTGTATAGTCGAAGGTATATGCAAATGGTCAAAATATTCATCAACGCCCATTATACTGTTATGATAATAACAACGCTGAATTAAAGTTATCCTAAGGCACCTCTTACTTAGTCAAACTGGTTGTTACAATGTCCGTAGATTGTATAATGAAGGCACTTATCTACCTGTGTCTACTGTTGACCGTTAACCAAAATAAACTTTTTTTCACTGATCGTTAAGAAGCAACCTGTTTACAACATATCAAACCGCCTTTAGGCACATGAGATCTATCAGCACGTATGATTTAGCAAAAGTTTATAATAATTGAAAGAGATTAAGACGTCCCAAATATCAGACAATCAGAGTTTTATTGTTTTAGAAATTTGTCATGTTTCAGAGAATATTGAAATATGGTCCACAGGTAAAGCCAAAAACTGACAAGATATGTTCTGTTGACCTTAAAAAAAGCCTGGACAAGGAAAAAGCATTGTTTCTTCAAAAAGGACTTCTTCCAAAAATGGTTAGTAGGCTAAGGTTAAAACACAACTGGCATTCGAGACAAACCAGCTAAGCTTTCCAACAGAAAATTTGCCCTCCTTCCTCTGATTGTCAGTGCTAACATTAGTCAAGGTTATTAAACAGATCAAGATCTTAGCTAAACCAGCGCAGATTTATTGGTAGCTTGAAAAACGACAGGACAAGCGTATTAAGCTTTAATCAAGCTATGCAAATATGCATAGTCGCTCGTCGAGGCCCGTCGATGTGGCGGGATATTGGGTCGCAATTAAAATACTCGCCTCATTACCTCTACACTAGGTAGTGAACTTAGAAGGTCCTACTACTTAGTACTTACAATGAGCAGCAAATACTTATAATTATGGTAGGTGAGATAAATAGACGTTACTAAGCACTGATTTTGGCTTTGACGGGAACATGGCTAAGCCAAAGTCTTAAAATAATATGTGTCCTTCAACCAAGGATACTTTTGACAGTTACCGTTACTGTAAAGAAATTCATTGGCAATGCGGGCACAATGGCAAAAATCGAGTGATTAATTGTTAAGGGTAAATAAGGCGTTATTGTTTCTACTATACTACTATCACGTCGAAGCATCCTATCCTAACAATCTATTTTCACTGGCATCGGTAAATAAAAAGCTTACTATACACGGAGCACCGTACTATATACCTGATCAAAACAGTCACATGTATACATCTGGCACTAATAAATTTTAAATTATTAGCTTTGGTCACGACCACGAGATACAAGTGGTTACAATGGTGATGTGCTGCCGTAAATTCCGCAAAAATCTGACACTGCAGTCTAGTTTAATTTGACAAGGCAAAAGTTTTCTTCCAAAGTATTAAAAGTTGTCCTTCTAATCGTTTTTACAGTGTGCCAGACAGGACGGTGCGCCGGCGCCGCGGCTGCACCTATGTATCTAGTTACTCGCACAATTTGCTGTTTCCTTTTTAATGAACACACTTTGTATTGTTGCTAAACTACACGCAGGGCTTCGTTGAGCATTTTAATTTCCGGAAGGATAATTTCTAGTTCATTTGACATATTGTTAAAAACTTCCTAGTTAGGTTTTCTGGTCAGACTTGAATAAGCTGTAAGTACTGTATTTGTTATGACTGTAGTTGTTTTAGTTTATTCATATGTTGTGAATATGAATGTCGTGATGGCCTAGTGGTTAAGGTTCTCGTGTAAGTGGTTCAGGGTTCGGTTCCGGGCAAGTACTGTAAAGTGACTTTACATTCATATGTACTTTCTTAAGTTCATCTTGGACGTCACTGCCCGTAAAACCCTGGTCCCGGTTGTCTTGGTAGAACTTTGACAGTCGTTGCGGGTAGTTAGAAGCCAGAAAGTCCGGCCAGTCTAACCAAGATGTATCGTGTCGCCCAGTAAAACCTTATATAAGCAAAACCTTATCGAAATACATTCCTTAAAATTTGTAAGAGTCGTTTCCTAGACATTTAGAAAATAAATTGTTAATATTCTAGAATAGCTCGTTAAAAGTAATTAGACAGAAGATTAAAGTACGATGTTGAGTTTAAAGATCAAACCAGTGTAGATAGTGACAGTGACGGAACGATGCTATAATATTTATAACTGTTATATCTATGTTTATAACCCATTTCTCCTCTGACTCATACTTCTTGCGTTACTAAATGTTTATAAACTAAATAGTATAAGTAATGTTATTGCGTTTCTCGTAACTATGTAATAATTTAATAATGTCACTGATGTGAACGGTCGCTAGTAAATTCTTGAGAAAATGCTTTGATTATGAGCGGTGTAGTGTTTCTGGGAAAGTTTTGAGCTTTGTAAACCCATAAAAAATGGTACCTTTATGTATTTAAATTTTTTGCACATATGTACAATGGCGGACTTAATGCCTTACCTTTATAGGATCATTAACGTGTTCATCTTAAAAAAATGTGTACAATTAAAATAAACCGTATAAACTTTTATGCCTACAGAATTATTTATGAAAATACTTTTATAATCGTGATTCACGATGATTTATTTGTTATATCATGCAAGGCACACCAGTAGCGTTTTTAAAAGCTTACATGGCGCCTTGTACAGATAATCAAAAGGACACACGTAACAACTATTGACAATAATTGTGTCCACAAGTGAGTACTGCAATTATATATCTGTAACACAGTTATTACCGGGTCATAAAGCTAGGCTGGGCACTAGAGTCTAGACACTGTCCCACACATTATGCAAGAATTTAATTATGTCACTCAATACATACGTGTGAGTATTCATGTTACAGATTGTGCTTTGAATTGTAAGTAGACGATCTACATAATTAGTTTTTAATATCGACAATAGGACATACATAAAACATGTTTGTTGCTTACAGGAAGGGAATGTTTGCTTTGTACGGGCTTAAATTTGCCTGCCGGAGTTGCGGAATAGTTCTAATAGTTACCGCGGCCCCGGAACATAGAGGGGCAACCGAAGGAAAAAGATTTTTTATGTCAGTAAAAGTTTGACACTCCCTCCGAGAAGTCTCAAAAAATGGCTTAAATTTTTGGTCTTAAGCTTTTCAGTTAACATAGAAGTCAGTTCAGGTTACACACGCTGGAAAAAAAAAGAAAAAAAAGCATCACGCGATGTAACAAACGCTCACTCTCTTCCTTCGCGCCGAGAATATTATAAGGTACTTCTTATTAGTAACTGCTATCGCCCGCGTGATTGCCGAATATTACCCCCTTAGGGGGTAAATTCTCGCAAAGCACGTTATGCCGTTGGTCCCGGTTGTCATTTGTAGAACTTTGACAGTCGTTACGGGTAAGCCAGAAACTCTGACCAGTCTAACCAAGAGGTATCGTGTCGCCTAGGTACTGGGTTGTGGAGGTCTGACAGGCAGTCGCTTCACGTAAAACACTTGTATCCAGCTGAATCCGGTTAGGCTGGAAGCCGACCCCAAAATAGTTGGGAAAAGGCTAGGGAGATTATGAGGGGGTAAGTTCTCAAAAAACTGTCTTTTTGCTTCCCCACTTTGTAGGACCCATTAATTTTAACAAATTCTATTTTGTGGTGCAAGGCAATCTGGGCTTCTCCCAGTTGTATTCGCCCCTTTGTGCCTATTGACCTAGTTCTGTTCTGTCTCCTGCTTGTTATGGAGGGAAGTGGAAAACATATTTTTTCTTACTCCTCCGCTGTACTTTTCTGTTTAATTTCGTTGCGGGATCCAAGACAGTTGAATCGTTTTTCCGGGACTCGTTAAGCTTCATTGCTCGGCGCTTTTCTGACGAACTCCACTGTTGATTTTGGCTTTCAGGAGTTGCAGTGGTTGGGAATTATTGTGGTGGGATTGTCCCAATATTAAAAATTAAAAAAACCCCACTTTATTTATGGTGTAAAATATGAAGTTATACATAGTTTAGGCCCTGTGTTGATATGTCAAGTAATTGCTGAGCAATGTTTACTTATCTCAGCCTTATTGTTCGATGGGACACAACAGGGAAAAGATTATAGGCAGGACCAACGGCTTTAGCTTAACGGCTCTTGGCTTTGCTTAGATCTATACAGGTAGCCAACCAACATCCAAACTCTCGATTACTACTAAGAAATTCCTAATGGAAAAACCCAAGAGCAGTTTTTGCTTGACCTAGGCTGGCCGTCGACCCCATAAACCTTATCAGCGGTTCCGCTTGTGGCCGCAAGTCCCACAAGGCTTTCAGCATAGTTCCCTTAAGGCTTAACTAGAAATAGCGCTGGTTGGTATCCCACAGTGATACTCAGACTATATATAGGTTTTTTAAATTGCCGATACTCTTGTTCATAAACTAAACAAAATTTAAGTTCAGTATTTTTTTTTCATTTCATTAACCCGCGGACAGTCGCGCCTGGGTCGAAAAGACCTTAGTTTATTCGTGTCGTCGCACTAAGTACCTTCAAATAGCTTAACTGTCTACATGCACACTCCGTTTCAGCCAGTTCCCGTGTGGCATTAAGACAATACGGACGTTTCAAGTGAGTATGGGTCGTTTCGACCCTTGTGCGACGTTATGTGTTAGTGTTTTTTTATTGCAATAATATTATTTTGATTTTATTTATTTGTATAAATATTGTCAAAATCGTCTGAATATCCAGAGAATATCTAATATATTAGAAGAGAAAGACATTGAAGGCGAAAATTTGTCAAAAATTAAAGTTCATTTGGATATTGACAATTACAATAAAGATTCGTTAGAGTGGTGAAGATGAACTTCATGAGAAGAATAAAGTTTCTGAGTCTGAAAATCTACGTTCCAGTTTGCTGCAAACTTTTGTGATACTTATATTTGTACAGATCATGCTACATTTATATGTACTAATTGTGATCAAAAATTAAGCCAAAACTAAAATAAGACTGATATAGGGAAAAAAAATCTTACTATTTTATAGTAGATCTTTACGTGTAATTTGGAGACTGATTATAAAAATATGCTACGTGTTAAGTTTAATATTATGCCGCTATTTAAAAGAATGGTAATTTTTTTCATAATATAAGAGATTTTATATGTTTCTAGATTAAACAAAGAAGGTTAAAGTTATTTTTTAGTTCCTATATCGTAAAAAGTAAGATTAAGCAGTGATCTTTTGAATTTTGTGTTTTATACTACTTTTATTTCACTAAATAACAAAAATTAACTATTTTTAAGTTTGTCTTGTTATCCTCTTTCTAAATAATTTAAAAATAAACCCGAAAGTTAATTAAGTTAATAAAAACAATACATATCTAAATCTGGGTCTTTTCGACCCGCGCGCGACCGTTCATGACTTAATACAAGACGCGAGTACTGGCGGGTTAAGAAAATACAGAAGACAAAAAAAAATATTACTTTTGTCACATTTTCCGCCTGTCGGACGTTGTTGGACGAAACGCACGCTTCATTGGGTTCTTTTATAATGACAAATGATATTGCGGTAGGCCGATGCGGAGATGGCGGGATGAACTAGAGTTCTCTGATAAATACTGGTCCCAGATAGCCCTATGCAGAGAGAAATGTAAGGTAGTAGAGAGGACTTTGCCCTGCAGTGGGATTTAGGATTACAATGTAATGTAGATTGCAGGTTCACGTAGGACGATAATAACGATTATATTATGTAGGTCAAAATATAACCTAACTCGAATAGCAAGGACGAGTAATATGACACTGTGACAGATTAATGTAGCTTCAAGTTTAGATTTTATCGTTTATTGCATTTGTGCTATGATTTATAATTGACTATTGGAATGCATAAATATATAATTATATTGAACATGATATTAAATTAATAAAAAAATAATACTTCTTGTATGACATGTAAAACTGATGAGAATGTCTTGGTTGACTGTAAAGGAATGATCGTAGGCTTTTATTAGTGTTTGGAAGAACATTAACACGAAATGTGGGTGTTTGATAAAGATCTTTGTGCAATCGCTTTAGTATTAGTACAAGAGGAACAGCTGTAAGTAAAATTTTTGTTTCTCGTAACAGATAATGACATTTTCTTACTCCTCCGCTGTTCTTTTCTGATTAATTTCGTTGCGGGATCCAAGACAGTTGAATCGTTTATTGGGACTCGTCGAGCTTCATTGCTCGGCGCTTTTCTGGCGGACTCCACTTTTGATTCTGGCTTTCAGGAGTTGCAGTGGATGGGAATAGTGTGGTGGGGTTGTCCCAAAGAAAAAAAGATAATGACAAAACAACTTTAAAAAAATCTGTACATTTCATGAAATAAATCATAAAATAAAAAAAAAATGAAGTTGCGTAGCTTGCCATTCCTGTGGAAGGGGCAAGTGTCGAAATTTCGGCAACTACGTCAATGGTTCTACTCGAATGGTTCGAATAGAGATGAAATAAAACAATGCACTACTTTACAGCATTTGAGGTTAATTTCATTGTGATCGATCCTGATAAAATACCACAGTGTTACAGTAAATACTTTTAATATATATATTTTTTTATTTATTTATTTAAGGAACTTTTAACAAAATGTTACACCAGTTCCATCGTAACCTTTTAATATTGTGCAGATTAATTAGTACACACTTTTTTTTGGTGGGTAGGAAATCACCAAATGACTTTTCCCGCCCTTCGTGTCAGACTTTTCCTGACTAACCCTTTATGTTCCGGGACCACGGTAACTATTAGAACTATTCCGCAACCCCAGCATTAGTACACACATTACGTTATAAATCAATTCCATTGAGAAACAGCGCAAACAGTTACCCTCATCATCACACAAAGATTTAGGAACTACGCACATTTATTCAGTATTTTGTACGATTATGTTTGAGTAGTCCCTTATTCTGGGTTGGAATCGGATCTACAACCTCCGGTTTAGAAGTCATGATCATTAACCATTAGACTAACAGCACAGGCGAAAAGTTAGGCCTCTTTTGACTAAAATTAATTAGGATAAAAAAATAACGTGTAAAACCACTTTTATGGCTGACAGTACCATACTTTGCGCTTCCTGTCACGCACGATCCATCGGTGCAAAAAACTTGATCAAGATAGTCGAAGCAACGAAAAACAATAGTTTCGTATGCTTTAGGTGTTCTTAGGTGGCTACTCCTACATAAGTGAGATGGTTTTAGCGATAAAGACTTCCGTATGTTTTTAAGGAATTGGTTGAAAAAAAAAATGGACAGTCTTTACAAAAATTCTTTACAACACGTCATAATGAATGTGTGCCAAAAGATGTCAGTTGGGTCTTGGGTGCCAAACGGAACCTTATTGCTATAATCTTAGCAAAACGTTCGTAGTCTGTCTGTCGGTCTGCCTGACTGACTGTCACGAAGTTGCTCCTTTAAACTTTTATATAAATCTATATAACATGGTAAATTGACTGACGGACCGCCAGCCCTAACCGCTGGTCCTAGAGCCATGAGACATGGAGGGTATGTTCTTTGTGAAGAATAAGTATCCCCTAAGAAAGGGTTTTTGTAAATTCCAACACTAAAAGAGAGATTCCCTATTTTTTCCGATTTTACTTCTTAGAGACTGGAGGATGATAAAAATTGCGAATTTATGTGTTTTTTTTCTTGATCGATGATGTATTTTGTCCTTTATTCTACGGTGTAATTTTCGTTAAATTTCAACTTAGGGTTTAAAATAAAAATTGATAAGGATATATAACTTACAATTGAATTAAAAGTCTGCCGGTAGTTACAGAGATTTCATCTCAGTTTTTTGTTAAATCTTCAGAGTTATTACTTCCTTAAGCAAAGTGGAGTAATGTTAACTTTGCATTAATAGATCGTTTAACTAGCCATTAGTTTGCCAATTTGCAATTATAAGCTTTTAATGGTTTTACTAATGACAGTAATGTGACACTTAATCAATAGATTTTCTCTTTTCTCAGCGAATATATGTATTAAATGCACATTGAGAATTAAATTATTTTTATCAGAACTAAGCAACACACAAACTGTTATTGATTAAACTAAATTAAAATGGCGGCACTAATTAGGGGTGAATTTAAGGACATACCTGACCAATTTTAAGAGAATAAGAAAAAAACCAACAAAATTCTTACTTACTTAGACGATCCCCCAATATGGCCTCTGAACGATTTAATAGTTGATGTTGGGATATTTATATCCTACGATTGCGCGATATGGGATGTAAGCTGTAGTTTATATATTTGTTGTCGATTTTTTCTTGCAATACTAACACCAATTAAGCTCCACACTTCTCAAATTACCCAACAAAATGGCAAACATTCACAAATTATTTACCAGTCTGAATACCAATCACTCCATGCCCACTTCAAACGGGTCCAATGCAGAAATTTATCATTTACGAACGGCTAGCTCAGTACATAAGAGATATTACCAAATCATTTCATTACAATTGATGAATGAATCGGGTTTCGACTTCAATATTATCGTCGCTGGCATCAATTTAGTTGGTAACGTAATAGGAACTGCCTACGCGCTCCCTTCACCAGTTTTACTTACTTATCAAGCGATTCCTCAACAGGTTACTTTAGACTAGACTTGAAGCTAGAATTACGGCATTTCTGCGTTTGGACTTTAGTATTTCAATAATTTACTAGTTATGGCAAGTTGAACGAAACGTTCAACATTGTCGTTAACATCATTATTATCTATATCAACCTGCGACAATCCTGGATTTAGCCTCTCGTTCTGAAGACTACAACATTTTGTCAGCGGCCCTGTTCAGAGTTAGGGGGTGTACTACACTACTTTTGTCGGGTGTATCCCATCTGGCCCGGTGGCTTGGCCCGGCACCGGGCCACATGGGACAAAAAAGTTTTAACTGGCCCGGTGATATGTTTACCGGGCCAGATGATACAAATCAAGTGCCATCGTCCCCGGTAAGGGGCGAAAAGAGGATATGCCTCGTAATTTGTGAAATACTAACTATATGCATCTATGAAAATGATTGAACTTATAAATAAAACCGCTTAGTAATAATCAGTTTTTATTGCGGATAACGCGATATATCAACTTGTGTCATAAATCTCAACTTTAAATAGAGTTCCTGTAAGCAGATTTTTTGAATTTGAACATATTAACTTCGATAATTTCGAATTCACTAACGCATTTTTTCTAAAAAATGACCGACGGTGGCGTCGAGTACTTGGTATCTTATTTGCAATTTGCACTAATCTTGTTTTGTTAAAAGAGGCGTCAGTATGAAGCGCTTTTAAAATGTCGATCATATTGGGCTGCTATTTTTTAATTGTTTTGTTAAGTTTACTGTGCCACGCTTCCAGTGCATTTGTCGTACGGTGGCGTTGTCCGAAATCGCACCACACGTTTATAAAATCATCACGTAACCATTGTTTTAACATAAAATAACGAAATATCTTGCTGTTTTCATCATCAGGACTTTGAGCAGCCACATACCACCAGCCGCTTTTGTGGGAGAAGGGGTAGTACAGCACTGAGGGCTACTTGTCTGCGGGTTGTTTTTAACTTAGTTGTAAATCCCTCCCCTTTTTTTTGTTTCATGTGTAAAATGATTAATAAACGTTACTGTTCAACAGTAGGCTCAAAAAAAATGTCTGTTTTAAAGCACACCATTCTGCCCTTCGCGCGAAAAAGGAACAACGGCAGAATGCGTTAGAGAATTCTGAAATTATCGAAGTTAATATGTTCAAATTCAAAAATCTGCTTACAAGAACTCTATTTCAAGTTGAGATTTATAACACAAGATGATATATCGCGTTATCCGCAATAAAAACTGATTATTACTAAGCGGTTTTATTTATAAGTTCAATCCTTTTCATAGATGCATATAGTTAGTAATTCACAAATTACGAGGCGTATCCTCTTTTCGCCCCTTACCGGGGACGATGGCACTTGATTTGTATCATCTGGCCCGGTAAACATATCACCGGGCCAGTTAAAACTTTTTTGTCCTATGTGGCCCGGTACCGGGCCAAGTCACCGGGCCAGATGGGATACACTCCTTTTGTCTGACCGTGGACTTCACTGCAAAAAAAAAGTGAGCCGTACCGGGACGCCTGGCAGATGTGAAACATCGACATCCACACATCGAAACCGCGGAAACGATACCCATGGCCGAAATTTTGAAAAATGTTAACCGCCATCTTGGATTCTAAAATAGACCTCATTTTCGGCATCAGTGAGTGTAACCGAAAACCACGGAAACGATACCCATGACCGAAATTTTGATAAATGTTAGCCGCCATCTTGGATTCTGAAATGGACCTCATTTCGGCATCAGTGCCCCCGAAAACAACAAAACGTGAGGCCAAGGCGCATATCAAAAAGTAATATGATTGAAAAGAAACAAAAGCGTGTCGATGCGTTCGCCACGCCAGATTTTTTTCTTACGTGCGGCTATAGATGTTACACATCAAAAAAACGCTTATTACAGCGATATTGTACATTCTGAGACGTTTCTTTATTTATTGCTTATTTATGCCTCATGATACCATATACTGTGAGTAGAGGGTAGTAGGTGCAGTCCAAATTTAACGAGCCTACTGCCACTCGCGATCCCGTTTAACTGATAACTACGGTGTTCTGGTCCAGTTTAATCTGTTTTGTTCTTTTGTATGGTCGATCTTACATGCAAGGTTTGTTTCAAATAAAATAAAAATCTGTACAATATTCTCTACACATTAAGTAGCGCTTCAAAATATGGAGGTAATCAAAATGAAGGCTAAATTGTTTAAATCGTATGGAAGTATTTAAGTAACCACGACTTCATCCATCATGATCGATTTCAAAGTCAAAGTTAAACACAATCAAACCAAAATCACCATCAGTGCAATAACTACGCCCAAAGTGGCCCAAAGATTGTTTCTCAAAACAAAAGAACAATTTTGACTCCTCCTTATTATATGTATTAATCTAGCTGTCCGTCTAGCTAGAGGTGTGATAATAGGAATTACAAATTGTTTGTTTCTTATATTGATGGTTAAAACACATCATGCGTTTACATCAGCAGAACAAAGAATCCTCGTTAGCAATTGAGAAAATTGTTAACGAAATAGCCATTCCATTATTGATGTTCAATTTCAAATTCAATTATAGAATATGGAAGCCTCGGGTCGATAATAACTAACTTCCATACTTTCATAGATAAGATTTAAAAAAGGTTTTATGCCTGTCATACCGTTAATCGCGATCGAGATTTTAAATAGTTGTTAAATTACATGTAATTATAATGGTCTCTTTCAAAACTGCCTGTTTGGAGCGTGTCAGCGTACTACAAAAAAAAAACACAACTTGCCTTATCATTACTCTCGTTAGCAGAGCCATAATTATCACTTATCGTCTTCCAAGTAATCTGTGTGGAAAAACGGTTTTAGAGTTCTGTAACGAATGGTTTAAAACGGCTTAGAATAAATAATATTGTAAAACGAAAAGAGAACTATACTCGTTGGGTTAGTTTGAAGTTGTCTTTGATTAATTAACTTTAAGAATTTTGAATTAACAGAAATTTGGCGTGAAATTGAAGTCGTTTTTGATTTTGCATTAATGGAAATGCCATAAACCTTTACGAGAGCTGAGAATTAGCTTTAGAATTTAAGTATGTCTGTACAAACCTTTCACCCGACAAACCTGGTTGATTACATAGGCACTAGCTACTTGTTTTTCAAAATAGTTAGTATGTATCTGGTAGCAAAAGAGGACAGCACATTCTTACGTAGAGGTCATCTTTAGAATGACTATAAATCAGTCTGTTGTCAAGTCTATTTTCCCGTTGAAAAAAGTCTAGACTGGAATCTAAGAATTTAAAATATTCGCACCTAAAAAACATGTTTGTCTTCTCAAATTAAATTTTTAACACGCGTTATTAGCATAATGATTAATTAATGTAAAATTATTTGCATTATATTTGCATATCGTGCACATATTGTCTTTATCAGGTTCCGTTATAATCTCTGTTTAAAATTGTTTGAATTCTTTGATAGCTATATCGGAATTTGGTATTAGACATAATGGTCATATTGTATTTTATTGAAACACATAATTTTACTGTTAGAATGCGAATAGTAGACATTCCAATTTACTGTTTACAGTAAAATGTAGGTGCACTGATCAACTGACCTGACAATAGCTAACCTAACTCTTCAAAAGTATAAGTGGGTCAAAATCGTTCTATCCATACTAATAGCACAAATGTAAAAGTGTGTCTGTTTGTCTGTCTTTCACGACAAAACTACTTAGCCGATTTAAAAGAAATTTGGTACAGAGATATTCCATAGCTTTGTAGCGTTACCCTGGGTTGTAGAGGCCCAGGGAAACAACCACTCAGGTAGGTTCGTCTAGGAAACCAGAACCTTAGGGAACTGGAGTCCCAGACGAACAAAAGGTTAGGAAAAGTAAATAAACAGTTATGAAAAGAACAGATAATATATATTTATAATTATAACATTGAGAGTACCTGATTCTACACTTTGGCCCAAACTCGTAGGATTTAAAATAAATAGGAGAGGATGTAAAAAACCAGGATTCGGAGGTGCTTCACGTTGTATGCCGGAGGCAGGGTAAGCGCCTCGACAACGGAGGCCGGAGGCCGGAGGCAGAGTAGGCGCCTCGACTACGCTGGCTGGAGGCAGAGCAGGCACCCCGACTACACAGGCCGGAGGCAGAGTAGGCCCCTCGACAGCGGAGGCTGGAGGCAGAGTAGGCGCCCCGACTACGCAGGCCGGAGGCAGAGTAGGCGCCTCGTCAGCGGAGGCTGGAGGCAGGGTAGGTGCCTCGACAGCGGAGGCTGGAGGCAGGGTAGGTGCCTCGACAGCGGAGGCTGGAGGCAGAGTAGGTGCCTCGACAGCGGAGGCTGGAGGCAGAGTAGGCGGAGTAGGCGCCTCGGCAGTAGAGGCCGGAGGCGGAGTAGGCGCCTCGGCAGCAGACGCCGGAGGCTGAGCAGGGGCCTCGGCGGCGGAGGCCGGAGGCTGAGCAGGGGCCTCGGCAATTGACGCCGAAGGCTGAGCAGGTACCTCGGTAGCTCGGTAGCCGAGGCCGGAGGCTAGAAATAAACAACGCTAGGCAGAAGCGCGTGCAGGAGTAAACTGGGAGGTGAACCCAAGAGAGAGAGGCTCACTCAGAGGTAAACTTCACTCAGAGGTTCTGCGATAATGTATGAGAGGGTTCACTTCTAGACCTCCCAGTTACTCCTTCTATTTTCGATGCCGGCACAAGACTGACCCCCTTCTGCAAAAATATCGATAAAGAAGACTCTTTTCGAACACTTTATTAGGAACGCAATATTTTGAATCAAAAATTTTAAATAGTAAAGAAAATGAGGGTGCCAGTAACAAAATTAGGCGGACAGGTCTATAAAAACGTATGCAAACTTCACGAAGATAAACCAACCTCCACCAGAACAACTTTAAAGAAAACAAATAGAATGATTGACAAATGTCTAATGAAAAAGTGTCAAACGTTGTTTACAAATTAATTATTTCTTTTCAGAATGTTATAACTAATTAGAAATACTTACTATTAAAAACAAGGAGAATCACATAAAATAATAAAATAAAAGACCGTAAGTACTACAGCTTGCCAAAGGAAATAGAATAGCTTTTATCCTAAAAATCTCATAGAGCTAGTCCACAGTACGGAACCTCCTGCGGTTTACTGGTTCACAATTGACCGGTGCATCGTGTCATCTCGCTTACATTACATCCGTGTGACAGAGACATCACAATAAGTTAGTGCGTATACGCAGCGTTGTCCCACTTTCGCTCATTTTGACGAATGCGTGAAAATGATGTACTTATTACAAGATTCTTGACACGGCCCCGCTCATTATTTGACGTTTAACACAAGGTCAAATATACTTCTTTATATCGGAAGACCCTTTAGTTTTGATGGACAACCGACAGACAGATGAACGATTGATGTTACGAGTAGATAGACGGAACCTTTTCATGTTTAATATATTTATTTGTACGTAATAAAAAGTTTATTACTTACTTTAGAGTCGAAAAGTTTGAGTATAGTACAAGTTTTATATGTTGTTTGACTTTGTCCAAGGAAATTGATTGCATTCAATATTATCAATAGCTATTTCATTATTAAATATCAAACAAATGTTCACGAGTGTAAATAGATTTCAATGATTTCATGATAAACAATACATCTTAACGTCGTTAAACATGTTCGAGAACCATTTACAGCATTTATACCCATTTATTTATTATCTATAAATTATATCGCTAATTTTATTTTGTATTTACCACTATTTCCCAGTATTGAACGGTATACACATAATTAAACGACTTTGAGGATAAGAAATATCTATTAAATTAAGGTGTTTCTACTTAGTTGTAAAAAACTTAGACTGTAAAGACTTTTTCATAAAGAAACGTTGGCTGGGCATAGTCAAGATAAATAAAGAACAGTTCTTAGTAATTTGTAATGAAAATGTCATAAGTAATAGAGAAAATATGGATATTTATACCCATAAAGAACACTTTTGTAATTATTTATTAACACTGCCAACAATAACATCGCGTTAATATTTCAGTGTAGCAAACAAAGACTTAACATTATAACAATCACAGGATGTAGTTTTTTTCAAACCTAAAAATAGTCGTCTAAATTCTCGCACTCAAAAAAAAAACGCAGCAATTTTCAGCCGGTTCCAAACAAAACAAAAAACGATCAGGTTGAATTTCTTCAATGGTTCATTAGTCCTTGGTTCATTGACAAGGCGGACGTCTCTTCTGCAAGCTATTAGTCTGCCCAGCACGTACAAAATTGCTAAACCGAGGTTTAATAGTAAAAAGTGTTGCATAACCACATGCCCTGGGGCAGGTACGCAGTAGCTTGGCTATCATACTTTTGCGGTCATTGGTGCCGATTATCTTATTCACAAACTAACGTAAATTTAAGTTAAGTGCATCTTTCTCTTTCCATTTAATTAAGAAAAGAACAGAAGATAAAATATTAGTTAAGTCCTGTCAAATTTAGACACTCCATAGATAATTTGGACGCGATTTAAAAACATGGCGTCTAAATATACGCCAATTATCATCAGGCGCTGTCTAATTTGACAGGATTAAACTAAAATGTATCTTCTGTCCTTTTCTTTAAGAAATGGAAAGAGAAAGATGCATTTAACTTAAATTTAGTTCAGTTTGTGAACAAGAGAATCAGCACCATTGATTGGTTGGCAGTTGGAAGCAAACTTAGAAGATCTAAGTGATGATCGAAGTATTAAGTATTTGACAAAAAACCGTAATATTTTGTAACGGGCATTCGCGTTTCCGGGGTTCGTTACATAGTAAAAGTTGTGTGTTTATTTACCTCTTTTCTGTATATAGGGTGGCAGGTAATTAGTGTACCGTACTTAAACACGTGATTGTGCTCATAATAACCAACATCTTTTGATATGGGAACAAACCAGAAATCGCGAAAAAAATCAGCTTTTCAAACATTTATGTTTGCCTAATGTACTGAACAGTTATTACACCCTTTATATATAAGTTTTTTTTTTATAAATTCAGTATTTTTATTAAAAAAAAAGAGTTCTAAGAAATGTTTTAACCAGGCATAAATCAGGTTTTTGAAAGCTTTCAATCAATGTGAACCATGCAGATCTAATCAAATCAAATCGAAAGTTGCAAATTGACATGGAATAGTTACCAACTACAGTAAGGTATAATGTACTGTGATTATAATAATGTTCATTATTACACGTTTTAATTTTCGCAAATCAAAAACAATGTAAATAAGAAAGCGAAATTAATGAATGTAAGTAACCATAGAGGATCTGATATTAATGTATTTATCGTGGGAACGTTGATTCATAAGCCAGTTTGTCTCTGATCATAATCATTGATAACATCCTTTTCACATCAAAGAAGATATAATTTGCATTATCAAAAGTTGTTTCGGTTGATTAAACTTTGATGTCTTACTTCCTGTCTCGTTAGAAATCAAATTAAATATAGATTGACTAGTCTAAGTTGACACGCGACAGATTATAAAAATAAATAGCCACATTCCAATTTTAAAATATTTTTGCACAATTTTGACATTTGCCATTTAAACGCAACGGTACTATGGAATGCCTTGATATTCTAATACTTTATATTTTTTAAAACGTAGATAATAACCTTTTCTCAGTTAATCAATAAACGACTGAGTATGTGTATCAATTGAAAGCGTAATTATAGTCTGTTTCAAAGTTTTTACTTTAACATTAATAGTTCCCATTACGTTCTATTTACAATTGATCTTTTTATTCGTTTTGAAACGGATGTAGAATTTAAAACCCGTTTGAAAGTGATTATTTAACTAACGAATTCTAGCTGCTTATTTTCAAATAGAAATTAATTCACTGACATAAGTATCAAGCAGCAGACTTGGCAGGGTATAATAACCTTTCTAAAGAAGACACTTAAATGTTTAATCAAATTCCATTACCATCTGTAAAAAGTTCCACCGATCGTCGGCGTAAATCGTCAAACGTCGAATAGTTCTCGTTTCAAAGTTGTCAGCAATTAGAGGGACGTTTTTGCTGGGCCGTTGTACAGTTAGTGTGTCCAGGTCGTCTTCCTTAGAAGGAGACTGGTCCTGTCCCGGCGGAATGCGTCAATATTGTGCCGCGTTCCGCGCCGCGCCGGACCCCGCGGCCCGCGGTCAACTTAGCGGCACTAGGCTTCCATTCATGCGAACAAATGTTTACCGGTTTGGCATTTTTTTTTATTGTGAAGTGAACCTGTTCGGTTACCTATTTCGAATTTTATGTGAGTGGTACAGTTGCAAAAAGTTTTGGTGTGGCTGTTTTGATTTGTAAGCTTTGGAAGCTTTTTCTGTCAGACGCTTCTTGAATTTTGCTAACTATTTAGCATTTAAGTTGTCAGTCATGGGTTTGGTTCAGTACCTGTCAGTCAAGTGTTTTCAGAAAGCAGTTATATTAAAATTATTGTGCAAAAACGCGTCCAACATAAATAAAGTCCGACAAGGATAATGAGCAGATAGAGTGGTAAGTATTTTCTCCCCTTTATAAAACTAAAATGCCCATAAGTGTCTACAAAAAAGGGACACTTCCTGATCTAAACGAGCGAGTTGTCTCCTTGTACGCGGTAATGATGTGCAACGTAAGTCATTGAGAGCGTCGTCACGTATGAATGATAGGTGCGCTTGCGCCGCGGACGAGGCCCATTACGGACCGAGAAACCGCCATTACGGCAATTGTAACCACTTGTACACCGGGGAGACGGCATTTCACTCATTTGAAAGTAGGTATTCTTTAATGTCTAGTTGTCTTCCTGCTTTATATTAGCATAATTTTGCAGAAGAATGAAAATATTTTTTAAAATTTGCTCAAATAAAAATATCATAAAACAGTGCTCCGTCCGCAGTGACACCCCAAGATGGTGGTTAGAGTATCAGGGACAGGATCCTCTTTACAGTGCGTGCCATGTCCAGAACCACCACTAATATAGGAATAAATATGAAATAGCTAAAAAAAAACAGATGTTCAGTACATTTATGTTTGCCTAATGTACTGAACAGCTGATATTTTTTTCGCGATTTTGGCTTTGCTATCATAATAAAAATTGTTTGTTATCATGAGCATAATTACGTGTTTAAGTATCGTACACTAATTAATTAGTGTCACCCTATTTATGTTGGTGAATGGTTTTGCTATCAAACTATCAAATTATTGTATTGTATTTTATTATTTTTATTATAAGAAATGTAAATAACAAGTACAATAAAGTCGTACATCATTTTTTGCAAGCAAACAGTAACGACATCATGATTTGCATCTAAATTAGGTAGTCTTGTAATTTTAAAATGATGATGTTTTCATTTTTTGCCCCTTTTGGAGATGCTGGAAAAACAGGTTTGGAGAAATAATTCCTTGGACATGAAGTTATTTTACGAGAGCAGTTTTAAACCTTCTGACTGATGAAGAAGAAAGTTGAAGATAAACTTATTTTGTAATTTAGAAGTATCCCCGATTAAATTGCATCTGCTTCAACCTCGGCTTCAACCATATTTCTTCATCACTACATGGTATAAAACAAAGTCGCTTACCGCAGTCTGTTTCTAATACTAATATCATTAAAAGAATACAATACGTGTTTAAGATGTAGAAAAGCCGGGATTTCTAAAGATTTGTACCCGTGCGAGATGGGGTGGGTCACTACAGTGTTTCAAATATAAGAAGTGCAATTTGACACTTCTAACCTACTGAAGAATATGGATTGGGTTAAAAAAATCGATTACTACAATATCCGATTTATACGAGATATTGATTTCATTTCTTTATAATGTATAATCGATTAAAGTTACAGATTTATTTATTTTATGACTGTAAATGTCTGAATTTTAGATGAAAGAAATTCTCAAAATCTTTAGTTCGATCCTAACCAAAGCAACATTGTATTACATAAAATGTTAAATATTATAAATTTTGCTTATTACATTATTAATTTAGAATTTCGTAATTTTAACAATAAAATTAAATTAAATCAGCAAAAATATAATTAAATAAATAAGAAATGACGCTTTCATTGAAAACGATCGTTATTAGTAAGTTCGATTATTCGGTAATTTTTAACGATTATTGGTATACAAGTGAATTTGAAGAGTCACAACACTACGGTATAGTACCTTACTACGTGACTTTGACACGACGTCGAGAAAAAATATTATTTAGTGTCAACAAATGGTTATATTGCTTTGTTTGAAAATGTTTAATGTAGATTAAGAATTGTGCAGTTTGTGATAAAATAAAAATAGCTTTGAAAGGAGAATGGGCAAAATGGTACCCGGCTCCAATAGATATGGTTGTAGTGTCGTTTAAAAGGTCTTACCAAGAGGAACAATATTTACCATAGCCGCAAGTCTCAAATCTGATTGCGTTTGGAGATAAACGACAGTCTTACTAACTAATAAAAACCCTATTCCTTCGGTTGCCATTTGTGTTCCCGGGTCACGGTAACCAGTTTAGACAGTTCCATGACCCCGGCGATAAACATACATATACGAGTATATTAGATACCATTTACTCTACTTAAAGAAATGAGTAGGTACCAAGATAATATTTTCTGCATTTTCCCGTTCAAGTTTTCTATTAATAATGCTTTTACGTTAGACTTCACCATGCACCCGGCCCCTCCTTTTAACCACACCATGTGACACCCCGCTGCTCCTGAGCGCGGGGTGTCACATGGTGTCCATCGTATGGTAACCTAATCTATGTGAGGCATACGGAATTTACTGCTCCCGGCATCTTTCCTTAATGCTGTTAGGCTCGTTATTGTTTAACGTTTCGGCAGCGCCGTTGGAGCGCGCGCGTTCAGAGATATATGAGAGTAGTAGTTGCGTTATAAAATCGCGCGCTTTTGCAGCGCTGTACAGAAAACGCGCACTGTTCGCCGGCGCTGCAGGCGCGGGCCGCTCTTGCGCTTCTACGGCCAGTGTGCGTTTTAGTGTGACGCCGTTAAGACGCGCCGTTTCTCACATTGTAAATGACTGTCTCACATCAGCGGAACGTGTGGTAATAATCTCGTTTCACAGTGCACCGCTGTTTAAGCGCGCGCTGTTAACAGCGCGCTGCCCAGCGGCGCGTCTAGCGGCGTGACTATAAAATCAGCCTTATAGTTGATGCCGATATGTAATGTTTTAAATCTACTCACTTAGTGCTAAAATATATGATTTTTATTTGAAGAACGCTTGTTTTCTTACTTCTTTTAATAATAGAATCCTAAGTGTTTATATCATCGTCTAAGTCAATCTTATCCTAGCTTTATTTTACTGATATAAATAAATAGTTTGTAGTAAATTCTCATTAATAAAACTTAGTGAGACTACTGCTTCCCTAACGTAAATAGCGACAAGCGCCATGGTAGACGTTTTTGTGCATCAAAATGTCTTTTTAATGATATATTAATGATGACTATTGGAGCGGGTACCACGTCCCATACATTTTTGCCCATTCTCCTTACGTGGTTTTACGGAAGAAATAAATGTCAATTTTTGAGTTACACATGTACAAAGTTGTGTCGTCATGAAAAGTATGAAACGTCAAATTGCACTTCTTATATTTTAAACACTATAGTATATAAAAAAAAGTAAATTGAAGCTAGCAAAAGTAACTGTATGGCTGTCTGTCTTAGCATTAGGCAGACAGACAGAGACAGTTTTCACGGTTAAACAACAAAACTGACAATAATAAACTTCACATAGAGATAAATAGGCTCTTGCTCAAGGACTTAGTCTATTTAATAACCTGCAACTGTTTTAAAACCAACTTTCACGCACGAAATCACAAGCAAAACTAAGTTAATTACAATTAAATACCATTCACATATAAGGTATTAAGTCTCAGATTAGAAAGGTATAAGACTGGTATGAATTGCAAGCACAAATCAATCTATTGGTCGTGTTCCCATATTGACAAGTTGAAGTGGCAATAATCCCCACACCCGCTGAATCTAGAAACTCGTCCCAGTTTCCACCATACGTGTGGTTACAAGTTTCCATTTAGCTTCCTTTAGATTTTACGCTTATTACCAGTCATCGGAACAGGTAGAGCTGTTGGTTCAATGACCGTAAGCGATGGTGTTAATATAGATATACGATGATGATGGATTTTCACGATGTTCTAACTGAAACTCCGGGGTTCAAAAAACGTGTGAGAAAAATAGTTTGTCTTTTGTATTGGCAGAAAGCGCATGACTTTGTTTTCATGCATGTTGTGTTAGTTTGTCAATGCACATTAGCATTATATCCTCGAGCACATATCTCGTTTTAAAAATAAGGTTTGCTGTAAGAAAACTCATTTCTGGGTTAAGCTCACCTGATTTTTGAAAATTGTAAGTATAATGTTTTTTTGTTTTATTTAAATGTAATAAAGAATATGAATAAAAATAATAATGAAAAAACTTATTGACTTATTAAATATTCATTTCGAACTCCAGGAAACAGGGAGTATTCATACTAAGACAACGTATCGCCCGTAACAAAAATAGCACTACCTACTCCAATTATTGCTTATTATTACTGATTGGCAGTAACCAGAGTACAATCTTAAATAATTAATTTACTTATAATTGTCAGGAAATTACTTTCGTTGCTCATTCAATGGTGACTAGTTAACGTCTGTCAAGTGTGGACTGTGTGGAGTCATGGTTGAAAAATTATTCGAGTTTTGTAAAGGTTAGAATTTAGAATAAAATAAGTAAGTGGTCGCTGAATGTACATTAAAGGTATATAAGAAATAATTTATTATTTTATGAATGAAGTAGAACCCAAAACAATGATTTTTAGAATTTTTGCGGGATGTTATGGACATTCCGCATAAATATGGATATGGTTTATATTTTCGTTAACATTTTGTAAGTTTATATTAATGTATAATTTTAATATAATATTAACCAGTAAGCTTTGTCCAAAATCTTTCGACACACAGATAATTTCGCATGTATAGGATCACGGATGCAAACGTTTGTCTGTCTGTTTGTTATGCTATCAGCTATCACGACAAAACAACAAAGATTTTATTTGTTATAGTAAAATTGTACTTCAATTTTTACCTATTTTACTTACACATTAACGGGTAAAACTCACTTACTTGAGGTTTACAAATAAATGAGTAACTATCTCATTTACAATGTTGGCGCATTCATTAATAATATCAATCTTTCGAAGTTAATATATATTATGCTTATATACGTTAAATTTTGTTTATAAATAAAGTTGTTAAATAAAACCTTGAAACATACAACTTAATTAAACTCTGAACACCAAATTGGTGTTTTTTGAGATAAACAATGATACATATTAATTAATTCAGAAGAAAAACTTCCTACTGATAACCTTTCACTATAAGTCAAGTTGACCGGCTACATGAAATGAGGAATTGTATGATTAATTTGTAATTGTAGCTTTCGATTTAAATACTATGTCCTTCAGGGTTAACTCAGAAACATTTTATTGGGTTTGGGCAATTTTGCGATGTAGTGTGTGGTCCTCAGTCAAGTTTGTTGGTAAAGAAGATAACAGAAAAGAGACATTTTTTTTCAAGGCATCACTTGTCATCTATATTGATAATAATACAAAGCTATCCTACATACAACCCCACATTATCACTATTATACTTAAAAAGTGACCTCGCACGGCTGCGTTATTTTAGGTCTCTTTTCACTGATCCGCTGCCGAGGGTTGAACTTTCGAAAAAATCTTTTTTGGTGTTCCCTAAAAGAGAGCAGTTTCAAATTGGTTGTCCCAGTGGTTGTGGCATAGTGTCAAATGAATCAATTAGTCAGGGCAAGTAATTATATGTAATAGCATACGTACGTACGTGCATGGTGCGCACACGCATACGTTTCTACTTACCGACACCGTGATAGGCAGTGATTGTTCCCAGAAACGTCATTATACCAGCACATTCTATGAAGCCATTTGGAATCCAGAAGATTTTCCCACGGCTGTGACTCTATGTCACTCTTCAATATTTTATGGAGGAACACATTCATCTGTGACCCGTCTTGCGAACTGTGGCGAAATTTATGAATTCCTACTAAGGAGGATCTAGAATTCTAGAAGACCTTTATAAGGCACAATGTTGATTGAGAGCTTTGAGTTACAGACTGACTTTTAATATATTTAGTAGAGGGTTGAAGTTACAAGAAAATCCTAACCAATGCAAAAATGCATAATTATAATCAATTATAAACATCTGCTAATTACTGTTTTTTACACATAGTATTCTCTTTTTTTTTGGTGAGTGAGAAATCATCAAATGACTTCTCCCGTCCTGGGCGGGGCGGGAAGGCGTGTCAGACTTTTACTGACTAAAACCCACTCATGTTCCTTCGGTTGCTCTTTATGTTCCGGTAACTATTATAAACATTCCGCAACCACATAGTATTCTCTAAGTTTTGCGTGTTCATGAGTTTTTACTATGAAAAGTACTCATAAATAAGAAGGATTATCCCCTCCGCTTCTAATTTTTTTATTTAATAATGCACGCAATATGTTGAAATGGTATCAAACATTCGGGTGATTGCTAAATTATTTGGCAATGACTTAAAAAAGTAATAAGCAGTAGACATCAGCGTCAGGGACAATCTGGGATAATCAATAAATTAAGCCGATACGTAATGTACAAAATTTATCTAGCTTTAATAATAATTAAGTCTAATGTACTACAGGAAACAATGCAAAGTAACCGGTCCTCAACAAAAAAATCTCGCTGTCTAATGTGACTTCTTTCGAACATAAGGAAGACACACTCAAAAATAAATTCTCAGTACATTGACAAAAATAAGTAAAAATAAGTAAATATAGGTTTGTTACGTGAAACAAAAACTACCAAGCTTAACTTACAATGGATTTAAGTTATGTAAACTCCATCATGTAATTTTAATTTATCGTATGTTTAACTTTCATGAGGATTATATTTATTCAGTTTACATATTTATTGTTAACGGATTAAAACAATGGGTCATGAATGGATTCTGTCTTTGAATGTACTTGCGTTTACTTCAAACAGGATGCAATTTTGAACTTTATGAGTTTGTATATAAAATTGTTATTTACATGTTGATGTGGTAAGGTTGTGTGCGGAACAGATTTACTCGGTGACTCGGTAAGCTTGCTTTAATGTTTAGTATTCTGGAAACGTTCTTTATTTTAGCGTTGGCAGAATAACTACGCAACTGCTATAGATTAAAATTATCCATAAAACTCGGTAAAGCACGAACCGCCTGCTGTGCTAAGATACTCTGACACAAACACACAATTCCAATTTTATTGTGGCGCTCCACAAAACATATTGAATAATTTATAGTGAATAACTAAGATTAAAATATAAACTCGAAAATTTACACAGTGTTGTAAACATAACAAAGAACGCGTATAGGCGTTTGCCTTAAAGCGCAAGTTGTAAATGTCAGCTTAGGGAAATAAGTGATAGAGCAATGACTTTAATAGGTAAACGATAAACTTTACGAACTGTCGTAAACTAAACAGGTATTGCGTTATACTGTCCCTTTATTATATAAATAGTAGAAATCTGACAGATCATGAGTGGTCACACAATGTTACCTTTAGGAAACCCTAGTTGGTACGATTCTAAGAAAAGGAAGAAGTTTTCTATAAAACATAAGCCTTTTAAAATAAAGCATGAAAAATACTGAAATTCATTTCTTTATTTCAGCAATACTTTCATTCAATAGACCAATACAGTGTCAAACGCTTTAAAGAGGTTTATAAGACTTAGGGTAGATACTTCGATATTAAATTATGTAGCGAATTCATATGAAACAGACTTGATTTTTATGTTTTGCTCTATAAATGGAAATCTAAGTTATCACGGTACCCTAAAAAATTGCGCTTACTCATGTTTGGTTGATGTTTGATTGTTTTCAAATCTCCTTTAATGTAACGCACAGACTATAAATAGGGGCCTTATAAATTCTAATCACATACCCAGTAGACGAATCTAAATCCGACGAATTAATATCAATGTATTTGGATGCATTCTCACGTACAGAGTAATATTCCATTGCGTTTTGGTTCTAACATGGAAAATTACCTTATCCATACATTTTCAACTGAATTCGAATTATTTATGTGTCAAAGTCTTATAGCCTTCGGATATAGTAAACGGCTTTAATTTTACTTGACAAGTGACCAGTATTCCTGTACTTATTTATTTACTAACTAATATTAACTCATGTATAACTATGCCTGTGCTTAGATGGCCATGAATGAGTATTCGTTTTATGACTGTAGTAAGTTTAAAATACTACGCCGCAGTAGGCTACAAATTTAATAATTCAAAGTCTAAACAAATAAGCTAGGCAATAACCATATTATAAAGCTTACGAATAAATTTCCATAATCTATGTTATTTAGGACTGAACCAGTCTTCGCCGATATGGTAGCTATGACCACATTCTGTAAAGTTATATCAAAATTCTTTTAGTACTTTTTGCATGAAGAAATAACAGAATTTCATACTTCCTTAGATACTTTTACGTTTAAATTAGTTATTAGATTAATCCTAACATAAGATAAGCTTCATCAAAAAAGTTAGATTCAAATATTTTACCAGCAAATTATGACGCTAATATCCTATAAACATCATATAGAGATTAAGATAAAATTATGAAAGTTCCCAGTACCTAATACGAATACTTAATCATTTGTACTTAATACTAGACAAATTGAAAATGGTGAAACGAGTCGTAAACTATAAAATGGCGTATTAAGACGAACAAACGGGCGCCGGCGCCGGTAATCCTAAGATTTGCGATCTGTCTAGATGTCCGCCGTGACAGATGAAATAGAGTTATGAGTTCTAGGAATTAGCAGTTTTACTTACGTAGTAACTATTTATTAATCTGTGGTTTTACACCATCTTTATTATAAAACGCTATTCGCTCACGGTTTTACCCGCGTAGAGTTTTGTTCCCGTGGGATTTCATAATATATATTTGGAATAAAGACTATCCTATGTCCTTTCTCAGGCTATTAACTATTCCTGTACCAAAAATAAATTTATTTACAAAAATCAGTTTAGTAGTCTTAAGTTATTTTGGCGTAAACGCGAGATAGACACAGTTACTTTTGTATTTTTTGTAAAATTAGTTTGGAAGTATGGATTAAACGAAGTTTCCTTGTCACGTTTGTCTGTTTATTCGCGATAAAGGCGAAAATTAATAACGTATCGGATTTTCAGGACGCTTTCACCAACAGACCTCTAACTATAAACTAAGAGAGACTGGAAAACGATGCCATCTATAGAATCCGAATGAAAACGATACTGATTTCGATAATCATTGCTCAGGGAAAACTTACCCTGAGACCACCTATTGACATACAAGATCTATGTAGAATCGCCTTTTGACAGCTCATAAAAAGTATGTCAATTGATTCACGGTGTAAAATACTTTTTTTTTTAGGTGATTGGGAAATCATCAAATGACTGCTCCCGTCCTGGGTGCGGCAGGAGGGTGTGTCAGACGTTTACTGACTAAAACCCACTCATGTTCCTTCGATTGCCCTTTATGTTCCAGGGTCACAGTAACTATTATAAACATTCCGCAACTGTAAATAAAATACTCATATTATGGTAAGATCATCTTTTATCGCGAATCGTTGAACCAGATGGTGTTAGTTTAATTCTCAAACGGTGTATTTGGTATTTTTTGCCTAATAAGCTTCACAAGGCCTTCTAGAGGTTGTATTAACTTTTACATAGACATCTGTATCCGTTTGGTGCTATAATTACAATCTGCGGGCTGTCTGCTTTTTGCCCTCTTTTGGAGAACTCTGTATGTCTGTATATATCTGTATATAACTCGGAATATGTAGAATTAAATAGATAAAGTAGGTTAGTTCTCTATTTTTCTACAAAAAAAAAAAGAGTTTTGCGTAGCTTTTCTAATTGTCGTATATTATGTTATACAGGGTGTCCCTTAGCAATGCCACATGGAGGGAAAGTACCTTGAATGTTGTAGATAGAACATTTTACTGAAAGAAGACATTATTTGAATTTTGTAAAAAATTTAAACTGCATTCATAGATATTTAAAAATTTACATAGTTGAACCGGGAAACGAACCTGTTACTCGAGAAAATTAATCAGCCTGTACTTTTATCCTACCGATCGAAAGGCTTTATCACAAGGATTATTTTTTGCTAAATAACATAGTGTCAAAAATAAAAGAAAGACCATGAATTTTAACATTTTTAATAAAAAATTTGACAATTTTGCAAACGCTCAAAACTTGTCCCTTCTTCTTGAAATCTTGAATACAAAGTGATACCTTTTGATTATTTCGTTCCCTGACGATTTTTTTGGTCTTGTTGTGGTGGATATTTATTTATTTAAATGATGCGTACTACTCAAGTGGGTAGATTAATTAGTAATAAGTAGTTATGTATGTCCTTACGGCAATGTAAGCTTTTAACTTTTCTGAACAAAATTTTACATCAAATGTTTAAATTCACGGTCTTCCTTTTATTTGTGACACTATGTTATTTAGCAAAAAATAATTCTTATGATGAAACCTTTCGATCGGTATTTTAAAACTATAGAGTGATTATTTTTTCTCGTGGAACAAGTTCGATTCCCGGCTTAACCATTTAATTATTTAAAAATCTATGAATGCAATTTAAATTGTTTTAAAAATTCAAATAATGTTTTCTTTCAGTAAAATGTTCTATCTACAAGATTTAAGGTACTTTCCCTCCATGTGGCATAGCCGTGGGACATCCTGTATACTGCTGCTACAAGATATTTGGTTACAGCTCCACTCCTGTGGATCATAGCGAGATGTTAGGCTTACATATTATAGACAAACACACGAAAAAGTTTGCACCTTGTCAAACTTACGTTTAAAACTAGCCGTCATGTTCAAAAAACAGATGAAAGCCATTAATGTTGAAAAAAAAGAAAAAAAAAAGAAAAACAAATGGCGTTTTAAATTTATTCGACGATAGAATGCCAGCAATCTCTCTTATTAAATAAGAACTCAAAGAAAATCCATTGAGGTTCTATTCAAAATAGTATTACAACTTTTACAAAATATGGCCGTAGTAATAAAGGTTTTCATGTATGAAGTCTAGTCTTACTTAATAACTATGATTAACTGTATTATGTGATGCTGGCAATTTTTATTAAAAAAAAAAATGAATTTAGTTTGTGTTTATTACTTTTTGTTTTAATTTGTCTATTAATAATGGCCACATGATTTACAAACACAAAATAATATGTTATGACGTACCATCTGTTCGAGTCATTCTGTGTCATTCATTCACTTTTCTTTATTGTGAGGGCTTTTAAAATCTGTTTTTATACAAGGTAATTTCTTATATTTTGAACAAACTTTTTCCTTAAAATAATAAACAAAAAGAAATTACTATCCAAATTTTTTGTTGTAGTTCAGAAGTTACATTTCGGCAATTCATTTTTATTTATGTATATTTTTTTTATAAACAAACAGCTTTCGACCTATTTATTGTTATGTGGTTTCCGCCGTTCATAGACCTGCAATACCTGCATCGCAGATGTGTTGCCATCCTACATACAAAGATGATATTATGTCTCATGTGCCTGTATTATTATTACCTTACGGTATTGGAAAACGACAAAGTTAACTGAAACACAGCAATCATGGTTTTTGACAGAAATAGGTTTGGTTATGGGTATGTTAATTTGTCGTTTTCCAATCTCTTAGCAGATTTAGATTAGGTTTTGATAGACACACATAAAATCTTAGGTGGTAGAGAAGGAATCGTGTCATGGTTGTTTATTAATTTCCTTTCGGGTTTTAACGTCTATACGTAATTTATTATTTTTGACAAGCTAAATAACATGGTTATATTATGTAAAGTGCTGCGCCATAAGTCCATAAGCAAAGAAACATCTAGGAATGCCGTCAACTAAGTATAATATTCTACGTGCCTTTTCACGCGTGCCGGTTCGGAAATCCGACGCCGCCGCCGGGTACCCGGTAGAGAACTGTAGGGGCAAGTAAAATGTACAGAGGCATAATTATGTAGACTTCGATTCAGAATCTAGTAATTATTTTAAGCATGCTAACTAATAGTAGGATTATCTTGAGGGCAAAACAGAAATTGAAATAATTAACTCACCATTTGTTGCTTATCGGTGCTAATTCTCTTGTTCACAAACAACTAAATTTAAGTTAAACGCATCTTTCTCTTTCCATTTCCTAAAGAAAAGGACAGAAAATACATTTTAGTTTAATCCTGTCAAATAAGACAGCGCCTGAAGTAAATCGACGTATTTTTAGTCGCCATGTTTTTAATCGCGTCTAAATTATCTATGTCTAAATTTGACAGGACTTAACTAATATTTTATCTTCTGTCCTTTTCTTTAAGAAATAGAAAGAGAAAGATGCATTCAACTTAAATTTAGTTCAGTTTGTGAATAAGAGAATCGGCACCATTATAAACCAATTCAAATTAATTTGTTTTCTATACTTTCACGGTTCATTGAAGGTCCTGGTAATCCGACGTCTTGTAAGTACGACTGGACACCAAATACAAGGGGTTTTTCCTGCCATTCCACCTAAGTTACCGTGGCTCCGGAACATATAAAGGGCAACCGAAGGAACATGGGTGGGTTTAATAGCACAGATTACTAAATAGTTATGGTTATAGTCAGTAAAAGTCTGACACGCCCTCGCGCCCCGCTCAGGGCTGGAGAAGTCATTTGATTGTAGTTCGAAACGGTCATCACAACACATAACTCTTGATTTTAACAAATCATTAAGGATATTAAGAGTTAAGCTTGTAATTACGTTGGATGCGGAATTGCAGGCGACGGCGAGGTCGTAATGAAGACGTGAGCATAATACTAAAATGCTTACAGTGTGTTATAACGTTTTTGAAATTCAAATACGTGAGAAAAAAATTAAGTTATTCATATTCATATTCATATTCTTTATTGCACATAAAAAAAAAAATAAAGTACAAACATCAGCAAAACTAAAATAAAAACTTATGTACAATGGCGAGCTTAACCCAAAAATGAGTTTTCTACCAGCAAACCAAAATGCTATAGTGAGATTTGCAACGGGCAATGTGCTTATGTGCACGAATAAAACATAATTATTAACTCTTAACTAATATATAATTGTAATATTAAATACGTAATACAAAATTAAATACAACAATAAATAAAAATATATATAAATATATATATATATATATATATATATATATACATATATATTATCAATCAACAGACAGGAAATGTTCCCTAATTCCTCTCCTGAACACTTCTAAGGAAGGGCTATCTCGCAATGAATGCGGCAAAGCATTCCAAAGACGCACAGCACTAACAGTAAAAGATCCATCATACCGACTCGAAGAGTGAGAAGGAAAACGAAGTAGAAGAGATGATGAAGAACGACAAGGTTTACCTCTAGGGACAAGAAACTCAAAGCGTTCACGCAGATACGAAAAGTTATTATTAGTAAGTAATAAAAGAAGAGGATTTGTGCAATTAGCCAGAATTTAATTAAAACGTCGAAGCTCGCGCGAGCTTAAGGGTTATAATTTCTTTATTATGTTCCTAAAAAACTGAAATAAATGTCAAGTTGAAAAACACCTATGTTATAAAAAAATAAAAATCTGATCCATCTTAGCCATCTGATTTCAAACTAAGCAGAGGTACCATTATACTTAACTAGACAACTGAAAAACTTACTTAAATCCATACTAATATTATAAATGGGAAAGTGTGTCTGTCTGTCTGTATGTTTGTCTTTCTTTCATGGCAAAACGGAGAGACGAATTGACGTGATTTTTTAAGTGGAAATAGTTGAAGGGATGGAGTATAACATAGGCTACTTTTTGTCTCTTTTTAACGCGAGCGAAGCCGCGGGCAAAAGCTATAATTAATAAATACGTACATAGGTACAGATTAATTACACCCAGATCCAGAACAAATCATTATGCTCATCTTACAAAGTTTGTCCTGGGTGGGAATTTAACTCACTACCAATAGGACCCGTGTATAACACCGTATTATTGAACACTTTTCCACTGCCCTCAACACATTTGAAAACCTACTAACAGCTTACTAATGAGCCAAATATCTGTCGGCACGAACAACAATGGGACTTGACAAACATCTTCAAGTGGTTAATGTATCGTTTAAGTGCTCACCGATAAACAGGAAACGATTAGTAAATATCTTCGAGTAACAAGTCGGCTTACTTCCTACGCGGCTACGCCTAGGCGTCAATTCACACGTACCACAACCACACCACGTCGCAGCGACAAAATGTGGTCAAGATGTGGTTACGTGTGAATAGTGTCGCGGCGGCTTTTTGCAGCTGCGTTGTGGTAGCCACAAAATGTCGATGTGGTTGCGTTGTCGCTGTCGCATCGCAATACTACGCAAAATGAAAGAAGGCCGGGGGAGCGCAGGCGCCAGCTAGGCGCGCGTGGACGTTATGTCGTGGCGATGTGACCGCGCTGACGCCGCGCTGCCGCCGCGTTGCCGTCGCGATGTGGTTGCGATGTAGTCGTATTAGCGTCAATTCACACGTACCACAACCACACCACGTCGCAGCGACAAAATGTGGTCAAGATGTGGTTACGTGTGAATAGTGTCGCAGCGGCTTTTTGCAGCTGCGTTGTGGTAGCCACAAAATGTCGATGTGGTTAGCGCAGGCGCCAGCTAGGCGCGCGTGGACGTCATGTCGTGGCAATGTGGCCGCGCTGCCGCCGCGTTGCCGTCGCGATGTGGTTGCGATGTAGTCGTATTACACAGGTGGTCGATAACAACCACAAAATGTGGTGCGTGTGAATTGTAATATTCATTTTCAATACAAAATTTACGCCCGACCACATCGCGGCGTTGTGGTGTGGTTGTCGCTGTGGTGTGGTTGTGGTACGTGTGAATTGAGCCTTACACAGGTGGTCGATAACAACCACAAAATGTGGTACATGTGAATTGTAATATTCATTTTCAATACAAAATTTACGCCCGACCACATCGCGTCGTTGTGGTGTGGTTGTCGCTGTGGTGTGGTTGTGGTACGTGTGAATTGAGCCTAGTAGTCAATGCTTCTGTAGTAAAGTGATATAACGCTTGAGCCACATCACTAAGGCTGAGATAAAGACTTTCCTATACTAGTGCTTCGACTTAGCAATTTAACTGTCAATGTCAAACTACGTTGGCGAAAAAAAATAATCCGTGCTAATATTATAAATGCGAAAGTAACTCTGTCTGTCTGTCTGTCTCTTCTTCACGCCTAAAGCACTGAACCCATTTGAATAAAATTTAGTACAGATATAGTCTGGGACCCGGGAAAGGACATAGGATAGTAGTTTTCATCCCGTAAATCCCACGGGAACGGGAGTTATTCCACGCGGACGAAGTCGCGGGCAAAAGCTAGTAAGTAATAAAATCAAATCAATAACCAACTGCAATTTCGGAAGTTGGTAGTTTTGTTTCTGTTTTATGTAATTGCCACCAACTTCAAAAGTTTCCAAAAAAATAATAACCGCCTTCAAAAACTAATAACATAAAAAAGAAGATGTTCGGAAGTCGGTGGCTTTTCTTCTGCCGGTCGATTTGACTTCCCACCGATTGGATAAAAGCTTTTTCTATAATATGTATGTATTTACAAATTATATAAGTATGTATATCAGTTGTCTGGTAACCATAACACAAGCCCTGCTTAGCTTGGGATCAGATGGCCGTGTGTGAATTGTCCAAAGGTATTTATTTATTTATTTATTTATTCTTCTTTTAAAACCTAATGCAATATGCAACTGTAGTGTGGCATTACACTTTAGTAACAGGGACAAACCGCATTAACGCAAAAATGCAACAAATCAACGGGTAATTATTATTGCGATATCTATGCAGTTTTATATCCACTTCCGTTAATATGTGTGATACCGACAGCGTGATTAAAAAATTGTCTGCACATAGTCTGGTTACATTTTTGAATTTATTTATTTATTTGTTGCAGTAGTGATCTTCAGCGATTTTACTCGTGGTTTTGGATAGATATCGAAGAGTGGAGGATGCTCGTTTTGATCGTAACATGATGGTCTACATATAGCCGTCCTTGATAAATGGGTAATCTAACACTAACGTATCTTATTTATGAGATTAGCGTGTTCTTCCCAACAAACCAAGAAACTAATGTTACAGTTGTCTGGTTACTATAGTACAAGCTCTGCTTAGTATGGGATCAGACGACCGTGTGTGAGTTGTCCAAGGATATTAAAAAAAAGGTGCTAGTCGGACTCGCGCAACGAGGGTTCCGTAATTTTTTTTTGGGTAAAATACATACAAATTTACGTTTTTCGGAGTTTTTCCTTTACTTGTGCTACATGACAATGCTTCTTGCCAAATTTCATGATTCTAGGTTAATGGAAAGTACACTATAGGTTTTGATTCCCTCGCAAATTTCTAAATATAAACAGTCGTATCTTTTTATTGCGTTGATTTAGAAATTTGATTGTTTGACTGCTTTGAAAGATAGCAGACCTGAGTATAATTATTATATTAATTTCAGCTTGATATCACGACGCGTTTCTGATAAAAAAGGTCTTGACAGACGGACGGACAACAAAGTGATCTAGTTGTATAGTGAACTTTTTGTGAAGTACCTAGTTCTCCACAGTGTATATGTATATTTTAATAAAGGAAAGCTGAGATTTTCGAAGATATGTTACAACCGTAGTCTCCAGTTGCCTATAATATGAAGTGATCATAACTGGTTGTAGGTATCATTCAATCAATATCAATACACATCTATTTTCTATAATATGGAAAAGAATATCTATTTCTCTATGTGTGTCATGTTCCATGAAATTTATGCCTGTTTGTGGCAGCAAGATAAAGAATTTGTAGAACCTTTTTGACTAGTTAACTTTAATCTAGGTTAATGCTTTTTCGGGGATTCCTTTTGACGTAAGGAACTTGAGTATTTATGAGGAGAGTGAAAGATTAGATATGTTTTAACGACTTGCTTCTGCCCATGGCTTAGACATTGATAACCTAGTGGTTGGCACTTGCTCTAAAATAAGGTTGGTGGTTCAATGTATGTCTTGAACATGACAGTTATCGGTGAAGGAAAACATTGTAAATCAGAAACAAAGCAAATATAAGTCCGAAATCGTCAATCTACCTTGAGTAACTGAGTAGTTTAACGAAAAATATTTTGTAGGAATACTTATATATTATACCATTTTATTCTATAGTCAACACAAAAAAGTCGCTCTCGTAGGAACTAATCTAGTTAAATTTTACAGTGATATCATTAGTTCTGTGATACTCGGAAACCATTTTTTAAAGAACGAACATGTAATAAAAACAAAAAGCGAACGTGCTAGTTAATAACAAAAGGATTGTTTAGACTTTTATTTTTTTTAATCTACATAAAAAAATAAAGAACGACCTTTGCGGCCAGCGTCATGGTCGAACACATTCGGACACAAATTACTTCTCGCTTCCATAGAGTCGTGAGTGAATGAGGAACAATTATTGCAGACGTCATTCGGCACATCATTAATTATGATATCTTATTGGTAATTGCATCATTTTTATAAAATAACATTTACACCATCACTATTATATTATATTCTGTACACTTAAGGTAGGGCTGCCATAAATTCAGAGACGCCGACCGGGACAATTAGAACAAAAATAAGGCAAACCATGGATTATTAAAAAAATTATAGAAGGTATATAAGAAAATTTAATCAAAAAGTAACAAAAGTCTTCTCACACTACACTTTTCTTTGCCCACTCATATTTTTCAGTAGATTTGACCTTTGACAATAACTCATTTTCCCCTTTAACATAATTATAAAATTCTACGCACGTCATTTTATAATTTATAAATGCATTGAATGATGCTTTCCACTGTGCTTACACTGAGTGAATTTCGTTATTTCGTCCACTGCGCTGAAATTAACGAAAACACTCGTTCCACGTGAGCATTGTGGCCAGGGATTGCAAAAATATTTTGACACATTTTAAGAAGATTCGCTTTTCTTTCCAGTTCTTCGGTTTTTTCAAAAAAGTATTTCTATTTTTCTTGCATATTTTTAGCTTTCCATTCATCGGTCATTTCACATTCCATAAACGATTTTAAGTACATAAATTCTTCAAACATTAAAATCATAAAATCATATTTATTTTGTAAATAGGTTATATATATAACACTTTTACACGTCAATATTTTGTTTTTTTTTTAATTATTTTAAGCGAACGATGGGGCCGGTGTTTCGTAGCTGGACTGCTCTGAGAAGAAACATCCGAAACAAACTCAGAGGTCAAAGTCTCTTTTAAAGTCCATACAATCGTATTGGTCAAAAATGTGCGAGAACCATGGAGGTTAATGTCTGAGGCACTCTCTTGATGAGAGAAGGACACAGATTTGAGAGGACCTGTCCAGACAGTGCAAGCATTTGTCAGTAATCGTTTAGCTCAACTAAAAACTAAAGAGCCCCGTCTTGACGAACAGTACCAAAGTAAGGACATTTGGGTAGGCCGCATTAAATACTCAAACAGTCAGACCGCATTTAAAAAAAAAAAAAAAAACCAACGACTTCCATAGTCCTCACATTCACAAAAAAAAAATGTCACAAAAACATATACACAATACTTTAAAAAGTACACATCAATGTCAAATAGAAATACATAAAAAAGATTATATACTTTAAAAAGTACACATAAATGTCAAAATAATAATTGAAATGTCAAAGAGATAAGAAATGTAAATAAAGTAAATAATGGCCAATGTATAATCGAATCATCTACTGCTATATCTTTTTCATTTGAATATCATATACAGCGCTGACGGTCAAACTGTACACAGGGGTAGCTTGCGAATTGTGTGCAAACCGGGACAAATAACTTGATGGCCGGGACACCGGGACGCAACGCTTCTAACCGGGACATGTCCCGGTGTACCGGGAGGTATACCGCCGTTTACCCGAATTTTATTTGCCCTAATTTCATTTGCCATAATAGTCAACAGCCATAATATCATACGACATAATACTCATTTGCCCTACTCTCATTTGCCATAATAGTCACGTGCCAGAATCTTTGTTTCCCATAAAGTCACTTACCATAACATCATTTGCCATAATCATTGTAAGCCATAATTATCACATGTCCTAATTATCACATGCCATAATTATAATATGCCATAACATAATTTGCCATCGACATCGGGTGTATAACGGTTGTTTATATCAAGAGAAATTGGATGCAATTGGGACTTTAGGGCACCCCGACTCGGACAGATTAGGTTAGAAGGGGATGGCGGGGTCGTGTGAGCGAGCGAAGCGAGCGAATAGACCCCGCCATCCCCTTCGTGGTTATTTTTTTATAAACCACACAGAAGTAGGAGCCCCGCGAAGCGGGGCTCCGTCGACCTAGCCCACCATCAACCATGCACAGAAAAAAAAACCATTACGGGGCTTAAATATTTGTCTAATACTTGTTATGCCATTTAAATATTATGCCATTTAAATATTATGTCTAATAATTATTATGGCACATAAAATTATGGCAAACAATACTTATGGCATTCGTATCTTATGGTATCTAAAATTCGGGCAATTAAAAGTATGTCATATGTCTTTTAGGGCAAATGAAACATTCGGGCAAATGAAATTCGGGTAAATGAAATTCGGGAAAATGATGATTATGGCATATAATCTTCGGGCAAACAATAGACAACCGTACCGGGACGTATGGCAGCCCTAACTTAAGGTAATATAAAGGAAGAGATTGCTCTAGGCTCAATTCACACGTACCACAACCACACCACAGCGACAACCACACCACAACGCCGCGATGTGTTCGGGCGTAAATTTTGTATTGAAAATGAATATTACAATTCACACGCACCACATTTTGTGGTTGTTATCGACCACCTGTGTAATACGACTACATCGCAACCGTGAATTGACGCTAAGCATCAATTCACACGTACCACAACCACACCACGTCGCAGCGACAAAATGTGGTCAAGATGTGGTTACGTGTGAATAGTGTCGCAGCGGCTTTTTGCAGCTGCGTTGTGGTAGACACAAAATGTCGATGCGGTTGCGTTGTCGCTGTCGTTGCGATGTGGTAGCCACGTGGCCATGTGCAGTTATACTCTGGCTTTCATAGAGGAAACACGGTTTGACTGAACCTAGTCATGGAGGAAAGATTGTTGTTGCTATCCTTGTTATGGCTAATAATACTACGCAAAATGAAAGAAGGCCAGGGGAGCGCAGGCGCCAGCTAGGCGCGCGTGGACGTCATGTCGTGGCGATGTGGCCGCGCTGACGCCGCGCTGCCGCCGCGTTGCCGTCGCGATGTGGTTGCGATGTAGTCGTATTACACAGGTGGTCGATAACAACCACAAAATGTGGTGCGTGTGAATTGTAATATTCATTTTCAATACAAAATTTACGCCCGACCACGTCGCGGCGTTGTGGTGTGGTTGTCGCTGTGGTGTGGTTGTGGTACGTGTGAATTGAGCCTTAGACTTTAAATATGAATACTACACGTACAATCATTTTAGCGTTTATTTTTCCTGCAATATGTGACGGCAATACACTGCTAGCAAACTTTTCTGTATTGCCGAGTAATTCTCGAAAAGTATTGCCAGTATAGAAAGAACCTTTGTCACGTGATGTTTTGACCAAAATTCTTAGTAGTTTAAAAATACAAAAATAACACTTGTAAAACAATAACTTAAATATTAACCAGTACACGTGTGACTTACTCTCAGTTCCGCGAAACCTGTAAAATGTTTAAAATAAACATGTTTCTTACGATGTTAACTGCAGACAAATACGCATTGAAACTTGACTTGAATAAATTATGAATATTCAATAGACATCAACTAAGGACAATATTTGACTAACTTTGTGGAAACTAGAAAGTTAGTTTGTGCGACCAGCATTATGCGATATCAAATAAAACTGTTCCCTTTAGAAAACCCTGTTTGTTAAAGTAGATGCAGGGACGTAGCCAGCGCTGTATCAACTGGACCCCGCAGCAACAGGGACCTCGAACCAAATTCATATGTGCCATATAGCTGTGCGGTTCTGTACACCGAAGGTTAAGCAGATCGATGTAACTAAGCGACCTTTTTATAAACAAGACACACACACACAGACACTTTTTTAAGACAAGTGGTGAGAGCAACGGGTAGTTAAAAGGCGGTGGTGCTGCAAATGATCTCTTTCCGGTTGTGCTAGGTTGCGATCCCATCGGACTGTGAGAGGAGTACGCATATGCACATTTAATTAGTCTTGCTAGTCTTTAGCTGCCGTGGCTGATATTCGATTGGGTGAAAAGTATAATACAGTTTTTATGACCAGTGATCTGGTAATACCTTCATTCATGCTTCGTCTCAGATAGTTCCAGAATCCTAACCTACATAACTAAAATTAATCAAAAACTATTTGATCGTGCTTAATCTGTCAACATTACAAAGTTTTGGACACCTAACGTTTAACGTCTTCATTTATGGAAGCTGACCCAGATTGTAGGCCTATTTAGGTATCCCACATTTGTAACACATTGTCATCATTGCCTTTCCCCATTTCTTACGTTAGAATCGGGTACCAGTCTAACGGGAAGCAGCTGGGTACCAGCGTCTTACATGTGGTTGCCAATATAATGTGTACAAACCTCCGTAACTCAATTACTGAATAACAAGATTCCCCTTAGTTATGCTGACTGTCAAACTTTCTGACTTCTGACTACACAGACATTTCGTGGAGGTGCTACACTACCAGCTCCAAAATTCCGGGCTGCTACTGAAATTGGCAATGTTAAAATTCCGTACCAGCCCTGGGAATTGAATCGAGGAGTGTACGTCCATCAGCCTTACTTTCAAACACGAAACTAGCGGGGGTTTATGTCTGTTCCACATAAATCTAGATTTTTTAAATAAAACTATTTTGATACAAAACACTCTCAAAAAAACCAACTTTTTCTAGGACACCTGTAGTATTACACAAAGTTTCTCCACTTGCATTTAGTTGTACAATCTGCTTGCATCAAGAGAAGGGGTCTCCTATTTTTAGCCAGACGTTAAGGCAAAACGCGCTATCAATTATGTTATCCGTTATGGCAAAACTCATTTAAAACAATCATACGGCGCTTTAGCTCGGTATTATCCGCCTTGACCCAATAGCACGCCACGACCTGCACAACCGGCGTTGTGTTACATACCAAGTAATACCGACTGTATTACAAACACAGGCTTAATGCGAACTGTTAAATAATTATAATTGTATTTATGAGCTTGGGTGGTAAGCGGAATTGATGAGTGCAGGATGGTATGATCGGTGCAGCTCAACACAGCTGATTAAACAAGATGGCGGCAACAGCTTTTTGCTAAGTAATACATATACTGTTGATTCGGGCTTTCAGGAGTTGCAGTGGTTTGGAATAGAGTGGCGGAATTGACCTAATAAAAAAAAATGCATGAGATTGTGGGTTTAACACCGGTCAAATACATATGTATGCATAAAGTATTGTAGTAATAGTACAGTGTGACTTTCTGAATTTTGAATGTATCACTGACATCTTTCCTCGGAAAGCACGTAAAGCCATTGAAGTCAGAAAGTCTGACCACCATTCTAAGCAAGGGGTATCGTATACCCCAGTAACTGTGTTATGTTACTCCTTCTGCGAAGCAGTTATGTTAGTGAAGGAAGCGGCGGCGCGCGAGTGGCAACGGCGAGCCTCTCGCCCCGGACTAAGACCCAGGCGAAGACGTCGAGAGTCGCAAGACGACTACCGGCTACCGTAGACGCGGTTCTGCGGATGGCGAGCGATGGGTAGCTCGCCGCCCGGCTAGGACCAGGACCGCGTAGACGGCGCGTTTTGTTTCACGCGCGCCTCAAAGAGGAGGAGTCAGCACAGGAAGGGGCCCAACAGGGCCAACGCCTGCCGGGGTTGCGGAATGTTTTGTTTATAACAGTTACCGTGACCCTGGAACATAAAGGGCAATCGAAGGAACATGAGTGGGTTTTAGTCAGTAAGAGTCTGACACGCCCTCCCGCCGCACCCAGGACGGGAGCAGTCATTGGATGATTTTCCACTCACCAAAAAAAAAAAAAAACTGTGTTATGGAGGTCTGACAGGCAGGCACAGCACTCCATGTAAAACACAGATATTCTGGTGGATCCGGTTTCATTGGAAACCAAAACATAGTTATGGGAAAAGGCTAGGGTGATAAATGAGTCTTGTATTGTAAGATTCGCTGCTAAGCAGAATGGGTACTGTAAAATTCAACAAAAATAGACGATTTGTTACAATATTTTAGCCCATATAATCTAGCTAGCTCATTAAAGAGAGATCAAAGCGATTACGCTATGAAATAATGTATGACCGGCATGCGACCACCGGCGTAGAACTGGCACCTATTATTATAATAACGGAGTGTTTAATTGAATTATAATTGTGTAAGTTCACTTATATTGTGTCAAAGGTCAAGTAGACCGATATCGTAGTTATTATAAGCCTTTCTTTGAGAATGGGAAATCATCAAATTACTTCTCCCATCATGGGTGGGGGGCGGCACCATGCGAGTATCAGACATTACCCGTCCGTGTTCCTTCGGTTGCCGTTTAAGTTCCGGGGCCACGGTAACAATTAGAACTATTCCGCACCACGGCAGGCATTGGCCTTAGAGGGTCCCGTCACGTGCTGACTGCTCTTTGAGGCGTTATTATTAGCCTCTCTCAATCGTCAAGCCAATCGGCACACCCTCAGAGCTGGTCCACAGTATGTCGGATCGACGGTTTTATCGTTGTCTGTCGGGTGTTGCTGTTAACACTAGAAGCTGTGTGCTAATATTATGTCCGACGCGACACATCGTGGCTGAACTTACGGTAAAAGTGTAGCCTCCGAATATTTTATCGGGTCACCCTATTGTGAACGGCGCTATTGAAATACATATGCCAATATGGATCCGACGCGTTTGTCGGCCCGAACTACTGTGAACCAGCTGTAACTGGTCTCGAAAGCAAGTACAAGTGCTTTTATAATATCCTACGATTCGGTTGATTAGATGTACATAGCATGGACACGCATTTAATCAGACATTACCATCGTTGGATTAACTGGTCAAGCTTTTACTTTGATCAGTGCTAGAACTAGGTGCAGCCACGTTTTAACTTAGAAACTCTATTGGTATTGGAGCGGAAAATTGCGATAGATTAAGATCTACGGATATTTTCCATATAAGCCCGAAGTCTGTGAAATCCACTTTCATATTGTCCATTGATATTGCTAAATCATTATCCACGACGCCTACATCCTCAATCCATCAACAATAATATTTATAACAATATTTTACAGTTCTTCTTATTATAATTTTATTGTCACAAAAACATTTTTAATCAATTTCTAACAACAGAATATCGGTAACACATGTGATTTATACGACCATAAAGACGTTAGCACCGCGACATAACAAAGCGGATGGACGTCGTCGAAACACCTACGAGTAATAAAACCCATGCCTCGGGCTCACAGAAGCAAAGTGAAACTAAGACTCACCACTATACCCTGAACCATAACCGCAGTACTGACTGGTTGACTTACTCCAGTGTTTCTCTTAGCTGCCTTATTCTCCAGGTCAAGCTTAAATGGTAGTGCCACGTAGAAAGTTGTGAGCTTACCATATCAAGCGAGCTGTTCCGACGCCAGTTCCATATTAAATATCATATTTAATAATCGTTTTATGGGGATAAGCAAACTGATTATGATCATCGCATTGATATACTACTCTGTGATAGTAATTGTCGAAGACTTCTGTAAGAGGTTGCCCAAGTTTAATTAAGAATCGGCGAAGGTCATTTGATCCGAGTGTCCAAAAGCTTAATTTTAATGTGATGACCGTTCATTTGCAATTTCGTCGTGAAATCTTGGTTTTAATTGGAAGATTATGAAGAGTTAATGATAAGGAATGAGCTAAAGTTAAGTTATTCAAGTAATGTAGTTACGACACGTACCTAAAGTATATTTGCGCACCGCTCATTACGTGATGGCGAGCCTCCATTAATTTAATTATGACGTTGCGACTAACCGGCCGCGCTAGATTCTTTATTAGACGCTAATTACTTGGGCACACGGTGCATTTCCGTACGGTTTTCTTGTAACCCACTTGCAACCTGCATCTAATCATAACTTAGAAATATGCATCTTCTTAGAGGAATCATTTTGATTTAGCAACTCATAAACGTGTATTGGATTTTAATGGTCTTGCTATAAAATGGGATTACGTGCCGATCGTAGTTTTCTCTGTACGTGTAGAGCCTGCAGCTTTTAATTAATTATAGAAGACTGCAACTTCACTAATTAGCTGAGGCGCCGTAGTAGTATTAGGTAAAGAGTGGCTTATAAAATAATTAAGTAACCTCTAATGAGGACTCTACGACGCCGACGTGATCATTTTTTTAATCGACTGGCTGTCCCCTCGTTTTCCCCGCGTTGTGTTAGGTATTTGGTAACTGCTCAGAACACGTGGGTCATAGCGTGATTTTTGTAGCCTGTGTTATTCTAATGTATAAGCTATATTACTGTAAAGTTTTATCAAAATCCAATCCGGTGGTTTAGGGTGAGAGAATAACATGCATACATATAAACTTTCGCATTTATAATAATATTAGTAAGGATTTACTTATTGTTTTTACGCTCTCCATTCGTTCCAATTCATAAAACTAAATAAATGTCAGTCACTCTACTCGCTTGTAACTTAAAAAGGCTAAAACGAATTAAATGCGGCTTTAAAATTGCATTCATCGTTAACAGGCAGCCATCAAAATCGATTTGAACGTTATACCCTAAAGGGCAGGTCGCACCTAAAATGGTGGCCGAATTATTAATGGTTATAATATTTACTTTAAGGTTGATGGGGTTTAAACACGCCATGTCGATAAGTAGGTGGGCAGTTCAACCTGCAAGCGGAGACAGGTTGCTAATCTATCAACGAAGTTGGTGGTTGTATTGAAGTGTCTGTTTGCACACCGTAACATACCGTGGCCGTGCTAGGAACGTGTCAGTAAAAAGAAATACTTTTCTAGATTAGACTGTTCTGTCACCGATTAACGTCGTTACGTTTTAGGCATGGAGTGTTAATCTTTTTATCTCTACATAGTTAGCTAGCTAAAGTAAAGTCGCTTTCCGCTGTCTGTATCATGTATGCTTAGATTTTCAAAACTACGCAACGGATTTTGATGTGGTATTTTAAATAGATAGAGTAATACAAGAGGAACGTTTTTAAGTATAATACATGCATATTATAATAAAGAAAAGCCGAGATATTCCAAAATTGCCCGTGCCAATCTGGGGTGGGTCGCTAGTTGCTATTTGATTCACTCCTAATACATTCTAGTAGCCATTATACTTAGTCTGTATATCTCTTCCCTTGCTAGCACGGTCATGATACGGTACAGAGTAGACGTAGGCATGGATCTCAATGCTGTAGTTTTGCTACTGAGCTAAAGAAGAATGAGCGGTTTCGTCCCAAGTGCTGTAACATTTTTCTACCTATATCGTTTGAAAGATCTCAATCAGTGTTATGTTTTTTTGTATGGGCGTAACTCTGTATCTCGTGCAGGGAAACTGTTATAGTGGTTTAATTTATTTGATAAAAATATTGAATAAAACATAATTAATTAGTATTTCAATGACAAAAAGTCTAAAACAAGTGAAAAAAACCACACTGTCGACCGTGCGCCTACTCTAACCCAATACCCCCTCTCCCACCGTTGCAGTTTCCTATACTATCAGAAGAAGACCTTTTATTAATTTCATTAGGCAGTTACCAAATAAAACTCGCTCGGTCTTATTTGAGTGAACACTTAAGAAATGGCATGTACACAATCGAAATATGCATAGGAGCTATTCCTAACCTTGTGCGGTACAATATAAATATTTCAGAAGGTATTCTGTTGAGGGGGCGGATAAAATCGCGGCATGTATCGGGTAGGATTTATTATTCGTATATTTTGATAAAAAATAGAGCAGAAACGGTGAGAGATGCAATTGCTTATTATTATTGCTCATGTTTAACAGGAAAAAGAACAGTAGGTACTTGTGCTGACATAATGAGTATCATTTGGTTCCTTGGCTGGGCTAGACATCAGCCAAGCATATTGTTACCCGCGACCTTTTTGGATGATATTATCATAGATAAAACCACTATTAAAAGTACCAGTAAACAATTTGCATATGTTTAAGCCATACTCTTACATAAGGGTATTATTTCTTTGTTATTTATGTATTTGAAAATATAAATAACAAAGGAAATAATACAATTATCAAAATTGTATTATTTTCTTTGTTATTTATACATTATCAACTGTGCGTTTATTAATAACTGTCAAAAAATAACTATTACTGCCTGTGATTAATGTACAATTATTATAAATGTAATAATTATGTTTACATGTACCACAAAATGTAATAAAGTATGATTAAAGCATTATTTAAAACAAAAACCTTTTTTCACTTGAAGCCCAATAACTTTTGACCTGCATGCAATTACTATAAAAACTTGGTATATTAATCATAAAAAGGCTTAAATGATTATGTTTATACTAGTCGCAACTTGTTACAAGGGTTGGGACGCATCTCATACAATGATGCCCATTCTCCTTTCGCTGAAGCTCTAAAATCAGTAAACAATACATCTTATCGCCCACCAGTCAAAACAAAAGACGATGCATGGCTGTACAGTTTTTCGAAAGTGTAGGCGAAAGAGTACAACGTACCGTGCTGAGTTTGTTGATTTTGTATTTAAAATACCAAGAAATTGTACAAGTGTGAATCAAACAGGCATTTTACAGATTCCGCACAGTATAAAAATTGAGGAACAGACGCCGAAAAAAACACGTACCTTGTTCATTAAAGATGCTTTATGCTCTTTTCTTTTTATTTTCAGGCCAAAATACACACTCAGTAAAAATGTAGCTACGCCTATCTGCCACAATTTAAAAGGTACAGCTCTGTGACAGCCGGACAGACAGAGATCGGAGCTTTAATAATAGGGTCGGTCCCTTTTTGAATGTAACCATAAATACTTAGAGGTATTCAAAAATTCAGAAGAGGAAAACACATGTAGCATATAGGATATGGGCATGAATGTGGAGGAGAGGAAAAAGAGAGGAAAGCGGTAGAAAATATGGATGGCTAGTATTTATATGAAGGAGTAAGAAATGAGTGATAGCATGACGGTTGACAGAATGACATGGATGAAAACGCGTTACACCAACCTTAAGCAAAATGGAATGAGTTTAAGAAGAAGATATGAGAAAAGCAGACCAACATATTCTTGATCAGTCTGTTACTTAGCACATTTCAGTATAAAGGTAGTGAAAATGAAATGTAATAAAAATTACCGCAATAAAATTCTTTACAAATCGAATATAGCGTGACTATGAAATATTTTGCTTCTATTATATCATTAACGGTTACAATTTGTATGGAATTCTTTAGTCGCGGAATGTTGTTTACGACTCGCACGTTTCGTCCGTCGATATTTATGCAGATGTCATGAACTTATGTATGTTATTATGAGTCATTAGTTCTTTTGGGTTCAGTAGGTACTAAAAAAATAGCAGCGGAACCAATTACCAAGCCCCCACTGTCCAGTGTTCGTCTGACCTTTTTTCAGCTGGCTGCATCTCATGAACCGTAAAAGGTAGAGCTAAAATTTTCAGAACATGTAGTTCTATGGTTTCTATAACAACTAATATAGACGTATACTATAAATTTATCCAAGGGATCCAAGACAGTTGGATCGTTTCTCCAGGGTTAAGCTTTATTGCTCGACGTTTTTCTGGCGGATCCCACTTTTTATTCTGGCTATTAGGCGTTCAGTGGGAATACTTTGGCAGGAGGGTCCCATAAAACATGCAATACAGGTAATGCATGTGTATTTGTATAAAACTAACAATTATATTATGAACCTAACCTACTACATTTTGATTGATACTACAATAATTTGATTTGACTTAATAGAAATAAAATAAAAGTTATAGATTTACAAGGTTTAATTAAAATAAAGATAAAACAAAATTTTATTTTTGACTAGATCATAAAAAATCATAAAATCAATAAAAAAATAGGTTATATCATAACACTTTTACACTTCAAATTTTTTTTTTTTAGATCGTTTGATTTCAACATTACATGTATAAGTTCCGAAGTACAAAACTGACGGAACCCTTCGGAATTAATAAGCGTGAGCCTGACATGCTCTGGCCGGTTTTTATTTCGTCTATTTTATGAATAACAGGGAAAAATCAAGTCAATCAATTCAATAACAAGAAATATGTATAAGAAACGGAAAGTCGAACTGTATTTCTAGTCGGAAAGATCTGTCCAATATAATTTATGGCCATATTTATTTGGGACTACTTTTTTTTGCATCGACCTGTAAGTGCAGCTGCCTGTCTTGATCTATTATAAGTTTTTATTAAGTCTTTAATAAAAAAGTGTGAATAGAAAGTTTAGTATGTATAACGACTATAAGAATTCTATGCATCATTACGCGGTTGCTAAAACAGGCATCTAATACATCGATCTCTCTTCTTTTTTTTAATCTATAAGTTGGGCTTCATTGTGTACCTTTATGTAAACGCTTTGGTAAAGAGTGTTTAATGGTAGTATTATAAATATTTCCGTCAGACCAAAATGACTAATTTAAAACATTCTGTATCTAGGCGCAACTTCATGTTGATCGAAATTATTGTCATAAATACCGATGTTAAATACTTCATTTTTGCAAATAAAATAAAATATCTCTATTTCCCAATTAAATGGACATAATCTGTTTGATGTTCCCTGTATCGTGGGTGCGTTTACAAACATAAACCCACACACACAAAGCCAAGTTTCCAAATTTTCAGAATTACCTCCAGAGCAAAGCCAAAAGATGAATTTAGAGACATTTTGAGTGATCCAATTTCATAAAATATACAAAAAATATCGTGGGATGTAAATTCCTACTTTTCAACACACATCTTACGGGTGTTCCTACTGATATCCACAGCCCAGCCTACCGGTTGTCGAGATAAGCGCAAAGTCCGCCGTGTGCATCTGCCTCTGCAAGATAAATGTACCTTGGCTGTAGGTGACATCATTGTTTATGCTGTATTATGATGTTTGCAGTTCCTCGTAACGATACGCCCAAAGGCATAGATAAAGCAAGCTTGTATGATTAATAAGTGTGTTATAGTCAGCAGCTGTTAATTAGTCAACCTTAACATAATTAAGTACATGTTGAATAATTAGCCGCCTTGGCTATGTTTTGGAAGGAATAATTGTGTGGTCTGTAGGTCATACAAATTTTCATCCAACAAGCAGGCCTGGAACAAACATACATATACATGTATGTTTGTAAACGCACCCACGGTACAGGAGAAATTCCAAGTGTGTGGCAAATAAAAAATATACATAACATAATATGTATATCATGTACCAACCTATTACTGTTTTATCAAAATCTAACTTTTGCTCGCAACTTCATTTGCACAGCTTTTATTTATATCAATGAACCATTTCTTGTTTTTATTAATGGGCCAATAGCTGCATGGGGCTGCCTGATACAATCAAAAAACCAACTTTGTGTCCTTATGTAGTGTTAATAATAATAAAAAATAAGCTCTGTGGTTATAACAGTGTTGAAACAAAATTTTCAAACACCCGTCACCTAAAACCACAACAAGTTTTATTAATAGATCCGAGTAGAAATTAATCATGTTTAACAACCTTTTTTAAGGTTTAATTTGTAGCGCTGTTCTAAGAATTGCCTAAATCCACTTGAGTATTTTAACCTTTCCGGAGTCTTAGATAAAACCAATATCGTTCGTAAATAAAACAATAATTTTTCTATTTTAAAATCGCCGTGGGTAAAAAAGCTATAAAATCGATAACGCATAGACGCGAAAGATACTAGTAGAATTATTTTATGCCTTGCAACTTCGTCTATTTTCTTCGAATGACGTTTTATGACTCTGTGGGTGTAAGTTCTTTTATTCCAAATTCGAATTTATTCAATTCCAGGTAGGTTAGAGTCGAACCTCACCTATAAGGTATCAACCTTGGCCATTGTGATTTTTTTTTCTTTATTTGCACCATGTGCCATTTTATTTTATGGTTCTAAGCCACATGTTACTTCGTAAGGTAACAAAAGCGTAATACATCATTAAACCTTGGCACACACGTGATTCGAGACACATTAGAAAGACAATAGCAGCGCGACAGCCGGCTGTCGGCTGGTCGTTGAAAGGTGTTGGCGCTTGAATGGTTGATTTAAAAGCAGTTTAAAGAGTGTTGGTATTTTTATTCGATTGTTTTGTTAACAGTTAAAAGATGGTAAGCAGTAACGATAGTAACTATTTAGTAATTTGTGGTAACGAGTCTAGGCATTAGGTACCGTGATAAATGTTATTATTGTGATAATTTCAATGGACTACGGTGACACTAACAATAAATTGATGTGTCTTTTATGAGCTATTAAAACGCGATTTTACCATAGATATAATCTATGGTGCCCTGTGTTACATTGCTTTTAGGCAACTCAATTAATTAGCTTATCTAGCTAAGCTATATTCATTGATTTTAAACTAATAAATATAATTTACTACTTAATGATGTCAGTTACCCAATTTTCTTTCAGCTTATATTTACAGTGCAGAAGTTCTTAGAATTTTAGTTATAATTACAGTATTTTGAAACTAAAAGTAAATCTGAAAAAATGAATAATATTTACCTCCTTAAAAAGTTTAAAGAAACAATTTAATGCAATTATGACATAAACTGTGACCAAATTAACCTCATAAAGTCTCCGTACATTGCAATCGGAGCAACGTACCCCGACTCGTAAAATATAATAAAATATTATGTAAACATGGCTGCGGTTTACGTGGGTCTTCGAGAAGTTTTTATTTTACCGGACCACACCGCAGCTTGGTCCTTGAGAACGTAAGTCTGTATAAAAGTCGCCTTTGTTAATAAAATTGTACACATACGACTGCGATAGTGTTTCAGTAAGGCTTTGTGGCACGCGAGGCGTGTTTATAAATATAAGCTACGCAGAAAGTTTGCTGATAGCGTCACACACAAGTTTAGGCACAGAAATAAAAAACTTGACACAAAATACTTAGTGCTTTATAGTAATTGCGTCATTACCATTTTATCCTATATTTTACCCTCGCTTTTCGGGTTAAGATAGAAAATCATGAAATGACTGTAGCAGTCAGTAGGTCAGTCTATGGGAAGAGCGGAATGGAGTTTTTGGAACAATTCGCAAACCCTGGGGTTCTAAGCCCCTTAGATTTTAGGACCACCTGAATATATTATTTCTAATCTTGGTTTACTCGTAAGGACTGTTAAAGATCTACTAATCTACGGTTGGCCTAATGGCTGTTTGGCGTAGGTATGAGTCTAGGAATAAAAACATAAGGGTGGTCTTCGTCAGTAAGAGTTTCACAAATCCCTCTACGTCCATGAGAATTTTCCATCCCAGTCCAAAATGGTTGTTGAATTTAAAACTTTTTATGTCGAATATTTGATTGCTTAAATGTCGACCTGGAACACTCCTCCCCATTCACTACTTCGAAATTAATTCTTGGCTACGGCCCTGTTATTTTGTGGCGAGAATATTTATCGGCTCTCCTATGTACATAGTTTTTATATTGTTTACACTCACAGACATTAATTTTAAGTGTCATTCTTTGCAACACCAAACATGAGGAAGTCATTCAATACCGCATAGATACGACTCAGCCAACTGCAGACTTTTGTTTATAAAACTCTGTGAATATTAATGACTAATATCACTACAAAAGCAATTCGTTTTACTATGCGTATTGCCTTGGCAGTGATATTAGTAGTTTATTAGTGATAAAATGTTTTGTCTGAAAGCCTTTATTTAATATTCTAAGAAGGAAACCTACATTCATTTGTTAATAAACTTTCTATACAATATTATTCGGTGGGGTTACCATCTAGAAGTTTTATTATCGATCTAATGGCCTTACGCATTGCAATATCTTTCGACGACTGATGCTGACGCTGTTTTTGTCTTTCTATTGTGTTCGAAGGGTTAAGCGACAATAAGATGGTGACAATGGTGGCCATTTTGTTAAATTTATCAACACCATTACAACCAGATATTGCAGTCATCTAGTCCCTATGAATGCTGGCCCTCATCCAGCTGCTACAACCCATCCTGCAAAGGCCTTTGCTTCAGTTACCGGCCTTACGTTTGCATTTGCGATTTTTTTTAACTAATAGGGAACCGGAATGGCCACAGCACTTTTAGAAGTAAGAGAAATATGGTGAAAGTCATCTTACACATGACCGGGGCACCATCCTATATTAAGTATCTTATTCTTACCAATCTGCCACAGAATCAGTAATGATAATAATAGTTGGTCTCTATGGAGAAGAACAAGCAAGAAATCCCATGAACATTCTTTTAAATCATAAGGTTTTACAAAATCTTTATTAGTTAGGTACGGTCTCCAAAGGTGATATGTATCCATGCGCGCACACTACGAAACTACAATTTACTGTTCAAACATTTCTGCTCATAATCAGTATAACACTCATTGACAAAACCACGCACACATCGCAGATATAGAATACGATCACACCCATGAAGCATATCTTAATTTCGCTCATGTTACTAGCGTTCTCGTAGCGCGATGTAAAAGCATTTGACCCGAGACGTGGAATGGTTCGAGTTCGAACCACACGATACCGTTTGTTCTTTTTGATTTTGTAAAAATGTTTTATCTATTTAAAACAGCACATTGAATAAAAAAGAACACATTTTGAAATAAACATCTTATTTTTATTTAGAAAATTAAAACAACATTACAATTCAACTTGTTTTATTAATAAATACAACAATAATTATGTTTATTAAGAAACATTCAATAATTTTATTTTTATACAATTATAATAAACAATGGACGGAGTGAATAACCATGCCACTAGATAAAAATATAATATTTTTGATCCAGTAACAATAACATCACTCACATTCCACTACCGCCGACTTATTTTACATGTTTTTAGAGATATACAATGCTGTTACATTGAAAGTTAGAATAAAACTACGATGTTTGATGTTATATACTATTTTAATTAAATTGTTACTGTGTAGTTGTTGTTGTTCTGTGAAATTTAAATCGCCAATACAATAAAGTATAAAATGTTGTTTACTATAAGTCGGCGGAGACTTTTGTTATCATATAAAAGAACCTAAATACATTTTACATTTTAAGTATTTTTTTTTTATAAAATAATGGGTGCTCCATCGCTGTCTATGACGAGTTGCAATCGCTTGCTCATACTGGCAACCATATTGTAACAAAATTAAATGTTACTACCACGTAACGACTCTCAACCTCAAGTCGAAGTTACTACGTCATCCAGATTAGACTTAGTTCTAACTTGAGAAGGGTCCCAGTTCAGCACCATTTGACCCCACAAATTTTCTATGAGGTTTAAATCTGGACTCTTAGCAGGCGACGGTTTACTTCACCTTTATTAGCGTGACGATGCACAGTCGAACAGTTTTTCTCTGCAAAAAATAAATATAAGTATTAGAAACCTCCTACATTATTTATAATAAGAAAAAAAATACATAATATAAATAAAGATATGGGAATATATTTGTTTACTTTAGTGATTATACTTATATAACTATTTGTATTATTTCTATTTTCGTAAGTTATGTTATACGATATAATGTAAATGCAATTTATATATATTCATTTACAATACAGTCTCGGGTCGCAAAAAGAGGAACGCGGGCCGCGGGTTGTCTACCACTGATTTATATTATAATAACAAAAATAACAAACTTTAAAAAAATATCGAAAACATTTATACCTATTAAATATGAATAATATGTAAAAATAAATATTAATATAAGATATTTATTTAAAAACTATTATATTATTATTCGTTATCTGATTACATTATTAATATTATCGTTACTCACCGATATCATTGCCTTGCGATTTCACTAATAGAAATGTTTTGCTCATGCAAAACAATAATCTGAGCTTTTTGCAATATTGTTAGATATACACAATATGGTCAAAGTAAAACAAAATCGTAATAGTGTAGGTAAGCAAAGAAGGAGTTGGGTGTAGTTGCTTATGCAGACTAACTTTACTTTTATTCACAATTAAACGTAAGAACATTTACTCGTAAGTGGGTAGTTTACTGCTAAACTGGCAAATAATTTTAAATAAGCGAACATCTTGTTACTTGTTGTCTCAAACCGGTCCGAAACATCATTTTATTTAGTAAGTATAGTCCTCATAACTTAAACTAGATATCTCAAAAAGAACATCATATTCACAACCTGTGCTGTGGTTCGAACTCGGACTCCGTCTCACGGAAGGTGAATCAGTCTTGCGTTCCGCTAACACATCTGTTGAATTTGCGCTTGAAATTATGTTCTGCTATAATAAATGGGTCGGACCGCACGACATGATGGTGTGTGTAAATGTCATTGTGTGAATAGTGTGAACAGTAACATTATAGTTTCGTAGTATGAGTTGGTTACATATCTCCTTTGGAGACTGTACATTATTCTTGTTTCTTATAATTATGTAAAGGTAAGCTGTATTAAAATGGAATACGAAGACGAACTCACTTTTTTCTGCATTACTTCTTTGAAAGCATGTCTTTCATTCTTTTCTTTTTTGAAAGTAAAAAGGGGTCAGGTAATGCATCTCACTAACCACACCATCAGTCAGCCAAAACAACGACGTCAAGACATCAATTATGTTTATTGTGAGAGAGAATTAAACAACAAAGGCCAGATGGTTCAGAGTCAAACAACGTTGGTGGCATTACGATTACAAACGACGCTAATGTTCTGACTTAAAAGCGCTGTGCTTTGGCCTTTAAAAACAATATTATTGAAATTATGACCAGATTACATGCGCACTTTTCTCAAGTGCGTATTGTCACAGTGTCCATGTTCGAGCGACCTGCCCACGCGCATCCAATTCCGTTATAATTCGTACACCGTACTGTCACTTTGGAATTTCGACACCTTCAAGCTTTCCGGTGCCACTGCCACTGGCGTGATCTGAAACAATTAATGTGTGTTAAAAATGATTTATCGCATGCATTAGATATTCTATTTATAACTCAAAAGGTTACTTTAGTTAAGATTTATGAAAGATGCTTTATGCTTGAGGCTTTATTTTGGGACGACATAAACGTGTAATAGTTTTATTAATAAATCTTTGTTACCAAAAAGGTTTCACACATCAGCACAAATTATAAACGATCTGTCAGACTTTTAGCTACTTTAACCAAATCCGTTTAATCCAAAAACAGTCTTAAAGCCACTAATTCTCAAATATTGTTCTATTTAAACTACGTAATACGCATAACCAGTTAGGCTAGTTAACTCGCCGTAAACCCCACAAACAAACAAACTTAAAATGTAAATGAGAGAGCACTAAATCACATACAAGGTTGAAACTAAAATATATGAGTATGGCATCACCGATTGATATCAGGCCATATCTTATCTGCAGTTGAGAGGAACCTTGGTGTTGTAATTTGTGTATCGAGGTTTTTGGGGACTGTGACGGTCTGATAACATTTTGGACTGATAATATACGGCCTTGTTGCAGTTTTGGAGCCAAGCAGTCTTGTTTGGTATCTGATAGGTATTGATAACGTGATGTACTAATGACTTATGAAGTGGGTTTGTAGTCGTAGGTGTGTGTTGCAAAAATGTTTTCAATATGACTAAATCATTGAAGTTTGTTTACACAGATGGGAAAAATACAATCTGTTTAAGCCCACGGTGTGATTTACATAATTATAAGATGTTGTGTAATGTCAATTCAAAAACTGATGAGGTCTTTTAGAACAGTTTATCGATACAATGCTTTTTTGGGGTATTTTTTATATATGCACCAGCCGGTTTATTTTGTGCATTTCACAGAGTAGGGCGTCAGTCAGGTTTTACCACTCAAAGAGAGTTTGAGAAGAGTTGAGGTACCACAAACGCTTTTTTTTTTTTTTTTTTTTTCTGTTCTTCTGTAACAGTTTTTCTTGTATTACGCTACTGTAAAACTTTATTACTTTGGTACTAAAGTTTTACAGAAGCGTAATACAATAATACAAGAAAAACTGGAATAAAGGGAAAAACTGTTATGTTTTTTGTTTTGGTTATAATAATTAGGAACATTCTAGAAGGGACAGGCAGGAATTCGCAGCACAAATATCTAGTTGAATTTCAAGTCACAAAGTTTTTAACAGAATAACACAGCTGGTATTCATTCATTTCAATCTTATCCATAAACAACATCAAGATAAGTTAAACATGCTGAAGGAAATAATTTTGAAAGGTCTGACGGATATTTTAGAATACTGTTGTTACTTCCTAAAACTAACCCATGTCTTTCATCAGTTGTTGACGAGACGTCTAAAGGGTGTGAGATAAATCTAATGATAGCTAAAACAGTTAAGAAACTTTTACTTGATGAGTATCTGTTATAGGGACTAAAAATATCCCTAATCAACTTATTTTATATCCTTACGACTGATTTACCGAAAAGTTAGACAGAAGAGTAGGATAATATCGATGAAAGGATGAAAAAACAAATGAAAAGCCACATTGGTCGAAAATTGATTCATAAACACTTCGAAAGAGGATCCAAACTCCTATGAATTTGTATCTAAAACTCATTTTCGACCAGAGTGGTGTATAATTTGTTTTTCTTTTCCACCGTCGATATGTACTCACACGGATTGCCGAGTACCTATGTAATAATTCCCAATACGTAATAGAGGGCGTACCATATGCTATCATATTAGCATTTTTAATTAATAAAATTACAGTACCAACGCAAAAGCGCCCCAGGCAGCCTGCTCGTAACATTTACACATTTATAAATAATGTACCTACCTATATGGTAGCACATAAATAATAGTGTTATCGTTTTGCACACACACACATAATGTGCAAGATGTGCAAGTCGACAAACCAATGTGCCTACGCACTATAGTGTTTATCATCTCGATATGTACTTAGCTTTATCTAATCTGAATGTAAACAGAAAGGAAAGGATGTAATTTTGTGGATTTTGTAATGAGTAAGAGTTTTTATTAGTTTTTTTTAATAGCCCGCTAGGCTCAAGGTGTAGGCATAATGCTTTGAAAAATGTTGGTATTTTTTGGTTAGATCATTCTTCTGAGCAAAAACCTCACCTGAAGAGTTCCAGTTTTAGGGGGTAGCTTGAAATAAAAGAAATAATCTTCCTTTGGGTTCCTGACACCTCAGGTACTGAGCAAGAACTTTTTTGTCATTTTTTATTATTTTCGAAGCGATTTGAAATCAATTTTATTTTATAAATTTATTAATCGGCTTATACCAAGAAAGAGGTTCACTATGCTCATTTGTTGTTTTAATGTAAGTATGTGCATATACTTATTCGTCATTTATGAAACAGTTATTTCTATTTTCCACCGATTTTTAAAAGGAGGTAGTTCTTTCTCAATTTGACTGTATTTTTATTTTTGAAAAGGTGTATTCCCGAGTCGATCGGGATTCCTATTTCCTATTAACTTTGCAAAGATATGACGTAGACCTTCGGACATTAAAAATGAAACTCCTTAATAATAACGGGGATACACTTTTGTGATTATGATTTAATTAATTTTCAGTATCAGATATTCATATAGCTCCTGAGTCAGAGTAAAATATATAACTACATATATTTATAAGAATAAGTTTTTTTAACAGACATTTAAGAAACTTATCGACATCTCATTTAACTTAATGATACCTATGTCGACAGTATTTATTAATAAAAATGTATACAACAATATTCGAATAAGGTTACTACGACCTACGTGGTACAAAATAATATTATATTAACATATCAAATAAGGGCCGTACTTGAGCCCAATGTAATGTCAATTTACATATTTACGGTATTTAAGCTCGGCAATAATGGACTCTAAATAAGTTTTTAAGTGACCCTATATGACTTGCGAGTACTTTGCCACCCACAGAAAGAATGCTTGACGGACAATCTTAGAATCCATCCCGGATTCTAAGATTGTCAGAAGAATCTGACTTGTTCGTTCATTTGGACGAATGTTGGTTGGACAAATGAACATCGGGCAACAGTTTGATTGGACAAATAAACATCGGTTAAACCTTCGAACACACGTGATTTGAGACACAATAGAAAGACAATAGCAGCCCGACAGGCGGCTGTCGGTTGCTCGACGAAAGGACCGTTTGTTCGCACAAATGAACATCGGTGAACCTTACATTCAGACAAATGAACATCGGTGAACCTTACGTTCAGACAAATGAACATCGGTGAACCTTACGTTCAGACAAATGAACATCGGGAAAACGTTATTTCGGAAAAATGAACACAATGCTGCTCAAGAACTCTAAAGATTTTTCAGCCGAACCTACTAATTAGCAACAAGGGCAAAATGCCACGGGTTCTCGGATAGAAGGGGCTTTGGCTTACGGGGCCGTGGATGCCTTCCACCTGATGAGTTTGCCCCTGACTGTATATGTATAGTCTGTCAATGACCTATACTCAAGTTTACTTTAAAAACTTAAGTAACTGACACCTTTATTTGGATAAAGTTACATGGTTACATGGTATTTAAGAAAAAAAAAAGTTGCCCAGCCGAAATGAAGTTTTTTCCTACCACGTATACAGATATCTTGGCGCTTTAAACCAAAGCTTCTTACTTCCCAGAACTTTTATGATAAATGTCTTGTTCATGTGCATAATACATATTCATGATTACGAACATACAATAATTTATTTCCTACAACTCCTCTTACCTATTTGTTAAGTGGCACAAATACCTATTACTTAGCGAGAACAGACAGATATTGTGGTCAAGCTCCGTAGAATAAGGAATAATATAAGTGTAGAGGTTGTATCTACCTGCTAAGTTTCAAGTAAGCATAGTTCGGTCGGAGCAGTCGGGCCGCGGTCGGTGGCCCGTGCGCGCAAGGACGTTGGTGCGCGGGCGGAGGCAAGCGTTCGACAACTTCTTTGCCAATCAGCGTGCGGCGTTCAATGTGTGAGTGCGCTGCTTCGTACGCGGTACAGTGTTGCCAGAAAATGCGAAATTGCTCGCTTTGTAGGATTTAATTGGAGATGGATGTGGTATTTGAAAATCTGTAAGTATAGTAAATTATTGAAAAACTAAACAATTTTTGCATTAAATGTGGCAGAAAAAAAGGACTGAGTATTAACACCTATTTATGCTTTTTTTATTATGCTTTTTCATTACAAATCAAACACATGTAAAATAGTTTAGCAGCTTAACTATTTTACATGTGTTTATTAATTTTAGCCAATGTTTTTCTAAACGTAAGTAGCTTTTCTACTAAATTATTTATGAAGCGTTGGGATTGGACTCATTATTATTTTGCATCGGATTGTGATATATTTTCAAATTAAGTTATTAGTAGTATTTACTTAAATTTATAAGAAATAAATAGGCAGCTTATAGTTTTAAACCTGGCAATACTCACCTGAGACAGAGCGCGCGCACGCGTGCGTTGCATATTGTTTGTATCTCCATTCACTCACACTGTGACGCGGCGTCGAACGTGGAAGTTGTGTGCGATGTTGTAAACTTTTGTTTTTTTTCGTTCGTATACAGACGGCCACTTGCTTCTTTACCCACCGTTTACCTGCAAGTGTATTAACTTTTGTTATAACTGTGATCTTATTCGTTTCTTCTTTAAACTTTCGTTTAGTTTAAAACAAAACTTGTTAGTTACTGCGTGTAGTGAAATCTCTGTCGACTGAGGTCCAGATGTTAGAGCAAACGGCAATAACCTCGTTTTGTGTCAACAAATAATAATAAACAGTGATCGGGACAAGTTACACTGTGCGTTCGAAACAAAAAGTGATGAATTAAACAATATTCTAAACTGGAAGGGCAGGACGAGAATGGGTTTCGTTCGCTTGTATTCGAACGTGAATATTGTTACGACCTCACCTACATAACATTTAAGGTAAGAAAAAAAGTTTTACTTCTTGTTTCGTAACTTTATTTTTTCGGTCGTCGAGTCCGTTTTGGTGATGCTGTGATGCACTTTTTTATTTATTCTTGTACGTAGTTATATTGTGAAGAAAGTTGACCAACATTTTTAAAGTTTTTTTTAAAGAACGCGCTCTGCTTCGGCTCAGGCGATGGGGTTGCGAAATTCGCGGTAATAAGCCTTCGTTCAAGGAGTTTGGTGTTTTGCCTACGCAAAACGAAATGCTGTTTTGTGATTGCCAAACCTGTATCTACCTAGCCGGTAATTTTATATAGGTTCCTAGGCAACTGCAGGTGAAATATTTACTGTCAAGTAGGTAGGTATACCTGTAGACCGGTAGACATAACCCAACTACCTACTATGTTTCAAATATAAGAAGTGCAATTTGACGTTTCATACTTTTCATGACGACACAACTTTGTACATGCGTAACTCCAAAATTGACATTTATTACTTCCGTAAAACCACGTAATTTTAAAGTTATTTTTATTATATCACAAACTGCACGATTCTTAATCACTTAATTTACATTAAAAATTTTCAAACATAGCAATGTAACCATTGTTGACAATAAATAATATTTTTTCTCGACGTCGTGTCAAAGTCACGTAGTAAGGTACTATACCGTGGTGTTGTGACTCTTCAAATTCACTTGTATACCAATAATCGGTAAAAATGACCGAATAATCGAACTTACTAATAACGATCGTTTTCAATGAAAGCGACATTTAGTATTTAAATATATTTTTGATGATTTCTAAATGTCAACGAAAAAGCATGTGATTAAAATTAAACATATAGTTATTATAATTTTAATAAGTTTTTGTAAGCAAAATCGCTCGTGCTCAAATCTTGACAAAAAATTTATTTTCTTTTAATTTGGCAACACTGGCAAGTGAGAATTTGAGAATTTCTTTTATCTAAAATTCAGAAATTTACAGTCATAAAATAAATAAATCTGTAACTTAAATCGATTATAAATTACAAAGAAATGAAATCAATATCTCGTATAAATCGGATATTGTAGTAATCGATTTTTTTAACCCAATCCCTATTCTTCAGTAGGTTAGAAGTGTCAAATTGCACTTCTTATATTTGAAACACAGTACTTACTTTAATTAAAATACCTACCATTTAACTGCTGTACAATTATTTAATTAAGTAGTTTATTTATTACGATGTCGTAGTTTCTTACCTGTGTATTTATTGTAGTCATATAATTATTAGTTTTCATTGAGGAGAGGAAGACAAGGCTGAGCGGAAGTATGTAATTTCAAACCTATCATTTGCTAAGTGTAATCCTATCTAAAAGTACTTTACCTATTGGAAGTCGTGATAGTGCAGCTTTTTATATGCCTACGAAAAAAAAATGTATTAAGCCTAATAATCTTGTTTTCCGCGCGAAATCTCAAGCGAATGCATTTCCTACCCGGAGGTAGAATCGAACCTAGGCCTTCACGTTCCGCAATCATTATTTCTTACCACGACCTTTAGACTAATGAAGCAACTTAATGAATTATGTCAGACAGACACCTATTTGTAGTACCTTTACGTTATTGTGACCTCATAGCACAATGTTTAGTGCCCGCCTTTTGTGCGGGTTCGAAACCGAACGAGTACCGGTGATTGAGATTATCTAAAACATTGCTGACATTCTGAGCCTCAGTAAGCACTTAACCATTGCCACCGGTTATCAGTCATAAATCTTTGACAATCTTTACGAGTAGTCAGAAGCCAGAAAGACTGATAATCAGTATAACCACGGAGTATCCTGTCATTAGCCTGTACCCAGTCAGGGTTGTGGAGGCCTAATAGGCAGTTTGTCCATGTTAAACACTGGTATTCAGCTGGATCCAGTTAGACTGGAAGCGGACCCCAACATAGTTGGAATAAAAGCCAACCCTTACATAGAAAAGGAACTAACTAACTATAAGAAGTCCTGTACTATAATAATAATATTAGGTACCTATTTCAAGTTGGTGGGTTTAGTTGCCATTGTTTATGTACGCAAATCTGAGTCTGAATTTATTTATTTATTTATTTAACAAAAACGGCCCTAAGCCAATTACAATTGTTAATAATATTAAATTACATATAGGTATGTTATAATTTTATAAACTCACTCATACGCTCGTCTCGCAGAACTCCAGACATACCGAAAGTTGTTGGATTGGATAATTTATTAGATTTTTTAGATAGTCAGATTTCTGAAGAATAGTTTAAGCTATACAGCGTGCTACGAGAGCGGACCAGTAACCGAAAATGTAACTTAACTCGGGCGAACTCGCGGGGTACAACTAGTAGCAGAATAAAAAAAATACAAAAAATAATTTGAATCTTCAATCTAAAATTTCATAGCCACACCTACCAAGGAAGTTACCCACCTAATCAATTTTAGTTACCGTTTTAATCACAATTTTTGGACTAAAATATTACCTGAGGCAATATATCAGCGACCTGTCGAGTTCTGGGTCAATAGGCAACTTAGAAACTTGATGAGCAAAAAACTTATTTATGGGGTTTAGTTCCGATGTAAATTGACTTGATGGAGCCGATGGAGGATAGGTGATTAAAATGGGGTAAAAACTTCTTAGCATTCGGGAATATCGCTTTTACTACAAGAACTGTGGTTGAAAGATTTTCAAATTCCTACTTTAACTCTCCCAAAAGCTTACAGAAACAATGGATAGTCGGTCGGTTCTCTACAATTCTTCCTCGATGATTGTAGCCATTTAAGATTGAGAGGGCTGCTCGCCTCTCAATCTCACCAGAACATTGAGAACTCACTAACCCAAAACTTGCATTATCTAATGGTGCGACTACACTAACTTGGGTAATACAAACTATACTGTATAGTTATTGGTAAAAGGTTCATATTACGTTCCATCGAACACGCAAATATTTTGCCAAATATACCAAGTGAAGTTGCACCATAAAATCACCAGGTGACAATGTTACAGAATTGAATTGAGGAACATGTATAATTGCTAACTTTACTTGGCAACCAAGTTATAAGAACTGACTTTAATAAACTTAATTAATCTGAAAACGTATGTCAGTATTTCGACTAAGGTTAGCCTGCAAGTGTACAAAACTATACCAGTTGCAATTCCAGTTGTCCGATTCTCTGAATTTCATACTTGTCCAAAGATTCATAATCTTGTCGGTGAAAGCTACAGACATCTCTTGAATCCCACGAGAATTGAAAAGTATTCGTCATAAGGCCCACACGTACGCCTCTTCGAAACCCTGTCTACTTGCAATAAATCCGATTACGGATTGGATCGTAATGTAACTAAGAAGAAAGCGAAATAAATACACAATGCAGATCGTTAAAGACCTTATTTCGATTAATGATGGTCTAGTATTCGGAATCATTAACTTATACCACTATTTCTACCCTAATCTATGGCTGGGTTTGCCACTCTGAGTTAAGAACCGCTAATCAAGATTGGACTTAGTAGTTACAGTATCCAGATCATTATCCTGCATGAGCCAATTAGGTGCCCATTGCCTCGGTAAGAAAGTAAGTCATTGATCCTGCTGGTAACTCGGTAGATTTTTGGCAGTCGGTAGGCGTAATCAGAAGCCTGAAAGTCTGACAAACTGTGTTACTAAGGGGTATCGTGTTAGTCAGTAACTGCATCGTGGGTACAAGAAAGTTTCAATCAGGTGTATGCAAGCCAAATTCAACCACGGTTGGGAAATGGAAAATAATGAGCCCAAATGGGCGCTGAAACATATCTCAATAAAACAATTGAATGATGAAGGCTCATGAAATGACACCTTGAATCTCGCCTTGACATGTTTAACTAAATGCAGTTCACGTGGACGAAGAGTGGTCGAAAACGTAACGAGCCATTAATTTAAGGAGATAGCACCAATAAATGCAAATTGTCTGCTCAATGAAGCTGATTCATTACCGCCGTGTCGCAATACAATGTAGGCCAAACATATTGATACCATGCTTTGATTGTAATCAATTAACTCCAACAAAGCCATTGTCTGGGTACGTGTAGGCAGGAAACCATCAAACCGTTAGTTTTTAAACTGATGTGTATTTCTAATTAAAGATAGTCTGTAGTTAGTGATGTCAGAGGCCAGTGAGACGCGCTGATAACAGAAGTTTAGAATTCAGGGATAATGTCGGGTGGTCGTCATTTGTACATGTTGTCGCTTTTTTGTACATAGGTTTTAAGTACTGGCTGCCTTGTTGGTTGTGGATTGAATGCTAAGCGTGTGGGCCTGCTATCTCACCTAGGGTCAAACGATTTTAATATTTTACTTAGTAGCATGGAGTATGGATTTGTAACCGGTAAATAACCCAGTATTATGCTTATACCAGTTGCAAGTAACATAAGTGAAATTGAAATAGTGGATGACATATACATTTCTACATTTAAGACCAACAGACGTGATGTTTACACACACGTATTACCTTTTTAATTTATAGGGATCGAATCGAAAACGCAAATAATCGGCTTGCATCTCAATAATCCGAACCCTATCCGAGGTTCCACCCAACGTTATTGTTGGGTCTACAACCAGTCTAACCAGTTGCGTCTGTATTTTAAGTATCGGGAGAAACAAGAGTGAGGTCCTGTACTCTTCAGTTAGTTTTATACGTATCTATATTGCAATATTACTCAATCCTCTGGTACGGGTACGACCTTCTTATCGTCCAAAAAAGTTTAATATGTGTAATCCTTTTTTGGGTTTGTGACCCAAAATAACGAGAACGGACGGACGGTAGCCCTTATCGAATGTTACAGATTTGATATTTTATTTTGCTTTACAATGGATTCATTCATTGATTAAGCTTTACCTGCTTACAATGATTCTTTTGTTTAATCATGCATCCAGAATTTGATAGTTCTAGTTTAGCGGGCAATAAAAAAACACGCCCTGTATTTTTTTTAACTTTGTCTGGGCTTATGAGATACAGCCAGCTGACAGACAGTCTAACAGACAAAAATGAGACACTGAACAATAGGGTTCTGTTGCCACTCTTGGGATTAGATACTTTAAAAGCAACAACGCATAACTGTCGAATTTCGTCTATCGAGCGTTGATCGTCTAACCTTATACTTAGATGAAAATACGCGATGACGAGGCCGTAGTAACTACGATAGTAAAAGCTAACCCACCTTTGTTTAACTTGTCACCGTTAGGTAATTACCAAGGCCATAATAACGCAAGTTTTGTGCACACCACTCTATGTGCACATTTCTTCGGAAACTCTCTAAATGCACGTGTGCATTGTTAAGCCATGACTCGTTGTAATGCAATTTACTATTTTCTATGAAGAGTCAAGAATTTCTTTGTTTTTGTTGAAGCAGGAAATGGGTTCTTTTTTGTTTTAGTCTATTGTCCTAACTGCAGTGTACGGTAAAATAAAGTCATCCCTTTTTTATTTCCAATCCATAAGTAATTAACGAGATAATAACATTGTCAATGTTTCTGTCTGTCTGTTCGAACAAAGACTGGTTTTATAATATTTTTTGCGATCCCCGACATTCACACGGATGAAGTCTAGTCCTCTATATCTTGAGCTAGTGTAGTGTAGTGGGACCAACGCTGCCTAATTTTATCCGGTCATCTTCGTTGGGGTCTATGGGTCTGAGAAGTCACTGGACCATTTTTGGGATCCAAATAGTGGTTGCGTTAACAGCGACATGTTGTAGTGAGTAAACGTATTGTTTTTGAAGAAATAAATAAAAACCACATTTGAAACCATTATCTTGATCATAGATCTAACCTAAACACTAAAACATGTATCGCTGACCCTAGACATAACACCAAGAAAGTGAATAAAATAATATTTGCTTAGATGAAAATGATAAACGCATCGTACACCTGTTTTATGCTGATACCATCATAGTGCGAAAACCAGGTTTGTAATGGTTAGGTTACAGAGGTCAAAAGCGACTAGGACTGCGTAAAACCAGAAATTCTGTAATATTATCTGATCGTGGAATGGTTAAAACGTTTGCTAATGATCTTGCAAAAATGCGGAACTTCGTTGTTTGTCCGAGAAATACTAAAATCTGAAAGCTTTGTGATTCTGACTTGAATGGAGATGGGCAAATGTGTTTTGATGACTCCTGATAAATGCACACTAATTTCTTCCTCTAGTAAATTCCCAAATTTGCACGAGAATTTGACTATTTATAGACTTGAGGCATTTTAGGCAATCCAATAAAAATAAACTAGTTTTATATCCGTTTTCTACAATGTAATGGTGATGTTGATACAGAAAATTAGCAGGGCTTTTTGTAAAAATGTTCTTCGAATAATTGCATTAAGGGACATTGCAGATCACATTTTTTTGGGTATAGATAGACTTGATTGGTCAGTATTTTCATTACAAGGTACGGTCGAGTATTGTTTAGCTAAGCAATTGCTATGTAAAGTTTATGTATCTTGACTTATGTTGTCTAAAAAAGAGTTTAATTGACTATCGTTAAGACCACTTATAATAATTTCTCGTATAAGTAATGGTTTTGTTCATAAAGAAGTTTAAATCGTTATTTCGTGTCTATGGTACAGCGTTGTAGAGTGCGTTAAAAATTAAGAGACCACACTGTATTTCCAAACAACGTACAATTATCAAAACGCGAGTCCTTGGTTTCCCAGTATTACCTTACAACATTATTTATTTAAAAGTTTAAAACCGATTCACTTACAAAGGTCCATTTTTAAATCGTGCTTAACTAATTTCCGCTAACAAACAGCAGTTAAGGCCGTAAAAGTATGGTCCTTTGCCTTACATAATTATATTTTTTTATTACTTGTTCGTGGCGTGCGTGATTTCCACTCTCGAGTGCTGATATGGTGGGTAGTGATGGGATGTGTTTTTATTTTTAGTCGAGTACTTCATTAATACGTCAAACTGGACTAAAACGTACTGATTATACAAAACAGGTTACACAAGAAATAAAGGAATAAAGAGGCTGTGTATTGAACGTTTGTGGTAGTTTTTGTAGGACTTATGTGCAAACAGATCATATTGATTTTAAGACCACTAACATTATTTTTCTTACTACTGTAAACATTCCTAATGACTTTAATCCTTTTAAAAATTTTCTCTCTTTATTATCTTAAGCTGCAAAGCAGTTATCCTAAAAAGGAAATAGCTTATTTAGTTTCCACACTATTGAGTTAGCGGCGTGTCTAAAGTCTAAATGCCAGAGCCAATAAATCCGGCTTATGTCGACTTACGGCTAAGCCACATCACTAGAGAGTTCAACGGTTGCCTACCTATTCCGAGAAACAGTAGCTTTTTGTTTGCACTGGCAACACAACACAACCCCACTGAGGATCCATTGTTCCTCTAACACACTCTATAACACTTATGTGCTTATGTTTCAAGTTATGTCCGTACGTATGTGATACGCCACTCTGCTAACATGCGGTCTAGCACGTAGTACATACTGGAAAGTTTACCTTTTATCTCTAACACTTTTAACAATATCGGTATTAAAGTGTAGGTATATCGATAAAGTGCGCTTCATAAAAATGTGTAGGAGTTGAGATAATTGTGAAATCTGATATGTTTTACGCAAATGGAGATAAGGTTTTGAATGTAAACTGATGATAATGAATATTGTATCCACATATATTCCGAGCGTGATTATGTATTGTCAGGGAGAGGAGATGATGCAGATGCAAGCATGGACCGCATACTTAGATACAGGATGTACTCATGTACTGATAAACAGCGCTGTCTCTTGTCTATTATACACTAGCTTTTGCCCGAGACTTCGATGGCATAGTAAAAGATAGACATATAGCGTTGTTACAGTGAGGTTTTTTAAAGAATATTTAACGCCAGTAAAGCTCACAGGCATGATTTCTGCCCACTCATCATCATATTTCAGCCACTAATTAGTTACTAATTACACTTCTAAATCTTCCTCATAATTCACTCGTTTCGTTGGTGATATGGGGCCACATATTATGTTATGACATATAAGAAATCCAAGCCTTTTAGTCAAGTCAGCTTCAAGCCTCGAAGTCCAAATAAATGTGGTCTGTAATTTGAGTTTCCATAAAATTATCTGTGATCGACTGAGATCTTGGCCAAGGTTAGGTCACGACCTGCACGACCCTAGGATCCGGCCCTTGAAGATGTGATACAAAATTTCTAAACCAATTTTCATACAACTTGTTTAAGATTTTTTTTTTATCGCGTTGAAATAGACAGACTTGGTGGCGGCGGGGATTTTTTTATATACCCGCATCGCAGATACATGCACATGTATTACTTTGTTGCAATATAGTTGTACGATTAAATTGTAAAACAATAAGCCTTGTTTTGTTTCTTTGAGAGGCCACAATAACTGTTGGTTAGTGACTTGGCTACAGACTATGGGAAATCCCCAGTTGATTAAGGGGATTCCCCAAATTCACTAGTATTTATTGTGATTATGAACTGATGAACTTAACAATTACTCTTCTCAGTTATTAGTTTGATAGCGCAGTTTTTGTTAGCACCAAAAACGAGTTTGCGTCAAAGCTGTGTAGAGAGAGTCAGATGCAGGAAGGAGGAGACATGATTCAGCGACTTATAGGGGTTTGGGAGCTTGTACAAATTTTGAACCCTACTGCTTCTATTTCCGTCTTCTCATATTAAATCCCAATAGGGAAAAAGCATCATGTTAGGTTGGAAATCTGATTGAATGGATGATAAATAAACGCACAGCCCAAACCGTTAGTCCTAGAGACTTGAAAATTGGAGAGTGTGTTCTTGGTGAACAACTAGTATCCACTAAGAAAGGATTTTTGCATATTCCACCTCTAAAGAGGTAAAATAGTGGATGGCAGTACGACATCCATGTGGACGAATGTCGCGGGCCAAAGCAAAGCTAGTGTACTCCTATATTTATTTTCTGGATGTTTAGCATAATTTTTTTCAGTCTAATTCCTTTTTAGGGTTCCGTACCTCAAAAGGTAAAAACGGAACCCTTATAGGATCACTTTGTTGTTCGTCTGTCCGTCCGTCCGGCTGTCAAGACCCTTTTTCTCAGAAACGCGTCGAGATATCAAGCTGAAATTAATATCACATACTCGGGTCTGCTATCTCTTAAAGCAGTGAAAAAATCAAGTTTTTAAATCAACGCAATAAAAAGATACGGCGGTTTATATTGCAAATTTGGACATTTGCAAGGAAATCAAAACCTATAGGGTACTTCCCATTGACCTAGAATCATGAAATTTGGCAAAAAGCAAGGTCATGTAGCACAAGTAAAGGGAAAACTCCGAAAACCGTAAATTTGTAGTTAGTTCACACCAGGCGTCCGTCTGTCCGTCTGTCTGTCAATAACCTTTTTCTCATAAACGCGTCGAGATATCAAGCTGAAATTAATATCACATACTTAGGTCTGCTATCTCTCACAGCAGTGAAAAGATCAAGTTTCTAAATCAATGCAATAAAAAAATACGGCGGTTTATATTGCATATTTAGATATTTTCAAGAGAATCAAAACTCAAAACCTATAGGGTACTTCCCATTGACCTAGAATCATGAAATTTGGCAAAAGGCAAGGTCATGTAGCACAAATAAAGGGAAAACTCCGAAAACCGTAAATTTGTAGTTAGTTGACATCAGGCGTCCGTCTGTCCGTCTGTCTGTCAAGAACCTTTTTCTCAGAAACGCGTCGAGATATCAAGCTTAAAATTATATCACATACTCAGGTCTGCTATCTCTCAAAGCAGTGAAAAAATCAAGTTTCTAAATCAACGCAATAAAAAGATACGGCGGTTTATATTGCATATTTAGACATTTTCAAGGGAAGCAAAACTCAAAACCTATAGGGTACTTCCCATTGACCTAGAATCGTGAAATTTGGCAAGAAGCAAGGTCATGTAGCAAAAGTAAAGAGAAAACTCCGAAAACCGTAAATTTGTAGTTAGTTCACACCAGGCGTCCGTCTGTCCGTCTGTCTGTCAATAACCTTTTTCTCATAAACGCGTCGAGATATCAAGCTGAAATTAATATCACATACTTAGGTCTGCTATCTCTCACAGCAGTGAAAAGATCAAGTTTCTAAATCAATGCAATAAAAAAATACGGCGGTTTATATTGCATATTTAGATATTTTCAAGAGAATCAAAACTCAAAACCTATAGGGTACTTCCCATTGACCTAGAATCATGAAATTTGGCAAAAGGCAAGGTCATGTAGCACAAATAAAGGGAAAACTCCGAAAACCGTAAATTTGTAGTTAGTTGACATCAGGCGTCCGTCTGTCCGTCTGTCTGTCAAGAACCTTTTTCTCAGAAACGCGTCGAGATATCAAGCTTAAAATTATATCACATACTCAGGTCTGCTATCTCTCAAAGCAGTGAAAAAATCAAGTTTCTAAATCAACGCAATAAAAAGATACGGCGGTTTATATTGCATATTTAGACATTTTCAAGGGAAGCAAAACTCAAAACCTATAGGGTACTTCCCATTGACCTAGAATCGTGAAATTTGGCAAGAAGCAAGGTCATGTAGCAAAAGTAAAGAGAAAACTCCGAAAACCGTAAATTTGTAGTTATTTCACTAAAAAACAAATTAACGGAACCCTCGTTGCGCGAGTAGAACTCGCACTTGACCGGTTTTTTTTTATTATTAAACACCGATATCCTAACTTTCCACAACAGAAGGTACTTTCGTACCTCATGTAGATAACACTCCCAACCCAGCCTTATCTGTTATGAAGTTTTACGCCTACTATATTTAAAGTAAATAAACTTTACACTTGACGTATCAATCTAGGTCGATTTCGATACCATTTCTTATCGATACATTAATCTTAAACGTTTTAAAATTAATATTTACTGAGTCAACAAGTTACACTTGTATATTTGGCCGAATTTCTTAAAAAAACAAGTGCATTGGTCAAAAACGTAACGAAGATAAAAAATAATTGATGTGGACGGAATATACGCTACATGAAAAAAAGGCTTAGGTAGCCTGAGTAAACGAATTGCAACAGATAAATTTCTTTCTAGTGTAAGTTACTCAACTGCAGTACGCATTACGGAGGTCAATAATATGCTGGATCTTCATTTTTATTTAAAAATGATACAAAAAAGAATGCAGATACAGTTTAAAACCTTGTGAATAAATTCAAAGACCCAGATTAAATCGCTGGAGACAGCCTAGATTACGTAGTAACTATTTAGTTATCTGTGGCCTAGACTAGAATAACATTGGTCGCAGCAAAGAATTTGGTGGTAGTGTTGCACTTCATAGAAGTGAATGTGATACAGTGATAATTCCTGCTAAATCTATGTTGTTTCCTATTAAAAGATAACTTGAAAACCTTCAAATGATCAATCACAGAAAATCAGAGAGAGACATATCACTTGTACTGCTTCAAACCCAGTAGAAGGGTTAAGTCTAGACTGAAGGGCTGCGATGACATCACAAATCCTAGAAATACTTAATAGAAAGTACTTCGAACCTAGTTCTTACTAATTGAGTACTTTTAAATGATTATTATTACCCTTCTAATTTAAATATGACAGTATCTAGAATATATGTATTGCGGTGGCTTTGTTATTTCATTGTTTGTAGGGCTATAAACATGGAGCTCTGTTGATTAGATAGTACAAAAGGGTCTTGTATTGTACACGGAATTATAATGAATGTTACAATTGTACCGGTTTTGTATAGATAAATTAATGTGCACTACTTTCGTCGTAGATTGCTTGGGCATATTACTACAACTGATTTACTACAACAGATTTTTCAGTTCAGAAGTTACAGTTAGGTGAGTATTACAATTTAATAATCCCTTGTCATCATCAGTACATCAAAGCATTTGTTTGGTCAAGTATTCGATTTCGCCGTTTCATCCTATCATACAGTCATCTCCTTTTCATTCATCCATTTTGTAGATTTCTGCTTGACTTAGTTAAGTGTAAACTTTACCTACCTACTTTAGACTATCACGCACAAAACTACTGTATTTATTTAGCGACAAGAGTCAAATCGGAATAACGCCAAATATTTGCACAACTTAGCGCCACCAATATTTGTAAAAAAACCGCTCCCATCGCCCGAATTAAAAATACGGAAGCAGATATCAAAATAAACGCGTATCTAAGATATGAAATAAATGAGCACTCAATATTTAGGTCAAACCAGTTGAACCTTCTCGAGATACGAAACATTATCTACAAACAAGTACGGTTTGATGTTTAAAAAGTTTTAGTTGATTGTCTGTGGCACAAATAAATCAATTAGGTAATTGTGCACGCGCATCGTTTGGACTCATGAGTTCACGTGTCGTTCTATCTTTAACTATGCCATCAATGTTGAGATTTCTACTATTTTAATTAAAGGCACTACTCTGTCATGCAGTGGTCCAGATCTGAATTAATGTGCCTGCTAAATAATTTTATTTCATAAGTGGTATTGAAGAGGTCTACTTATGTTGCCGCGAAAATCGTAGTAGATTAGAATTCAGAAACATTGTGAACAAAGCCAATGTCGTGGGTCGAATTTTTAGGAAATTGCGAGATATTCTAGATTTTTTTTTACTGTACGTTAAACAATGTGCTTGAAGTATAGTTTGCAATTTTAACAAAATCCTGTCCATGACGAATTTTACTGCAGTGTATTTGGAAGTCGAATCTTTGGAAGTGCTGGGTCGATAAAAAAAACCTTCTCTAGTAGAAAGTTACACTATTTCCGACTGCCATAGGCTATGTTTTATAGCATACCTGACTAGCACACGGATGGTGTCAGAATCTCGTGAATCATACTTAACTTTGATTGATTTTGCTTTCCAAAACTTTTTCGTTCGATTTGCAAAAACTTCCACGAATATTTGAATACTTGTACATTGGTGTTTCACCTCATTACGTTACCGCTTCTTATTTTATTGTCCACTTTTACTTTAATGTCTAGAATGTTCCACTACATACTTTCTATAATCTATGTCTTCAGGCTCGTTTTCGCTCGGAATGCTTTCGCTAGAAATTCCAAACGAAACAAATGTTACGTTATGGGGTATTACAAGTCGGATGTAATAAAAAATGGCGACGGAATTGAAAGTTTTCAACAGAATAACGTCAACGGTTAGACTACAATAGATGGTTTATTGAATCGCGTGCGCAGGTTCCAATTCTGATTTGTACTTCTTTGTTCGTTAATTCTCTAAAATTGCTTGTGAGTTAAGTGCTTGGAAACAAAAAAAAAGCCTATTAACATTTGAAGGTAGTTTGCGGTTAAACACTGTCTAGTTTAGATCACAATAGATATCAATTCTGATGCTGAGTCATGTATCTGTAATCACATTTTGTTATTACTATATCTACTCTTAATAAAATGTTATGGGTAATAACTGGTCAAGACTAATAATCCAAACATTGCGGAATAATTACTAGTAATAAAACATCACTTGAGCTGAATATAAAATGGTCGTTACCTGAATATGATTTATAGATAAGTTCTATGAAGTAACAGGTGGCCTGTTTTTTGTTTAAGCATAATAAAATATCTTAAGTGAATTTATAAAGGTTCAAATACCTAGGATATTGAGCATGTTACAGTGATTGCTTAACCAGGTGTTCATCAGATTAGATCAGATTATTATAGTCTTGGTGAAAAAGATAGTTGGGCACCGTAAAATTAATGGCAGATAATTTATAGTTTTTAAAAATAAGAGTTAGTTTTAAGCCTCAAGTAAAAGATTGATTTGCGAAATTGTAGAATTAATTCAGTTTTATAGAATAGGCGATAGAAATATTTTTAATAGGGGCATATAAAACAAATAAGTAATATATGTGGGGTAGCTGTACCGGGTTTCTCATTTTATGATTGCGTATTTCATAAAATACGCACTTCAGGGCTGTTTTGATGATTTAAATGATTATAATTCTGTAACTAGTGGCCTATTACAGTCACAAATCATTCTATATCAACACACACCCAGACACTGAGCAGCAAATTGCAAAAATACGTAAGAAAATTTGAATTTTGCTACCTTGAACATCATCCACCTAAGCATACATATAGATAATTATGATTACGTAGCTTCTCCCTGGTTCGAACTTTGACTCCACTGTGGCCATTGCGTAAATTCGTACTTTTTCTTCGTGCCAAACACCCGTTGTGGGGGCCTTAATCTTTCCTCGACCAAGCGACAGCCGGCTGTCGGGCTGCTTTTGTCTTTCTATTGTGTCTCAAATCATGTGTGTGGTTTTATCTGTTCAATCTTTTTTGGGATCATTGCAACTTGTTCTGGTACCAAGTCTACCACGTCGTACCTAAGCACAACCTACATACTACATCTTTTCGATGAATTAAAACATTCAAATCTAATGTGGACATTATAGCCATTATAGAATCTGATTATTCTTAAATAATCAGACTATAGAAGAGCCGGTTATCATAATAGAGGCAAATAATCAAAGGCGCACAGAAGAATAGACAAATACATAGTAGGAAAGTAACATAAATTTCTATTAAAACTTGTCTTTCTTTGGAGAACATAGATTTGCTCACACTCACACAATATGAACGAAGAAACATTTATAGAAAACAAATAACCATCAATTTAAGCAAAACTCGAAAGGACATAAATAATATAAATATGTTAAAAAGTAGAGACGAAACGAGAGACATAATACGTGATATGTAATAACCAGATGCTAATAATATGCAAAACTAACAACTTTTACATATATTATCATATAAATAAACACGAAATAAATAAAATGGTGATAATAATGATGAAATATTGCGATACTTTAACCCTTATGTGAGTTACTTCAAAACGACTTAATTAAATAATTAATAATAAAATAGATGAGGGGTACAAGTTTCTTATTTACAAGTTTATCCAGACTACATATTATACATATCGAGATTCAATAGTTGCAGGTGCAAATACCGCAAACGCCCCAAAAATAAAATGATTTCGTTCGCACTTCAGGTAACATTTTGTTTACGAACTCTAAAACTACGAACATATAACCAAATGCTAATACGAATAAAGCTGGGCATAGACGGTCATTTTTCGGCGGCCAACCAACTCTGGCGTGACGATTCGACAACTGACGCGCCAAAATTACCGTCAATTTTTAAAGGTATTTTTGTTAGATTGAGACTGAAACTACAATCGTTCCTAAAAGTTAGTAAAAGTGCGAGTGGACTTGGTTTTTGGTTAGTGTCCAATGCCCTTTTTTTCTGACCGTCACATAGAAGAATTTTCACAAGCAAATGATGCGGACACTATTCCTAACAAAACAAAAGCCGACTATCGTACTTTGTAGTTATTACTGAAGGACCGTACGCATATAAATATTCATTTATTCTTTAGTGCCGTGTGTTGAACTATGTATGTTTGCACAAATATAGACTTGACGACTTTGACGTCTGTCAATGGCAATTGTTTCATCCATAGACGAACTTTATTATCCGTAAATAAAAGACGAAGTCCGATATCGATTGTCATTTCTTTTGTTTAACTTTTGTATGTGCAATTTATCTTTATGTGAATATATTAAAGTGAATCCCTATATTCCTTATTTCACTATTATTTACTCATTATTTGAAGTCATTGAACTCTTTTTTGGAATTGCAAATAAGACTTGTTTTTTTTTTGGGGAGTGGGAAATCATCAAATGACTTTTCCCGTCCTGGATGCAGCGGGAGGGCGTGTCAGACTTTTACTGGTTAAAACCCACTCATGTTCCTTCGGTTGCCCTTTATGTTCCGGAGTCACGGTACCTATTATAAACATTCCGCAACCAAATAAGACTATCATTAGCATTTTAGTTTAATTTAATACGACAAGCACAATAAGCACCTAATGATATAAACAAATATTGTAGAGAACTTGTTGACTGATATCGAAAACAGATAACATTTTTTCTTTAATTTAGTTACTATACGGGCACTCAGATTGGACTGGAAAAACCCACCCCATCCCAGAAACCCCGAGAGTAAACCCATGGGATAAAGCCATATAATAATCTTCATTATCACATAATATTCTTCATTATCATTAGGCTCAAATGTGGACTAAGTTTGCTAAATGTGACTATAAACTAACATTTAGCTTATCTTCTAAGACCCATCATGTGCGTAAGCCTAATGGAACCAACGACACCCTATCTTCAGTATACACCCAGCCTTATGCCTAAGTAGGCCGATGAGCTTCAAGAACTAAAACTAGATAGAGGACTGACAGACAGATAGACAAATGGACATGAACTGACAGCGAAGATCGATAATGTGTTTGAAGACTACGTAGTACTCGAAACCAGTTTAAAGCTTCTAACTTCAACATAACGGATTGGCATCGCCGTACAGGCAATTAAGCAAATTGATTTTAATGCGATTCCAATAGTTTTAAATAATTACGGGACAAGATATAAAATATATATGTATGTAGGTATTTGATGTATTTTATCTATGTTAGCTGTTGGCATCCTTTTCCTAAGTGGTATTCGAGTTTTGAGTTTATCGCAAATATTTGCACGATATATGGATTTCGGATGTTCGAGACTATTTAAGTGACAAATGTTTAGCCACCAAATCGTTATCGCATTTACTAATGAATGGCAGTTTGTGGAGAACGGTGACGAAACGGATTCCACATAGGTAGGAAATACATAAATAAACTTGGTAGTAGCGACAGTTTCCATGTATGCAAATGCTGTTCCTATTGGACTGCTTAACTGTACAAAATATACCTGCTGACAGGGCTATCTTAGCCCATCCCGGTCTATATAACACACGACCAACAAGGCTCCACATTCAAGGGGAACTGTTGGGAAGTAAAACAAATTACCAAGTACTCAAGGAACACACAATTTGGTGATAATATATTTATGTGCATAACGAGAACCAGACTCAACCTTAACAATCTTTAATATTTTGATGGAGTTAGCGCAATAATATAACGCAAAATAGGAACATATATATGTCGTAGGATAATTTGATACTTCGAATCTTCGCGGAAATCCTAGGGGTTTTGCGAAAACGCGGATAATTAGACATAGGCGAAAAATTATCAAATCTTACTGGACAAAGTCAGGATTTTTATGAAAATACTCGTTACTATAGTAAGATTTGATGTGCTCAACACTGATTGGCTACAATTTTGCTGGCTGACTTCTAATTATTGGTTCCTAGTTTGCCGATGATTAACTTCAAGTATTGTATGATAGAGTTATGAAGGTTTAGAATAGGTGAGAAAGGAAAATCACTAAATTGATTTTTATAAACTTTTTATTGACAAAACACTTCTGCAATTTAACTCAGACACAAACGTAAACAAATAACGTGCGGCAACAAATGATTGACATTTAAGACGTCAACCAATCAGAGACGATCTCTTATTGAACGCGCTGACCGACCAATCAGCGTTCTTATTTCATAACAGCTAGCGTTTCGTTTCGCAATATTGCTATAATAACGAGTATTTTCGCAAAAGTCCTGACTTTGTCCAGTAAGATTTGATAATTTTTCGCCTATGTCTAATTATCCGCGTTTTCGCAAAACCCCTAGGATTTTCGCGAAGATTCGAAGTATCAAATTATCCTACGACATATACAGTAAACGAACATCCCAGTCCCTATAAGAATAAAGACTATATTCTTGTAGGGACTGATATAGACTGCCTGCCAATCTATTTTCGTCACATTACAAAACTTCTACTCCTGCAATGAAAGCAGGAAAAGAAGTTGATCACCACGTTTGCTGAAGGTGAATCTGCGATATGAAACTTATGGGTAATATAATTAGAAATCCAGATTTTAGCGATTTCCGATTTTAGATAAGCTACTATATACCTACTATTTACTAGATACTATATACTCTCCTCATATTGTTCTAATTTCTGAAGAGCGAACTTTGTGTTCTAAAGTAGACTACTGGAAAGAGACCATCATAATTTTATTTTCAGTTCGAAGCTTCACCAACAGCAAAAAAACTTTGTCAAGGAAATTAACAAAATTGTAATCCAAATGCCATCTAGGTCAGCGCGTTAACCTCGATTCTCCTTTGTTACAGGATTAACAAACACCATCAAAATGACGTGGACGGTATACAAAGTAGCTGCGTTAATACTGCTCAGTGCACTCAGCAAAGGAGAACTTCCCGAAGATGACTTCAGGATAATAGATAGACAAGGTAAATGGTTTTACATCAAGTACATTAGTAAATGAGTGATTATGGGTGAAGAAGTGAGGGCCTTTGATAGTAATGGTGAATGTTTATCATTGACTTTTTTTCACTGTTTTTTTTTTATCAAAGTCAAGGTCAAGGGACACGGAGTGTAAAAATCTCGAGTCGTACTCACTTTGTATAGGGAACCCTGTTTAGTTTTTCACTTAATATTGTTTTTAATATTTGGTTTAGTTGAAGGCAATAGAAAAACACATTGTATGATAGTTGTCCGGTTTATCTATACTCTGTGGCACAAAAAACAATCTGTCGTGTTAAGATCGACGAATTATTTATCCTTGCCCTTTCCACGCCATATACTTTATAATTCTTATCTCCTATGTTATCCCAGGTAATGCAAATCAAGTCATTTCACAATTTACATTAAAAGCTCTTAACACCAACATCAAATATTTGGATCAAACCATCCATATGGTTCAATATTTACCAAATCTCAAACATGTTTATTGTGTGTTACCGTGAATATGTTTGTACAATCAGTGTGAAAATAATCAACGCATAGTAATAGCTTAATCGCTACTATAAACATTCGAAGCGATGACAGATACACGACAATTACGAGGCCCAATCACCCACTATATCTTGGCCCGCGGTGAGATATGGAACTAGATCTAAATGCTCTGAATTAGTTCTATCGTCCACGTTTCCTTTACCAAACAGCGCCACCACTATGATTTCAAGATATTCTGGTCTTCGTATACAATGTGTTGTTGCATATGTAATTGGATTTACAAGTCAAACAGTTAGCCTAAATGTAAAGTAGAAAGCTAATTACTTCGTCTAACTGTGCTGAAAGCTTAGTGTAAAGTTGTGTACCATGTTAGCAATTAAAGCTGATTTAGCAAAGATTAAAGCGTAGAAACCTGCATTTAACAACGCAAAAGCATCGTAAAAATCTCATTAGCATCGTTAAAATCTTTATTTTACTCTAAAGCAATATACAGAATATTGCTTTAGAGTAAAATAAAGATTTCAAGTGCGAAGCGGCGTAAAATCCTGTTGCTACGCTACACCAAAGGCATCTTTCATAGAAAGGAGGCACGAGCATTGATTAACACGCTAGCTTATGTAAATTAAATACGCTGACTATTTGGGATTTATTTATTTGACATTTTCAGTAATGCAGATTGAATTTTGATATTTGAACCACCAGATTAAGAAAACGTTTATTAAGTATTTTGATCAAAATGCACTTACGATTTTCAATGACTTTTTTTGGCCTCTTCCACTTTTGCACCTGGACCTCCATTTACCTAGCACCACTTTGTGCTTTTAACACAAGTCTAATCTTTATTCAAATTTTACTGGCCTCGGCTTCTCTAGGCGCCGAATTAAGATTGTCTCCGCAGAATTTGCGTGGGTCGACATTACATAAGGTCAGAATTCAAATCATCTGATTTGTTATTCAAACACGGAGCGTAATCAATCAGTATTCCATGTACATAAGCTATGAAAAGAAACCTGCCATTCGAGATGTGATAGTTATCTTTATAATTTATGTATTTTGAACGGGAATTTATCAACAGCTTGTACTAGAGAGTTCTTATCGTTTCTTGAATAATGAGCGGGAAAATGAGAAACTACACCTACATTTGATGAATGAAAAATAGCGTAGGATCGTGAAACTTATGGAAAAAGAATAATCTCTTAAGCTAGAAATAGAGAAAATTTTCATGACATTTTAATTAGGGAAGATTTTTTTATGAAATTTTAAGTAACGAAGAAATAGCACAGTCAAGCAGTTAGTATCACATAACGCAGCAAAAGACTATTTATTGCCTACCCACGTCTTAACTGTTTCAATAAAATTAAATAATTAATTAATAAGGTTTTGTATTTTTAGATTACCAGTCAGATTAATCATATGAATACAATTTCATTCTTTTCGGATTGATTTTTTAATGAATAGCTTCGCTCGATAAATGGGTTGTAGATAGATTAGAGATCGATTAAATTATTTTATTATTCGCTTATAGTTTTGTTCTGATTCGACCCAGTAGCTTCCGATACCATGCAGACAGACAGGAGACAGCTTTATCTTTTTTTTTCATCAACGTCTTGCGTTTATAAGAAACCTTTGTGCGTCTCCATCTCGAACTTAACCGACCTTATAACATGATTTTCTTTTTTCCAGACCTCCTGACAACAGATCACAGCGATGTTTTCGAGGATAACAGCACCGGTTCGTTTTCGCAACTACTGTTCGACGTGGCGAGAGACCAGGTTATCGTGGGCGCAAGGTGACTGCCTAATTCTATGTCTAGACTAACTGCTATCTAACCTGTTCGGAAATGCTTGATTTAGTACTGCAAGTTGTTGTAAAACAGAAATGCGGTTGGGTTATTTTTTTGGCTGTGGTTTGGTGTTCATGCCATTTGTTTCATTGAGCAAATAGGTTAATTTAAAGTTTATTTGTGATGTAAAATAGCTGGGGTTTAACTAAATGCATATGAAAGGGTGGAGAGTGGATAGAAAAGCAGATTTCTGTAGTTTTCACAAAATTAATTTGTAAAGGCTGTCAAAATCGTAGACAAATATGTCGTTATTTTTTTGAGTATATTTATTTAGAGTACATGTCGTAAAAAAATATGAAATGTAAAAAGCAACAGTGTCATTTCATAAATTGTCTCAGCCCTGTAACTACTCGCAATGACCTTTTAATTAATGCTAAGTTTATTTTTTTAAAACTGTCAAAAATGGATAAAAGTAAAAAGTAACAGTGTTAATCGACTTTTGTCTCTGCCCATATACACTTCGCTCATTTCTCTTTGAGCTTTTAATTAATGCTAAGTTTTAAAAACATTTCTATTGGTACTTTATCTTCAATCTGTCACAAAAACAACTATTTTATTACCTATTCAGTATAGGTTGGTTGTCGTAACATTGATAGTCGCCAAGATGAGTTTTAGCTTCTTAATTGCAATAATTGGTTTTCTGATTTAAAGCTCTTATGAAGTGATAAAAGTTTCTGAATGCTAAAGATAGCTTTCCAGCAACATTCTAGTTTCCAGTAATTAATTCTGTTTTATATCCAGTTTATGGCTTCTTAAAATGACCATTTAATAATCTCAAGTGGTGTAAATTTTATAGAACTTTGATGAAGTTTATAACTCGACGATAGGTCGTGTTCAATCATCATTAAACTATAAAACTACCATAGATTAATAATTGACAATTTGGAACCGTTATTTGGGCTACTGTAACGTTTAATGTGTATCACGGCCTCCTCAGCTGATTGTCAACAGTTTTAGTTCAAGATTGAATCCAGCCTTAAATTCAGGAAAGTCGAACTCCAAACCTTTAAGTAGGGGGGCGTCAGGGGAAATACGACTGACCTAGGTTCTGGCCAGGGTATCATGGCTGTCATGATCTCCTTGTGCCAAACTTTCTAAATCTAAACCAAAGGATTTACAGATTTTTAGCACAGGGGTGACTGCTAATTTCAAAACGCAGGGGTTGCCTTTAAGTAAGTTAATTAATATTAAATCGTATTCGAAAAAGCTTTGATTATAAACATGTAATCAAAGGGAATAAGATACAATTCTCAAGTCTCACGTATATAGAAGTAAATAAACCGTGTGGGCGTTATAATCTTAAATAGATTGATAAAGTTATCTCAGCATAGAATTATTGAACGGCCATGAATAATGTAGAATTTATCTATGTATTGCAGTTTATTTAACGCCTATTTTACCAGCTTCGGACTAGTTCTGATTAAATTACTTGGTAGGTCATTACATACTAATTGTGTTCCGTTTTCAACAAGCGTCCGGCATATTGAATGCTGTGTCCTTTGTTTTTATCTCTGCACTGTCGATTATAATGCATCTGTGTGGTGTAGGTTTAAAGTAGAAGTATATTTTTGAAAAAGGGACCACTTAAAATATGAAAAATACATTATATGACTATAGTTATTTAAACTTGGGTATACTCTTTCCCTTGATCGCGTTTTCGCCAGATCGCCAATCTGCATCAAAGAATCAGAAACAAGGAAAATCTTTAACTAGATTATCTTTTAAAAGATTATCTGTTGTATACTTTCTTCTTTGGTATTAGGTTAGGGGTGGTCAAACAGAATGATGAATGAAATAGGTTATTGCTAAATATGTTTAAGGATTTTGTTTGGTGCAACCAATCAACTGGGTTTAATTATAATCTTTCTTTATTATTAATCTTTAATTGCACATGTATACCTACCGATTAGTGATCAATTGACTAGACAGATTATTGTATTGTGATCAAAATTGCATGAATCAGATATGAATACCTACAACGATAAAAAAACTCATAACAGACAGATACAACAAAACAAAGTAAGTGTGTACTTAATAAAAAACAACAACAAATCATTAAAAAAGACAGTCAAGTGTTCCGTACGACCACCAAACGAAATTGAGAAGGAACCCAAAAACCTAATAAAATCACGTTTATTATACTTATCCCCCTTTAATTTTTATTTTTGTCGTTGCTGCACCAATGGACATAGTCATTGAAAATTCAACTCTATACCTGTGGTTTTTAACCTACTACCCTAAGCTGGATACTAGTGTTTTACGTGAAGAGACTGCCTATCAGACCTCCACAACCCAGTGACTGGGCGACACGATACTCCTTGGTTAGGCTAGTTAGTCTTTCTGGCTTCTGACTGTAACGACTGTCAGTTTTACATAATGAAAATCGACCACTGTTCAAATAAGGAACCCTAAAAGACCTTATCGTGCATCGCCATAACAGCATTTTAATGCGATAGCAATGCTTTTTCTAATACCTTGCTCAAACAAGCAGTCATTCAACCTGCTCAACTTATGATATGAGATAACGTTATCAGCGAGACAGCTTGTTAGCCAGCCCCTGCCACTCGATTTAATTAACAATTACCGTTTTAACATTGTAATGTGTGATCAATTTACCGTGAGAGCTTTTCAATATCCAACGCGGGTACGCAATCAATACGCGTTTTTAAAAGCCTTTTTGGTTCGCAAATGACTTAATAAATTATTGGAACGGGTTCATTTGAATTTTGTTAAGACCTTTATTTTGTTCTGAATGTGAGAATTACGAATACATTATATGGTTTAATTTACAGTTAATATCAGCATGTTGCTTTTTCATTGAAGGGTAAAGGCCATACAGAAAAAGTACGAGAAAGAACGAAAGAAAGAAAGAAAGAATATTTTATTTGTAAGAACATAGTACAATAAGATGTTACAATTGACGTTGAATTGATGTTACGAGCATTGATGTGAATCAGGACGATTAGTTAGTTATTACTAATCTCATGCTGTTTCTGTAAGGAAAATATTGAAATAGAAATCCTTAAATTAACTAGAAACTGTTGTTTTAATTTTGACCGTGAATTTCGATTATCGCGTACGTAAACTAAACTTAGCTAAGTTACCTTCAAAATGTTGTTATAAGACAACATTTAAAAAAACCGGCCAAGTGCGAGTCCGACTCGTGCACGAAGGGTTCCGTACTATCATCTATAATAGACAAGTTTCTACCTGTTTATTAAGATCGAGTAAAAATTGCTTAAAAATTACGTTTATTGTATGGGAGCCCCTCTTTAATATTTACTTTATTGTTATTTAATTTTTTTTTGAAAGGTAATATACAAGTAAATATTCTGTGAAAATTTGAAGCGTCTACCTGTTACCGTTTTTAATATTGAGCAAAAAAATACGAAAAAAATCCGTTTCTTGTCTTGTCCGTCTCCCTTTAATATTTTATTTTTGTTAATTTTTAGTGTTTGTTGTTATAGTGGCAACGGAAATACATCATATTTTGTGAAAATTTCAGCTTTCTAGCTATCACGGTTTATGAGATCCAGCCTGGAGACAGACAGACAGTGGAGGCTTAGTAATAGGGTCCCGTTTTACCCTTTGGGTACGGAACCCTAAAAATAAAATAATATTATAATATAATATTTTATTAAAGCAATACATGTGACAAATTAACTAAGTTTACAAATTACTTAGGTTACACACCCTTTGTGCCAATATCTGGCATTTGAGTTGTCATAGCGTGATATTACATAGCTTTCCTCGATAAATAAGCTATCCAACACAAAATATTTTTCCAATTCGGACCAGTAATTCGAATAGTACAGTTAATATACTAATTTATGGTTACTTACCTAGAATTACCTGTGTATTGATTTAGTCAGAATGTCCCAGTTTTAGGTTAGAAACTTTACGTGGAAAACATTAATTAAAATGCCTTGAAAGCAATCCATTTATTTTATTTTACTGAATCGATATTGACCAATGAACATGATAATATAAGGCGTGTTTCAGCGGAATATAATATGCATCACAATTCGAGAAGTAGTTTTATGAGATTCTTAGAATAATGGTGGGTTTGCATTTATGGCTATTGGCTCTAAATGGAAATAACTCTTGCTAATCAAGTATGTTCATTACTTATGGGTTATATTATTAGGTCTGTGGTTACTGCTATGCCCCTGTTGGTCTAAGTGTGATGTTTTGAAGTCTATGTGTTATTCTGATGTCTCCATCCATCCTCACAAACTCACATTTCTTAACTTGATGATGATGGAGCACGGTTTGCTGATCGGTCTGCTGTGCTGTGTGTTGCGGCTTCGATTCCCGCATGTGACATATATTTGTATGGCCTGGTAATTATTTTGAGTCTGGTTTTTTATTTATGTGACTATATGTTTGTACACTCACATAAAATACAGAGGTACGAGTTAGTAAAAGAGTACCTAAGTAACGCTTTTTAAAATAAATAAAAGAAAGTTTAATTCAGTTACTAACATGATTCAGCTTTCTACAATTAGGGACTATGCACATTTATTGAGCTCTATTCAGCGTATGTCTAAAGAAAACCACAATATTTTGTTGAAAATTAAACAGACGCGGAAAGCAGAACGGACACTTACCATCTTCATACAAAATCTTTATATGGATATAGGCTAAATAGGCCCGAACAAATGTGCGTAGTTACCCTGCTTGTTAGAGACTCCCACACGGCTCATTTAACTCAAATTCAGGTTCTCACTGTACCTAATTCCGAAGCCATAAATCCGGTCATCTGATCAAGGTCAACTAGAGAATCATTGATCCTGTTCAAGCCCAGCACAGTTATTATCTAAAACTCGATCGTAAAATTGCAATAGCATAAGTAGATATTTTACATTGCAAAGATATCTGTACGGAGACTCGTTTCCCATATATGGTAGTGGGTAGGGTTCAACTTTTCTTTAAGATTCTCGATCTAGAAACACTTAGTAATCGTCTCGTAGATTTACTGGTTTGTGGTTGCCAAGTGATCGCGTTTGATCTCCAATTTCTAGGTAAATTAGAGATATTTCTATTAGAGGCCAGCTTTCGTAACCTTTGAGTAATTTTTTAACCAATATCGCACGCAGTTGTAATCGCCCCTTTGTGCCTGACGGCCTAGTTCTGTTCTGTCTCCTGCGTGTTATGGAGGGAAGTGGCAAATATATTTTTCTTACTCCTTTGCTGTTCTTTTCTGATTAATTTCGTTGCAGGATTCAAGACAGTTGTATCGTTTTTCCGGGACTCGTCGAGCTTCATTGCTCGGCGCTTTTCTGGCGAACTCCACTGTTTGGCTTTCAGGAGTTGCAGTGGTTGGGAATAGTGTGGTGGGATTTTCCAATAACCAATATCGCTCAGCTCAAGAATAATAAATAATCGGTGGCGTCCCGCACCTTTTAGGTTCAAAAAAGGGACCAAATCGACAAATTTTTACATTAATTAATTGTTCTTAAGATTATGTAGTATGCAAAATGCTATTAAGCCGGTCTAAAATATTATGCAAATGAATATGTTTGCCTACTTCTTTCGATGTTTCTAGTATAATATCATCTATGTGGTTAATAACTTAATTGGCCAAGTGTAGCATTTCTAAGGAATTCTTTTGCCGTAAAAATTGTGACTCAACTTCTAATAACTGAGTGGTGTGAAACGAAAGCTGTGAACTCTGGAATTTCGTAAATATTAAGACGAACGTTAGCTAAGCGTTATTACGATTGTCTATTAACACTTTACAGTTATAATCTATGGATTCGGTTCACTGCTAGGGTTGCCAACGTCTTGGAAAGTTGAAAAAGGAATGCGTTATCGCGGCTAAGCGGCTTTATGGCTGTAGAAATTTTCCTTTAGCAGTAAAGTCTAAGACTATAATAATAAATATTATTTAACACCATACTCAGCACTCAGTACTCAGTTTGTATGTAAATGTCGTAATGTCCCAGTAATAATTTCACTAAAGTTTATCTTTGGCATCACTAACAGGAAAGCACGTAAGCGGTCGTTGTAAATCTTTGACAGTCGTTGAGGTAGTCAGACAATTTGTTTAACCAAGGGCAAAGTTACGGGGCCCTCGAGGGCCATTGCCTGCCGGGGTTGCAGAATGGTTTAATTGTTACCACGGCCCCGGAACATACAGGGCAACCGAACGAACAAGGGTGGGTTTTAGGGCGGGGGAAGTCATTTGATGATTTTCCACCCTAAAAAAAGGGGGTAAAGCTATTAGGTTGCAGTTGTCTGATAGACAGTCGCTACATGTAAAACACTGGTATTTAGCTGAATCTGGTGAGACTGGAAGTCGATGCTAACATAGTTGGAAAAAAACTAGAGAGATGATGGCACCTCCGAGGTCTTTGCTGTCGCAGATGTCTATAGGCGATGAAAACCACTTCTGAGGTCGACCACTCGTGTTGTTTATCATTCAGTTACATAATATCTTATTATAATACTAGCGAGCTTTTGTTTTTACGCCCGAGGCGAGATTGCAGAGCCAGCCGTAAGCGAAGACGTAATGGAGCCAAAAGCGTAGTAATTAAATTCTTACGAGTGTCATACAACGTTTTCTTACAGACTTGTAAGGAAAAATAAATAGCACGTGTGCGAATTGCAATATGTACCGAAAAGGTGTGCAATAAGAGTCACTTTACGACGTAATGTAATTACAGGCACATGAGACATATTATTATCATTTATGTATATGGGATACAACGCATCTGTGTGGCCTCTGGTATAGCAGATGTATATTGGGGACGGTGACCACTTGGGACAGGATAAGTCGTTAGCTTGTTTGCAATATCATAAAAAAGTGTATTGGAAAAAAAACCTAATGATTTAAAGCAGTGTCCATGCAGTTTCTTGCTTGTTTTTTTATAGATCTATAAAAAATCTGCATTTTGGAACTAGCAACTAGATTCAGTTTTTCTGACTAACTTGCTGACTCTAACATTTCATAGGTGCCTTTAAATGGTCTAAGTGAAATAAATGCTTTGATTTGAAATAAAGTGTTAACCTTTCAACGACCAAGCGACAGCCGGCTGTCGCGCTGCTTTTGTCTTTCTATTGTGTCTCAAATCACGTGCGTGCGAATGTTTTATTATTATTATTATTATTGCGTGATTTATGAAAAAAAAAAAAAAATGAAAAAATATTTTATTGTTTAAAGACGTTTTTCGTTATTAAAAATCCTCGATAAACTAAGACCGATTCCCGCTAAAGCAACAAACTGGCTAGCCCTACATGTGGCCGGACCGGCATGGATCAAACGGCCAGGAAGTACCAGTGTTTGCCACATAGTGTGTCAATATGTGTGCCGTGAACATTTGGCTCAGCTATTAAACCATTTTGTTTGTTCATGTGCTTTTCAAACACGCAACAAGGCACGCGTCTATCGAGCACCGAATGTGTGAAGTTTATTGTATAAACATCCATTTATGTCGGTTTTATTGGCTGCATCGTTCTAATCTGATGTTTTATTTTGATACCTAATTAAAATGTCATAATCTTTTTATTGAGTTATGGAGTTATGCAGAGGATATTGACATTACATAGGTATTAATGATGTATGAATCTTTCTTTTAAACTGATAGCGGTTCTACATAGACCATAGTCCATACGGCTATGTTTTACAGTGCTGAAATAGAAACTACGTTTTTGTATGCCAATTGATGGTCACTTTAAAATTTCTCTATGCCTTTAATTACACAAGCAACCATACCATTCCAAGCGGAATACAGTAACGCTGCTTTGCATCAGGAATAGATAGACATGAATACATGATGGTAGTACTTCCCCGGCTTCACGAATTTCCAAAAATCTTTTTTAAGTTTCAACCTACTCTTTACAAATAATACACCCTGCAAGTATGTCTGTAGGACTAGCGGTTTGGGCTGTGCGTTGCTAGGTATATCACAGTTAATCAATCATTTAGTAAGTTTACCATTTTGTACATAAAAAAGAAGACATACGGTTTTTTTGTCATAATAAATCAAAAGTTGGCATAGTCTTCAAGTAATATCATTAGTTTCCTGATTGGCCAGTAACGATACCTTATTATGGCAGTAAATGGAATACACACGACACGACCACACTCGATACGTGAACGATTTCGATACCGTTCCTATCGGTAACCCTATCGATTACAGCGGCACTGCATTGATACTCGATCCTGCGGTAATCGAATAGCTTACGGTTACTTACATGTGTTCTGATTCATTCTAACTACCGCTTGTGTAATTACAATTCGTAGTTATTTTAAATATGATCTAGGTGATTGGATTACTTGTAGTTTGTGTGTAGAAAAATATTGTTGCATAGTCGTCGGTCTTGATTTTATTTGTGGTTTTCTATCATCGACTTCCGATATTAAAGTTATTTTTCGCCTTTTATATTAGAAAGTTGGTTATCTTAAAAAAAAGAATTATTTACTGCAAAGTATTTACGCAATTTGTTCGCATTTAATGCGATAAATTGTCTATTCTCGAAGGTATAGCATGTCAGATCTTAACATTTTTTTTATGAAACAACTTCTTGAGTACCTACTCTTCTAAATAAAGAAAAAAATATTGAAATCACGTTACAAACATACAAGAAAAAGTATACAAACGAATTTATTGATAACCACATCCTTTTGGAAACACTTTTAAAGGGCTCAACGATCAAGCTAGTAATAACACCCAAGTAACACAGAAAGCATTTTAAGAAACGAAAATTAAACTTATGTAAAACTTAAGGCCCGTATAAACTTTTATATAAGTTCACCGAGCATCTTGACGCTTTATATAGGCATTTCAAAACCGTTTAGATGCTTTATACTGTATAACGGTTGGATAATGGTACATCAAAATGCTTTTGTGAAGCTTTTAGTTTCAGTGCAGCAAAGCGCAATGCTGTTGTACAGCTTTCAGCTGTTTTTAGTGCATTTGGATTTACAGTAGCATTTTTAAGTAGTAAATAAATGCTCAATGGTGTTTAATAGCATAAATATGAACCATTATAATGCCACGAAAATCCTCTATACAACTTTTAGCTGTTTTTAGTGCCTTAGGGTCTACAATAGCATTTTAAAGTAGTAAGATAATGCCTAATGCTGGTTAATAGCACAAACTTGTATCATTATAATGCACCGAAATTCGTTAAACGGCTTTGAGCTGTATTTAGTGCCCTTTGTTGTGTAATAGCACATCTAAGTGCTAAGTAAAAGCCTAGTGCTGCTGAACAGCATGAACGTGAACCAATGTAATGCTTGTATTTTTAAAGATCAACTGAGTGCTGTTGTACTGCTAACAGCTCTTTAAACAAATACAAGTGAGTTATTGAAATGTGTAAAGCTGCATATACATTCAATTTACCGCATTCGTAAAACCATTTGTCGACATCAGTGTGTATTGCGTATCCGTGTGTTTAGCATACGTTTATAATGAAGCTGGTCAAGTGCGAGTCGGACTCGCGCAACAAGGGTTCCGTAAAATGGACACCTACATTCATCAACAATATTTGAAAAAAAAAATACTACAAACCGGATTTCGGAGTTGTTCCTTTACTTGTGCTACACGACTACGATCAAGTGATGAGGCCTAAGTTATTGAGAGTTGTCACAAATCTACGATGTGAATAATTATATCTGTATTCTGTTATGTTTGTGTGTTTTTATTCCTAACTTTGGATATTGAAATATATATTATTTTCAATATCCATCCATACGTAAGATGTACAAAAATTCTGAAATGGGTTTTATAGTTTTGCTCAAAGATCCCCAAAATTCCGTTCAAGTAATGGCACCAATTCAGTCTACATCAAGTTTACTAGTATATCGGTGAACTCATATAGAACTACTTTATAGTCAATGGCACTACAGTGGTTCATCAAAAGTCTTCTCTCTGGCCTTTGGCCTTAATAATTGTACATGTGTGAGTATTTATACTGCTGGCGGCATTAAGTAGCCTTGTTAAACGCTCACCGGGGTGCTATAGGCTGCCACCATTTTGTAAATATTTTATAACCTAAAAATATTATCCTTCTAACCCATTTATTAAAGTAATAGACCTATAAATAATAAATAACTTAATCCAATACTTCCCAACCAATACTGTTATGTTAATTATGTAAAATTCGTTCTATACTAAGAATACAAAATTATTTTGGTTATTTCACACAATAACATTTTATCTCAAAATCACAAAATATCAAAGGCGCGTGAAAATTTTCAAAGAAACTTATATAGATATTTACAGTAAACCACATTGCGCAGTAATATTTGAAGGTATGAAATAAAAAAAGAGTCAAAACCTAACCCAGTATTATAAATTTTGTTTTAAAAATGGTGTCACGCACTGAGTTTTGACGTCTTCGTTCATATTATATTGCGAGCCAAAGTTGATAAATTGCAACGACGGGACGTTCAGAGTATTTTAACAATTAGTACCGTTGCATTAGATACGTTTTTGCAATGATGTAGGATTTATTTAAGTTCTAACTGTGAACCCTTATGTAGCTCCAATCATTCTTTTACTACATTCTAATGCTGGTATAATGCTTTTGTAATGTAATTAGCATCTTCACTATCAATGTCATTGCCAGTGTAATGCTTCTGTAATGCGATTGGTAACTTCGTCGACCGTAATAATGTTTCTTTAATGCAACTAGTACTTTCTTTGACCACAATAATGCTTCTTTAATGCCAATGGTACTTTATTTCACCACAATAATGCTAATATAATGCGCCTGTTATGCGATTAACCAACTAATGTGAACATATTAAGGGTCTAAAGCCGTATAATTTGTGCCCAAATAAGCATTACAGTAGCCGTATAAACGTTTGTAATGCTACTATGGAACTAAATCAAAATGCGAAAACGATACAAAAATGCTGTAAGTCGGCCGTTATAATGCTTTGATGTGTTACTTGGGCATAGGCTTACTAACTAGAATCAAAGTCCAACCTACGTAGGCATTTGCATCATGCAAGTCGCCGCGCCGTCTAACATTTGGGCAGAAACGTGTATCTTCAAACACATTGACATAATACCACTAATGACGATTTATTGTGTGGATATGTATAATTTATTGCTCTTAAAGTCATTCAAGGATACATGTACGTAATTGGGATTTGCTATCTGTGTACCAACATTACTGGATTAAGATAAAACTGTTTACATTGTTATATTGCAAGTTCTTGGTACATAGGTTTATCTCTCTTTGTTAAAATTATGGGAATTAACCGAATCATAGACGCTTGATTGAAAAGAGCAATTTCTGCTAACTGTTATGAATAGTATTACATTTTTTATCTTTATCTGTTAAATTTACCGCATTTCTGATTTTAAACAACTTAATAACTTTCCTTTCGGCAGTCGGGTAAAAATAAACAAAATCAGTTAAACAGTTAAAAAAAATATAACGCATCAATGCGATTTTAAAATCCTACAACTAAGCATTTTCATTCCCTTTCATTTGTTTTTGCCAAAGTTTTATAAATGTCGACAATATAGCCTACAAAACTCTCTGTAGCAAAACTCATTTATAATGGTGACATTTATCAATCCTTTACTTCTTTTCCCAGGGACGCGCTATACCGGCTGTCACTACGAGGCCTGGGCGTTCTAGAACGCGCTGATTGGCTGGCGTCCTCTGACAAGACGAAGATGTGTCAGATGAAGGGACAGTCCGAGAGCGACTGTCGCAACTATATCAAAGTGCTTCTTCTGCATGGGCATAAGCTGTTCGCCTGCGGAACGCACGCATTCAGCCCCGTTTGCAGTTGGAGAGAGGTGGGTGTGAGGATACTTATGCCGATTTCACACGAGGGCAGAACAGTGAGGCAGAACAGTAGGCAGTACAGCCACACTGTTGTGTACACACTGTTCTGCCCTCGTGTGAAATCGGCATTAAGATGGATTAGACGCGCAATGCCACATTCGCAAAATGACATAATTATTAACGCAAAATTACACATTGGCTAAATGACTTTTCTCAATATGCCACTAGCAAAATGGTACCCTAGCAAAATGTTACAGTACCAAAATGCTAACAAAATAACAGATTCACATAAAGTCTTTTCTCCCAAATGCCATTTTTAAAAGGTTATAAGTATCATATTGTTCGAAATGAGAAAATCCTAGAATGGCAAAAATCGGACGTTATGCGACAAAGATATTTAGCGAAAATTACAATTTGCAAAAAAGGTATTTTGCTAAGGTGACGTTTTTAGAATGTGACAATTTAACAATATGACATTTTGTGAAATTTGTGTATAGTATGCCATTTGAGGAGTTAAAAAAGAAACTTTATATTGATTACGTAGATCCGGAAAATGAAAACCTGGGTTCGAGTGTCTGTTTGTCCGAATAAAACTATAGACTCCGTCTCGTAATCACTTTCTTGTTTTATGGTACATTAATTAACATTATCCGTTATTGCCTACTTTATACGTATTTATTGCTAACTTTCGCTCGGCAATAACTTTTAGCCACACTTCAGTTTTAACGACTTAGGTCACGGCTTTATTTCAAGCCTATAAATAAACAAACACCAACAACAACTGTCTGTAGACCAAGTAAATATTTTTCCGAACGAGAATCGAACGAGCAACCGGTCTCTCAGAAGCCAAATATTAAGCCAGTGCGCTAAAAACCTTGCTTATTGTTTTAAAACTTGCTGCCGTACGTTTAAGTAAAGAATATTTGAATAATGAAATCGAATTTGTGTGTAGGCAAACATATAAAGTTTATCTAACACTTTCGGTGATCGAGCCAGTTTGTCCAGTTCTGGAAACCAAGTTAAAATAATATGACCTAAGGAAATCCAAGAAATGATTGCTTACTAGCGGTGGTCCTCGGTTTCACTCCCGTTTATTGCGCCTTTCGTGCAGATAATCTAATAATAACTCGGTTTATTGGTTTAGCTATGAATACGTAATAGACAGACTATAAGTAACTTTTGAATAAAATAAACATGTAGTCGTTTTGACAAGTGATAAACTTAGTTGAGACACAAACATTATAACCTTGTTCAGTCGGGTCCCTTCTGCCCTGAAAACTACGGTGCCAGCTTACCACTAGGCAGGTGGGTCGTCTGTTTTTGTCATCATCGTAGTTTTATACCACGATGATGACAAAAACATAATTTCAATTAAGTACTTAAAAAAACTTAAAAAATCACTTAACACAAAAAAAATATGTACATTCTCAAAAAAACTTATAAACTCACAAAAATACTTATACATTCCCAAAAAAAACTTATAATTTCACTGCAACGCAATGTTTCTATATTTTTAAGTTTATAATTTTAAGTAAGAAAATTTGTGTATTTTTTCTATGGGCCTCAGTTGCCTAATAATAAAGATTCTATTCTAATAAAGCTTTATTCTATTTCATATTTATTTCTTTCATTCTTTCTGTCACCAGATCGAGTCAATAAGAACAGTAACGGAGTGGGTGACGGGGGTTGCGAACTGCCCTTACAACCCTCACTCCAATGTCACTGCTATCCTGGCCAGCAATGGAGAGTACTACGCTGGTACTCCGACTGACTTCGCTAGTTCGGACACAGCTATATGCAGGTAAATTAATCGAAATTAAGAACATTTTGATTTTAATGGGACATGAATTATTGTAGTATACTGAACTTGTCAAGCACTGCAGGAAAAGTAAGGTATAGAAAGTTTGAATCATTTGACATACTACCATGTAATCTCTGCGCCACCCTGGGTAGACTAGCAGAGAATACCTAAAGCATTAAGTCCGCCATTATTGGTTGCCTAAGGCATTAAGTTTAAATATGTGCATAGAGTTTAAATAAATAATGTCGTAATAAGACAGTATACAGATATATTTTGCCTTTAATTTCATTCTGACCCCCAAAATAGGACTGTATTTCGTTGCTCAGAATTCAGCTATAGGTCCCCTTCTGTATTTTACGACATTGTGGAGACGTATCGCTAAGTAATTGACAGCCAATGTAGAGAGTATTTGGTACCTAATAAAATATAAAAAAAACTTAGTAGAGGAATAGGAATTGCAGCTTTCAATTTGTTGCCATACGAATTTTATAGTAAGTACTCTCAAGTCGTAAACACATTTCCTAGGTAGCACGTTCCAATTTGATATCGTTATACGGGTCAGTAATTTATTATTACTTGATATCGATTATTCTTGTATCAGCGTATACCGTCATACTAGTATCAGTTTTCGCAATCGTAGTAGCATTGATTAGATTAACTTTAGTTTAAACGATATTATTAGAGTTGTACTAAATATTAGATACTCATAGAATCGGGGATTATTTATTTTCCTGTTTGTTTAAAAAAAAAAATATTTCCTACCTACTTTTGATGACACCAACTTTTTATTTAGGATCGTATACAAAATTCTCTTATTTACTTATTAAGATGTCTTTTACAAAATTCTCTTTATAAGAGTCGGAATCTCGTTATCGCCAAGCCTCCTTGTAGTTCCTAGCCCCCTTTTCAACTCTCTCAGGGTCGGGTTTCAGTTTAATCACATAACTTATTTATTTAAGACAACCAATCATACGCTAGTTACATTGATATTGTTATGTCTAAAATCGTAATTTTATTTATTTAGAGACAAAAAGTTTGTCTCAATTTGAATAATGCATATAACAATACATGGTACAACTGATTATCATTATTTTAACTGGGGCGATTGCCTTCCAGACTTCCACAACCCAGTCAGTTTACTGAGTAACCTCTTTAGCCACCTATCACCATTCCATTTACCCAGTAACCTCTTTAGTCACCTATCACCATTTCATTTTAATCGTCAAAGGGAAACCCCCTTTGACTGATTGGAATGGTGATAGGTGCCAGAATGATATAACAACTATCTACAAATAAGCTTCTCCTATATTACCTCCTAAAATTTCGCATATTTTGTTCACAGGAGCCAAGGCGCCGCCTCCCACGACTCAGGCATGCTCCGCACCACCCAGTACGACCTGAACTGGCTCAATGAGCCCCAGTTCGTGGGCAGCTTCGAAGATGACCAGTTTGTCTACTTCGTGTTCAGGGAGGTGGCTGTGGAGTTCATGAATTGTGGGAAGGTAAGTCTATATGGTGTCATTAGGAACTTTCGTATTGCAGAGATTCATGAGAAAGGTCACAATGTTCATGTGGGTTTTAGAAATTCATTTTTTTAAGAAGGACAATTGATTGCTTGTAATAAGTAACGAACATTACTATAAAGATCAAAAGTCATCTAAATAGTTCTAGAAAGGTCCGTATCTTCCTAGAACTATTTAAAAAACTTTACTCGTGTAAGGTAAGGTATTGTTACTAATTCTGCTAAAAACTACATTTATAATTTTAAATGAATTATTCTAGAATATCTAGATATTTGTAGTTTTAAAGTAGATGAAGTATCAGTGATTTACTTACCATTCATTGTTTAAGTTAGGACGAGTAAAAAAATCCTTATGACATGGTCACATGGTACAAGTGATCGATGGGTACAATGCTAAAATTTTTTAAATAAGATGAATGAGTCTTTATGAAATGATGATACATAAACACTACGCTCATTGCTTTGATACTCAAAGGTACTTAGATACGCTTGTTTACATCTACAGGGCCTTGTGATAATATGAGATGTTTACATTATAACGCACACATTTGCACCGTAATGATATGGCTAGTGCAAATACAAGTCATCTCTGATCGACTAGATCGAACTAGGTACTACATAGCTAGGAGTTTGGCTAATTGTTACTCTTGGTGATTAATAAGACATTAATCCCTTTATTCTCATTCTATTGTTTCTCGTATCACGTGGGTGATACGAGAAACAATAGAATGACAATAGCAGCGCGATAGCCGGCTGTCGCTTTGTCGTCGAATGGTGTCAAGACACCATTGCAAAGAGCAGTAAATTGCACTTGCTTAATGTAAATAGTGTATCTGTTAGTCTGAAAAATGAAAAAAAAAACAATGGCGGAGTAAGCGGAGGTGGGCTATATTTAGCATAAGTTGGGATGACCACTCACTAAATTCAAAGTCATTTTACCTAAACTTGATGTTTACAGAGTGGTATTGATGCTTATGCATGTATCCTCCATCTGCATGACATACCACTGACGTGATATTCAATTGGTTGTGATATGTACTAGTGGTATATAACTCCCGACACCACCACGCCTTAAAAAATAAATCAAAAAGTCCCAAAAAAACAAGTTAATTCGCAAGAGAAAGTCATAGCGTGCTTGGTGTTGCGGAATGTTTATAATAGTTACCTACCGTGACCCTGGAACATAAAGGGCAATCGAAGGAACATGAGTGGGTTTTAGTCAGTAAGAGTCTGACACGCCCTCCTGCCGCACTCAGGACGGGAGCAGTCATTGGATGATTTCCCACTCACCCAAAAAAAAAAAAGAAATTGCGTGCTTGGTAACTTTTTTGTCAAGTAACGTTACACTTTGTGTTTTTGTCCTTAGTAATAGACTATTTTATTACCTTTGGTACGGCTAGATACAATATTTAGTTCCTCTTATAAATTACATATACCTAGGACTGTTTCTCAATCACCAGCGTATGAGCACAAACAATGCTCTGCGTCCTCTTTCAACACAAGTACAGATTGACCAGCGATGTTTCTATATTTACATTCGCTGGGACAGTCCGAAGTCCCTTACCTTAGTAGGTTAATATGATACTTAGATCAGGACCCTCCAATGTTAACAAGGAAAGTATCCTATATTATGATCGTACCATGCATCTCGTCGCCTAAGGCGGAAAAGGTAGCCTCATTATGTCCACGCTGTCAATTTGCCAATTGCCTGAGTAGTAATTCTTTGATCGAATCGGCTGTGTTGATGTTTTATAAGTGTCTTAAAAAGTGTACATCATAACGAAGTGGGTACGAGCATTACAACTGGTTTAGAATAATATTTAACGACATTTTGACGAGTAACTTTTAAAATTTTATTCATTCATTGAATAAATAAAAAGATGAGTTGGGGGCCATCCATAAATTGAGTCATAGGTTAAGGGTAGGAAGGTTTAACTAAGAGTTTCCAGACGAAAAATGTAAAAATATTAGATTTTGAAATCTGCCGTAACACAAAACATTGATAACGAAAAAAAATTTTTGATATTGCTTTTTTTTATAATATTTTAGAACTACTATTTAGTTTTATTAAGTTCACGGCGTAAAATCACAAATAGGGGAAAGGAGGTAAATAATCATTTAATTTGTGGGAATCGCGTAATTCCTGCTGAACATTATAAATCTTTCTCACCAGATAATCTACTCCCGCATCGCCCGGGTCTGCAAGAACGATCCCGGTGGTTACCTGGTGATGAAGGAGAGCTGGAGCACATTCCTGAAGGCCAGGCTGAAGTGTTCAGTGCCTGGAGACGTGCCGTTCCACTACGATGAGGTCCAGAGCGTGGAGTACCTGCCTCAGGAGAAGATACTTGTTGCTACGTTCACTACACCCGTGTAAGTAATCTGGGTTTTTGGTTCTCGTGTAGCATGTGAGATACACGTGTCTTTAATCTTCATGTAGATGAACTTGCGGGGAAAACTCTGGCTTTGCATAATTATGTTTTTTATACTACTTGACGCATAATAAGCATTCTTTTATAATTCAATAATTGCAACAATTTAAGCAATAGCAACGACAGCACAGTGGTGAATCAATTGGCCACTGCGCTATGTGTCAGAGGTTCGACACCCGCGCAGGACAAATATTTATAAATCTGGTCTGGAGGTTTATGTTTGTGAAAAATGTACGTGAAACCCAACCACAATAGAGGAGAACTTCTTAGTATGTGGCAACATTTTTTAAGAAACTATTAAAGTATTTTACTATTAATGTATTTTTTTCACAGGAACAGCATAGTCGGAAGTTCAGTATGTATCTACAACATGTCGGATATCCACGCTGCTTTCGAAGGGCCCTACAAAGTACAGGATCGACCGACTTCTACTTGGGAACCGCGCTCGCCTTCTAAGCAAGCTAGGGACCATTTCAAATGTGTCCCTGACTCCAGGTTAGTAAGGTACTAGATAGTATTTATATGATAGTATTATGATAATCCTAATCCTATTACTAAGAAAAGGTATAACTATCCGACAAAGGGCTCTTCTCATACTGAGAAGGCTCGAGCGTTGATCACCACGCTTGCTCGAGGCGGATCGATAATTTCGGACCTACTTTCATTATAAGTTTAGGTGTCTTATAATATAATGATGATAAAATCGACATACCACTGGCCAATTTTTGTGGACAAAAGTATCCTAACCAAGGCATTCCCTGCCAGCCAAGTAAAGATAATGTAATTTTTCATCCCCAGACTTCACGAAGCAATAGAGTACCATCAGTACCACCTAATGTATGAATCAATACAACCGGTCTCCGGCGAACCAGTCTTCAAAGTGACGTCAGAACGCTTCACGCACATCACCGTTGATGTTACTAGCGCTAAAAACATCGAGAAGCAACTCGTTTTATACGTGGCAACACAGGCCGGCAATGTGTTGAAGTTGGCAGTACTGCCGAAGCTGGATGGCGCGTGCTTGGTGGAGAGGTGGAAACTTAACGGCAAGAATGACAGCTTTGAGGTCCAGACTATGCAGTTTGTTAAGGATACTGTAAGTATTTTTCTTATGTTTTTAAAGTTATAGGGATTCAAAAGATCTGTAGCTAAATTTTTGTGCAGCAGTTACATAATTTTTGAGGTCTCCTTCTAAATACTTGTTTTTACTGCTGTTGTTAGTTGAAACGAGAATAAAGGGAGGTTTAGTTCAGCGACCCTAATTGTGACCCTGTAGCCATTATACCCTCTGAAAGCATTGAAATATTTTTTTGGGCGGGAGGGAGTGTCAGTCTTTTACTGACTAAAACCCATCCCTGTTCCATCGGTTACCTTTTATGTTCCGGGGCTGCGTTAACTATTAGAGCTATTCCGCAAGCCCGGCAGGAATCAGAATAAACCTTCAACACTACAATAACAACCCTTTCAGATGTCAGTCTACATCGGCGGTGAAATCGGAGTGTTCCGTATCTCCGGCGCCCGTTGTTCGCGGTACACGAGCCGGTCCGGTTGTGTTCTCGCCGGAGACCCGCACTGTGGCTGGGACGACGCCCGGGAGCAATGCGTGCCGGCTGCCGGACGACTCGGCGATCCGGCGTTTAAACAGGCCACTGATGCTTGTGCGGCTGTCGATGCACCGGGTAAGGAGATAAACAGAGAGATTGGATAATTAACTAAAACAGCACCAGAAAGTCGACATTTCTTTACAAGACATGTGTGCGCCATTATCAACCTTATATCTATTGGTTTTAGTTCATTTTCAATTCAATAGTTGCAAACGTTTGAGTGTCTTCTAGAGGCCTATAAGATATTCAGTAAAGATCCTTAATTAATCGTTAGACGGTTATAACACTGCTCCGTACCATGTGATGGAATGCCACGACGTAATCATAACCACTTCACACCATGCGCCAACTGGCACCACTAAAAGCTATTGCGTGACAACTGTCTTATTACTCAACATCACTACAGGACATAGGGCACTCGCAACCAGTTAGTAAACTAACTTTTCAATTTATTAGGTCATCAGTCCACCTTGCACTGGGCCTACTAACCCTCCAAATTTCACTTATGCCTTACTAAACAATATTTAAATTAATTCTAGTTGACGGCGGCTGGTCATCCTGGTCGGAATGGGAGCCATGTATGCAGGACGGCACGTCAGTGTCGATGTATGACGACAACAAGCCTGACATGTGTATGTGTCGCACCCGGCGATGTGACAATCCTAGAGCGGCTTACGGAGGGCAGAGTTGTGAGGGTATGTAGTGTGTTATGGGAATATTTATTACATTTTTCTCGGTACTAAAAAACTGGGAAATTTTAAAGACTGAAGTTGACACTAACCATAATTATGCTTCTCTGCTGCTACTGTGCCAGAAGCTGAGCATTGCCATAATGCAAGTTCTTAGGTGCTCATGCACAGAATTCATAAGATTTTTAATTTATAATTTATTTCCCTTTCCTTATATAAACTTTATGCCAAACCTCATTCAGAGTATAAAGTTATGATCGGTTATTAGAGCCTGATGCATACACAAAGGTTTCGCAGAATATTCTGCAATTAGTTGGACAAAGGTTTCGCAGAATATTCTGCAATTAGTTGGCGAAGCAAAACTCAATAAGCACCCACATAACCTAACATAACACATCTCTTTCAGGCGCCAGCATATCAGTAGCAAACTGCACAGTCCACGGCGGCTGGTCAACCTGGTCCAGCTGGTCAAAGTGTTCAGCATCATGCGGCATCGCCATCAAATCTCGACGACGCACCTGCACCGCACCTGAACCGAAGTTCGGCGGCCGAGTGTGCGTGGGACTCGATATTGATGACGTGTACTGCAACTTGCCGCCTTGTCCCGGTTAGTATGACTTTAGAAGGCATATTCTTTACTAATACAGGGGACTGTCTGCTAAATAGGATTTACTTTTGAACAATGAAACTAAAAACCACACCATTATATTATAATAATAAATAAATCTAATATATTATTTTTTCCCTTAGTTTGGCTTTGGCCTGAAATCTCGAGTTTTAATTACTGTATTCAATTGACTAAATAAACCAATTGAGTTGACAGTTTAATTGGCATACTAAATCTTTAAGCGAGTAGATTAATTAAATGACTTCATTTGATAAAAAAAAACATAATAATAAAAAAAAATTGCTTTAACCGTTTGTTCAACATGGTTGAGTAAAATTGTGCCGATCCATATTATGGTAATCTCCCAGCTGCCAAAGCTTTTTCAAATTCCTTTTGAATTGATTGAGTATTTTTATCACAGACCACATTTAATGTTCATGACTTGTTACATGGTTCTCACATTGTACCTAGATTTAATTGAATAATGTAACCAAATAATATTGTAATATTGAAACTGATTATAAAAGAGTGTTCATGGAGTTTCTTGCTCGTTCTTCTCCATAGAAACCTACTGTTTGGAACGAGCAAATAGCTTCACCTTTTTGACAGACTTACTTCTTGACAATTCAAAAGTACCTGTAAATGGTTTTTTTAAATAAATGAGGTTTTGAGTTTTTGGGTTTTGTTTGTATCTCTAGACCCTAACCTCGCCGCAGTAGACGGCGGCTGGTCAGACTGGGGCCCCTGGTCCCCATGCAACGGTGCCGGGGGCCCGGGCTGTGGCCCTTCGGGCGGCTGGAAGGAACGCCGGCGGGAGTGCAACAACCCTCTGCCTAAGAATGGAGGGGCCGAGTGTGAGGGAACTGCCTCAGAGCGACAACCGTGCGATATGGCGCCTTGTGAAGTTAGGAAGGCAACTGCGTGGACGCCTTGGGTACAGATACCTGGTATGTATGATATTTTATTATTTACTCATAGTCTTAATCCTTCGAACGCACGTGATTCGAGACATAATGGAAAAACAATAGCTGCGCGACAGCCGACTGTCGCTTGGTAATCGAATGGTTAATAATTAATTAATTATATCACTTGTTGAATTCCGTATTCCGGTGTTAAGCATTAGTAAAATGGCTTACAGCTGGGTTACTAATGTTATGACAACTACATAATAATTCTTTGTTGTTTACAGGAAATGGATCAGATGGAAGTTACACAGAAAAGAGATTTAAGTTCCAATGCAGAGCTCCTTCGCCGGAACAACTGAAAGTATGTATACATATTATTATATACGTACAGTTATTGTATACAGTGTGTCGTGATGGCCCAGTGGATAAGGCGCCCGCCTCTTGTGTAAGAGGTTGTGGGTTCGAATCCGGGCAAGTACCAACTTTTTCAATTCATATGTACTTTCTAAAGTTTATCTTAGACATCACTGACATCCCGTGCTTCGGAAAGCACGTAAAGCCGTTGGTCCCGGTTGTCATTCGTAGAACTTTGACAGTCGTTACTGGTTAGCCAGAAACTCTGACCAATCTAACCAAGAGGTATCGTGTCGCCTAGTTACTGGGTTGTGGAGGTCAGATAGGCAGTCGCTCCACGTAAAACACCGGTATTCAGCTGAATCCGTTTAGGCTGGCAGCCGACCCCAACACGATTGGGAAAAGGCTAGGGAGATGATGATGACAGTTATTATATATACAGGTAACAGGCCAGTTCCGCTACCGACACCGCATACAATTTGCCATTCAAGTTTTTTTTATTCCACCTATACTGCTCCACTGCTGGGCAAAGGTCTCTCTCATAAGTTAAGATTCTAGTTAAGATAACTTTAAACAAAATAATGTAAGTTTAAAAAATATCAAAACAACAGCCACCATTGTGGCCTAGTTCTGTTCTGTCTCCTGCTTGTTATGGAGGGAAGTGGAAATTATATATTTTTTCTTACTCCTCCGCTGTTCTTATCTGATTATTTTCGTTGCGGGATCCAAGACAGTTGAATCTTTTCTCTGGGACTCGTCGAGCTTTATTGCTCGGCGCTTTTCTGGCGGACTTCACTGTTGATTCTGGATTTCAGGAGTTGCAGTGGTTGGGAATAGTGTGGTGGAATTGTCCCAATAAAAAAAAAACCAACATTGCTGTGTCAGAGTGATGCTGTGTGTCTGTAAACGAACACGCATAAAACTTTACTTCTTTCCTTAGCTATCCCTAGTCCGCGAAGACGAGCGCTACTGCACGTCGCGGGGCCGCTGTACGACCGAGCGGGCCCCCGACGAGGAGCCCGGCTGGGAGGCGTGGGGGCCCTGGCAGGCGTGCTCCGCGCCCTGCGGCGGGGGGCAGCAGAGGCGGCGCCGGCGCTGTCTGAGGCACACGTGTCATGGACCCGCGGATATGCTCAGAGCTTGTAATACGCAGGCTTGTACTGGTGGGTAGTTGTTTTTTTTTTACGTTGAAATGTGCGTGTGCTTGATCTTTCCCTATCGTGTGGTATTGTCGTTTCATCAGACTTTGGAAGGGAGGGAAGTGGGGGAGAACGTCTCTGTTTGGGTTGAAAATGAGTTGTCAGGTTGTGAATGAGTTTGAATTTAATATTTCATGTTGTGGTACTTTGTTTGTACAGGAGAATGGTCATGTTGGAGCGAGTGGAGCGCGTGCAGCGGCGACTGCAGCGACCGCGCGAGTGCGGGCGCGCCCGGACACCGCACTCGCACGCGCCTGTGTCTGTCGCCCGACGGCTGCGCTGACGCCGGCGCCGCCCTCGAGCGCCGCGTCTGTGTCAACAACTGTGCGGGTATGTATGTGTAGGAGAGTGTCATGTAGGAGCGAGGGCGCGCCTGTGTCTGTCGCCCGACGGCTGCGCTGACGCCGGCGCCGCCCTCGAGCGCCGCGTCTGTGTCAACAACTGTGCGGGTATGTATGTGTAGGAGAGTGTCATGTAGGAGCGAGGGCGCGCCTGTGTCTGTCGCCCGACGGCTGCGCTGACGCCGGCGCCGCGCTCGAGCGCCGCGTCTGTGTCAACAACTGTGCGGGTATGTATGTGTAGGAGAGTGTCATGTAGGAGCGAGGGCGCGCCTGTGTCTGTCGCCCGACGGCTGCGCTGACGCCGGCGCCGCGCTCGAGCGCCGCGTCTGTGTCAACAACTGTGCGGGTATGTATGTGTAGGAGAGTGTCATGTAGGAGCGAGGGCGCGCCTGTGTCTGTCGCCCGACGGCTGCGCTGACGCCGGCGCCGCGCTCGAGCGCCGCGTCTGTGTCAACAACTGTGCGGGTATGTATGTGTAGGAGAGTGTCAAATTAGAATCACTTTTACATGCAAAATTTTAAACTAACAGAAATCTGCAATTCCTAACCGACAACCTTTGACTGACTGTATGTATCGTTTAAGGTTCGGTCAAAATTTCAAATTATTTAAAATTAATTATTTGCATCCGCGGTAGCGTTTTGAGAAAAATAGGGTAAACTTAATTCAAAAAGTTTTGTTGAGCCCCAATATGAGTAACAACCTCTAACAACGGCAACTATTACTATAAGGTACAATTTCCTTCGTTGTTCCAGACTCAGAAGCAGGGTGGGGGGAGTGGGGAGAATGGGCCCCCTGTTCGAGTGGGGAGCGAGTGAGGAAGCGCGCGTGTCTCGCGGGGGCCTGTGTGGGCGCACAGCTGCAGGTCGCGCGGTGCCCTGATGATGACCAGGATATGGATAATGGTGAGTCTCAATTTGAAATTCCATAATTATGAAGAAGCTACCTTGCTCTTTGTAAAAAAAAAGTTTAGATGAAAAAAAAGTACTTAATGAGGGTTTTTGCGTATGAGAAGATTGGTGAATGACAATCACATGACATGAAATTGACAAATATGTCAAAATTCACCAATCATGCTGCAGTTGGACCTCACGCCTCCGTATTGCTATCTAGCGGATTTTTCATACGCAAAAACCCTCATTAGTCCGTCAGGTAGAATATAAAAAAGTGGCGAATATAATGCGTTAAAGTTCGCGTGACGTTGTTAAAGTTTCGCCTAGGTACAATTTATACTGAACAGTCTTTATCTTCGTACTTTTTTATTAATTTGATCAAGCGAAAAATATGGGTCTTGTATTTTGAAACGGTTTTACGGACGGACTAAACATAAAGGCATTGTTTAATGCAGTCGTCATGCTTATTGTTGCTTACAAAAGTTTTATACTTCGGGGAGGGTTCGGTCCTAGCTTTCTTAAACAATATTTATTTTGACCTACACACATTTCCGTTCATACACAAACGTCTCCTTAAACAGAAACAGCTGATATTTTTTCGGGATTTCAGAGTTGGTTCCATAAGAATTGTTTATTTCCATGGGTAGAATCATCTCCTTGCAGGTTGTGCAAGACCAATAATACACCTAGTAGTCCTATTAGGACTATAATTGGGGAATACTTTATGGCAAAATCAAATCATTATCATCATGTCCCTAGCGTTTTTCCAACAAGACGTTGTTAACTTAAGGAGTAAATAATAATAATAGGGAATAAAAACTGTCACGGCACATCCAGTCTCTAACCAACTAAAAAAACCCCTATCATATCAATCACGATGTTATCAATGTTTACCTAGCTACTTAGCTACCGTTGGTAGTTTATGTATGTATATAGTTGCTCTCCGATGTCCTATCTTAAAATATATGTCGTGATAAGATTAATTGTTGATAGTTGCGGTAGCCATGACACGAACTGTTGATATTATTTAGGTTACAGATTTAGTTGTTGAAATACTTGCATAATTCCCCACTACGGCATAAAGGATGATTGCCTCACAATATTTTCTTTCCCTGTCGTTAGTCACACAGTTTTTAAAATAGTAGAGCTTTTTGAGAAGGAAAGTTATATGTCCGGGTAAGAACTATCATCATGCCCATTTCTGCCGAAAAGCAGTATTGATGTAATCCTATTTAAAGGGTGCCGATTACAGGCACATAAGAAATATCGTCTCTATCTTAGATTATATATCTAAGGTCTCTATAGTATAGACTGTGTGTATAGACTATAAATTCTGTATTATATTTTAACAACTAATGCCCACATGGAATACAGAATAGGCGAGACGACAAAAAAAAGTAATTAGTCCGTCAGATAAATTATCAAAAAATTTTGGACACGTATTTTTTCTTTTTTTTCGTAAACGAAGAATGACGACGATACAGGGTGTTGATTTTGAGAAGTTGGCATTCTACGTCAGAACCATCAAAAGCCCCCACTCCGGAACTTTGTTGCTCTTTATCTTTGTATTTTATAATTAATTTGATCAAGCAAAAAATACGTGTCCCAAATTTTCGGCCGATCTATCAGACGGACTAAACAGAATGCCCTTTCCAATGCCAATGCTGTCGTCATCCCTATTGAGTTTCTATAGTCTATACAAGGTGGTGACCAATTATTTGGTGGGTCGCGTGGAACAACTGCAATGCTTCATTCCCAATGAGTACGAGAGGCGAAAACCTCAAGCTTTCATCACTGGGTCATGACGTACGGATTATTTATATTTACAAAATTGACATACATTTTATATCAAGATTTAATTTTTCACCAGAACTGTACGCGATGCCAGCTTACAGCCAGAACGTGGAGATGGCGTCATTCGTCACGATGTCGTCCAACGAGACTCTCAGCTTAGGCAGCATTATTGGCTGTGTGGTCGGCGCCTTCGTCACGGGTGAGTTTTAATTCACTACTTAGTTCGCTGCTGTGAAACTAGATGGCGCTAGTTGGCGTGTTGTGAACTGTAATGTTGTTTTTGTTCTTTTTGTGTTTGAATTTTAGATTGTTTTATAGTTTTTGATTGCTAGTTAACTTAACAAAATTAAAAGCAATGATTCCAGTGTTTTTCGAAGTGTATTTATAGCAGTTTTTAAAGAAATATAGCAAAAAGTTCTAAATCGCGCAAGTTAGATTTATATGGAAGTAAGTACATTAGTACAATTTCGTCAAATGTCGTCGTGTCTATTGAAAGGAGAGACGGTTAGCACTCCCCTTGACAAGGATGGAACACAAAAATGGTTAAGGCACACTTTAACCACCATTTTTTTAAACTATATATTTGGTTTAAAATAATTATTATGACATTTTTGTTAATCGATTTTTAGATTTTACTTACTATAAGATTTTGTTTCAAATTATTTTTACTCCCCAAACCATTACTATCAAGCGAGGAGAGGTCATAACTAGGTGCTAAGAATAGATTTTGCTATAACCAATATCCTAATTAGTTTAATGATTTTTATCTAACTATATTTGTTGGATTAAAGAAGAGACTATACTACTGTAGTCTTTTCTTTAATATAATTTTATAAGTACTAATAATATCACATTCTTTAAACACATTATTCAAGTATTTAATTTTATCACCAGGTTGTCTGGTCTGCTTGGCGGCCGTCATATTCTGCCAGCGCCGCGGGACCCGGTTACCCTGGAACAAGCAAAACCGGGTACCATCAAGCCCACACTACATCACGGCTAAGCAGAACAGCTATGTCACAGTACCGCTGAAGGAAGTTGTAAGTATAGCCTTAATAGTAGATTAGTAGCCAAGGGCTGTAAGGCATCATGCAGCCCGAGATATTTTAATAGCGAAGCGACCTCTTTTGTCATTGGACTGAACTGAATGCATGATGTCTGTTGCCAATATGATGGTTAGATGAACTTTTTGAAAGAGTGAAGAGATTTTTTTTAATTACTTACCGCCCTAAGGGTTTTATTTATTTATTTATTTATTTACACTTTATGCACAAAATTCATGTACAGAGGCGGACTTAATGCCTTAGGCATTCTCTACCAGTCAACCATCGGTAGTGCAGAGATATGATGGCAGGTGCAAATATAAAGTAAAAAACAGATGTTAATTATTACAAAACAATAAACATACATATATACGTACTAAAATAAATAAGCAAATATATATTATGCAAATAAATATATATATATAATATATAAAATAAATAAAGGTTTTCTAGCTACATTATTACCCTAGAGCGCTAATTGATTACCTACAAGCCTCATTTGGGGGTAATAAGGACCTACTTACCGAATATGAGAGATGTAAATAAATACCCTATTTATCACAGTATCTCGGAATATCGCAGTTTGAAATGTCGATGTATTGTATTCATAAAGTTTCTAATTACTATATCTTTATTGAAGTATGCCACTTGAGACTTTTTGTCTGTGGAATGGTAACTTACTTGTAGTTCTCTGGTATTGCAAATATCTATAGATGGTGGTGATGACCATTTGTTTGCTAGGGGGAGTTTCTTGATTCAACCCTAATCTCTATCTAAAAAGGTGCTTGTTTGCTAACTATTGAATAAACTGACTAGTGTCTTGATTAGGTTGCAATGTCCAATTTATTTTGGTCAATAAATTAATTGAATTATACTTACGGGTTAGTATTCAACTAACCAAAAATGATAACGAATAAAATAGACATTTTAATTGCCCGTCCTTGAATTTAAAACACACTCATTTTATTTACACTCAAAGAGATCCATGCCAAATATAGCCTAACAATAACACTCAACTAACATCACAAAATTCCTTAGTTGTTTGGTAAAATGCCTAAGGCATAGACCACCTTTGAACCTATACTCATAAAGTGTAAATAAATTGTCCACAGCCCCGCAAAGCGAAACGACAGCCATCCTTCACGGGCATAGGAGGTACTAGCGGAATCCTCCTATCGAAAAGCAATAATATAGCCAACGCGAACAACCATAATACCGCGGCCACAACCCCCAAACTATACCCGAAAGCGATCGCGAACGAATACGATTCCCTCGGCACCTTACGAAGACATTCCAACCAACCGACCAAGAACAATTTGGATATAGAAGACGACAAGTTTTACTGAAGGTATTTACTACCTTTTTTGGAAAGTAATGCACTGCAATTTGCATTCTACTAACGAAGTAGAGAGTTCATTTTAGAATGACGGAAACTTTTAGTAAAGGGAATATAAATCTAATGAAGAAAAAAACACTTAGTGATTGGAAGTGGCTGGTGTTTTAGTGCGATTATAAGACTGTGATAGTGACTAAACTTGGTGGTTGTAGTTATTTTGTAATTACTCTGTTTAACCCGACTATGGCAAAGCTAGGAAGGGTTATGATGACAATCAGTAGTGACTGAATAATTTATGTGAAATAAAAAATGTATGTAACAAATTGTCAAGCATGTGTGAATTGTTCACAGAAAGGAAATAATTACAGCAATCTTACGCATTGACAGTTTGTCACATAAATTTGTTCGAAAAACCGAGGGCTTATTATTAGGACGATTAAAGACGTGTGCATATCTTATTAAGTAGTGCACAAAATGGCTAGAAATTATTATTACTGAAACATTGTTTACGGCTGAGTGGCCGTACCTTTAACCAGTGACCAAGAAATAATGTCGTTTATACATTATATTTTGTACTTTTAGTTCCTTGCAGTGTGTACGGAATCTCTAGAAAATCAACGGTAAAATAGTATGATTTTGAAATTATTTCTGTACTGTCGTATGTTTTGTATCCCTCCAAATTATTTTTAATATTCGAATTCCTAATTGCGTGACGTACAACTAAAGTTAATGTCAATGCTTTTCGTTTTGACAGATGGAACATATTCAATGCGTTATTTTATTTGTCAAGGAGACTCTAACTTTTCAAATATGAAGCAATGATTAATTTATTTCTGTCAAAATCCTTCGTATTGACATATTTCTTGTTACATATTATCCCACCCACAGGTATGTAAATAATGTAAATATTATGTAACTTTTATTATCCTTTTAAAATTTTGTGATTATTATTATAGTTTTATTATTATGTTGCGAGAAATAATATCTTCATATAATTATGTGTATTTTAATTATTGTTATATGAATGTATAATCTATTTCATTCCAGTAGATTTTTATATTTCAGATTGTTTCCAGAATTATTTTAATGAATTCCTATTACACTTTTTATTGGTATTATTTGCTACTTATTATGATTTTTATGTTAAACATTTTTTGCGTTATGAATGTGGGTATTACCTATTTTATAGAAAGGTAGTTAGGTACTAAATGTTCAGTGAAGGCTGTAAAATTTGTGAGCTGGCAATTTTTATATACATACTTGCCATTTTTATAACCTATAGCGTTTCTTTCAATCGTTGTCGTGGCATAAAAATGAAAGCTGTATTGGCTCAGAAAAATATCTAACGGAAATCTTGTCTTTTATTTTATGTAAAAAGGGTTCTTTTTAAATTTCAATATTTTCGGTGCTTTCACAAGCCATAAAATCTGTGGTCATCTCATGTAAGCTTCGTGATTAGTTTGCGTAAGTATTATGAACCAATCAAATGAGATGCAATGAGCGGGTTTTTTTTTAGAAATTAGTTTGTTTAAGTATTGTGAATAAACTATAGAAGGTAGGTAACGAATCCAGTGCCATTCTACTAAAACTTGTAAAAATAACCCAGTGTATTTAGTTTTAATTTGAAAGAAGTTTGTACGACAAAACAAAGTATGTGCCATGTAAATAAGTAGTTAGTACTTTTTATATAAATGTAAATAAAAATGTAGTTTTAAAATATAAGAGATATAGAGATATATCATATATTTAGGAGTACAAATAGCGGTGCCTTCACATACAATAAAAATATGTATAAAAAATATAAACAGATTAAAACATATTTACATTATACTGAAATAGATGAATATTTACATATGATTTTAATATTTTATGTAGAGAGAATGTACGTAAATATTACTTGTTGAATAAATTTCGACATTTTGAGCGGCTCATGTTGAGTCATATAGAAAAGTGTGTCTTATCTGTATGCGAATTTTATTTTATACTTTTATATTTTATTTTTGTAAGTGACAGCGTTGAGGCTCGTTTACGGCTTTTTTTTGTTAGATTCGTCTACCTTTTATCGGATTAGAAACGTTTCTTAGGTCGCGTTAAATAAAACAAAGAAATACTGCACGACTTATCTGTGCACCTCGCTGGAATGCGACCCCTCTCCCACTTCCCCGCGCGGCGCCCCTTGTTCGTCTCGTTCATTTAGTAGCTATAGCAAACAGTTTTTTTAAGGAGTTGGATTCAGTTTTCAAGGGATTCTAATATAGAATACTTTAAACTGCCGCGTTGCTTAGAAGTATCAGTAACCAAGATTTTGTAAAACGTTAATTTTTTTTAAAAGAGTGTCCGTGGCGTTTCTTCCCTGTTCTTTTCCATAGTGCTTACTTTTTGGAACAGGCAATTAGCGTCACTTTTCTGACTAACCGACCGACTCTTTGACAATTCAGAAGTGCCTGTAAATGGTCTAAGTGAAATAAATGCCTTGAATCTTGAATTTTGATATAATATTATAGACTGAATACTTAAACGTCACTCAATTTTAAGACGCTGTCAAATCTGTTGCTGTCTCACTTTATCCCTTTAGAGTGACAAAGACTGTAACAGATTTGACAGCGTCTTAAAATTTGACGTTCAAGTAATCGGCCATTGGTTCAAGTCTTTAAAACATGACGACCAAATAAAGACAAAGAATATCTAACCCAAAATAAGTGCTAAGTTACATTTATGTCTCAATAGACAGGCTTCCACAATATCCTGAGTAGTTGAACTGTCAAACTATTACGTCGAAACGCCTCCACGTCTAAACGACGCACTTGAGACATCGCTTCACATAACATTAGCTATAGTGGAGCATGATTGATGGCTGCTGAAGGTCGATGGAGACTGATGGCACTGTAATATTTTATGATGTACCAGGCATCGCCAACATTTTGGACACGGAATATAAAAGTAAAATGTTTGGCTGACCTGACGGAACTCAATTTAAGGCAATTTTTTTCGGATATAAATGTCGAATCGAATGTCGAATTCAACGTCGGTCGGTTTTATCGGAGCCAAGAGTAAAATATTGTTTTGGTTCAGTAGTTTATGCACAAAAATAAAACACTTTCGTATTTAGGTATAATATAAGTATAATTAAATAAAATTTACATTTGGATGTCATAAGTATGTTCTTCCGGACCCAGAATTTTCCATGGCGTATAGATCTCTAATCCTTAGTTTTTGTGCCATAGGTTCTTCTCTGCGATAGTATAAACAATATAATATGTTTGGTAGTAAACACTTGGTGTCTTATATTGATTGGCGAAACAAAACTGTCATTAGCGGAGTCGAGATTAAACGGCTAAGTCGGGACATTAGGACAACCTTTTGTCACGATCATAGTGTTAACGTTATCAACACTTCATTTATTATAACAGACAAAAAGAAGTATAACACTATGTAAGAACTCATTGACATTTGAAGTCGTTCCATTGTTAGAACTCCTAACTGCATCATTAGATCAAGCTGAAATTATCGTAATATTGTATTGTCACAAGAACTCGATATTCCTGCAAAATTGCAAAAGAATCGGTTTAGTAGAAGTACTTGAAAAAGCTGTTACAAGATTTGTACCAAACAAGCAAATATCAACAAATACAGCGAGACACGAACTTATAAACACCAAATAAACGTTCCAATAGGCCGAAATCGTGCTTTGAATTGGTATTAGTTTCCCGTTAACACTATTGAATTTAGGTTGATGTGAATACAATGAGTTTCACTTAGACCTTAGGGTAAACGATGTGATTCTCGGACCGGTCGCCCTTATATTACTGGCCTATTGAACATTTTCCTCGATTTAGGAACTTCTCGTACACTTAAAGATTGACTACACTGATTCAGTTTAATTTTGCTGGTCGGACTAAGTACACAGATTTATAGATAGGTCGGTTTAGCTTTAAAGATGATAGGACATAAAGCTTATTCTAAACTTTAACGTTTAAATGTCAAGGTGTATTGTGCTTTGACAGTTTCGCAAAGATTCGTCGGTTTTCCCCTGCTATTTAAATGATGAATTAAGTTAAGTAAGTGTAATCAGTGCCTTATTTTTTTTTACATTTGCATGATGTCACATTTAAAACAAAGTGCTATTAAAATTGTTGCAGAAATTTTTTCCCTACAACAAAACTGATTTTCAAAATTTCCATTTTATTTCAGAGACAATTCTTGCGTTTTTTTATTTATGAATTCAGAGATGAATATTTCCATAAATAAGTACGGGAATTATATGTTTCCAAATGTATTCATTCAACTACTTGAAGAAACATTGACTTTTTTCGTAAGTATTTGAAGTTCAACGCAAACCTTTGTTCTAAAAAAGCTTTTTAAAAAAAAAAGATAACCGACTTCAAAAACTAAAAGCTCAAAAATAACTATTTCGGAAGTCGGTGGCAACACAAATCGACCGGCAGAAGAGAAGCCACCGACTTCCGAAATAGTTATTTTTGAGCTTTTAGTTTTTAAAGTCGGTTATCTTTTTTTTTAAAAAGCTTTTTATTTTTTACTTTTTAGTTAGAGTCTCAGTGTCTGTCTACGTTTTAGGGTAGCTCTCAAAAAAACTTATAATCTTATAAAAATCTACAATCCAAGAAAGCAAAACGCGATATATGCGGGCAACGTCACGGGATATCTATTAGTGTTATATACTAAAACCTTCCTCAGAATGTAACAAACACTTTGCTGAAAACCGCATCAAAATCGGTTCAGCTAAACGCGAGATAATCGCGGACAAACATACATACATACATACAGGTCGAACAGAGAACCTACTTTTTTTTGAAGTCGGTTAAAAAACCAATTCAAACCAAATAATGTCGTTAGTATTTCAATCTTGTTTCATCTGAAACTAATGAAGATTACACCGAAATTGTGGGACAAGGGTACGGTCTTGGAATTTAAACGCCTAATCTTTGTATTAATTAGCTGTATCATGCGGTTTCATTCACTTTATATCTTTGTTTACTGTTACCGTTCCCTTGGGTTATAGCGTGATGTTAGCCTTTATTATTACTTAAATCTCTGGCTATTAATTGTTTTTTCCAATGAAATGGTTGTTTGGTAAGCATCTCTCAGTTGTAAGCTGACCCAAACATACTTATACGGGTCCTACTTTAGGAATATTAGGACTTCTGTGCACCTCGCACTCTGACGTAACGCTGACGGCATGCTATCGCTACTAAACGAACGAGGCGAACACGGGGCGCCGCGCGGGGAAGCGGGAGAGGGGACGCATTCCAGCGAGGTGCATAGATAAGTCGTACGGATTGTAGATGACATTCGACTCCCAATCTGAACCATTTTTTAAAATTTTGACCATGATTACCAAAATTCATTGTTACATCTTTATTTCAGTTTCCTAGACTATAATACCATGTTATTTTAAGAGGCTTTTTTATCTCAATAACTCACCGATTCGTGTCTAAATGTAAGAGATTATTATTCTTGTGATTTGTAATACTTGATGCCTTAGTTATTTCTATATCTAAATGTTTAACTATGTAAAATGTTTATTTAAGACGCTGTACATTGTTATTATGCTAATTACTTCAAATAACAATAAAGACTGTCGGATATTGACAAAATTTTTCATTTATACATATATCTAATGCTGTTTCCGCTCAACATTATATAACACCAGGTGTTCCTCGCGGTTTCACCCGCGTTACGTTACGTTTTTGGTTACTGGTTCGCTCCCATGGGACATAGCGTGATATAATTGAAGTTTTCAGACAACTTTACCCCTACATTCTACATAATTTAATACTTTCATCGCATTAACCGCATCTCCATTCAGAAAGAGACAAAAACATGTCTGCCGAATGATTCTATTAATATTTATAGTGTCTTCGACATCAAATACAATTTTGAGTTGTTTATTCCGATAATATCGTTGAGCTGTGATAACAAGCTTCATACATTTTTAATGAGATACAAATTATCTATTTATGTAGTGCTTAGGCGGTGTAAACAAATAGGTACCTGAGTGGCTTGGCGACATTCATTCGAGATGTCTCTGTAAACAACGGTATGGATTGAGAATATATTAATCCTGCGAACACACGTGTTTTGAGACACAATAGAAAGACAATAGCAGCCCGAAAGCCGGCTGTCGGTTGGTTGTTAAAAGGTTAAACTATAAATTAAAATGAGGGTAGCTGCGATTGTTTAGTTAGAGTAAAATTATATACATATATCGACACAGATCTACACGCACAAAATTAAAAAAAAAACCTACTCTCGAAGTTATTAAGATATCAACTTCAGTTAACAAAAGAATTATCAAAAATTACGATTCTGATGAAACATGTCTGAACTATTGCTAGATAAATTTAAATAAAAAAAAATGCATATATATCGGTTGACCCCTTTAAGAGCTATTTATAATAAATTCATATTATAGTAAACAAAAAACAGTCAGCTGAATCTCGCTAGTTTAAAAACAAACATGTAAGTACCTACATATTGTCAACTTCAACTTTTATATTTGTTATGGCAATCCACCGAATTTTCGGTGATTTCTGCCAATGTCCAGTTTGAAAATAATTTTTCAGTTTAAATGACAATTGTTCGGTTAATAAATTAAAGTATGGAGATCATACACGTGTTCTTATAACCAAGAACACGAGATGACTCTTACATATTGTCCCCGGTGGCAAACGTAAGCTGCTCTTGTGTAAGCATGTATTTTAAATTTTGCATCAACAACTTGTTGGTGCAAAGTTGAAATAAATCTTAAACTCGACACACTTTCAAGATTGTAGTAGTGTATCGAATTTAATTTATTTCATACTAGCGACCCGCTCCTGCTTCGCACGGGTGTTAAAAAACTTTGAAAACCCAGTTTTCCCTATATTATGCATGTATTAGGTATAAATATAAACCTTTCTCTTCGATTAATTACGCTAACGATTATAAAGCCGAATTAAAATCGCGTGGTTTTAAAGGCTTAAACATATAAATAAAGGTACAGAAACGGGGGGTAACTTTGTTTTATATTATAATATCTTTTGCCCGCGGCTTCGCTCGTGTTAGAAAGAGACAAAGAGTAGCATATGATACTCTCCATCCCTTCAACTATCTCCACTCAAAAAATCACGTCAATTCATCGCTCGGAGCGATGTGTCTTTCTTTCACGGCAAAACGGAGCGATTCGCTCCGTTTAGCCGTGAAAGAAAGACAAACAGACAGACAGACAGACACACTTTCCCATTTATAATATTATATTATATATTATAGTATGGATTATGTATTAATATAGACCCTATTTAGTTAAGGAATAGGTAAGCGAATACTAGATTAAATTAAATTTTGCATCGAATAAGATAAATGAACTATGTATAACTTATTTGCTTAGGTCAGACGTTGGAGAATCGCCAACACTCGTAAAACGCCAGTGGGATATCGGCCGGAATATGAAATGCACGCTACTGCGGGCAAGTTACCCCAATCTATAAGAGCGTTAATTTTTTATCAACTTTCGAGAATAGGCAAGACGATAAGAAATACTAACTAGTCCGTCAGGTCGATTATCAAAATTTGAACAGGCATTTTTTCTTTTTCCTTGGAAAACAAAAATGACGACGATACAGTGCAGTGCATTGAAGTTTCGCGAGCCATCACGCTTAGGTACAATTTTTATTGAACTGTGACGTCACAAGCTCCGGAACTTTGTGGCTATTTATCTTAGTATATATTTTTTAATAATTTAAATCAAAAAATATAGTCTAGTATTTTTTGACGGCCTATATTTTTTTTGGGGAGTGGGAAATCATCAAATAACTTCTCCCGTCCTGGGCGCGGTGGGAGGGCGTGTCAGACTTTTACTGACTAAAACCCACTCATGTTCCTTTGGTTGCCCTTTATGTTCAGGGGTCACGGTTATTACTATAAACATTTCGCAACCCCGGCTTGGACGGCCTATCTGACGGACTAAACAAAATGCCATTTTTATGCAGTCACCATCCCTATTGTATAATGTTGAAAAACGTAATTGTTCCTACAGCCTCTCATGTTTTCCTGGGTACCAATTTGTTATGTCGTGTGTACTTTATATACAACATGAATCCTCCGTCTTTAGCCGGAATATGGAGTGACATGCGCGCTCATTAGTCCGTTACTGAGCGTGACACGGTATTAAGCACAAGACATGACAGATATGCAAATAACCTACCTACCATGTTTCTTGTTTTGCTTATAAATGTAGGTGAGTTGGTAAACAGATAGGGAAATTAGCTTATAGGTGCTTTTTGCTAAATATTATGATTATTTTGAGCTAGCCTTAGAACAAGGAGGTGCTTTTTGCTAAAAATTAAGATTATTATGAGCTAGCTTTTGCACAATTTTTTTTTGTCGATGTAAAATTATTCAAGTAAGTATATGTGGAAATGTTGTAGTGAATGTTATTTGTGCACGAGGTCGAGGGTTTGAAATCACAAGAGAACAAAATGATTTTTAAATTAATTTACCTTCTATGTTTGTCTGGATAGTAACTGACCTCCCGTGCCTTCGTAGGTATTTGAAAGCCATGACGAGTAGTCAGGTGCCAGGTAGAAAGTTTTACAATTAGTCTAACCAAGGATAAACAAAGTAAGTACCTAATAGAGTTGTGGAAGTATGTAAACTTAGTACCTATTTTATTAGTAACTTAGATAAATTGTACTTGCTCATGAGGGGTTCGCCTTAACCATATTTCATATCTACATAAAAATGGCTCCACATTGTACCTAGCAGGTCTGTACCTATATAAGTACGTAGGTACACCTTCTCATTTTCTTTTGTGAAATCTCGACGCTGAAGCAACATAAATCCAAGCCTTATTAAAGTTTGCCGTCTCATAGCCTTAAAGGGAACACTAGTATAATAGGCAAAAAATAGCAAAGTCAGCCTCTCTGTGTAATCGTAATATCAATTTCCTTTCCCCACAATCCTGGCCTCTTATTCTCCACCCAATTTAGATTATGGGCCAATAATATCGGAGTTTTCTCAGACGACAGCGATAAGAGATTACTACCAAATACGATTATCTTGTACCACGATACTTCTATTGTTATGAATAGATATTATTTTATTCAAGTGCTGATTTGACAGTTTTGTGTTCTTTCAGATAATGAAGCCATTTATTTGACATACGTATTAAAATTCAAGACAAATAAAAATGTCCTTCCTTAAAAGAATCTACAATGATAAAGTAATACCGATAAAAGAAAGAAAGAGGGTTGGCAAATTATCGTCTTGCGAAATAAGGTTGAAATATCGGCCATTTTGTACTACAGCTTGTTATTTTAACGCGAACAAAACAGATAAGAACTATAGTTAATCTAAGGAAATACGACCATGTATCGAGTTTTAGGGCTGATCTCAAATGGTTGCCCATTCGTCAAAGGAGAAGTTTGCGTGCTTTGACAATGCTTTACTCCTTGCTCAACTCTCCTTCTTCGCCTTCTTATCTTATGTCTCACTTCCAATATTTTTGTTCTTCCCATGCTAGAAATCTGCGCTCTTCCAAAAATCTCCTCCTGCTATGCCCTACCCATACTTCTGATTTTGTTCATTCTTTCTTTTTACATTCAGGCCATTCTTCTCTGGAATGCGCTTCCTCTTGATATTAGGACGGCGACCAGTCGATATGCATTTAAGCGTAAATTGAAGATTCATTTACAGCATTAACTATTAAGCAGAGTTCTTTCATAATTTACTTTTACTTAAGTATATATAAATATATATTACAGATATATGTATTTATTTACTTATGTATGTAGTTATTACGTATATTATTATGTATTTTATTTTTGTTATCTACTTCTATCTTTTTAGTTTTACCACCATAAATGCACCTACTATGCTATCTCTTCACCACCCTAGGTTGACTGGGAGAGAATGCCTTTGGCATTAAGTCCGCCTGTGTACCGTTGTGCATAAAGTGTAAATAAATAAATAAATAAATAGTTTAACGATAGAATCTACGCCGAAAGGCATTGCTATTCCACAATAGAGCGAATGGTGTGCGAGATTTAAATAGGTACAAGAAAGCGGAGGAAAACTGAAAAAAAGAAACAATAAAAGAGAACAAACGGAAAAACAAAGTGAAAGCTCTAATAAAAAGTAACAAAGAAGTAGATTCAATAAGTATAGAAAAATGGTGCGTATTAAATAGAAAAAACTATTCAAGAGGATTGAATTGGAAAGTCTGGGCTCGTGAAGATTATGTATCAGATCTTTATTTAATTGTGTTATTTGTAAGGCTAACAAGATTACTATGTTCGGGGTTACTCGGCATTTCTTGAACCACTTAAAAAATAAAGTCCATTATTATTCTCAATATATTTTGTCTAAAAGTGTATTTGATTAATCATGTTAAATATTTGATGAATTTGCTAATAAAACTATAACCGTTCTCGGTTGGACCTGTTACTTTTTCTTCGGGGGCTGTAACGATTTTTATAATTTTTAATTTGTTGGATTTGTGCCATCCCAAAAAATATTGAAAAAAATCAAGAAATAAACATTGTTATGAAAAATCTAAATGATGAGATTAAGGGTTGACATGTTTTTGCGTAATACAGCTCATTTAGACGCGATTGAAAACATGGCCACTAATAATGCGTCGATTTAACTCAGGCGGTGTCTAATTTGACAGGGCTAAACAATTTTTTTCTGTCTCTTTTTAAATGAAATCGAAACAAAAAGATGCATTTCATTCAAATTTTGTTTAGTTTTTGAACAAGAGAACCAGCACCATTGTCTGTGGAAGTCAGCTAGTTACTAAAGACTGCAAACCCTTCATTTTCTTTTTATTTGCAATTCATTACGCATCTCGAAGTACCCGATCTTTTGCTAATTAGCTCTGAAACTTTCGAAGACTAGTTCGAGATTTAAGAAAAGAGTAGATAAACGGTTAAAATATCGATAATATCCCGCCCACTAGACTATCATTACGTTTTCATAAATTCCATTTTCTTTTTCGGGAGAAAATAAACATTTATGTAATATTTTATTTTAAATTTTCACAATCTCAAACATTTCTAGGTAACGCGTTATTATTCCTTACAAAACAAGATGATATAGGACGTTGTTTCTCTACAAGTACTATTTTCATTTTCACAAACGAATATACAATTCACAATTTGTGAGTCTTTATCTCCCCAGATTTTTCCCAACAATGTTGGGGTCGGCTTCGAGCCTCTCCGGATTCAGCTGGATACCAGTGTTTTACGTATACCGACTCATGCTACAGACCTCCACAACCCAGTAACTGGGCGACACGATACTCCTCGGTTAGACTGGCGTGCGTGAAGGTGAGTAAAATGTAAAAAATAAAGCACTACGTGCCTTCACAAAGCACCGTAAAAGGTCATGCAAACTCATAAAGAGATTGAACGCAGACAAAGCAGTAGTATAATAGTTAGTTAGCAACATAATAAGTGTTGGGATGCGCGTCACGTAACAAGTATGTTCCCGGGATAGCAGTCTGAAGTCTGAATACCAGTTAATAAGCTTATTGATGTGTAAATAGTGCTTTATAAATGAAATACTGTGTTAATAGAAATAGCAGTCTGTGATGAGATTTTTAATAAACTTCTTTTGTATAGATCCCTTAGAGATTCTGTTTAAAATGAAAGATGCTGCGGTAAGCAGTAAGATTGTGTTTGTGTATTGGTCCGGACTCGTGGGTTTATCCTGATGTCCAAAGATTATAGGTATATCAGGATCTATTTATATAGATAGCAGGAATGTTACGGATTCGAAATTCGGAGAAGGTATAGGTGTAGGTTTTCAGAAAAGATAAACAAAGAGTATCAACCTTTAAAATTATTCAAGTTTTGATTAAAATGCTAAATCAGAAAAAAAATATTAGATTATGAGTCTATGGCAGTGGGTTACATAACTAGTTTAAGTAAATTGTATTCTATGATTATAATTATAGATAATAAATTTCGCTTTTATGAATTAGTATACAGTACTCTATTTTGAAGAATGATGGCCTGTTAGAAGGTTGTTGGGCTAGACAATCTATAATAATGTTCAAATAAAACCATAACGCCGACTCCAATTTGTATATATTAAACAGAGTTAATTTACTCAAAAACTGTTAGCAAGTTGTTTGAACAATAATTTAGTTTTAAGCGGTTTAAGCTCAATTAAGTTTTGATAGAATTTTCCAATTAACAAAATAATTGAACTGGCCAGTATTAATTAACATTGTTTTGTAAGATTATAATTTTCATTATGTAAAAAGACGAGGACACTCTATGAGGATAAAAATTTATAAGTGTCAGGGAACAAGTTTCTGAGCTTATTTCAAATACTTGGTAGTAAGTTACCTGATTTTTAGCGGTAAAACCCGCACTAAGTTAGATCATTGCTTAGAATTAAGAAAAAGTTGTGTTGTGTATGAGTCTGTGGTGTGGTGGTGCCTGCGGTGTAACTAAAGGTGTAGTGTGTGGGGTTGAAGTTATTACTGTAGGGTCAGACTGCTCGGCAGCCTAATAAGATGTCAAGGTTTTCTTATCTCATATGTGTGTCTCTTAAATGAGATTTCAATATGGTTTCAATATGTCAAAGTCTCTAGGCCACAAGTCTCTAAGTATGGGCGAATATTCTACAATTTTTATTACTAGTAAGTTGGGGAAAATTAACTAAAGTATGCTATTTTGGTATATTGTCTCTTACGTCTCCTATACCTTATCACATATTTCTGCAATTTTGTACATCTCCATAAAAATGTCTACAATAAACTTTTAAAACTACCTCTAACATTTTTTCTTTTGGTTAACTTATTCACCATTTCTTTAAACATAAAATATAGAACTTTATACAACACAAATACACTAATACATAAAACAATATTTACAATGATAATTAGTTCTATCTCCATGTATTGAGACCAGGGGATATCCTTCATTGGTGAAACAAGATGGCCGTTGTCGTGACGTAACACGTACTCTATGGCGTCGACAGCGCGCGATGGTGCACTGGCGCGGGCGTCGAAAATGATTGAGCGTAGACGATGAATGTTGGCACGGTAGCTGAAAATAAGCAAAATTTCAAACAAAATTGTCTGTATTCACGAATGTTCTTTTGCCAGTCCTGGCGGTCAATATCAAAACAGTGTAGTCAAATGTATGCAAGGGAATTATAGTGTATATATGTTTGCGCAAACGCTGGTGCAGTTTGTCTTCCACTTAATCCAATGGTACAGCAATCCGGTGCCAACAACCAACAACGGATTCAAAATGTTTTTTTGTACTAGGACTCATCTCCAAACTCCGTTATCTGAGTTGGGTATCGAGCCTAAGACCATCATCAGCTTACGCCAGTTCATTACCGGACACAGGCCTCTCACAAGGTGTTACTGAATTCACCAACCGTTGCTCCCTCTGATCTAAGGCGTTGGACATCACGCTTTGCCTTTTTTAACGTGGCCTCCACTGCAGAACTTATTTGAGCGATTGTCTGTTTTGCCACAAATTCAGCAATCATGATTTTTACCGCGGGATGAACAGATGGAGTTTAAGTACATAAGTAAAAATTATTAAACCAATTACGTTTCGTTATTGAAAGTATGTTGAATAATATTCTTGAACTCCTCGTCGTCGACGTCTTCCAAATTAAGCACCGTGCCGATGTTGTGCCGCAATAGTTGTTCAGCGTTGCGCCACTGGTCTGCTGCTGCTGGCAGTCCTAGAACCGGCACAGCACCAGCAATGGCCTCGTCTACCGCCTGCTGCCCACATTGGCTTATAAATAGACGGACATTTGGATGTTCTAAAGAAAGAAAGAGAAAAATGTTTATTTGACACAGACGGTGAACACCAGCAATGAAATAGGATTCTTAAATCTAAGTAAAAAATAATATCATAATGTCCTCCACATCTGCGTCAGGTTCAGTTCAGCAAAAATATGAGTGCCTGACGCTAGTTTATAAATGGAAGTAATGACTGTATGAGTGATCAAGTGTGGCTTGTATTTTATGGTTTGTATTATTATGCTCCATGCATCAAAGTGGTGATCCATGCCGGTGAATCGACTCAGTAACTTGCCTACTCTGCAATTGCTGCCACAAATTGAAGGTAAAACTAAAGGGTAAGCTGACCTATTCTGGCTCAAACTAAGAAAAGCATTACACAGTCTAGTTATGGGGCTCGTCTGATAAGAATGGCTTAATGAGGGTAGAGAAGACAACTAGGAAGAACTCTTCTTGTCAAACCCAGTGCGGTACGTCGCTGGCAGGGCCGAAAATGCTACTACGACCTTCAAAGGAGAGTTTTGGCCGAGGGATGTCGTATAGTCTATATACGACACCACTCGGCCTATATACCTCGCAGGGCAACACGATTCCGTCACTTTATGTGCAATTGTTATAATATATATAAGATAGATAAATATGTAAGTTAGTCTGTAAGGTATAGGCTCTTTGTTACCTGAAATAAATAAATTAATTAATTGCACCACCGCTGTCGACTTATTTCTAAGTAACTGGCGTAAAAGTATTATAAAGTTGCAAACACCTGTTGCTCGTTGCGGCGCAGCGCATTAGATAATTAACTTTGCTAAGAGAATTACTTTAATGCAGACGCTAAGCCTCACCGAAGAACTAATTGCGGCTGACTATATTTTAAGAAACACCTTAAAGATTTGTCAGACAATAATTAGCTTCTTGGTTGGTTTACTGATTGTATTGAGTAAAATCTATTGAATACTATTCACGATTCTTTAAGTAAACCTTGCCAGAATTAAATTTCCTTGTAAAATGTGAAAGTGCGAAAAAAAAAACGCTATATTTACAAACTAAAACTAAATTAAAAACCCTAGAATGAAAATAAAATGGCATCAAAAATCTCCACCGCATCGCTGTCAACCGGTAAAGTGCCCAAGAGGCTGGCAGCATTGCCACGTTGGATGGCAATGCTAAGCCTCTGGCCAAGATAAGCTATCTCTCGAAGCAGTGAAAAAATCAAGTTTCTAAATCAACGCAATAAAAAGATACGGCGGTTTATTTAAAAGCCAGCCTTTGGGTCATGTGAAGAGTAAACTAGTCTTTTTGACAGCGAAAAAGATAATTAGGAGTAAAGGCTTCTCAATAGCAAATAAAGTATTTGTAGTATATGAAATTGTACATGTTGGTGGGTATGTATGTAGACTGAGAGTAAGCGTCAATTCACACGTACCACAGCCACACCACGTCGCAGCGACAAAATGTGGTCAAGATGTGGTTACGTGTGAATAGTGTCGCAGAGGCTTTTTGCAGCTGCGTTGTGGTAGCCACAAAATGTCGATGTGGTTGCGTTGTCGCTGTCGTTGCGATGTGGTAACCACGTGGCCATGTGCTGTTATACTTAGTTATACGCCTATTTCGTAGAGGAAACACGGCTTGACTGAACGTAGTCATGGAGGAAAGATTGTTGTTGCTATCCTTGTTATGGCTAATAATACTACGCAAAATGAAAGAAGGCCGGGGGAGCGCAGGCGCCAGCTAGGCGCGCGTGGACGTCATGTCGTGGCGATGTGGCCGCGCTGCCGCCGCGTTGCCATCGCGATGTGGTTGCGATGTAGTCGTATTACACAGGTGGTCGATAACAACCACAAAATGTGGTGCGTGTGAATTGTAATATTCATTTTCAATACAAAATTTACGCCCGACCACATCGTGGCGTTGTGGTGTGGTTGTCGCTGTGGTGTGGTTGTGGTACGTGTGAATTGAGCCTTAATCTATAAGATGGTTGCGGAATGTTATGTTTATAACTGTTACCGTGACCCTGGAACATAAAAGGCAATCGAAGGAACTATTGAGTTATAAATTGTACAATAGGCATTATGTTTATTTCCTTTGCCATAGAAGGGCAGATTAGTTCCTTGTTGGTCCGCCAGATGACTCTCGATATTTGTAAAACAATTGAACGTTTTTTTTTCATGTCTAATATACATTACAAGAATTCTTACTCAGTTTTTTTATTGCTTATAGTAGCCTGAAAACAATAGGTTATGGGCCCAGGCCACGCGTTGCAGGAAATTGAGTAAAGAGCAGTTTTACGCGTAAGTTTTATCATATTAAAATAGCGATTCGTTTCCTATTGTTTTAATATGGAGGTCAATAATTCAATGAGAATTGATAAGTTCAGCGGTAGTAACTTCCGCCAGTGGAAGTTCCAAGTAAATTGTGCTTTGAAAGCAAAAGGGTTAAATATTAATATAGAAAAACCAAATGCTGTAGATTCTCAGTGGGAGAAAAATGATGGGATGGCCATGTTTATCATAACTTCATCTATGGATCTTGGCCAAATCTCATTAATTGAGAATTGCGAAACGGCAAAAGAAATAATGTTAAAGTTAGAATCAATCTACGAAGCTAAATCAGAGCTGAACAAAATGATGGTGCACGAAAAGTTCTACCAGTATAAGATGTCACCGACAGACAGCATTGCTAAACACATTGCAAATGTGGAGAATTTAGCAAAACAGCTTAAGGAAAGTGGTGAAGAAATAAGTAACACAGCTATTATGACTAAAATATTGAGTACTTTACCAGCAAAGTATCGGTCACTGCGGCAAGCTTGGTTATCCTTAGACCCAAAATCACAAACAATTCACAATCTAACTGCAAGATTATTAGATGAGGAAGCTAGCCTGACAAATGAAGAAGAAGCTGAGAGTGCCTTAGTAACTACAAAGTATTCTACAAAACAGAATAAGCCTCAGAGTCAACAACACATGAATCAGAGTTCGAAGCCTGGTCAACAGAGCTATCACCGGTTTATTTGTTATAATTGTAACAAGAGGGGACATTTTGCGAGAGATTGTCGAGCCCCAAAGAAATCTAGGAATAATAATCCTCAAGAGCAGAAACCGATGGCATTCAGTGTTGAACAATGTTTACAATCTGAAATTGACACAGATAAGTGGATTTTAGACAGCGGTGCGTCTAAACATATGTCATATAGACGTGATTTCTTCTGTGAGCTACAAGAATATGGACAGAATGCTAGAGCTGTCAGTTTGGGAAATAAGAAAGAAATCGAAGTACATGGACATGGAACCATAATGATAAAGAGATGTGTGAACGGTCAGTGGGAGCAAAGTATTTTGGAGAATGTCCTCTATGTGCCAGATTTACGAAGAAATTTATTTTCAGAAGGCATGATTACAAGAAAAGGTTATGTTATTGTCAAAAGAAATAATGATGCTCTAATTTTAAAGGACAACAATGTGGTTATGACTGCAACATTGAAAGAAAACAATCTTTATGAAATAAATATTAAAAGTATTGTGCAAGAGAAATGTAATCTAGTTGAATCAAGTCTGAAAATATGGCATGAACGTTTAGGACATTTAAATATAAAAGAAGTGCAAAATATGAGTAGAAATGGTGCAATTCCAGTGACCTTGACAGATGACAATAATTTTATTTGTGAAGCATGTCAGTATGGAAAGCAGTGTCGCTTGACATTTCATAAGTCTCACAGAGGACAATGTCAACCTGGTGAATTGACTTACAGTGATGTATGCGGACCCATAGAACATGCATCAGTGTCTGGTGCAAGATATTTTATTTTGTTCAAAGACGGTGCTACCAGTTACCGACATATATATATAATAAAGCATAAAAGTGACTCACTAGATTGCTTTAAGAAGTATAATGCAATAGTCAAGAATAAGTTTGGACATGGTACTTGCATACTACACACTGACAATGGAAGTGAGTATGTAAACAATGAGTTTAGAAGTTACTTAGACCGTGAAGGGATTATACATGAACGTACAGCGCCTTATACTCCAGAGCAAAACGGAAGAGCAGAAAGAGAAATGCGTACAATTATGGAAAGCGCAAGATCTATGTTATATTCTCGTGGTATATCGTTAAAGTTGTGGGCTGAAGCAGTAAACTGTGCTGTGTATCTATTAAATCGAAGCTCATCCACTCAAACAAAGGATGTATCTCCATATGAGTTGTGGAATGGAAAGAAGCCTTACCTTGGACACATAAAAGTTTTTGGTGCTAAAGGTTATGTTCATATCCCTGATGAAAAACGAAAGAAACTGGATAAAAAATGTATGAAACTAATACTAGTGGGATATGAAAATGAAAATTATAGGATGTTCGATCTTGATACTGGAAAAATTACAATTAGCAGAAATGTATGTTTTGATGAAAATAGCCCAGTAGTATTAAAGAATGATAGTGCTTCAATTTATATAACTAATGGCAAGGAAGAGAATGAGGTAATTGAGGTTGTACCCACACAGAGTCAAAGCACACCAGAATCAACTGAGACACCCGTAGATGATGAATATGTGTCAGATACTAGTTATGAAAACACAAATAGTCAAGATGATCCGTCATATCAACCTACACATAATACGGTTTCCAGTGATATTGAGAGACACATGACACTACGACCCAGAAGAGAAAGAAATGAAGAAGCAAACTATTGTGAATATGAGGTACCTAATACATATAACGAAGCTATAAATTGTAAAGATAGTAATAAGTGGAAAGAAGCTATACGAGAAGAGTTACAGTCTCTGGAAGAAAATGAGACATGGAAGTTAATTGATAGAAAAAATGAGAAAACTGTGACTTCAAAATGGGTATTTTGTATTAAAAGAGACACAGATGGTAATATCGGCAGATACAAAGCTCGTCTTTGTGCTCGTGGATTTACACAAGTAAAAGATATTGATTACAAGGAGACATTTTCACCCACTACTAGGTATGATTCTATCAGAGTTATATTATCTCTTGCAGCTCAAAAGAATTATGAAATTCAACAATTTGACGTAAAAACTGCGTTTCTTTATGGTGAACTGCAAGAAGATGTCTACATGGAGGTGCCTGAGGGTGTTGATGCTGAGCAAGGAAAGATTTGTAAGTTAATTAAATCTTTATATGGTTTGAAACAGTCATCGCGTTGTTGGAATAGAAATTTTTTTTCTTTTTTGACTGGCTATGGTTTTAAAGTATGTCCTTCAGACAACTGTGTTTTTGTTGGATGTTTCAATGGTTTTAAAGTTATTTTGTTACTCTATGTTGATGATGCCTTATTATTATCAGAAAATAATGATACGTTAATGCATATTATTGACGATCTTAAAAAGAATTTTAAGATAAAAGTTTTGAATTTAAATACTTTTGTTGGCATGGAGATAACTAAAAGTAATAATTCAATTGTTATAAGTCAAAGACAGTATATAAAACAGTTGATTAATAAGTTTAATATGTCAGAGGCTAATCCAGTTAGTACTCCTGCTGATAATAATGTAAGTCTGATGAAAAATGTTAATGAATGTGTTACAAAGTTTCCATATAGGGAAGCAGTGGGAGCTCTTATGTTCTTGTCAACTGTATCGAGACCTGATATATCTTATTCATTAAATATTGTTAGCAGATATTTAAATAATCCTAATAAAAACCATGTCAATGCTGTTAAAAGGATTATTAGGTATTTAATTAATACAATAAACGTATGCATTACTTATAACAGTAATAGTGAGTTGGTAGGTTATTCTGATTCTGATTTTGCCTCAGATATTGATTCTAGGAAATCTAATACAGGATATATTTTTATGTTAAATGGAGGGCCAGTTACCTGGGCAAGTCGTAAGCAGAATACTGTGGCGTTGTCAACTACAGAATCAGAATATATAGCTGCAAGTGAGGCTGCTAAAGAAATTTTATGGCTTAGACAATTGTTAATTGATATAGGTGAGCCACAATTGATGATCACTTTGTGTATAGATAACCAGAGTGCCATTAAATTGATTCATAATCCTGTATACCATAAAAGAACAAAGCACATTGACATTAGGTACAATTTTATAAGAGAAAATGTACAAGATAATATAATTTCTATTAAGTATGTACCTAGCATTTGTCAACTTGCAGATTTCTTAACGAAAGCTCTACCGCCTAGTAAATTTGTTAATAATAGAGACCAAGTATTAAGCTTGGGAGTTTAAATGTTAAAATGTTTTATAAAGTAGTGAGTCTATTGTAAAATTTAAGTGGGAGTATTGAGTTATAAATTGTACAATAGGCATTATGTTTATTTCCTTTGCCATAGAAGGGCAGATTAGTTCCTTGTTGGTCCGCCAGATGACTCTCGATATTTGTAAAACAATTGAACGTTTTTTTTTCATGTCTAATATACATTACAAGAATTCTTACTCAGTTTTTTTATTGCTTATAGTAGCCTGAAAACAATAGGAACATGAGTGGGTTTTGGTCAGTAAGAGTCTGACACGCCCTCCCGCCGCACCCAGGACGGGAGCAGTCATTGGATGATTTCCCACTCACCAAAAAAAAAAAAAAAAAAAATCTATAAGATAGATAGATAGTTATTTATTCTAAAGTAGAAATAAAGTAACGATAGCATTACTTAAGTAATGAATGTATGCTATCGTTACTTTATTTCTACTTTATTACAAGTAAGTCGAATACATCGATAGAGGATAGCCTAGTATTTATATTATACCAATAAGTTTTTGCTCGCAGCTTGTCGAAAGTTCCCCCCCTATTTACTCCTTTAGAGACGCCATTAAAAAAAAAACTCATTCTCCACGAACTTACTCTTGACAAAGAACACACCTAGCCAGTTTTGTTTCTTGGAACAGCGGTATAGGCTGTGCTTGTCTGTCAATCAGACAGTTTACCGTTTTATATATTACTAGCTTTTGGTGGAATAATAGTTTCCGTTCCCGGGGGTTTTCCGAGATGAAAACTATCCTATGTCCTTTCTCGGGTCCCAGACTATATCTGTACCAAATTTCATTCAAATCGGTTTAGCGGTTTAGACGTGAAGAAGAGACAGACTGACAGACAGAGTTATTTTCGCATTTATAATATTAGTACGGATAAAGATGGATAAAATCTATTGAACTTACTTAACAACTCCGCCTGAGGGAACCACTTGCTGACGATCACATTATGTGGCAAGTCACTGACATCGCCATCCCACTTCCAGAGCACTTTGAAGGGCAACTTGCCAAATGCACTGATCAACTTGCGCTGTTTGTACTCCGGTACCATCCATGGACGTAAGTTGATGCCCAAACTGACGTACACCACGCCATAGTTAGATGAATCTAAGTATTGCCGTAGTTCCTGAATCAAGTTGAAATGTGTTAGGGATTAGGTGGGAACGAGGTCGTTTGGGTTTAATGTAAAAGTGTTGAAAATTTTCACTTTTGGTTTTTACATTATAAGAACTACTATTACGTACTATAAAACTTTTTCAATTTCGACTAGGAGTGTCGAAAAATATCGTCTGCAAACAAATACGTTATTGCAAAAAACACCTGATTTTTTTCGTCATACTCAAAGGCCTCTTGTCACATAGAAAAAGTATTGATCATCACCCTGACACCACGTCTCATATCAGACTTAAATTAATTATAAGTCCAGATTTCCTGTACCAAAATGTTTTTTTTTTAAATATATATGTTGATTTGTTATTTGTGAATTGACTCAACAATTTTTATTTGATACACAATACAGTTTCTAAGTTAATATTTTCCAAAAGCCACTTACTTCAGTCATTTCAGATTTGTTCTCCCTATCTTGCAAGTGTGTCGCCCCTAAATGTACCACATTCTTAGGCACAGGCCGTATTCCCTCCCAAACTGGATGAATATTCAGCAACAACATTTCAATCTTCTTAATTTGCTCTCTTAGTGACGGAACTTCACCAAACAAACTCTTAGCTAATTTATCTTCTTCTTTTTCAAGAGAATTGTACATAGACGCCACTTTCCAATAGTGGTACAAGGCTGCAAGTTTTTGCCAGGTATTCAGATTCCATACCTCATGTTGGAAACTTGTTGGATATAACAAAGGGTGTGCAGGCCCACCCATATTTATGTAGTCATTGAAAACCGGGCCAAAAGAACTGACGGCAACCACAGGAGCATCGTAAATATAGATCCAAAACAGAGTGGGTCGTATCCAAGCTTCTAACAAAAGAAGATCAAACGTTTCATTGTTTTTGATGAAGCTTTGGACCTCAGGTACCTCAATTTGTTTTTCAACTAACTTAGCAGCTACTTGTAGTACATGTTCTAAACCTCCATTATTGTAATTGTTCTTATCTGTAATGGCTTCAATGTTTCTTTCTTGCCAGATTTCTTTTGACACTTCGGATACATCGATTTCCATTAAATTATCTGGTGATTCTCCTTTCGCGTACTCTGGTAGTGGGGTTATGAGTACCACTTCATGATCACGATGGATTAGTTCATGTATTATAGATCTATGAGCTTGTTGGTAGTATAATTCTGGCGTTGGGAAGACTGCGAGTATTCTTGCTGAATCGGTTTTAAAGAAAATTTGGAGTAAAATACACATTATTATTAACATTATTTAAGTACATAAAATAATTTTCTCAAACTCTTATTCACTTCACATATAATAAAATAACTTAAAAATAACTTAAAGACACTGCTGATCTTACTGGCTAGATAGTAACTGCAGTAAACAATATTTTTTATTATTTACACAAGTGATTGAATGCACAATATTTGCACAAATGCATCCGTTACGTCATTTAACCCTCCCTGTAGGTTATTAGCCACATAACATTACTACGTTTGTGTCTTTAATCCTTAATCCATATAATAAATGTTTATATTTATTAGTGAATACTAGTACGAGCGGGGCCATAACAGTAGGGGACGCGAATATTTAAAGTAGGTATATTTTGGGCACCCGAAATACATTTTCATTATTGTTGTTGTGGTTGTTACTTAGTACCAATGTGGCTTTTCCAAGTCGCATGTACGTTATAAGTTATCTAGGACATTATTATTAATAATCTTTCGCTCTAAAAAATCGTTTTTGTGCTGGTTCTCTTTCGTAGGACTTTGACGTCGTTGTTGGTAGTCTGAAGTCAGAAAGTATGACAGTTTAACTAAGGTCTATCGTCCTTGACTCCCGTTAATTGGTCTGTATAAAATAAGTCTGACATGCAATTTTTCATGTATAACACTGCTATCCAGTTTGCTCCGATTACACTTGAAGCCGATTCTACAATAGTTGGGAAAACGACAGAAAATAACAATAAGATCACTATTTTAAGCCACTCTTGGCTTAATTGATAGCCAGACAGACGTGGGGCCAGTAACCTATTACCAAATTTTAAAAGGGGCATCTGGTACTGTCCTCAGTTGCATAGTGGACTGAATGACTACTACCTACTGATCCAAAATGGCGAGGAAAATGATGTAGTTATACCTATATTATTTTTGATTTACTGATACTCTTCATACATAAAATCTACTACCATTACGCTCAATGCCTCTGAAACTTGCCAAAAACTAAGCAATTTTATTACACTTATCAAAAATACCGACACAACTCGGCAGTAATTACTTTCCGAGAAACGTGTGTTTGGCAACATACTCGAAGCTTACGACATATAAAACTTTGCGTGTTGTTTATTCGGGAACGGTATTATAGAAATTATTAGGTACCACGCACTTATTAGTTCTGTTTTTCTTCCTAAACGAAAACTGATATCAACTTCTAGCTGTTGCTCGCGACGTCACTCGTCCCTGTTGTCGCTATAAAACAGCAACAGTACTTTTTTCAGTTTGTTCCGAAACATACAGACAAATAGACTAATAAAAAATATATGAACTAAGTTTTTGTAAAACGGGTATTAAGTGTTTTTTTATGTATAGTTTTAACTTCACTTATACGATTTTATTTATTTATTTATTCTAAGGAGAACCAACAGCTAGGTACAGCAAAAGGATAAAAACAATATAAAAAACATTAAGCCAATTACAGGTTCTCACGGATAGAAACATATCAAATAACGAAAACGAATTTAATGTAAGTATAGATGTTATAAAATTTTACTTCACTTAGTTGACTAAGTACAATATCAGATTAACAAGATTATTCAAACAGATTTCACACGTTCCACGAAATCCAGATTATCATTACAAATCAACTTGTTCAACATAGTTCTGTCGTAAAGTTTTTGAGCTAAAATGCAAATTACTTCGTAGTAATTGTGAAGAGGCTGAAACCCTTCAACTTGAAGTAATATGGCGGATAGAAAGGGGTTTTCCAATTGAATTTTGGACAAAAGGTGGACTTTGAAGTTCAGATTAATAGCTTTCCAGTTACCTATCTATTTGCAAGTTAGATCCAATGTTGGTAATTTAATTTAGAAGTTGATTAGATTTTAATTGATTTGAATCTAAAATAATGTTAGGAGAGGTAAAGTTTTGTGATTTGTAAGAGGTAATCTTTGGATGTATTCATTAAATTTTTATAAGAAAATGTTCCCTATCTTCTTATTTTAAGATTGGGAACATTTTTTGGAATTTGTACACGTTGGGATCAATTATATTTTACACAAAACTAAAACTCAGATATCGTTATTAGGACTATTATTTGAATTGCATGCTAGCCTTTTTAGGATTTGGATACAACGGAATTTCCTAATTTTCTTTTTTCTTAAGCTTTAGCTTAATACTGATGTAAGCGAATAAAACAAACAAAAAATAATATTATATTTAGCCCAGCTAGAGTATCTGCGAGTTTATTGAATCCAATTGTTTTTTAAAGCAACCTTTTCTGTATCAGTACAAAGAAAAACATTTAAATAACTTTCATTCGAAAAACAGCTGCACCTCTAGACAAGTGGCATTGTAGAATAAATGTACAGTAAAATGGATCGTTAAATGTATAGAATTGACAAAAGCGTACGAGCGTTAGAATAGCGAACTCTATTCTATAATTTATTCTACAATGCTACTAACTTGTGATGACCTTTTTTTCTTGATTTTAAGGTTGGCCCTACCTAGAGTTAGTAATCAACTACTTTAATTAAGATTAATGTCCCGGTGTAATGTAATTAAAATTACTTTCAATCAGATTGAAGTAGTTATGATTGCATACTTTTATAACGAGTACTGTAACAGTATAATCAGTAAGCATACTCCATGTTGGCGCATATTTTGAAATAAAAAAAACATGATCACCATGTTGGATTTTGAAATTGACGCTTTTACCATCCCTTTAAATCACAACAAGTATACCCATGGTACATTTTGAAAATGTATTTGGGTTTTGAAATGCTGACCACGACACCCATGATGCATGTTTTGAGGTCTGCAATATGGAATCTCATTTCTTGAATTGTACTCCATGCCCTTTGAAAAACAGATTTCCCACAAGTGTTGTACTGTGGGACACGGTTGACGTCATTCTGCTCGAAATAAATCAGTTTTGATGACACATTGATAGCATTCCGAGTCCAATAGCCAAGGGGTTTCACTATTAATAAATTTGCGCATAATTTGAATCTTTTTACAATGTTGGGACAACTCTCACAGGGCCATCTGATCCCAAATTAAGCAGAGCTTGTACTATTGTAACCAGACAACTGATAAACTTATGTACTTTCCTTATTTTTGTTTTGTTATTTTTACTTTCTTCTAACAACAGTTGTTTAATTAAAATCAAACCATCTCCCTAGTATTTATATAAGTTAATATTGTTTTCTGTATCAACTCAAAAGCTGATAACTTCATGCTACCTAAGCAGTAGGGGGGAGATCCTGGTGTCCTAAAATACAGGCCTCGGCTTAGTTTAGGCACCAGTCTCCCACAATTAACGCTTGTAATGATACCGAAGTAATTTATTGGAAATTGTTAATTTTACTAAGAAAACACAGCCTTAGTTACTAAGTGTTATTTGTGGAAGGAAATAAACATTTTTATTATTATTATTATTATACATAAATTATACCTAGATACAGAATAAAATTCATGCTCATCACACGAAGTCTGTCACGAGTGGGAATCGAACACACGACTTCCGGCTTGGCAGTCAGGGTTACTAACCACTAGATCAACAGAAATGTCATATGAACAGGCCTGTTGGTCGAGTAGTTAGTATAATATACATAAACGCCTTGAAATATATAGAAACGATTTTATCCATAACAGTCCAGCCGTGTAGGAGATAGTTACGATAGCTTAATTCATGAGAAATGTTATATGCTGTATATATTTGAAAGTAGGGCATAGCATCACCCTGCAATCAGATACGTGTAATACCGCGAGAATTAACTAGTGAGGTAAGTATATAGATTATTAGCAATCCGTTCCAGCGGCGTCGTACAGGTGTTAAAAATCTTTGAATATTCCAGATTTTTCGCACTATATTATGCATATATTATGTAGTCTTGAATCTCTCTATCTAGTAACCCATTGAATGCTCTAATTGGATCCACGTCCTAGACACAAAAAAGGTTAAAAGAAATTGCAATAAAATCCATTGCAAAGTTTTAAAGATGTGAGGATACAGAAAAGTAGTATATATACGCGGAAAGAGGTTTTTTTAATTAATACTATTATAGTGATGGTAAATGTTTCTACTACCATCAACTACTAGAATTGCGTCTTATCTTAACTTAGATAGTACTACACATATTAAAGACGTGTAAAGATATTCGTTTGCCTAAATTCAATTAAAGATAACATAAGTGAACGACCATTGTTATGCTTTAATTCTAGTCGAATGAAACCGGGGTCAATGACACGATTTTCGACAAAAACAGCATAATATTATTCGGACATAATAAACAAAGTAAAGATACTTCTGCTATGAAAACAAATTGTATCCATTAAGTCTTTATGTGTGTTTTAGGGACTACTTACACTTATTCTCCTCAGACTGAACCTTTTTAGTTACACTTATACAGTTCTGCTTCTATCAGCTGTATTCAGCGTCGTAAGGATAAGCAACAGAAAACAGCGATTTTGTATGAAGACTTCGGTTCAGTAGCTTTGATTTTTTGTATTTTTTTTTCTATTGACCTCAGCTTAATTAAGTCATTAAGCGAAACGTGTGGTGGTGCTAAATAAAAATAAATAATTAAAAAAATTAAAAAACACGACTGCCATGACAAAAAAGAACTAAAAGGCAAAAAACAAGATTTTTCATAGAAAATTATTATATTACTATTTACACAAAAAGTGAAAGGTCGCTCATTCAGTCACGGGCTCTATAATTATGAAAAATCCAATACTACTTGATAAACAAAACTAAAATTTTCGTCGCAGTCGGGGGACCTTTCCGCAGTATTTGAGTATTCCGCAAGGCGGTCCCCCGACTGCGACGAAAATTTTAGTTTTGTTTATCAAGTAGTATTGGATTTTTCATAATTATAGAGCCCGTGACTGAATGAGCGACCTTTCACTTTTTGTGTAAATAGTAATATAATAATTTTCTATGAAAAATCTTGTTTTTTGCCTTTTAGTTCTTTTTTGTCATGGCAGTCGTGTTTTTTAATTTTTTTAATTATTTATTTTTATTTTGTACCTTTTAGTGAACTTTGTGGATAATCAAATGTCGGTTTACAAGTAGATTTTTTTATTAACTACAAACAATAACAATTTAGCACCACGACAGTAACCAATCATGATGTATGTTACATATTAAAATCCGTTAACATTTTGCAAAGGTTGTCAGAGTACCTATGTCGCTTATCACAATAATTTTCACATGTTTCTCGTGTCATTTGTGTCGGTATCAAAAACACACTGAGTTTCTTCTTTTTATGACATTTTCATCTCGCAGTTCAGCTCTACCGCTGTTTATTACTGCTTAACCAGACAATTGAGTTTCTTCCAGTCGGGGCAATGCTTTTATACTCTGAGCCAGGAATATTCCCGAGAAAGACGTTTCTAGAACAATGTAGTCGCTTTGTAGGGTTCTAAAGTAGCTTTTGGCCACAGAACGCGGTGTTCCGACGCTTCTGCGGACAAGTTCCACCGGAGTGCACAAAGACTAGTGCAACGTAGTGAAGTGCTACTAACATAGATTTAAGTTCTATTACTAACACAAATGTATCACTTGTGTGTGTTAGGTTAAGGTATTTATCTATGGGCCTAATAAGTCTGAAATAACGGTTTTATTATAAATAAAAAATATTATTTCTCGAATACGAAGGAAAGCTCTCGACTCCATTCGAATTTCGACTCTATTGTTTAAGACGGAAGCACAGACGTAAGTTACAAATTGCCATAACAACAATTACCTATATCTATAACAATGGAAATACCTTGGTTGAAGTTGAGAAAACATGCCATTTATGCTGTAAAAATGTACGAAATGCAATTTCGTTTAAACTTTATATTAGGTAATTTAAAAAAAATCATTCGTAGGAATCTATATAAAAACTGTCTAAATCCGAACATCATCATAATGGGTGCCCTCTATTTGGCAGAAACTTGTTTCTCCAAAACCTATTTGGCATAACTCACTTGGCAGAAACTTTTTTAAACGAACATTGTTAAGGTATAAAAAATATTTAACATAATTGTTTTTTGGCCTAATGTTTTTATCTCCGAATTTTAAATGGGATACTTTTAAGATGGCAGAATAGTATTGGGAATAATTACCTTTGTCAGAGTTACAATTTTGCATAATTTCGTTTAGCATAAAGTTTATTTAGAGCGCCGATTGTTTGGCATAATTTGACTTAGCATACTACGAAGATCACAGAATTTCAATAGAAATAATTAATAGTCATATTGAAAAAAAATATATATATTATTGTTTTAAAAAATCACTATGGTGTGCTTCAAAAGTGAGTGACAGAAATGAATCGCTGCAAAACCGACTTCACGTAGTCTTGTCTGCCCTACCCCTAGAGTGTAATTTAAACCCGCGAAGGCGCGGAGGGGTGAGGCGGCCCGCGAGCTGAGGAGCAGGTGGTGGACGTAAAACCATCTGCGACGATTAGCTCGCGTGGGGCCGCCGGAGCCCCGCAGCGCCGGAGCCCCGCAGCGCCGGAGCCGTGACAGAAGCCATGCCTGCTGCATGATGCATGCATGTTGCATGCTTGCATGCTTGCTGCATGCTTGCTGCATGCTTGCTGCATGCTTGCATGCTGCATGCCAAAATAAGATAAGAAATGCATGCCAAAAGATGATTCTGGCTGTGAATTTTATGCGATATGATGGTTCTACTTTTGATTGTTATGGATATAAAATATATGCCAAAGGATGATTCTGGTTTTGAACTTTCTACGATGTGATGATTATATACTTATTGATTATTATGGATATGAAATTTATGCCTAAAGATGATTCTGATTTACAAAATTATGGGTTTCGCTGTATAGTTAATGAGTGTATGCCAAACGATTTTCTGCGAAAAGAGGTTTATGCTATCCGTTGCTATGCAAAATAAAATTATGACGTAAAAAGTTCTGCTATAAAGGGTGGACCCCATCATAATATGATGGAAATATGGTCGAGCTGCAAATGATTTTGGTATGGAACTATGGACAAAGGACATCGTGACAAAAACTTTTAGCATGAATTCCCTTCCCCTTTTCCTCCCACCGCGCATTTTTAAGCCGTTGCTGTATTATTTATATTAAATTCTTTTTAATTCTGATGTAAACGTTCATCCCATATTTCAGCCCATTAAGGGTGGAAAAAACATTTTCTTTTTATTTATAGTACCCAGTCACTGACTTCAGTAATGACAGAATTTCGTTCAAACTTTCATCCCCTATTATACACACATAGGGTTTGAATTTCTGAATTTATTTTAGCTCATGCCTTTTTATCTTCGTCCACATTGTCAAACACCAAGTTTCCAGTCACTAACTTCAGTAATGTCAGAGTTTCGTTCAAACTTTCATCCCCTCTTTCACACACATAGGGGTTGAATTTCTAAATTTCTATCTCCTTTCAAAATGGTAAACACCAAGTTTCCAATCACTAACTTCAATAATGACAGATTTTCATCCCCTATTTTACACACATAGGGGTTGAATTTCTAAATTTCTATCTCTGTCCAAAATGGTAAACACCAAGTTTCCAGTAACTTACTTCATTCAATAACGACAGATTTTCGTTCAAAATTTCATCCCCTATTTTACACACATAAGGGTTGAATTTCTGAATTTATACTAGCTCATGCTTTTTTTATCTTCGCCCACATTGTTAAACACCAAGTTTCCAGTCACAAACTTCAGTTATGTCAGATTTTCGTTCAAACTTTCATCCCCTATTTCACACACATAGGGGTTGAATTTCTAAATTTCTATCTCCCTCCATAATGGTAAACACCAAGTTTCCAGTCACTAACTTCAATCAATAACTACAGATTTTCTTTCAAACTTTCATCCCCTATTTTACACACACAGGGGTTGAATTTCCAAATTTTTACTAGCCTATGTTACTCGGGACTATGTACGGATTGTAACGATACATCACACATCTAAATCGGTTCAGGCATTAAGAAGTTATGGTGGAATAAAGAAACTCACATACATACATACATACATACATACATACATACATACATGAATCTTGAAAACATAACACTCCTTTTTTTGGGCAGTCGTGTAATAAATAAGTGTGCGTAGTCCCTTTATGTACAAAAAGACAATGTTTTGCACACAACATCGTTTACGTGATAATTTTTAGCATAAAGAATTTTGTTTACAATACATACCATGACCAAGCTATGAACGTATCAGGCACGGAAAAAACGTGACACACTACACTACAATAACTCTGTATTAACAGTGTTATTATTACACGGAAACATGTTCTCTCCAAAATGGATCCTTACCATAATCTGGTACCACCTTCAAGAAATTGTACGCAGTTGTTTGAAGGATACTTGGTAGCACAACCAGGCTCAATCAGATTTTGTATTTACCTATTTAGTGACCGCATCTACTTCACACCATGTCCTCATCCTCCATACAACTTACCCCTTCCCCTTGGTCAGAAAGCTTAAAATTGTAGCTTATAATATGCCACTTACTAGTACATCCAGATTGTCTCTTACAAACAATAAAACAAACATACTTTACTTCTTTATATTACTAGCACAGATAAAGCCATTTACGACCCAGTAAACAACATCACCGTGAATCCATTTCTTAACCAAATGTGAATATGGAAATATCCTAAAACCTATGCCATTTGATTTATTGTAGAACGTCAACCTCCTTCTTTTTGATTTATGTATTCACGACACGTTTGGGACGAATCCCTCCTCTGATCCTCTGTGACATTTAAATTATGTGATTTCGGAAAATCTCGGAAAATGTTCTGTATCTGTTTCACTTATTGGCAAGTTTGACCAGAAATGGTGCTCGGTAATTTTAAGTTCAATCGAATTGTTGACAGGTCTGCCGGTCTAGTAGCTAATGACCCTGCCTGCTAAACGGTCGTGGGTTCGATTCTCACCCAGATAATGATCATGATTGTTTATATGTTGTCTGGTTACCATAAGACAAGCTCAGATTAGATTGAGATCAGAAAGATGTGTATGACTTGTTCCGAGATACTTATTAATTTCTTAATTTACAAGGTAGCTATGGAGTCATTGAGTAATTACGTCACATGTTAGGGGTAGGTCAGTTCATGGCTCTGACTCATGGTAGTAAGAGGAACCGTGATATTTTAGACGGTAAAGTCTGACATGACGAACGTTTTCCCCAGATGGATTCTATTCATAAAAAATTAAAAAGTCTGGGCAAAGATATATTTTGCCTTCGCATATAAATCAGAAATAAAAGTGGGTCTTCAGGCTTACCGAAATAGACAAGATTTTAACTACTTAATTATTTATTTAAAATTTACCATAAAAGGTTGTTGTTTGCAAAGCCGACCAAATTGTTTTAAATAATAAATTAATGATAATAAAATACAAATGATTAATTTGATAAAAAATTTATTATAAAACTAGACTTTTGGATCTACTGTTCCAGTTTAGTGTAAAATAGGAAAATTTATTCACACCAGGTAGAGTGGGTTCCACAAATGACTGAAAAAGACAGGCGAGGGATCAATTGTGACATAATTTACGGATGGCGCTTACGGTTCATATCACTTTGGCCACAAGCCAGAATTATTTGGCAGCTGACGTAATATTTACACATCAACATAATTTAAGGCTACATTAATAATAAATTATTTACGACGATCTGATGTATATCATAGGGTGCTGACGTGTAGTAAAACGTTTTTTTTAACCTTAGAACACACGTGATTCAAGAAACAATAGAAAGACGTTAGCAGCGCGGCAGCCGGCTGTCGCTTGGTCGTCGAAATGTTAAAGTGCCATCCGTTTAGAAAATTACAATATAACTGTGTCCTAAAATCAAGCAAAATAAAATGTCGAAGTCAAGTTTTACAAAATTGCAGCGTGATATAAAAATTAAGAAGATTGTTCTCCAAAAAAACACAACCAATTCTCCTGGAAATGCAATTTTCTCAGCTCTCTTTCAATATAAAATTAATGATCTAATAACAACAAGCCATTTCGTTCAATACCTATCCCGTTTCCCATTACTGTAATGAGCTTATATTCTGAAACGAAATGGAATTTTCTAGAAACTTTTTCCTTCAATGATCCGTTTATTTCTTGGTCTACAGTTTTACAACTGTAACATACATACACAGACATGTTACCTTTAGACCTGTCTGTATGGGCCACTGTTCAGTGGTAGCGACGAGGTGAAGATACACCTACGACGCGGCGACAGCAAGAGATTATTACAATTATTTAATATCAAAATGTCAGCCATAAGTATTGGGTTCCTCACGTATTAATTTGAGCTAAATGATAACCGACAACTACATGCACTGTCTGGAAAGTTAAGAGCACTTAGGCATTAATTTTCATGGTTCTTAATTATCATTGTACGGATTTCAAAAGATTTTTTCATAGCCCTCTGAGTTTGTTTCGGACGTTTCTTCTCAGACTAATCAACTAGAAAACACCGGCGTAACGTGTAAAGGACTCATATTAATCACAATAAATATCACTATAATATCTCTATCAGTAAATATCCGATGCATTGGAAAATTTATTAAGTACTTTCGCACTTCAACCTTCAACTTTCCTGAGTTGCCTTAATAAATTAAGCTCTCCAGACAGCGAAAAAAACTTATAAACTAAGCGTCTACACGAAAAGGGCACGGCTTAGGCGAAGCGGGGGAGGACAGTTAGCGGCAGACTGAATCAGATTTAGATATTTTAAGGGTTTATTTAAAGCTTTAGACTTAAGGCCACGGGCTAGTTTGAATTGGAATCAGGGGTCCGAGTGATGTTGTTGTGTTCTGCAGTTATTTTTTGTTTCTTTTTTTAATGCGACAATCCCGCCACACATATTCCTAAACACTTCTGAAAGCTAGAATCAACAGTGGAGTCCACTAGAAAAGCGCTGAGCAATGAAGCTTAACAAGTTCCGGAGAAACGATTTAACTGTATTAGCATCGAAATTAATCAGAAAAGAACTGCGGAGGAGTAATAAGATTTGTAGTAAGAAAAAATGTTGTGTTCTGCAGTTTTGTATTTTTTTGAGCAGTTTTGGAGACCCTCAATTATCTTTCTAGCCTTTGCAGTGCAGGCTACGTTTAGACAAGCGTAGTGGGACACCTCCGACCAGATGGACTGATGATCTTCGACGGGTAGCTGGCAGCAACTGGTAGAATATAGCTGGAGATCGAGTAATGCCCATTTCACACGAGGGCAGAACAGTGGGCAGTACTGTACTGCCCACTGTTCTGCCCTCGTGTGAAATGGGCATTAGTGACGTACCTTGGGTTCTATAAAGGAACGTCACGTAAGTAACTCTATATCGTCGATACTTGATAGGCCTCTGCCTATTTCCTGCAGTGGATGGACGCAGTGTGATGGTAGTGGTTGTGAACTAAAACAACAAGGACATCGATATTGCGAGACAATTGAAATTTGAACGTTCCTATAACTATAAAATGTTAAAGGCAGGCTTCAAATCGGTCTAGACGCGGCGAACGACTGGAGAATGTGTAGGGTTGTCACAAAACTTTTTAGATTTCAATTTTATGAGTATTTGGAATGGGAGGTTTTGCAATTATGAAATTATAGTATCTTCTAGAACTGCAGTAGTACAATTGTATAATGTAATAACAGACAAAAATGACGATGACCATCATCTGGTTTTGAACACCTATAATAGCAGTTTAGAGACTATTTTCTAGTAGGTATGTATATATAGTATATAAACTGAATTGTCGATGTTTAGAGGCTATCAAGAGGGCTTGGAGTTGACGCAAAGAACGCTTGATCAAATCTTCATATCTGTATGTATATTTAAAATGGTAAATTGACTGACTGATTGTTGATATATCAACGCACAGCCCAAACCACTAGCCCTGGAGACATGAAACTCTTAGGTTTTGTTCTATGTGAAGAGTAAGTTTCCGCAAACAAAGATTTTTGAACATTCGACTCTTAAAAGTTTAAGTCTAGACTTTAATTCCGGAAAACTCCGTTCCCCACTTTGTTAATTGTTTAAAGACTTTAAGGTAAAATAAACGTAAATCTTTTTTCAAGTTAACCCTAGTTTTTTCTAGGATATCTGTATATGCAGTTCGTAAAATGGTGACGATTTTTTTTTGGGAAGTGGGAAATCATCAAATGACTGCTCCCGTCCTGGGTGAGGCGGGAGGGCGTGTCAGACTTTTACGGACTAAAACCCACTCATGTTCCTTCGGTTGCCCTTTATGTTCCAAGGTCACGGTAACTATTATAAGCATTCCTCAACGAAATTGGTGACGATGACGTTAAGATTTTTTATAAGCTAGGTATTACCATTACATATGTAAATTCTTGTTAAAACTCGAGTGTGTCAACCCTATGCATAATGCAATAAGACCCCTTTATATTGTTATATTTAGTGTGTAACGTGAAATGTATTTTATTCTGGCGATAACAGTCTGCTGGATAGATATAATGTCGCCTTATCCCTTTATAAGTAACTTAATAAAAATAACGTTTGTTTTATTGTAGTACCAGCAAGAAGAAAAGGGGGAGAAAAGTAGAGAAACTGAATAAATTGGGATAAGGCTGGAGGATAATGATAAATAAATATTTCGTATGTTTTAAATTCCAGCTTAAATCTTACTTATTGAGCTCACACTAAAGCCGATAGAAGGTACTTAGCACGTACTAACCGTACGACTTAACTGTGCACCTCACCCTGTGACGTCACGTTGTAGGAATGCTGTCGCTACTAAACGAACGAGGCGAACACGGGGCGCCGCGCGGGGAAGCGGGAGTGGGGCCGCATTCCAGCGAGGTGCACAGATAATGTATGTGTGTATGGATTGTACTGTGGTTTAGCTACGTCGTTGCGACTTTAAGACCTCTTATGTGTAAAATTCAACTTTACGAGAAAATCGATATAAACCGTCTACTGAAAAAAATATAATGAAACCAATTACAACAAAAAATAGAGGTATCAGCCATATGGTTTCCTGCTATTTATTTTGCTCTTGTTAGTTGAAATTAAAAGTAGTATAATGTTAAAAAAAAAAACAGTTTCACTAGACACATAAGAGATTTTCGTTGCGCTTTACGTATCACATCAGAGCTTTTAAACAAAAATGCCAATGAATAATTAAAATAAAAAACTGTTAGTTTTAATGAAAAAAATCTATATATATTTCTCAGAAAGCATTATTAGGTTATGATAACAGTAGAATCAAAAAAAAGAATAAAATAACAGTTACAAATCAAAGTACCATTAATTACTGAGGGTACCCATATAATTATGGATATAATTAAGAATTAAGTACCCGGATCAAATTGTAATGCATTGTAAAACGGATGATAATCTTGATCTATTACCATTTTCAGTTCCTGTAAATGTTTAAACTTGCTCTCAGTAATTTTTAACGGAGATCTATACAATCGGTTCGGAGATACCAGACCGTTTCTTTGGTTATTTCTTCGCTGTGGAAGTACGGACCACTCATCGACATGTCTTAACCTATAAAATACGGATCCATCAGATAAATATTTAAGACCTCTAATGTCCACCACGACAGGATCTCCCTTCTTTATGCCAGGCCGTATGGATTTTAGGTTCGATTCCATCTCTTCGAAATTTAGGAAGAAATCATGGTGAATGGATTTGACATCATAGGGCTTTTGTGGCCGAGCTTGTCTTATCCGGGTGATGTAATCACTGGGAGCAAATATTGGTGGTTTTATGTATTGCTCAATAGTGGAGTGAACACTATCCACTTCCATCATAGTGTGCCCCTTTTCCAAGTAAAGTTGTTCGATGCAAAATTTTCTTCTTTGCGCCAAATCGCTTAGGGCACTTGACAAAATTCGGTTCCGGTTTTGGTGTCCGCATCCATCAGAAATGATGATAACGCGCTCAGTGGAAAGTGGCAGGTTTTGACAGTAGTCTATTAAACAAGATGTGAATTCATTAGCAGTCACATTACCATCTGCTTCGTGCCAAAAGTAAATTGTTACGTCTTTAGATAGAACGTTATAAACCGTGAAGTTGTGGCATTGTAATTTTAATTTGTAGTACAATGCACTAGCCAATAGCTTTGGGGCAAGCAAAACACTTTGAACATCCACTGTTATAACCACAACCTTTTCATTTGCACTAGCTACAGCATTCTTTTTGGCTTCACGGGCTTCAATTTTCTTTGCAATATGGCTATCATATTCTTCTTTGGAAATGTTACCAGTTTTATAACTACAGCACGTGTCACACTGGTCTTTGCGAGGATGGTGAATGCTGATATTTTCTTCAGTCATAACCTTGGAAAATGTCTTTCTAGAGGCAGCTCTGAAGTGGTTGTCTATACACCACTTCTGAAAAACCTGATGCATGTGAAGTTCCGATCGAAAAGTCGATTCAACATAATTTTTTTTCGAGCTTGAACGACAGTAATGGCTCGGCACTTTTGGTAAAATATCCAGCCATGCCTTAACAGTTCTTGTCAACTCAACGTTCCTTCCTGGCCTAGCAATAATATTTGAACTCGATGCAGTGTTTTCTGCAGTCTGTTCCCCAATATTTTCTTCGAAAGTATAAACCTCTCTAGTCCAGCGGCGAAAACTGTCTTCTCCAATGCAAAGTGTATTAAGGAAAAATAATTTACACACTCTCACTCTAGTGCATTTTGCGTCCAATTTATTGATGAAGATATCGTGGCCACTTTGTTTTTTGCTTGTAGATCTTTGTTGAGATGTACGTCGTCGTCTTATACACCTTCTCACTGCTAATGCTTTTATAAACGACATCTTCTCTGGCCAAGTCTTTAGCTTCCAAAAATCTTTATGAATTTGTTCACGTTCTTCGTCGGAAACAAGAGCACAAAGAAAAGAATTTTTAGATTTTGGAACTACACACGTGTGTAAGCAACGTGGTTTCAAAATTCTTTCAACGTGGTTTCAAATTTGTCAGCTAACTTTTTATACCCAAGGTACGATTTACCGGCAACACGGGCTGTTTTGTTCTCTTTAACGGTGCATGGAAGTGGTCTTTGTACAGATACAGAGGTATTACCATCAATATTGTCGGGCAATGATACCCTAGTAACATTGTCATCACTATCACTATCTTCATCATACAGAGAAGGTAAGATCCTGCGTGTTTTTAAAAATAAATTCCTGTTTCTCTTCAAATCTTGCACAGACAGCGACCTGATACTTTCATCTATATCCAAATGTTCTTCAACCTGGCTCCGCAATGGATAAAAACTTCGCCTCCGCCGCGAAATCCCTGGTACCCAATCTGGATCGTCATCACTGTTATCGCTCAAATTTTCAAAGATAGGTATTGGTGATAGCACTTGCTTCGATTCAAACGCAAAACCCAGGTCTTCAGTGGCACGGAGTATGCTGATGCTATGATCAGATGAAGCATTCGTGACGTCATCAGAATCTTCAGACGCAATACCCGGGTCTTCAGCGGCATGGAGCATGCTGATGCTTTGATCAAATAAATCTTCAATAACATCATCTTGATTATTCAATCCTGAAGATATTAAGCCCAAATCTTCTGGCGTAATAAGGGAACCGCTAGAACAGCTCTCCACCCTTGGAGATTTCCCAAAATCATAAAAAGTACTTGATTCAGAATCACCTGTATTTTGCTGATTAACTAATAACTCAATTTCACTTGGACAGAGCGGTTTACTCATTTTTTATGTTGTTACACTCATAAATCGAATAAACTTTCGTTCTACGGGACGCGAAACAAGTAACGACCTGCACGCACTAACAAAATGCATTAATACCTACAATGAGCGACATCACGATTGGAAAATAATCATACGATATATCTGTCTCGCTCGTCCCCGTGATATTATTGGTCTAAAGTGACATAGGCAAATAATTTAAGAAATACCGGCCTTTCTCGGCCTGATGCACATAGGATATTTTGATCTAATAATTGCCGAAAGGCCCCGAGTATGACATAGAACTAAAAACTCGTGTGTGTTCACTGACACATAAGATATTTTAAGCACCAACATTTGATTAGGAAGCACATTGTAGATCTTGAAATCGGTAAACAAATGACGATTAAATCGTCGTATACACATGAGAGTTTTTGCATTCGACAGAGCTTCAAAATGTGAAAAAGACTGGCGTAAAAAAGTGAATTTGCCAAAAGTGACACATAAGGCCCTGCGCAGACGGCACACTTTTTGTGCGATCGAGTCTGCGGCGCACAAAAAGTTTGAACTAAGAGAACGAAGACTTTTTGCGCGTCGTGTGCGTTACTGCATATAATTGCATAGGTTCTATTTTCACAGACTAAAAAGTGCGTGACGGATAGTCTGTCGTCTGCGCAGGGCCTAAGAGGTCTTAAAGTCGCAACGACGTTAAATCTCCGTTTCTTTTTCCATCGTAATAATATTAAAACATTTATTATTTACGGCCTATAAATAAATAAATTAACAACTCACACACGGTCAACTGTTCCCAAAATAGACAGAACCTGATACATGTATAATAATAATACAATACCAGCCTATTACTATTGCTGGGACAACTCACACACGGTCATCACTGATCCCAAGTTAAGCTCTGCTAACAGCTTGTGTTATGGTAACCAGACAACTGATATACATACTTATATAATTTATAAATACATACATATTATAGATAAATTACACCCAGACATAAAACAAACAATCATGCTCATCACACAAAGTTTGTTCTGGGTGGGAATCGAACCCACGACCTCCGGCTTAGCAGTCAGGGTAATAGTAACCTTAAATACATATATGAACTGCTCCGCTCCCATAGGGTATCAGTAAATGGTAATAGTAACCTTAAATACATATATGAACAAGAATTAATTATAATTGGAAAGTGGTTTGTTAGCCTCGATATCACTAGTTTGTGCCTGCGACTTTACCCGCAGTGAACCTCAAAATTTTAACTCTTTACAATATTAACGTGCATTACAAAAAAACAATACAGTAGTAATACTCTTTTGAAATTCCATTTTCAAACTTCAAATTAATGTGACCCAATAGAAGGAACTACCGATCCCAAATAACATATTCCTAGGTAGGTGTCTATAGGTATACTCGCCCATTCACGGCAGATTGGAACCCTGTGACAGATTAGCGAACGCTTCGACAGGCTTTGAGAGGCCGACCGTCAGCTTGTCACTCAGAGACAGCCCCGAAATTACTGGGAGCATCGTCCGCATAATTTTGATATGGAACTTCGAACCTTAAAAGTTCAATTACATGAGAAATATTTTTCGCCGTCACGCTCGAATGGCGAGACTCACCATATGAGTTTAGAGTAGGAGAAATTCTGGTCATTCGGATGCTTCCATTTTCAATGCAAACCGTATAAACAATAATTTCTCGTCTTTTCAAAACGAGGAATTCTGTTGGTGTAAATGTACCTTTAATCAAATGGGGTAAAAACTCGACCCAGAGCTGTCCAAAATCGTGCACGTAATCTCGTGCCAAGAAAAATCTTTTATGCATTCTGAGGACTAAGCAATACTAGCTTAATCTAGATATAGGATTTAGATGGACGGAAGATGCCGAAACCTTTTGGAAATAAAGCTGATTTTTGAATAAATATAGTAGATGAAATAGTCGGCATTCGATTTGCGAGGCATGCAATCTCTAGGATTTTTTAGATTTAGAATCGAAGGCAATTATTAAGTTTGTTCAAACAAAGTAGGTATTAAGTTTGCACAAAGTTTCTCATTTCCTATGTGAATCTTATTAAATTATTTCAAAACAAGAAATCTATGTATTCGTATCATCAGACCTTCAGCTGTGAAACAACGTTGCTATGTTCTGGTTTGAATAGAAACTGTAGGGGCCGACGTAATTAACAAAACACAACAACAAATAATAAATGATTGATTGATTGATAATTACAGACACAAGGCAACGCAATCTGCGAGGCTGGTATTGCAGATGTCTATACGCTGCGAAATCCTGAAGATGTTCTTTCGGCTTGGCGCCTTTCTTCAATGACACAGTTGCAAAAAATGAAAACAGTTATGGTTTTCAAATAAATCGAGCAAAATGTAAACATTACTTTAACTAGTCTATTCTCGATGATAAGTTGTAAACAAAGTGACATAAAATAACGCACTTTCCCAGCAACGAGAACCGATGTTATAGCGCATTTAATTTAACTTTTATTTTGTTAGTTTCATGGTAAATAAAACGGACAGGGCTGAGTTTACGAGCGTTAAATCGATATCGTTGCACTTGCGGGTATATGCTTCCCATGTAGTAAACTTGGTAGGTTACTTAAAATATATGTTTTATTCAAAAGGAATAAAAACTGTTTTGAGCGAAGAAACTATAGCGATAAAAGAGTAAAAAAAAAATACATGAAACATTTTGACGTTTAACAGCCGCCATATTGCTTTTTCTCGTTTACTATCAAGTTTCAAACGATATCATTTATTAAATTATGGTAGGTACTTTAGATGTTTATGTTTATAAAGGAAAAGATGAACAGTAATAGAATAGAATAGAATAGAATAGAATTTTATTTTGCAAATATGGGTAGTACATAATAGTTCTTAAAATAACAATAGCTCAGCCACATTTTACCAGTTGGCATGCAAACATTTGAAATTATAAATTATAACATTATTATTATACTTATTTAGAACAATTTATAAATTACTATTATAACAATTTAAATCATCAACGTATATTATATCATGTCATTACTGTTACAAATATCATATCTACCATTATCATTACATTATTTAATATGTCAATATTACATTTTGCCCCCGATTTCGTCTGTCAAGCCTAAATGAGGAATCAGAACTATCTATGTCAAAATTATTAGAAAATCAAATACTTAAAAAGTCAACAATAATTAAAATGACAATACAATGAAAATGTCCAAATAATTAAAATATCAAAAATAATTAAAATGTCAAAATAATTAAAATGTCTAAATAAATAAAATGTCAAAATAATAAAATGTAAATATAATTAACGTATCCAATAATTAAGATGTCAAAATTCTAAGCTAATTCGTCATTTAGGTATTTTTTTAGGTATTCATTCAGGAATAATTTTGTCCGTTAAAAACTCAGTTACATTGTAGTATGTTTTATCTATTAATAACTTTCGAAGTTTACTTTTAAATTGGACCGTTTTTAAATCTTTCCAAGCCCTTGGTAATTTATTATAAATAATTGGGGCCATGCAATAAATACTTTTGCGCATCATAGTTGTTTGACACGATACCTGATTTAATTTTGTATTATCTCACCTATTCCGTGGAAACACATCGGCCAAACGTTCAAAACGCTTTGGATTGTTCTTAACAAACACAGCTACTTCGAGAATATATATACAGGGAAGTGTCAAAATATTGTACTGCTTAAAATATGGCTTGCAACTGTCGGTGGTCTTTAGTCCGAACATTGACCGGAGACATCTTTTTTGAGCCTTAAATGCTGTCTCCTTATCGGTGGAGTTTGCCCAGAAAATGACACCGTAGCGCAAGTGTGATTCAGCTATGCCGTAGTAAGCCGCAAGAAGTGCTTTGGTATCGACTATGGATGATAACCTATATAATGCATATGCCGACGAACTCAATTTTTTACACAATACGCCTATATGTGCTTTCCAATTTAAACTGGAATCTATTTGTAGACCCAAAAATTTGGTATCAGTTACTTCATCAATATCGTCAGTTTTATAATGTATGTTAAGGTTCGGTACACCAGGCATACGTTGTCGAAAGTGCATTATCTTAGTCTTACTTAAATTTATATTTAAATTATTTTTATCTAGCCATTTAATTAAATTGTCAAGAGAATTATTAATGTCCGTTTCATAAGTGTTTACATTTTTTCATGGGATTGTAATAGTGCTATCATCAGCAAAAATAGTTAAAGGCTGTTCAATGGCCGTGGGCATATCATTGACATACAGTATAAATCCAAACGGGCCGATAACGCTTCCCTGTGGAACACCAAATTCAATTTTACGTTCTCGTGATCGTGATATCTCTTCATGTTTATTCATTACATTAATGCGACTAATCTCGGTTATCTGTGTCCTATTTTCTAAATACGATTTCAAAAGTTCGAGCACGTTACCTCTTATTCCGTAGGCTTCTAATTTAACCAACAATGTGTTATAATGGACATAATCAAAAGCCTGCGTCATATCACAGAATATGGCACAAATGGGGGATCGTTTATCTACACTTCTAATTATCGGAAACAAAAAATCATAAATTGCCATATCGATGGTTCTATGTTGCCTAAACCCTTTTTGTTCTTCACACAATATATTATTCTTTTCAATGAAGCTATTCAACTGATTGTAGATGTACTTTTCAAATACCTTTGAGATGACTGGTATGAGTGAAATGGGTCTATAACATCCCATCGATTCCCTATCTTCTTTCTTTAATAAGGGCTTAATTATAGATATTTTTAATGCTTCTGGATACATACCCGCACATATACTAAGATTGATTAAGTGACTTAGATGACTGCATATCTCAATTGACACTGATTTTAATATCTTAGTGGCAATCCCATCAAAACCTACACTACCAGTGTTTTTTAATGACATTATTATTTTGTGTATGTCGTGTGGTGTGCTAGGTGCCATAAACATTGATTTAAGACTTCTTGATGCAATGGAAGCTTTTGGCTTGTATTCAGCATCTAATTTTGGACAAATTTTGTCAACAAAAAAGTCATTAAAAGCATTGGCGATATCTAATGGTTTGCAAATAGTTTGATTACCAACTTTTATTTTTTCAATTTGCTGTTTAGGGATATTGTTGTTTGACCGATTAATTATTTGCCACGTTGTCTTCGATTTATTTTTTGATTGTTGTATTTTGTATTAATGAACAAACATACATCCTTATTGGGTGAAAAATAATAACTGTCCTTTTTACACACCATAATATACATACATCGTAGCGCTCGCTAGTGGCAAAGCGTACGAACAATTGTTCACACATACATTGGGATTTCAAATGGGATTGTAGGAACATAGTACATTGGGGCTGCCAACAATAAAAATTACAAATATCAGATAATAATGAATAAAGGCAAATACAGGCTATTTAAAGCCATAACAGCCAGGACGCCATATTTGTTGAAGGGTTTCTGACTGATAACGGATCAAGGCCACGTGATCGGACTGTAAAGGGCCACGTGTATATACAAGGTGTATTTTTGGTCTTGCTCAACCCGCTAGGAGATGATTCTACTCATGAAAAGAAACAACTTTTGTTATGGAACCAACTCCGAAATCGCGAAAAAAATATCAGCTGTTTCTATGAAAAGTTCAATGCCCTTGGACCATAATGTATGAACCAGCTGATATTTTTTTCACGATTTCAGAGTTGGTTCCATAATAAAAGTTGTTTGATTTTACGAGTAGAATCATCTCCTAGCGGGTTGAGCAAGACCAAAAATACACCTTGTATAGAGAACGTGGGACACACATGGTCTGAAACTCCTTAATAACGAGGAAAAAATCCAAGGTTGTTTTTTATGGAAAATGATTCAATTTACACAGTACACGTGTTGGTGTTGCTAGCTTTTGCCGGCGACTTTGTCTGGGTGAATGCTATCGACATTGTTCTGTTTTTAACTTTTTTTCTTAAATTCTTTTTTAATTTCTAATTCTTCTTCGTCTTTTTTTTATTTAATTTTCATGAAAATTTATGAGAAAGACAGTACCTAAATAGCTATATCTACAGTACGATTTTTAATTCGAGGTTTTTAGTCCCAAATAAATGTGATGTGATACAATCGAGTTTTTACAATTAAATCTGAGTCGAGAATATTTTTTTTATTCAATATCAAATTGCCTTTAATTATAAAAAAATATTACATGTAATTTACGGTAATTAAATAGAAGACATACACGGTAGGTAATTTAATATTACATAATACACTGTTATATTATTTGTTTTTGGTAAGGTCCATATTTCTAAAATTGTTTTATTTAAGAGGGTATGTATTCAGTATTTACAATAAAAAAACGCTTTGGTACATTATAAAACAAAGCATGACTAAATGTCTAAATCTATCGATTGCGGAACATCACTATTGTAGCGGGTCACCCTTTTTGGTATCAGTGACAGTTGCACTTGTCATTTTTCTGACTCGAATTAAAAATCGTACTATATACCTAATAATATTATAAAGCTGAAGAGTTTGTCGGGATTCTCGCCACGGTGTCCTTGGTGTGCACGTGTGTCTAGAGTTTGCTTATTTTTTTTATTAGTGTTCTTGTGATAATACATAGTATAGCTGATATTTTGTGACTTGATATAAGCGTGTCGTCCTTGTGTTGTACTCGTATATAGGTTTGTTTGTTTTGTTTAAATAGTAGCCACTTTCCTATCCAAGATGGATAAAACCAAACCCCCCGATCCTGATCCCCCTCCAGATTTCTTCACTCCTTTGCCATCCCTTTCCTCAAACCCTCTAACCCAGTTAGCCGATGTGGTGTGTAGTGTCTCTGAGATCCCGAAGGCGTCAGCGTAGTGTGCTACGCTGACGACACGCTAGTCCTAGCGCAGGGAGGGTCGTTCCAGGCGGCGGCCGACTTAATGTCGAGTGGTGTTGCGACAGTCGTGGATAGGATCCGGCAACTGGGACTTGAGGTGGCCCTGCACAAGTCCGAGGCCATGTGTTTTCATGGCCCTCGGCACCGGCCACCTCCGGGGTCTCAGATAACGGTGGGAGGGGTTCACATCGGTGTCGAGTCGACGATAAAGTACCTGGGACTTGTCCTCGACAACCGATGGAACTTTACGGAGCACTTCCGACGTTTGGGCCCCAAACTGGCGAAGGCCGGAGCTGCCCTCAAGCGGCTCCTGCCCAATCTCGGTGGCCCAAACGCCTCCTGCCGGAGGCTCTACACGGGGATCGTGCGGTCCATGGCCCTCTACGGGGCTCCGGTGTGGGCGCCCAATCTAGCCGCGGCTCCGGCCCGGCTTCTGAGGGCGTCCCAGAGGGTCATGGCCATTCGCATGGTGCGGGGATACCGCACGATCTCCTGCGAGGCGGCATGCCTCCTTGCCGGCACTCTGCCGTGGGATCTGGAGGCAACAGTCCTTGCACACACGTACGAGTGGCGCGTGGAAGTGCAACGCCGGGGCGAAGTCCCGCTGCCGCGGGTTATCGCGGCACGGCTCACGGAGCTCCGGCGAGATCTCAGGGCGGAGTGGAGACAGCGACTGTCGCAACCTAGTGCTGGGCACGCCGTGATAGCGGCGGTAAGACCCCTCTTTGTGGAGTGGCTGGAGAGGCGCCACGGCGCTCTCACGTTTCGCCTGACACAGGTCCTCACCGGACATGGTCAGTTCGGGAGGTTCCTGTGTCGGATTCAGGCGGAAGCGACGCCTGGGTGTCACCACTGCAGCAAACGGTCGCCTGGAGGACACGGTCGAGCACACGGTGGAGGTGTGCCGCGCATGGGCGGACCATAGACGTGTCCTCGTAGAGGCGATCGGCGGCGGTGACCTCTCGCGCCCAGCGCTGGTTCAGGCCATGCTGCGGGGCGAGACGGAATGGGATGCCGTCGCCTCCTTCTGCGAAGCAGTTATGCTAGTGAAGGAAGCGGCGGCGCGCGAGAGGCAACGACGAGCCTCTCGCCCCGGACAAAGACCCAGGCGAAGACGTCGAGAGTCGCAAGACGACTACCGGCTACCGTAGGCGCGGTTCTGCGGATGGCGAGCGATGGGTAGCTCGCCGCCCGGCTAGGACCAGGACCGCGTCGACGGCGCGTTAGTGTTCCACGCGCGCCTCAAAGAGAAGGAGTCAGCACAGGAAGGGGCCTAACAGGGCCAACGCCTGCCGGGGTTGCGGAATGTGTATAGTAGTCACCGTGACCCTGGAACATAAAGGGCAATCGAAGGAACATGAGTGGGTTTTAGTCAGTAAGAGTCTGACACGCCCTCCCACCGCACCCAGGACGGGAGCAGTCATTGGATGATTTCCCACTCACCAAAAAAAAAAAAAAAAAAAAGTGTCTCTGAGATGGAATCTCAATCGCAGCATCAGATAACTTCCCGCAAGCGCCCTAATGCTGAACAGATAACTAATTCCGAATCGAAGCATACTAAACAGCAGATTGGTCGTGTTAAGTACTCGGCCATGGATAAAGCTCCCTTCCTTGTCCATGTAGCCCGCATAGAATCTACTCTAAATTCAGGAACCACTCCATCCTGTCAACTTTGGGAAATTCCTCATGAACAACAACATTTCCAACATTACTCGGGATGGCGTGAAAAGAGTCGGTAGAAATCGCGTTTCTGTTGAATTTGTATCTCCTCAAGATGCAAATTCTTTCCTAGTAAATAGCATTTTAACAAAACACGGATACACAGCTAACATTTCAACCTTTAACATTACCAGAATGGGTGTTATTACTGGTGTTCCCTCAGATATTTCCGAGGATGAAGCCCTTACTTATCTGTCTGTGCCCAGCGGGTGCGGTCGTATATTAAAGGTCCGACGCATTAGTAGGAAAACACAGAATGACGGTGCGACGGTATGGAAACCCACAGAAACTTGTGTCATCACTTTTGATGGCCAAGTTTTACCACAGCGCGTATACTGTTGTTATACTTCTCTTCCTGTTGAGCAATATATATTCCCAACAATTCAGTGTCGCAAATGTTGTAGGTACGGTCATGTCTCAAACTTGTGCAGGTCGAAACCTCGCTGCAGCAAATGTGGCCACGATCACCCAGGTGATGGTTGCACCATTTTTGAGGGAGAGGCCTTCTGTATTCTTTGCTCGGGAAATCACTTTGCTGATAGCAGGTCATGTCCTGAGTATGGTAGACAGAAAGCTATCAAGACCGTGATGGCTGAGAAATGCATGTCATATGCTAAGGCTAGCAAAACCATCCCATCCCCCTCCCGTAATTATGCAAATGCCACCAAAACCCCAGTTACTAACTCATATCGCAAAACTGTATTTCTCAAGCCTAAGACCCATGCCCCTCTCTCACCTTCTTATGATAGAGGCGCACATCAGCGGCTAGTTAGTTCTCCACAATCATCACAGCCTAATGGCTGTGCTCTCAATTCCAACAATGTTTCTCCTAATAATACTTCAACTCTTATTGAACTTCTAGTTAAATTAATTCCATCTCTTATTTCCCCTTCTCCTAGTTCTCCCCAAATACCGTACAACGTTGCCGAACAACTTATAAACATCTTATCAAATTTAAAAAATGGCACCCAGCCAAGTATTCCTTTAATGGAATGTGAGGAGCGTGTGGCATAAGAAGCACGACCTCATATTTCTTTTAAACAAATACAAACCTCTGGTTTGTTCTATAGCTGAGACTTGGCTTATCCCAAGTCTCAGCTTTCGTATACCACACCACAACATCCTCAGATGTGATAGACCCGATGGGTACGGAGGGTCGGCTCTATTCATCAATAACCGTGTCCCACTTTTCCCCTTAGCTTTGCCTACACTTGTAGGCGATATGAGTATTGTTGCTGCGAGGATTGAAGGCATTACAGTGTTTTCAGTATATATGGCCCACCCTCGTCATGTATTTCTTACTACCCTTAAAAATATCCTATCCAACGTTAACGGCCCGATGCTAGTCATAGGCGATTTTAACTGTCATCACTACAGATGGGGGTCTGAACGTTGTGATTCCTTTGGTTTAGCTCTAGTCGAAATTCTGGATGACTTGAATCTCTGCATTCTTAATAATGGTTGCTCAACTCGCAGATCTCTCCCTGGTCAACAAAAGAGCTGCGTTGACTCAACATTCTGTTCAGTTGACGTAGCCGCCTCAGCTCACTGGGAATGCACAAGCTTGACACATGGTAGTGATCACTACCCAATTGTCATTTCATTACTTAACAAAACTTATTTAGAAAAAACCTCTCCTCCACTTCTGAAATATAATTTGTCCAAACCTGACTGGTCCAAGTTTTCTTCATTATTGGAGGACAAAATTGATCATCTTCCAAATTTAAATTCAAATTTTATAGCTTCTACTGATCACTGCCATGTCAAGAGCTGCTATGACAGTTTCATCGCTGCCATTTCTTCCAGCGCAGACTCCTGCTTCCCTCTTAAAAATGGTGCCCGAGGTAAAATTCCATCCCCGCCATGGTAGGACCCTGAATGTACCACTGCGTTCAGGGAAAGAAATGAGGCAGAGACATGTTACAATGCTGACATGAGTACTGTGAATCTTTTGGCATATCTACAGGTCAATGCCAGGACCAAACGTCTCCTACGAAAAAAGAAACGTGCAGGTTGGGTAAAATTTTGTAACTCTTTATCCCCCTCTACCCCACTCTCAGTTGTTTGGAAAACAATCAACAGGTTTAGACGAGGTTGTTCTCCTTCTATTTCATCCCCAATGACGAGGGGAATGGCTGAGCTTTTTTTTGATAGAATAGCACCATCTTATGTCCCGCTTCTTTTGGAGTGTCCACATCTACCTTTGCTTGACATGTCTGAAGACCCCCTAGATGCTCCATTTACTTTTGAGGAATTGAGTATGGTTCTAAAATACGTCAGGGACTCAGCACCTGGAATTGACGGTATACCATATTCGTTTCTGGTACATTCTGGGGAAAAGGCTAAACATTACTTCCTCAATATAATATTTTTTTGTTATAGCTACGGATGGGTCCCAGATCAATGGAAAATCCAAATTATCATTCCATTGCTAAAACCAGGCAAACATGTAGATGATCCGAATGGCTATAGACCAATAGCTTTATCTTCAGTCCTAGCCAAATTACTGGAACACCTAATTAAAAACAGATTGGAGTGGTAAGTTGAATCGAGGGATTTACTGCCGAACTATCAATTTGGCTTCCGAAAGGGTCTTGGCACGATGGATAGTGTTGGCGTTTTGGTGACGGACGTACGCCTAGCGTTTTCTAAAAACGAGTCTGTTATAGCTGTATTCCTGGACATTTCCTCTGCATACGATAATGTTCTTCTTCCCATTCTCAGGCAGAAAATGCACCAGCTGAGTCTCCCGGATAAGATGATCAAATGCATATGCGGACTACTTTTGTCCCGTTCATTGATTTTGAGAGTTCAGGGCGAGGACTTCGATGAAAGGCGAACATGGAAGGGCCTTCCACAAGGCTCCGTACTTAGTCCCCTTCTTTGTAACATCTATACTTCTGATATTGGTTCCTGCATAAACAATAATTGTCGCATACTACAATACGCAGATGACATAGCCTTGTATGTGTCAAACTCCTCTATTGTCGATGCTGCATCGTCCCTTTGCGTCTCTCTGGACTCTCTGAATCAATGGCTTTTAATCCACGGTCTTTCGCTATCCGCAGCCAAAAGTACGGCAGTAATTTTCTCTCGAAAAAAAATTGTACCTAGCATTTATATCGGTATTTCGGGTAATAGCATCCCTTTGGCAAATAAAGCGAAATTTTTAGGCGTTTTTTTAGATTCTAAATTAACTGGCAAAGCCCATCTAAACTATGTCTCAAGTAAATATGAACGCGTTGTCTCAATATTAAAAGTTTTAGCAGGAGTGTGGTGGGGTGCCCATCCATACACAATGAAGCTAGTATACAACGCTTTAGTACGCAGTGTATTAGATTATGGCACTTTTCATTTGGTTCCATGTAACAAGGGCGCTTTGGCGGGACTGGATAGGGTTCAGTCTAAGTGCCTTCGGATCATCTCAGGTTGCATGAAGTCCACCCCCATTAACGCTTTGCAAGTCGAGTGCGCTGAACCCCCGTTAGCCCTAAGACGGCAATATCTAGCCTCCCGTTTCCTTACCAAAATAGTATGTAGATCCTCTCATCCACTTAATGAACTTTTGAACCAGCTTAATTTCCAATCCAGAAATTCAAGATATTGGAAAAACAAGGACGTCCCCTTAACCTTAACAGCTTACCGTGCACTTTAAAATTTAGAATGTCCAATTGTTCAATATCCCAGGGTCCCCGTTTTTAACTTTGCTTATGAAGCTATATCTTTCATCCCAAAAATTCTTTTTAATATTGGTATTTTTAAAAAAGTCTCCGTCAGCCAACTCGACATTCAATGCGGTGGTGGGGGAACGATGGAACGATTTTCAAATTTTTTTCACGGATGCATCCAAAATGACAGACTTTAATCGCACTGGAGCCGCGGTATATTACCAAAGCTCCAAGATTGTTCTTCAGTTTAGATGCCCGAAGGAGTCTTCCGTGTTTACAGGGGAATGTGTGGCTATACTTGAGACTTGCCTTTTTATAGAGTCGCACTCGAATATTAATAAAGCTGTTATCTTTACCCACTCTCTCAGTTGTCTGCAAGCTTTGATTCAAAACCCTCTCAAAAGCAAATTGTGCAGTCCTCTTGTATTGCTTATCAAAAAATCTTTACTGGCATGTGCTGGCTATCAAAAGGAAGTTCAGCTAGTTTGGATCCCGAGCCATTGCGGAATCAAGGGCAACGAAATTGTTGACGCCTGGGCCAAAGACGCCTGCACATCTTTATTGTCAGCTCTCGTTCATAATACCCATCAGGGCTACGACCTGTAAGCTATTCCAAAATTAGATTTACAGGGCTCATGGCAAGAGCACTGGAACATGTCTAGCAGGAAAAAGGGCAGGTTTTTTTATGCAGTCCAGCCATCTATTAACCCCAAACCTTGGTTTTGCAGATACAAGAAAGTCTCCAAAACTGTTGTTTCTGTATTATGTAGGATTCGTTTGGGTTTTTGTTGCTCTCCAGTTTTTCTAAATAAAATAAGAATTCGCGACTCATCTCTCTGTGAGTGTGGTCTCGAGGAAGGAACTCTAGACCATATATTCTTTGAATGTCCCAATAATGCTTCCCTTGACCTATATGGGCGTCTGCCCAAATTTAAAGTTCCCCTCCCGATAAATGTCCCCTCTCTCCTAACATATTCCTCCCCAGAGGTGTTATTGTCAATGATGACCTTCATTCGCCACAATAAAATAAAATTGTGATCAATTTCTGTGTTGGTGTGGTATGCTTGTATATATGTAAATATTTTTGTGTTTTAACATTCTGTTTCAGTCCCGTAGTACTAACACATCAGTCAACAGTGTGTCCAGCTTACTGATGCAATAGGTGAGATGACAAAAAAAAAAAGTAATTAGTCCGTCAGTTAGATAATCAAAAAATTTGGGACACGTATTTTTTCTTTTTTCTCGTAAACAGAAAATGACGACAATACAGTGCGTTGAAGTTTCGTGAAACGTCACGCCTTTGTATAATTTTTACTGGAACTTTGATGATCTTTGTATTTTGTTATTAATTTGATCAAGCAAAAAATATGTGTCCAGTATTTTTGGACTGTCTAACAGACGGACTAAACAGAATGTCATTCTTTTGATGTAGTCATCATCCCTATTCAACTTCTCTTTTTTTAAGTTTTTTTTTTCAACACACTTGAAATCAAACGCACTTTGACATTGGCAGAATAGTCGACATCGGCTTTGGTTGTTATATAAAAATAGAATAGAATAGAAGAGTTTGTCTGTTTGGTAGAACACTGTTCCGAATTAAAAAAAAACATCTTGTGTTTAATAGCCCATTTAGCGCAGAAGGTAAGACTCTGTTAAATCAATCGACTTACGGGAACGGAGCAGTAATAAAAAACGCGGAAGAAACCGCTAGAGGCAGTAAGTTTAAATATGAAAAAAGGTACTTTTTTAGGACAGTCTCGTTCACACTATTTCCAACCAATGCAACTTCAAAAAGCCTGCCGAACCCGCCAGAAAATCGCCAAGCAATGAAGCACGATGAGTCAACGAACTATCTTGGATCCCGCAACAAAGTTAGTCAGAAAAAAACTGCGGAGGAGTAAGAAATAAATATGGTATGAAATAAGATATGTTTACTGATCGGCTTAAGGTTCAATCTAGCTAAGCCATTCAGCTGATTCCTGTTGGGGACTTTCCCGAAAGCCCACTCCATCCATAGTCTATGACTTAGTGTGTGTAAGAGGACTTTTCTGGACGGCACGTGTACATTTTTGTGTGTAATCTTACACGTGCTACCCATAGCCTGCATGCACGTGCTTAATGTTCCCTTTAACGAACAACACGAGGAGCAATTTACCATTGAACACACGCTGTTTATTGAGATATTACTGTGGCAATATTGAATTTAATCTGGAAATTGAGCAATCATGAACTGATTTCCTGTTTATTAATTTTTTTCGTACCTAATTATTGGAATACTGTGTAATAATTGAGGTAGAATGTTAGTGGTCCTAGGCTTGATTCCCGGGTGAGTCAGTGTTATCGGTATAATATTATCAAGTCATTAACAATAACTAGTTTCACCTCGTTGTTGTAAGATATTATATAGATAATTTGTTGTGGGATATTTTAATGGGGATTATTGAGCTGTGGAATATTTTGTTGTGAGATATTTGCTTTAGGATAATTTTTTTAAGCAATATTTTGTTGTGGGATATTTCGTTATGGTATATTTTGTTGGGGGATGTTTTGATGTGGAATATTTTGTTGTGAGTTATTTAGCTGTGGGACCTTTTGATGAAGGATATTTTGATTAGAATATATAGTTTGGAGATAGTTATTTGGGTTTTTTTACGGGATATTTTGTATTTTTTAATAATTTCTTGTAGGATAATTTATTTCCTAGGCTAAATTTGGAATTAAACGTGAACAAATAAGAGCATTTTCAAAAAAAGTAGCTCTTTGGAAACAAAGCAAAACAGCAAAAATAATGGGAGCCACCGATTTCTTTTTAAGTTATTTTTTCGTAATTTATAAATATGATATTGGTGCCGATTCCTTTGGTCACAAACTATTCTAATTTTAAGTTAAATGCATCTTTCTCTTTTCATTTCTTAAAGAAAAGGACAGAAGATACAATTTAGTTTAATCCTGTCAAATTAGACAGCGCCGGAAGAAAATTGACTTATATTTAGACGCCATGTTTTCAAAACGCGTCCAAATTATCTATGGAGTGTTTAAATTTGACAGGACTTAACTAATATTTTATCTTCTGTCCATTTCTTAATTAAATGGAAAGAGAAAGATGCACTAACTTAAATTTACTTTAGTTTGTGAACAAGAGAATCGGCACCATTAGATATGTAAAACTTAGTTTTAAAATAATTGCTGCGCCCTAACAGGGTAATGTATTCAGTAGTTTAAGCTTAGCTTGTAACGAAGTGTACATTGTGCAATAAATAAATGAATACGTTTTTTTTTATACCATTTATGTATTAGTTCGATTTATACTTGGTTATCTGAATTAGGCTAAATATTTTTGAACAAAGACAACCAACCACTATGTTTTCATTTCAACAATCTAGTCAAATCAGCTTATCTTATAATCTGGCATCTAAATCAAACTGTCTGGTAACAAACGAGCAAATGAAACATTACTTTCGTCTGTCGACAAAGATGCCAATATTTGCAATAATAATTATTGATATTGATTCGAACTCGTCACGATATGTTTACTTTGCCGTATTCAGACATGTAATAAATAAGGCAAAAGATACTGAAATCGCGCCATTTTGTTAAATCCGTATTTCTGTTTCATTTGACTTTATAACTCATTGAGGTTTTTTGTGGGATTATAATTTTTGTTTTGTTTGACTACGTAACTTATTGATGCTTTTTAGTGTGTCTTTTAATTAGTTAAATAAATCAATGCCTTGCAAGATATTTGTTATACGTATATGATTTATAAATACATACTAATAACTATTAATATTATTAATAGATAATTACACCTAGGTACCAGACACACAAATTATCATGCTCATCACACAAAGTTTGTTCTGGATAGGAATCGAACTCACGACATCCAGCTTAGCAGTCGCAAACCACAAAACCAACAGGCTCGGCAAACAGTCGAAACAAACAAACGGACTTAATTACTTAAGTGCCAAAGCTGAGATTAGAATAAAGCGTGGTCCCTTTTGTCCTACTAAGGGTCTGTATTTTGAGCGGTATCTGAACGCAAACAATAAGACAGGTTATGACGATAGCTTGCCGGGGTTGCGGAATGTTTATAATAGTTACCCGTGACCCTGGAACATGAAGGGCAACCGAAGGAACATGAGTGGGTCACCTAGGACGGGAGCAGTCATTTGATGATTTCCCACTCACCAAAAAAAAAAGATAATGACGGTATTATATTTTAAGATATTTTTAAACCCCAACGCAAAAAAGAATGATGTTAAAGATATTTTGATGTGGTTTTAAATTTTAACCTAACACAGGGTCCTTGGGCAGTCCAAAGTGACCCTCCCAACGAAGGCTTTGTGGCATACCGCAAGATTATAGAGATGAACCCAAAGGTGTGATAGACAAACGGGCCAGTACGCGTACTTATGGCGCGACGACCTTTATCACATGTGTGTCACACTAAGTACACGAACTTTAAACCGGAAATAATTTATATGCTGGTGAGCATTTAAATTGTCCTCTTTTAAAGTAGTCTTTTTGCGTGCCAAAATGGATTAACGCTGACCAAAGGTTAGGTTAAGTTTGGTTAGAACTGTGACCACAAAACACCAGATCTACTAGTGATTAATTTTTTTTACCTTAGTCAAAATCAGAACCAGTCAAAATCATATACCTATAAAAAAGAAAATTGGTTCATTTTTAGAATGCTTTACGTAACACAATTTGGTGAGCATTTATTCATTCTGGCAAGCACTTCAAATTTATTGGTACTACCAATAGGTACTTTTCTGGTAGGCGTTTAAACACAAGCCCTTTAGAATCAACGCGCAAATTGTCAGCGATCTAACCCAGCTTGTACGTCTGGCAGCGCTGCAATCTGCGAGCTTCCATCATCATATCATCATCACCCGAAAGCCGTCCGCTGCTGACAAAGGCTTCCCCCAAAGATCTTCATATATATCGATCTTGCGCTACAAGCACCTAATGGGAATCAGCGATCTTGATGCGATCATCGGACCAGCTTCATACTATTTTTGAATAAAACAACGCTTCTTCTATCGTCGAAATCGCAACACAGTGTGAGCAAACTTCACGTGTGTCACCGATGTCGAGCCGGGTAAGTTCGCGAACTTAAAAACCGCGAATTTAAAGTTAGTACGTCTATTACCCCTTTTATTTATTTAATTGACCACTTGAAACGTCGGACTGTCTGACGATCTCTGAAACAGACCTCTTTGAGTTCACTTTGATGTCAATGAACGGTTTACGTTTAAGTATTAAAGCTGAACATATTTTGATCTTTCATTGTTTTATAATATCACCCTATTGTTGTCCGGTTGTTGGACAAAATTAATTTCTCATACAGAGAAGGCACGAGGCATATTGGTGATGTTATATAGCCTGTAGACTTTCTTGATGAATGGGCAAACTAACAAAAAAAAAAAACCATTCGACCTATACTTTCATTACTTTCTGAGATTAGTGCGTTCAACCAAACAAACTAATTCTTAAGCATTATAATATTAGTAAAGAGTTTAGATAAGTTCAAGCTTGAACCATTTTCTGGTTTCCAAGACAAACTGAGAATGAACAAAAACAACCTAAAAAACGATAAGGACCTTCACAATCGTCCTATCAGTACATCACGTCTTTCCTAAATCACCACTTCCCAAAATTTGGAAAAACAAGGAACCAAACTGTTCACAGAAAATAAGCCAACCCTAGTTTAATATTGTCCTCTCTACACTAGCCAAGGTCCAAGGCTTTAGCAAGAAAATGTCTTCAAAGATACGGTCGAATATGTTTTGCTCCGCTCGTGCGTATCTTAAAGGCTATAGGTATCCCCAAAAGCCGTTTTTGTCCAGCAAACAGACCATTTTTTACCTGCGGCGCAAATAAACAGAACTATGTTTCGACAAGTAGGTTTTTGTTTGCACACAGCTTATTACACACTCCTTTGTGAAACGATTTGGCTGTCCGCCAGTACACCAATGTAATTTGGGAGCTAGAGTCCATGAAAAATAAATGATCTAGAAGCGTTAAAAGATTCAGAATACACACAGTGGTTTTAGACACTTAAGAAATTGGTTTTGTATAGAAAATTCGTTTCCGTGTTTTGGTACTAGCTTTCCCCAGCGGTTTTTTTCGCGATTTTGGTTACTGCTCCGCTCGCGTAGGTCGTAGCGTGGTGTTCTATTGCCTGTAATCATCCTCGATAAATGGCCTATCTAACAAAAAATGGAATTTTAATTCGAACCGGGACTTTCAGAGATTATAACTCGTACAAACTAAAAAAATCGTGAAAGCAATTTTACGTTTTGTAATATTTGTGTAGATAATCTTTTAAATAGTTTATTTTTGCTGTTAACTGTCTGCGAGGCCCAAAACTAAAAGGCTGCTCAGTGACATATCTGACTCAAACCAAACGTGCTATATGGGCCCGTAGAATTTTAAAATGGCGTTCCAAAATGCCTAGTCGGGGTCCCATGTTAAGCCGAATAAGATGAAGGGAAGACATAAATGGCTCTTTTGAGGCATTATGAGCAAGGAACATAAATATTGTAAAATTACCGATTTATTAGGATACGGTCTGAAGAACTAAATAGGCGTATGAAATTACGTCGTTCGATCTATCTCCTTGTCTATAAGCATAAAACGGTCAAACAACACTTTATAAAGATAACAGAGAAAATGACACTTGGAGATTATCAAGACTTTTCTGAATTCGTTCAATGAGTAAACTTCACTTTTGATTGTTACATGTTAGGGAACTTGTTTAGCTTTGATAGGATAATAAAACCGTTAGACACGTTAGTCAATCGTGTCTAATGCATGGGAAATCGAAGAATAGGCGGGGCGGGATGGAGTGTCAGGCTTTTACAGACTAAAACCCACCCTTGTTCTTCCGGTTGCCCTTTATGTTCCGGGACCGTGGTTACTATTAGAACTATTCCCCAACCCCGGCGCAAGTCCACACTTACTCAAAGGTTTAAACTTTTATAAAAAGTCAAATCGGTACTTATCTGGATTACGATGTACTGAACGCACATTATTTTATTTAATTCTATGTATTAAACTTAACTAAATTATACAAATTAAACATAATATGTACAAACTTATAAATAATACTAAAATATACAAGTTATAAAAAGAAGGGCTCACAGGGCATCACAAAACTCGTCCACATCGCTTACCCACAATCATCTTACTTCCTTACTATTATCACAAATGAGATCTGTATTTGTATTTGTTACTCTTCCGGGCAAAAGCAGCTTAATGAATTTTGACAAAACTTTACAGTAATATAACTAGTAAATTTGATTTAAACATTGGTAATATAAAATCACGCTACTACCCAGGATAAGGAGCAGTAATCAAAAAGCTAACATAACGCGGTTGAAACCGCGGGGGATAGCTAGATAGTTTATTTTTAAAGCTAATGCCTAAACCTTGATCTCTCACGAGTGTAGCGTTGACAGTTATTTTATTATTGGTTCTAAGTCTGCAGTACTATAAAAAAAAAAATAGCACATCTCCAACTACCAGTTAATATTTAATAACACAAAATTGCGTTACTTTTAACTTGATTTGTGAGAACGAAAACAATTTTATTATTCTGGTAACAAAATAAAATAAGCTCGGTTCCGGAAATCCCTTGATTGCTCTCTTTGAGGTCAAATTAACGTCAAATAAACTGGTTTATATAGTTGAGGAAGAAATAATTCATTCAAAAAAGTGGTACTTAATTGGAAAGTAATTTGTTAAGGGTGAAAGTGTTATAATAAAGTTTTATGAATCGTTTTTTTTTGCTGAAAGATTTTCTGTTTCTTTAGGTGGGATTTCTGTGTTTTTTTTTGCTTGGAACATTACTTTTCTTTCTAATATACCCATTTATTAAGTACCTTCTTACTTACTTCTCACAGATAGCAATTCTGTTTCTTCAATTCAATTTCGATTTCTCTAAAATAAAAATCTTAATATGATACAACTTCTATACTTAATATTATACAGTTGAATTTTGTACGGTTGTCAACCAACCGTGACACACGCAAATCTCAAGACATGCTGGTCCGAATTGAAAAAAGATCTTGTGTTGGACAGTAAATTTACTGAGGAATGTAACATCATGCTACGACCTATAGCAGCTGAGCAGTAACCAAAAACCGCGGCGTGTTTCTATCTTAGTTCCACACTCATCTTAAACAGATAATATATATAAATTACAAAAAATCTTGATTAAAGCTTCGAAATTTCCAAAGACATTTTCGTTAAGAACCTCAATAACAATAATCGAAAAAATAAAAGTAAGCATCAGTACCTAAGGTGCCTATCTAATCAATCTTCATTACATTCGACCCTGAGCCTTAGGCTGCGGACACGAAGTAAGCGCGAGTGGCGCTGCGTATGACTGGCTAGTCGCCTATAAGGGCTGCCGCTCAGTGTCCGCGTGTGTGATATGAAAAAAAAAATGAAAAAGCGTTTATTTTTGTTTATAAATACACATTACCTTACATTATTACCTCCGCCAAACTGTAATATAGTTTGTTGGCAGATGTAGCTCCCGTATTACAATTGTTAAACTATTTATAAACACTTGTGTGGGTTTCCATTAAAAGAAAAAAATAAAAAATTTAAACAAAATAATAAAAACAAAATGATAATAAAAGAGTTACCAATGACATATAGGAGTTGTGTGCATAAATGTTATACTATAACATGAAAGTTGTGTATAGTATGGTACGCGACTGTAATAGGTATTTGGTTACAGAATTATATAATCATTTTAATCATGAAAATAGGCCTCAGGGTGCATATAACTCGATTGATTGTCTATTTCATGAAAGTCATTCAATCCAGTGGTATGCGCTTTAAAGGTTAATATTAATAATTATAATGACACTGAGCGGCTAAGTGCAAAAAGAGGTTAAAAAAATTGTGAGTTTGTTTAGTTAAACTCGCCAATCTCAGGAACAACTTAAAGAGTTGAATTGAAATAACCCTTAAGTGTTGGATAGCCTAATCGTCCAGGAGTGTCTCTATACTATAGGTTATATCACATTTCGCTATGACCTACGGGAGCAGAACTGACCAAAAACGGGGGTGAAATCTTGGAGAAAAGTAAGTTAATATACACGTAGAGTCCGTTATTACCCGTACGACTTTACTGTCGTAACGCTGTCGAAATGCTATAAGCGAACCGAAGTTCCGCGCCCGCTTAGTTGTATCCTCAGCCTTACCGCTAGTTGCTCGTATAACAGAGTACCGCTAACATATTGATGGTACACTTCAAGTTCTGCTCACGAAACGAGCGGCGGGAGCATGAATATATAAAGACAAACAGTGCTAAATAAATTGGGGAACCTTCGAATAGTCTGGAGGTTTCGTGTTACGATGTAGCTGTCGTTTATGTGGTAAAAGGCTAGTAAGCCAAGAGGGGTGTTATTATGTTTGACCACTATGTGTGTCTCTCTGTGCCATCGTAGCTCTTAAACGGGTTAACCGATATGGATGCGGCTTTTTTGCTTGGAAGTTGTTATCTAACAACGTGTTTAGTCAAAATTGGTTAGGCCGTTTTGAAGTTATCAACTCTTTTGTTAGCTGAAGTTGAAATGCTAATAATAGCTTAGGCGTGGCGGTGGCGCGGGTCGTGGTTAAGGTTTACGGATTCGTATGTAGCCTATGTCTTTATCCATATGGCCAAGTGTATGCAAGAATAATCTACTGACGCGTGAACTCCTATTCTATCGTGCTTGTGATAGGGAGCATTTCAACATTGTCATTTTTACTACCAAAAATAAACAAATACTCAAGAACTCGTCAACTTAGACGGAATGGGATGCCGTCGCCTCCTTCTGCGAAGCAGTTATGCTAGTGAAAGAAGCGGCGGCGCGCGAGAGGCAGGTTCTGCGAATGGCGAGCGATGGGTAGCTCGCCGCCCGGCTAGGACCAGGACCGTTAGTGTTCCACGCGCGCCTCAAAGAGAAGAAGTCAGCACTGGAAGGGGCCAACAGGGCCACGCCTGCCGGGGTTGCGGAATGTTTATAATAGTTACCGTGACCCTGGAACATAAAGGGCAACCGAAGGAACATGAGTGGGTTTTAGTCAGTAAAAGTCTGACATGCCCTCCCGCCGCACCCAGGACGGGAGCAGTCATTTGATGATTTCCCACTCACCAAAAAAAAAGAACTCGTCAACTTGAGAGATGGAAGGAGAACTCTTAAACTCCTATTTTACTTGATTTTGGTTGCACGGGCCGTTTGAGAATGTAAGACATGGAAAAAATTATTATTTAGTTTGTTATGGTGATTTTTTTAAAGAACTGAAGTTGTTCAGGAATTTGAACTACTAAGGGACCACCCAAAAATTGCGTTAGACAAACTTCATGAACTGAAACAGTAGGCGTTTTCAAATCCTTATTTCATTGCCAGCCAAAATACCCCTCATCTTTTGTTACATGTCACATAATGTCACACTCTAGTGACTCCTCTTCCTCGTAACGCGAGACGTAATTTACGCATAGTCTCTAATGACGGTTACAACTATGATAAAAATAGACAAATAATTATGTTTTCTTACGTTTGACCCCATCTCCTCTTAGCAGGTGACGTAATTTACGGAAAGTCCTTAATGGCAGTAACCACTTTGGAAAAAGTCTATTTTTTTTTTTACTATTTTTCGTCAGTTGACATTGCGCTATAGTCAAAATACAAGTAAATTTATCTTTCTAGGTTCCACAATAAGCAAGGTATAACCTAGTTTCAGCTTGCATTTTGAAACACAACTGGTGCAGACACTGTACCGTGTATACTTGTTTAGTCAGCAAAGTGGATTAGTATGCAGGGTAGTTAGAGATGTACAATATAAATTTTCTTAAAACCAATGAATAGCGTTCTAATACAAATTTCGTTTACAGCAGAACATATTAGATCTTCAATTAATTTATAATTCATTTGAATACATCAGTGTACAAGAAAGTTTGAATTATCTATAACTAGGTATTATATCTAACGGCTCTACATACGTTTCGTCAAATTCAATGAAAAGGCATTTATTTCACTTAGACCATTTACAAGCATTTAAAAAGTGTAAAAGAGTGGTCGGTTAGTTAGAAAGGTGAACTTTTCAACTTCGCTAAGTTTTAATTTATGCGTTTCTTGCCGTACGGCTACTGCACCGCAGTGTTACGTTTGCCATACAGCACATGTTCGTTCGTTTGTTGTGTTTGTGCGAACAAACGGCCATGCGTGATTTGTATAAAAAAACGAATCGCCTGAATTGCGAGAGCCCTTAGTCTAATTTGCTGAGTTTATGATCAGCAAAGTTAATAAGTAAACAGGCGCGTCCGATATAATTTAAGTATTCTCAACAGCCAATAAATATTTTTCAATACACACTACAATTTCTTTAATTCATTTACATTTGGATACATCCATCGGTGTTTAAGATAACTTGAATTATATCTGACTGTGTACTAATTAACTTTGCTGAGTGTACATTTACGTCATAGATGGCCACGTACGGAATGCTCAGTACCAGCTATCGTTCACGTACAAATGCGCTACCATTTCGCTTTTAGTTCACAGTTTTATTTAAATAAACAAATTGAGAAAAGTTGGTGAGGTATTTTTGTGCTTAACTTAAAACATTTTTCTTTAACATGAAGAACACTGGTCAATAGAAACATCTCTATTTGTAATTTTTAATATTCTTTTACTGCAGTGGCAGAGAAGACAGCCATTTACGGACGGAGGTGCAAAGTGGCAAGGCACATGATTTATCAAAATCGGTTCAGCCATCAGTATTTTTCAGGTTCAGTATTTTTAATTTGTAGGTACTTTTGTTGACTGTAGTTTCAAACTATAACTTCGGTTACAGGCGTTTTGAATTTTTTAATATACAACGATTATACAACTGTCGTAACTGCAATTTTTAGGGACCATCTCCCCGAGCGAGAGAATCGCGGCGATATTATCGTCGTTCGTCAACTTATTTCTGTGCACTCTCTTTTAACCGGTGTGATTCAATAACGCTGGAGGAATAATCGCTAGTTCGTGGAGATGACTCGACGATAGAAGCGCGGATCCGTCGCGATTCGGTTCCCGCTTACTATGATATTGAGAGTTTCCACCCTATATTTTAACATACCTTACCTAATTAAACATACATAATATTTAATTAATCCATACTTCCATACTAATATTATAAATGCGAAAGTAACTCTGTCTGTCTCTTCTTCACGTCTAAACCACTGACCCGATTTGAATGGAATTTGGTACAGATATAGTCTGGGACCTGAGAAAGGACATAGGATAGTTTTCATCCCGGAAATCCCTCGAGAACGGGAACTATTATTCCACGCGGACGAAGTCGCGGGCAAAAGCTTGTCCAATATAATTAACAAACATTTAAAATAGATGACAACAATTCCAACGAACTGGTTTAAAACCATGACAAAAACTTTCTATTTATGTACAAAATAAACCAAAGTTATTGAACGCTGCCACCGCAATTATTTAGAAAAGTTTTCCCACCCACTGAAAGGACGCATTGTACGGGCGAATTAATGATGTGTGAAAGTGTGACCTATATCGGAGGTAGTACGGGTGCTATTAGTATGATTAATTGAAAAGCAGAGTAGCAACCTTTTAGGTTAGTGGTCAACCGCCTTGAGTAATTGAAACCGGGATTCAAATGAGAAAAATGATTGGGTTTGGAAGTTCGTTTTGGTTGCTTCTAGAACGTTCCGAATTCTGTAGTTTTTTTTTTTAATAACTTGAATTTCGAAATGCTATTAGTGGGAGAAAGGGTTCCTCCGAGTGTTTTTAATATAGGTAGGGCGGTACGGTCACAGTACGGTGTAATGTAAGAAATTACAATTGGTTTTAGTATGAAGTTTTCTTATTTAGCAATTGCAGAATTCTTTACATTTTTTAATGCATAAATGTATCTTTCTTACAGTTATTTTATTTCTGTAAAATTATTTTAAAAAGGAAAAATTTGATTGTGTGTTTGCTTGTGTGCATTGGATAAGCTCCGTAACTACTAAACCGATTTGAAAAATACTTTCACGAATATAAAGCTACGTTTTCAGCGAGTACCGTAGGCAGTATACACGTATGCATGTAACAGTATCAATGAAAAATGAAATGCATGAAAAATAACCTATAGGCATTTCCCGTTACGATTCACAGGAGCGGAGCAACCTAAAAACCTATCATAACGCGGGTGAAACCGCATGGTATGCATCACTTGACAAAACGTTCAGCTGTTTTTTTTTACGATTTACAGCACTTTCCCACACAAATGATATAATTACTGCCGAACTTGAAAAACCACGAAGTTCTATTTAAGTATTCAGACCTCATTTGTAGCCCACGTCAACCCGCGTTTTTTTTTAATTTTAACTGTCATGGCCGCCGATCTCCGTACGTGAATATTTTACCTGAGCCGTCAGTCGACAATATGCGATGTGATTTATTATATTTTGCCACAATTTAGTTTGTTTACGGTAAAGGGCCATTATAGTAGCAATCTGTCATTGTGCTTGCTATCAGAAAATGTGTTTTAACAGGTGGAGAGTGTGGTTCATTGATGGATTGTTTGATGTCGGATATAAATTCAGATTTAAAGCTTTTAAGTTCTAGTGAACTGCTATTAATATAGTTTTAACTATTACATTACTAACACCGGCCCCATCGTTTGATTAACATAAAAAAAAAACAAATATTGACGTGTAAAAGTGTTATGAATATTAACCTATTTACAAAATAAATATGGTTTTAATGATTTAACATAAGTTGATTATATTGTATGTTAGGTTGAGATATATAATATATACATGGGCCTATAAAATAAAAATGCAATATTCTTAATATTTTTTTTATTTAGATCATTTACAGATACTTAATAGTTGTGAAAGAGTCGGTCAGTTAGCAAGAAAGGTGACGGTAGTTGCCCGTTCCATAACGTAGGTAATTATTGGGGAAAAACCAAACAAGTAACTCTATAGATAGTCCCATTAATCAAGATTTGCATTATTTTTGTTGCTTCGATAATATGTGAAAACAATGTGAGGAAAGAGCAAAACAAACTATTCAGAGAAATAAAAGTAAAAACCACAGATTAATAGATGATCAAGCACAACTGCCAGCTTCAGTTATGAAATAAAAGCGTAAGATATTGGAAGGAGCTAGACATACTTTGACACCTACCTACCATTATTTACGGAGATTCCGTAACGGTTAAGACAGAAACTACCTGTTAAGTATAAGAGGTTCAATACTGGACAAGTACAAGTGCAACTTTTTCCAGTACATTATTGAAATAGATAGTAGTAACTTTAGAACTATGACTACGTCCTAAGCTTTTCACAACATTAAATTAGTGGAAGCAAACTCAGATACATATTTAAACTATTTTTCGAAGAGTTTTTATATGTAAAAACTCTGCGTTTCAGATGCGTTAGGACACCGTCATTATCAAACTATTCTTTGTATTTATATACAATAATCTAATAGAGAGGTAAAGTTTGTTTTTGTTTGTAGGAGGTATTCTGCGGAACTAATCACTTACAGAAAGCTACATTATACTACAAACATTATGAATATGAGAATTTATGAAGATGGAGAGATGGATGTGTTACTCTTTAGCGCAAATATTACTAAAATAATTATATTACCAATACTATAGCATATAATATATAACTGAATAACACATAGACTACATAGCATCACGCTATGGTCCACCGGAGTATACAGTAACCAAAGAAATAGAAAGTAGATGAAACTGCGAGAGACAACTTCTCTATACATATAATAAAATTGTATCGTAGTCAACTGTGCATTGAATATTTAAAAGTATGAATACTTAATGTATGGTCTCACCAATGCCGTAGTCAAAAAAAATACCGTTATAATTTTTGTCTTGTATGTTTGTCCGGATTAACCTAAAAAGTAATGCATAGATTTTATGAAACGTAAACATGCGGGCTATATATTTTCACGCTGTTACTTTTGTAGGATAAATAAAACTGTAAAACAGACATGTAAGTTTACTGCATTATAGCGTTCACGGCGTCACAAGCAAAAGCTAGTATGTTATACAATATACAATCATGTACGGACGTAAACGAGTCTAAAATATTCTGCGTTAATGCTTTTCTGTAGGCGGACTGTTGAAAAGCTCAGTAAAAAACCACTACCCTTGTAAGCTCATACACTTCTATAAAAAAATGGGCCGTAACCAAACGACCGAAAATATATAATCCCGGACGAAACGCCCTCAATGAGGCATAAAAGAAGATCGAGAATTATATTTTTACAACCAAACCCGCATAAAATACTTGTGCGGAATATATTTTACGAAAATGCTAGGATACTTTTAATATTTGTCCGAAAGTTTTCAATCTCGTAGGCCGACGGAGTTTAAATTAAATTTTACTTCTTATACGTCACAAAACAATTTCTTGAAATATTAAAGAGATTTTTTGCCACGCACTCCGACAATTGAATTATTTATTATTGCTGACAAATAAGATTCGAGATGCAATGTATTGTAGAAAAAAACAATAAGTGATATTACTTTTATTGCTTTTTAGTCAAACGTCATATATGATACTAGCTGATTTTTGCGACTTCGCCCGCTCATTAATAAACAAATTTACAAGCCGTAAGGGGTCCTATGCGTTATAAAAGTAACTAGTGTTTGAATTTCCAAAACTCCTTTCTTAGTTGGTGGGTATCTACTCTTCAAGACGGAGAATACACTTCAAGTTTTATGTATATTTACAAACTAGAGCAGCGGTTTGGGCTGTGCGTTGACATCACCCAGTCAGTCAGTCAGTTACCATCTTCGACTAGCTTTTGTCCGCGGCTTGGCCCGCGTGGATGTTGAACTTCCATCCCCTGTTTTAACTCTCATTGGGTAGAATTTCCAAAAATCTGGGACTAGCGGTTTGGGCTTTGCGATGATTTTTGACCCATTAAGTTTGCCATGTCATTGAGCAACAATAAATTGTTAATTTACGGTAAATTATAAAATAGTAATTCAGGAGTCAATAACTTGACTTTGAAAAAAATAACACAGCATATCACGCCACCATATCTTTAACATTGAATTTGATTTAAATGTGAGTCATTGGACAGCGAATGCACGCTACCACGATAAATTGCAGAAGCGATACGCTCTCGAATAATAAAACCTCTAATTCATCAACAAAATCCCTTGAATTTGGTATATTTATGAACGAAATACATGCCACATCGACAACAAAAAAAAAAGAATTGTGACCTCATGCATGACAGGCTTGTCGTGGAATGTTTGTAATAGTTACCGTGAGCCTGGAACATAAAAGGCAATCGAAGGAACATGAGTGGGTTTTAGTCAGTAAGAGTCTGACACGCCCTCCCGCCGCACCCAGGACGGGAGCAGTCATTGGATGATTTCCCACTCACCATAAGCATAATTACATAAATGTTTAAGTAAGTTTTAGTAGATAGTAACAAACAAAAATACTATAAAATAAGGTAACATGTTTTCAGATTTTCAAGCTCAAAGCAAAATCAAAGTTCTGCTACTGTTTTATATAAAACTACATTTTTGTACCAAAATAAGGATAAATGGCGAGAGGGACAAACATACCCCTGAGGCTTAGGCGTGATGTCTCATCGATCACGCACTGGAATTCCGTCAAAGCCTCCGTAGGCCGGTGAGCGTAGACAAGCGCCAGTCTTGCCGCGCCCGTAGCCCGCTACGCTCGTAGCGCCGTAGCACCGCTACGAACGCCGTAGACGTACGTACTACATAAAGTGTATTGTGAATGTGGAAGTGACTTTTTGTGACTTTGACAACTTGTATACGTAAGTTTTTGTTTAGTTTAACTTAGTTTTAAGAACTTAGTTGTTTAGTTTTTTTTGGCGTAAAGAAATATTTTTTTCTCGGTTTGTGTTTAAGAAAACAGAATAGTATCTTTTTATGGGTACTTTAAACTTCTGTACAATTATTTTTTGGTATTTTAAGAAAAATAAAGTGGTTATTTAACATAAATTAAATATATCTAAATCCTAAAAACCCTAAAATGTAATTTAATCGAAATGTAATCTAAAAATCTTTAAACTTTACGCGAACAAAAAACTTTTAGCGAGTGTGTCTCCGTTTTTTCCATTTTTCGAGTAAAGATGCCATCAGATAACTTTCAGGAGGCTGTAAGTGGGTCAATGATCTCGCGTTAGACTGTAAGAAGGTTCTTCTTTCAGACGTGATACAAATTTCAACAGGTTTTATATTTAATTGGGGCTTCGGATCTGCGGAGTTTTTGGAAATGTACCTTCTAAATTCAATCGTTTTTGCTTTTACATCTTGGGTCTTTTTGAGAGGAGCAAGAATTTGTTTTTTTTTCTGGCCGTCTCTTGTAGTATATGTCGCGGTTTTTGGTTACTTAATATAAAGCCTTTAGTATTTCTGTGATCTAGCAAAATTATTATTTAAATGGTTTGACAAATGCTTGAACTGTCTGGTTAGATCAAGAGATTAGCTTAGTTACTAACCTTCAAGATTTGACCAATACAATCGAATGGGCTTTAAAAGAGGCTTTGATCCTTGAGTTCGTTTCGGATGTTTCTTATTAGAGTAAGAAAAAAAGTGTTATTTTTTAAATAATTTACAAAATAATAATATTTTTTAATGTTCTGCAGTTTTTTTTAATCTGCCTGATAGTTCTAACAATTAAAAAAAAACTAGTTATCATTTCTTTTACCTTTATGTACTAGCTGACTTCCACATACTTTGTCCTGTCAATGAGTATGGTCTAAATTTTGCATATTAAGTTTTTCTTGTAATTGATAATGATACAGATAACTTTTCTTTTTTTTTCTCAAAGATATCCTAAGACTTTACGGAATAATGAGAATAAAAAATAGCAGTATTGATCTAGCCGTTGTTGTAAAGTTTTGTGCTTAACAAAATATTTGAACCCACGATTCAAAAAAGAGCTGTTATTATTATGGCTACATATGTTTGATCTTTATGTGTGTGTCATTTAGTTTGTCTATCCTTAGCACAGTAGCTCGTTTTTTAAATTGAAAGTATATATATAGGTTATCTAGCGTTGGTTTTTAAAAATGGATGTTTCATTAAAATCGGTTGAGCCGTTTTGAAGCTATGAACTCTTTTGTTAGCTGCAGTTACAATTCTAAAAACTTCGAATTCTTTTAAATATTTTTATTTTACAATATTTTATTATTTTTATTTCATTATTTTTAATGACGTGGCGGTCTTGATCTGTCAAGAATCCTTTCTGCTGGAATTTATGGGGTAAAAAATAACTGCGATTGAGGATTTACCTCACCATGTAAATTGTTTAAACCGTAAACAACAAAATAATACTGGTTTAATTAGTGAAGTGACTCATTAAGGCAGTATTATTTTGGTATAATGACGAGCCTGTCAGGTCTAGACCTTGACTGCGAAGCCGAAGTTCGTGGGTACAATTCCCACCTAGGACAAACTTAACGGATTTTGATGCAGTTTTCTATAATAAATAGTGTTTCCAGATTTATATGTAAAATACGTGCATAGTACAGTAGAGAAAAGCTTAAATTTTAAAAGATTTGTTACACTCGTGCGAATAGAATGCGTAGTGAAACAAAAACAATAACTGAATTAAAAAAGCACATCTCCACAAATATAACAGCCATGTACTACAATTTTCCCTTTTAACGTTTAACTGAAACGAACTTACCAGGCTTCTCCATGTAGTTAATACTGCTCCCAGAGCTAATTGCAACTGCAGATGGTCTTAATTGCCAATTACTGACCACCAAGCCTGCCTTTGAGAGGACCAAGACTTTGTCTACAAGTTTTATTTATCTTTGAAGACTGTTAGTGCGTTTATGTGACTTATACTCTGTGTTTCAAAGTAGTAGTCGTGAGTAGGGATGTCACTGAAGTGGTTATGTCGGTACCGAATTTGGAAGCAGAGTTTTTTGAATCTGAATTCTCTTCACTTCCGATTCCGGATTGGAAGCGAAAGATAGAATCAGATGCGTTAAAAGCAAGTTCTAAGGATAAAAATTGACACATAATTCATCAGCCAATTAAAATGCGGAACCAAAACCGGAAGGACTGATATTTCAGAATCGGAATCGAACCTCTAGTCTTGAGGACCAGTGGTTAATAAAGAATATCGTGCATCGTCATTTTACTTTATGTATGTACGTATACTTTCTAAATTGATTCTAGATATATTATGACAGTCATTTCGTAGGTCGGAAACACGTAAAGCCTACCGCTTGGCTTTCGTGGATATTTAACAGTTATTCGAGTCAGAAACCAAAAATTCTGGCCGTCAATCAAGGGGTACCGTGTTATGTTTAACTAATAGTACTTATTCGTTATAGTAAATTTTCGAAGTTCTGTACTTGACAAACATTCAAGATTCAGTAACTTATTATAGTACAGTCACGTGTATAAACATGTATACACCACGCTAAGAATAACTATAATAATATTTAGTTTTAGGGCATATTGTATAGTAGTCTATGATAGAATTACTATAAAATAAGTTTCAACTGAAAGTTATGACTCATTTAAGAGAAATTTGATTCAAATCTTTGTGAAGTGTATTCATGTTTATGCTCGTGACTGTACACTTTGAAAGCTACGTATTTTCGTTGACGAACGTTGGAGATTCAGTGATTCGGTATAGTAAACTTTCGTAATAACAACAAAAAAATATAAACTATAAACAATCTTGTTAACCTATGACTACGAATAAAAGATTTTGAGTTTGAGTTACATTCTGAACATTGTGATGGTGAACAAGTCAAGTAATTTGACATTTCAAGCTTAGATATACAGTCTTTACAGTCAGCTAATAAAATTTAATTTTTCATGTTAGGAAAAAAATACGCAACATTATGTCCTGCGAGCCATTTTTATTGCTATTACATTTTCCTTGATCTTTTTAACTGGCGCTCTGTGTGATAGAAGTGTCATTTCGGTTCCCGTCTCTTCTAAGATTATAGACTCAAGAGATTATTTACAAAATGTCATAAAATCTTCTTCAATAAAAATATTTGCTCGTTTTCTTTCCAAGCTAATACATAATGTGTTCTTAGGGATCCGTAAGTCTGAATGTAAAACGGAAACCTTGTATGTTCACCCGTGTCTGTTTATCTGTATGTCAAATTTCCGTAACTACTAACGATCGTTCTCAATAAATTATCTATCGTCAAATTTGCCTTTAACTAGCTTCTAAAGAATATTTCTTAGTGGATACTTAATTTTAACAAAAAACATAACCTCCAAATTTTATGTTTTTATTACCAGTGGCTTGGGCTGTGCGTTAACATATTTATTATTCATCTTTAGTAACGTAATCCATAGATAGATAAGCTTATTAGATTTTTCTTCATCTTTATTGAACACTAGCTGTTCCTCGCGGTTTCACCCACGTTACATTAGGTTTTTTGGTTACTGCTTCGCTCCCGTGGGACATAGCGTGTCTCTAAAAGCTACATTGTTCACGAGTAACATAGGCTATATAATAATAGCCTATGTTACTCGTGGACAATGTAGCTTTTTTTTTTTTAGATTGTTCACGAGTAACATAGGCTATATAATAATAGCCTATGTTACTCGTGGACAATGTAGCTTTCGAATGGTGAAAGAATAATTTTTAAAATCGATCCAGTAGTTTTTGAGCCTATTCATTACAATCAAACAAACAAACACACAAAGTTTTCCTCTTTATAATATTAGTATAGAAGTATAGATAAAAAAGAATACTTTTAAAAGTCCTTTACTTATAGATTAAGAAAAACCAACAACGGAACCTTTGCGAACCTGACTCAAAGTAAGCTGTTTTTTTCTTCATAAAATGATTTTTGAAAAGAGCACTTTAGGGATTTCATGCTAGATTTTACGAATTACAACGATCTCAAAGATGGAGGTTACAAGAATTTATTATATCTTTATTTTACACAAGGGTATCACGTAAGTGAAAATTTACTCGGAGAAGTGACAATTTCAGGGAGAACTGAAAAAACGGGTTATAAGTTCATTTTTTGCTGAATTTTTGTGAAAGATATTTTAGGGTCGCCGTAGTTTGTTAGACGAACTTTGTTTCTAAGAAAAGTATAAGTCCTGTGTACTTGGGTTATACATTATCTTTACCCTACCTTTTTTATTAAAATAAGAAAAGTGGGCTAAAGTTAGAGGACGGAATTTTATTTTCGCTTCCGCATTTAAAGTTACTTTTTCTTCGGTTTATTTTTTAGAAAGTTTTTTTGCCTGTTAGTTGATATCCCGTGTTTTTTCTTTTATGTCCTAACACCATTCGAACCCTCCGTTCTAATAGTTACCGCGGCCCAGGTACATAAATGGCTACCGAAGGAATAAGGGTGGGTTTTAGTCAGTAAAAGTCTGACCCTCCCTCTCCGCCCAGGGTGGGGGAAGTCTTCCGGCTTAGCAGTCAGAAGAAAAGTATGCCAGCATATAATAATATAGAACCACAGTTACATTACCGTAACAATTCAACATTGTAAACGAGAAATCACTAACTTGAAGGACCCTTACATCATTTACTGGCCGCCTTCTGTATGCCACAAACCTTAATGATTATTACTATTCACATTGGTACGCGTGTCACGTTCAATTAATAATAAAACTCGGGGTTGCGTGTAAGGCCTCTACACGTAATAATAAAGTACTTTGTTCTTGGAGGGTCTTTCAAGGCCATCTCGATAGCTTTTCTTTGTGAAACTTGTGTGAGTCAAAGTTACCGGAAGTGCTGTGTAATTTATTTTTTAAATGCATTGCGTTAAAGTTTGAGTTACGTTTGATGTCACAATGGTTTTGTTACAAAAAAAAACAAAATTTTACAAGTGCAAATAAACAAAATTATAAAACCGTAGTTATTAAAGTCGCAACTTCGGTTAAAAAAAGTTGATAACAGGCGTTAAAACCGATTAACGTTACGTTTAACGTTTTAACCGATTTCAGAACTACCGCTAGATATACTTTCATGTAAAAATAAACTCATCCTAATCAGTTAAATCGTTTAAACTTTCAACGACCAAGCGACTGTCGGGCTGCTATTGTCTTTCTATTGTGTCTCGAATCACGTATGTTTAAAGGTTTATACGGTGCTACAGGCAGACATACAACAGGTTTCGTCTGTATTTAATTTTATAACTTTTTACCGTCATTTTTTTTTTAATTGGACTAGCCACTAGCACTTTCAGTTGTCATTCTACAAACAATAACAAACTTGACTTCGTTACTAATTTAGATTAATTTATTATAAAGCTGTAAAGTTTTTATTTTTGTCGCATCAAATGCGTTAATCTTTTGAACTTTTAGAACTTTGTTGATAAAAGATCATTTCTGAGAGATATTTTTATCACAAAGAAACAAAAATCTTTCAAAATTGTTAGCTCATTTTAAACCCTTTGTTCATTTTGACACGAATATTACTACATTATCTATTCAAATTAATATTTTAATGGAGCCGCTGTGGTTCATTCATTGTCCGAAACATTTAACGAACACGTTTGAACAAAAGTTTTCATTCACTCATTCATTCCGGTCAGTCTTTCATACCGAAACCGGGCTCGTTATAAACTCGTTAGCACTCATTGCACTGGATTAATTGTTAGTTGTTGGTTTTGTTCAACTCGGATTCAACTACCTAATTATTAATTAGTAGGCTTTGTTATGACCAGAGGAAGAGTGGGTAGGTTAATTTAACATTGACGTCAAAAATTATGTTAATTTTTTGGTACAATCCCTCTGCAGTATTCCCAACCACTGCAACTCCTGAAAGTCTGAATCAACGGTTTTATTTGGTGGGTGGGAAATCATCAAATGATTTCTTCTTTTACTGACTAAAACCACTTGTGTTCTTTTGGTTGCCCTTGATGTTTATATATATGGAAATGCTTTCAAGTTTATGGAAACTGAAATTTTTTCAATATATTTATAATTTTTTCTGCACTAGTTCCTTTACAAGAATACATCTATAAATAAAACAGAATATTAGAATTGCATTAAAACTTGAAATGATTAAACTCGTTTGAATTCGAACTAGTATTTTAAATTAGTATTACTGCATTAAAGTTACAACCCGTTTTAGTATTGGTTTTATCGGTTAAAAGTTAAATTCGTTCTTTAGTTTTACTTCACGCTTTTGCCTGAAGCAAAACTTTAACCACGTTAAAAAGTTTTGTTCGGAGAAAAAGTTTTGAAGTAAAGTTACAACATGATGTCACGGCTGTCTGGCGATTTCAACGCACAGCTATTAATGCAAAAAACCAGACAAGTGTTCGTAATGGACACGCTCACAAAGGGTTCCTAGTGCTTATAGGTTTTCCTGTTAATTAAATAAATAAGTATCTCGGTACAGCTCTCGGCTATCTGATCCCAAACTAAGGAGAGCCTGTGTTCAGGCCACCAGACGATATACACACATAAATGTATGAATACATACATATTATAGATAAACTAGCTGCCTCCCGCAGTTTTACTTGCGTTAAAAATGTTAAGGGTGACCAACCCTTATCACTTAGGGGTATGAAAAATATATAGTAGCCGATTCTCAGACCTACTGAATATGCACATAAAATTTGTTAAAAATCGGTAAAACCGTTTCGGAGGAGTAAGGTAACTAACATTGTGACACGAGAATTTTATATATAAGATTAACCCATAAACAGAACAACCAAACATGCTCATGCATGCATTATTTAGAATAATCACATCTTCCAAACAAAACAATTGAAGGAGTTTGCGACAGCCCTAAATGGATAAGCAAGGCTTAAGATCGGTTCGGCGTCTCAAGCTCACCGTATTAGATAGCGGAAAACTTACGAGACAGTTTGTGTACTGTCTAGAGACATTTATCAAGATGCTTAAGTTTAAATACGAGTAACGTGAAGAATAAAGCGTCTGGTCGAAGTTATACACCGTGTTTTCTATCTAATCGAGAGACATTGAGGACTCTAAAATATACGCTCTCATATGTCTAATAAAATGTAAATAATAATAAAATAATATAAAATCGTGAAAAAACCGTAGTTGATTTCTCGATAAGGCTCTAAAGATCTTAAAACAGGACGGGTTACTAACCTATGATAAGAGAGTGTTCTTCTTTCGATAGGTATCTAGCGCTCGTGTCAACAATTTATTAATTTTATAAGGCATTCGGTAAAAAATTAGGGTGTTGTTATTTTACATATTATTTGGAATGAGAATCAACTACCAAATAGCCTCTTTCAATATGTTCCTCCTCTCACCTAACACGGCTTAGAACAAAAAAGTGTCTGGAATAAAATGTGCTTTGGTTTCTATAAATATCTAACAACACCTTTACTGACTATGACAGTGTTTTCATGCAAGTAGGATCAATCAGCAATCTAGTTTTTTGAGAAAAGTGTCAAAAATAATTCGGGGAAGCTATATAACAACACTCTCAAGAATATGAACATAAATGAGTCAGATATACTTAAATGATTTTTACGCCATAATTAGAAAAAGGGCCGCATCCATGACCGTTCGGCTGCGTACCGCCACTAATAGTCTCCTGAGCGTGTACCGAGACCGGTGGGATTCCCCTCTGCTGTGCCACTGGATAAGAATCCACTCTAGTTAAGATTTTGTATTACTAACACTAGTCTTTAAGTAATTTTGTTATACTAACCCTATGGACTGTAGTCTGAATCAAATAAATTGAATTGAACTGAATTAAAATTTCCGGCTGTTTTTTTATGTATGGGAAATCATCAAAGACTTCTCCCGCCCTTAGTGTCAGACTTTTACTGACTAAAACCCACCCATGTTCCTTCGATTGCTCTTTATGTTTCGGGGCCACGGTAACTATTAGAACTACTCCGCTACCCGGCAGGCATTGGCCCCAGAGGGCTTCGTCAATTTCCGGCTGGTTGATATACTATAGATACTATTACTAGTCTAACGACTCTGGGGTATTGAACTATTTGTTTTGAAATGGTGTTATTTAGCTTAACTCCGTATCTTTGTCGACTTAGTTCAAATCTACCGCCAGTTTTTAAAATATTTCTTCTTATACACAAAATAAGTGACACTAAAATTATGATAATTCCAGCTTGAACTGTTGACAAAGTTAGGAGCTTAGGAGTTGGCCAGTGGAACTCTTTAACGAGTACTAAAAGCCTCGAGGGACATTCGGTGTGGGCACATTTGGTTGTCGTTAACGAGCTCCATTCAGTCGAAGTTAAACCATATGCTAGAAATAATCGCCTAAAATAACTGAAAACCACCTGAAAACTCTTTGTTAGTTTACATTGCCAATTTGCCATTGCCTCCCGAAATTGAAGTTAAGTTTCTGCTTTAAGTTTTTAAAGTCAACTATTAAAAAAAAAGGTTTTTTTAAATACCAATGTTTTTCATAAATGTTCCAAATTATTTTACTGAATGTTTTTATGTAGTATTCAGAAAAATGTATGTATGTTTGTTTATGAACCGCATTTTTTTTGCAATCGGTATACATACAGGTTAAACTAAGAGCCTACTTTTTTAATTCAGTTAAAAATAGGAAGTATGAAAACCTGTTTAATGAATCTTTATTAATATAAAAGTTGACGAGTTTTCAGATTCTTTTACTAAATACTGTTCATATCTGAAACTACCAGTCTGCTTAGAATTTTAACTATTTTGTAGGCAATTTTTAAGTTACAGTAGGCCTGAAAACAACACTCTGCGCGTCTGAAACAAGAGAGAGCTGCTAGTGCGCTGCATATGTAGGATTTTTATTTACCGTATGCTTTTATTTTTTAGTTTACAAAATTGTTACACTGAAAAGTTTTTAACATTTTTTAACGAACTCCACGGATTGTTCAATTCATACAGTTTCGAGAGTACTAACTATGTTTAACCGGCTCCAACAAGGCTACACTTGAATATTGTATTATTTTTTCACTACATGATTCATTATTGATAATGAAGCACCGAAAACGGCAACTTTAGAACGTCCTTTACAAAACTAAATGATATTAGTTGCCCATTCCAAACTGTTGTTTCGTATAGAGAAGAATGGGAAAGTAAGTCCATACTTACTCTTTAAAAATAATAGTGTTACAATAAAATGTTTACATGGTTAAATGTGAATACAACGATATAACGTATAAAACGATTTCGGTAAAAAATTACATGTATATAACAAAAAATTAAATACCTATTTATGTCAATTAAGAAATGGAAGCTTGATCATATTCGCAAACAATCTTCGTTTGTTTTCGGCAAACTGAGCTATGTCTCTAACAGATGCAAAAGTGTGCTAGGTTCTTGCGCACTGCGCCAAACTCTTGAAAAGTGATTTTATTTTACACTAGCCTTTGCCTGCGGCTTTAATCGCGTTGGAAAGAGACAAAAAGTAACCTATGTCACTCTCCATCCTTTCAAATATCTTTACTTAAAAACCACGTCAATTCGTCGCTCCATTGTGCCGTAAAAGACGGACAAACAAACACACACACTTTCCCCATTCATAATATTATAATAGTAGAGATTTCATGTAACGTTATAACAGTCTGTACAAGCCTTAAGACATTTTTTATCGGCACACCCGTGACCTCATCGATCTCAAGTATGTATTTACTTTGCTCTCAGATTAATTTTTCCATTCGAAGATCTCGCCCACGCTTCTCAGATGCCTGATAAATGGTTAGCTTTCCGTTTCGCATTATTTTCTTGAAGCTGTTTCCTAAATATTCACTGAAGCGTGTAAAAGACTTGAGTACCTACGCAAACAACATTATGTATGTATCAAGATTTATTTTTTTTAGGTCACCAGTTTGGCTTTTTTCGTAGATCCTTTTGGATTGATATGGATTGATTATTCAGTGTTTTTTTAATGGATGAATACGGCTACTAGCTTTTGGAGATGACGGATTTCTATATACAACGAGAGAAGTTTACTAGAAGGAGAGTTAACCACTTGTTAGTGTCTACGGTACTACGGTAACTATAAACAGCCCAACAAATCAACAACAACCAAATCACAATACGTGTGATGTTCGTATTGAGGAGTTTCAAGTGTAATCAGATTTATACAAATTGAATATATGGCCAACTCGGAACCTTTCTCTTTCAAACAGTTTTTAAAATCATTGACGAAAATTAAAAAATACAAACGAATTTGGAACCTTTTTCTTACTTAAAAATCCGTCAAAAACTCTTATCACGCTTTATTTATTTATATTGAATTGTAAATAGACTATCTAATACAAGCAAATGTTTGGCTAACATGTGACTCCAAACATAACAATTATTTTTACATAACCTGATTTTTTTTTTATGTTGGTTCGTTTCGTCTATCTAACCACAATTACAATAGTGACAAAGCAATCCAAGCCAATAAAATAAACCAGAAATTCAGTGAACCAGCCCAAAAAACAAATAAAGCAATAAATAATAGGAAACAGGCCTGAATTCGACCTACCCCTTACAATAAAGAATCGCTTCATAAGCAATCCATGTAATAGGAAATTGAATTTTCACACTCCGCTTGCGATGAAACTTTGGCATATTTCAGGGTATTTGACCTCCGTAGCCCGTGCGTAGCAGACGTCTAGGGTACTCACTTGGCGGTCGGCCAAGACCCGAGTGGACCCGATTGTAACCGAACACTAATTTGTCATGACCCACCATTCTTCTAAGTTTCCTTGTCAGGGTAACACTTATTTTTTATCCGTTCGTTCACACCGTATCAGATGATTTTGTGTTGTTTTTTCTTAGTGTGTGCTGTTTTATTGGCTATTGTTAACACGTACTTGACGGAATTTATTTTATGTGTTTCTAGAAAGTTGTTGGTGATTATAATCAAAATTCTTTAGCTGCTTAGTTACTAGCTCTCTTGGTTACTGCTCTAATCCCGAGGGCTTTTGAGTTATATTAAATAGTCCCTTCTCCTATAATCTCTTCTTCGATTAATCGGCTATCCAACATAGAAATAAAATTGATTTGATAACCGAGTAGTAAGGCAAGTTAAGGTTCCCGAAAAGTACTTTTAAAAGTTTATTTTGGATGTCACTGAAATAGGAATGGTAAACATAGAGTAAGGAAATAAAGACTTATAATATTTAATGTCAGCTCGAAATTGCCATTCTGTTTTGAATAGCCACTGTGATGAATGTTGCCGCCTTCTCTATATCAGAAAATGCTTTTTCGCAGCAGTGGTACAATAAGGCTTGTATTATCAATCAAGTGGTTTTAATTGGCTCGTTTTACCAAATCTAAGCGAATTTCATCAGTGTAAAATCTCTAAATTGTTACTGACGATAAACAAAGCACCAGGATGGGACTATAAACCGTTGATTGCTCCAGTAACGTTCAGTAATCGTTCGCTTATTATGGCGGCTGTACATTCTTGGACTCGCCAAGTCTCGCCAAGAGGTCTCGCCCGAAAAGACTACCAACGAATATTACGATCAGGAATATTACAGATATGAATTTTTGGATCTGGCTACGGATACGCATATAAGAAGATTATATCGGTTTCGGTAACGGTTACGAATATCTAATTATTTTGGAATATCCGTTAGATATTAGATTTCGTGGAGATATTATTACCTTGTTATTTAGTAATGACCATGCAAAAATATATAGTACATATTGCAAGGGATGCGCGCGAGTACACTAGTCACGATAAAGACAGGCGCTTGTCATAACATTTAGACTAAAACGTAAATAAATTATCCTGCCGACGAACAGTTCAATGGAGAATCAGTTAAAAGGAAGAATTCGAGGCGAGTCAAGAGCAACCATGTTCACTCTTGTACTCGCCTGTTCTCGGTGCCTCGACGAAAGTGTACGGCCGCCATTAATCAATTAGACACTTCTACGAGGGATCGGTCGTAAGACGCCATCTTTTATAGCCTCGCTCCGTTAGCACCTCGATAGAATTTTATTTAATGTTTCCAAGTTATATTTGATGGCCATAGTCTCGTGGGTATATGCGTGACCTGTAAGCGGTTCTAGGTCGGTTTCTAGAGTTGAGCAAAGTTAAATTGGTATTTACCGTCAGGAATTTTCCTATCAGGAATTTCTCAGTAACAGCCTGAAGTTTTGAAGTTGGTATGACAACCAGACGCTGTAGAAAGTACGTAAAATCACCAATTATAATATTAAAGTAAAAGATGTAGAGTGCACCCACATTTTGAAGCATAGTCATGCTTACTTAAATATCTCGATGATGGTGGCGTGTCCGTTCGATCATTTAGTTCCTTTTAAAATGGTTGAGCTGAATGACTGATACATTTTAGTTGAAATTATCTGTTAACTGCCGTGCCCTTCTTTGTTTATTGGAACCAAATATTTTATATTGCTATTTAACTTCATTATTTTCACATATAGTAGCGACACGATTAATGTAACCAACATTTTGTAAAACTTGATCATTATAAGGAGTCTCCATGGAGTTTCTATCTTGTTATTTTTCATAGGATCAAACTACGCTTTGACACAAGCTTAGCAACTATATTCAACTTTATTTTTGAATATCCAGCCGACTCTTTGACAATTCGTAAGTGGTTTTAAAATGGTCGACGTGAAATAAATGCTTTGTGTTCGCATTTATTTACACACTATGTGCTATCAAATCAAAGTCATATAATAATAGTATTACTCCGAAATCGTCAATCCTTGGGCAGAGTGGTGATCAATCTGCAAGGGTGGTGTACGGGTCATCGTATGAGAAAAGACTTTTGCACTGCAGTGTGGCAAAAATAAGCTGGTATTATTAAACAAACAAAAGACCTGTTGGTCTAGTGGTTAGTGACCCTGACTGCTAATCCGGAGGTCGTGGGTTCGATTCCCACCCAGGACAAACTTTGTGTGATGACCATGATTGTTTGTTCTGTGTCTGGGTGTAATTTATGTATAATATTTATGTATTTATAAAGTATATAAGTATGTATATCAGTTATCTGGTTACCATAATACAAGCTCTGCTTAGCTTGGGATCAGATGACCGTGTGTTACTTGTCCCGAGATATTTATTTATTTAAATATCTTGGGACAAGTCACACCCAGGCATATCCCAAACTATACAAAGCTAATTGTGGTAACCAGACGACTGATATACATACATGATTGATTTATAAATACATACATATTACAGATAAATTACACCTTAACACAGAACAAACAATCATGCTCATCACACAAACTTTGTCCAAAAGGGGAATCGCATCCACCACCTCCGGCTTAAGAGTCAGGGTCACTGACCACTAGACCAACAAGTCCGTCAATATTGCTATACAATATCTCGTGTATACGTCTCAATTATGATTATTCGCCAAGACCGAGAGGTGGGAAAAATATTATTATTATATTAGACGGTGTAATCTGAGGCCAAATAATATTTTTTTCATTACCCTTACGTTTCGGGAGCATAATGAGTTATTCCGGAGGCAATGTGACCCGACGTGGGATGATAAGAGTCATTTATTAGGAGTGTTGTTGTTATAGATTCATTGTTTTGATATATCTTTGGTTGTGCACGATTTGCGTCTCATATTTTCCTACGATACTCATATTAAGTTTGTGTTTGGGTAGTTCGAATACTTAGTATTCGTTTCAACCTCCATGGTTCATCCACTTTGGTCGAAACAGGAATTTCATTTCAGAATCAGAATCAGAATAATTTATTCGTACATAGGTGATAATTATATACATGATCTTAAAAATTCGGTACAAACAAATTACAAATTATTATTAATATTTTTGCGGGGTGTGTGTAATTCGCTATGTAATGAAAATGAGATTCGATCCTGGTGATCATCGGTAGCGGGGTGTCAATCCGAACAGCGACGCACTAGACCATTCTTGCATTCAAATTAGATAATGAAATTGTACTTTCTAATATACGTACTACTGCGGGAGTGGGCTGCATTACTTGTTTCTCATTTCATTTGCTTTATCCTTCAAAAACATTAAAATCATCAAACTGTGCCTTGATACAGACGAAACCGCGAGGTACAGCTAGTTTTCGCAATAAAGTTTGTCTATAAAATACGATAACATTAAAAATTTCACGCGTTCATTTTTAAAAGGAGGCTATAAAAAATGTAATCTTGCTACGGCGTAGCAGTGGCGGTGACGTCATCGTCGCTACGCCGGCTACGCTGCTACGCTGCTACGTTGTTAGTATACAACAGTACATTGTCAACTTGAGATGATTCTGGAACCTAGTTGGATGTTGAACGTGTTCTTGTTCTGAAAATATAAATATAAGGTATTTTTAACCCCGAGAAAGACGGGTTTTATAAGTTTGGCCACTCTATGTGTGTGTGTGTGCATCTGTTTGTCTGTCACAGATTTAGATACGTTTATTTAAAAGTAGGTACTCATCTAGCGATACCAACATGTTTAAACAAAATCGATTCAGCCGCTTCAAAGTATCAACACTTTTGTTAACCAAAGTTAATTTCTTCGGGGCGAGGAATTTTAAATTTTGAATTATTATAAATTATTAACCTTACGACGACAAAGCGACAGCCGGCTGTCGCGCTGCTATTGTCTTTCTATTGTGTCTCAAATCACGTGTGTTTGAAGGAGTAAATAACACTTGTATACATATAAACTTGTCGTGGCTAGACAAAAGTTTCATATTACGAAAACCTTACGCAATCAGGCGGGTTAGTTACGAGGTAGTTAAGTGTTTATGACCCATCGGTCTTTACTAGTTTATTGGCACAAACTTATACACTAGCACCACTTTGAGCTTTATTTATTATTTTATTGCACTCACGATGGTATAAGAAGTAAATTAAACCGCTGTAGGTATTGTTTTACGATAAAATTGTTTTGTGTTAGATGAAAAAGTTTATGAACGATTTATATTAATATTATATAGACTTTGACGGGTTTTATTAGTACTTTCGGGATATTGTTTAGCAATGTAATTGTAATAATATCTAACAAGGGTAAATTATGTTTAATGTTATCTAGATTTGATAGTAACATACAGTAGAGTCGGGTTGACTGTTTGTAAATTCTAACAATGATTAAACTCTTACTTGACTACTTCATACGCGTGATACAAATAATATAAATTGAAAGAGTTAGACATTCTAAGCCACCCGTACGATTTATCTGTGCACCTCGCTGGAATGCGACCCCTCTCCCGCCCTGCCACACAGTCCCCCTTGTTCGCCTTTTTCGTTTAGAAGCGATAGCATTCCATGAGCGTTACGTCACAGTTTGAGGTGCACAGTTAAGTCGCACGGGAGGTAACAATTAAACAAGTGTACTGTAGAAATTAACCTTCGGTCGGAATAACTCCCAACCGACTATACCTCTAAATAAATAAAATAAAATAAATAAATAAAATTTATTTCACACAAAAAACAGCGTTTACATCGTTAGACTATGAACATATAGGCTTATTTAGGTCAAAAATATAAGGTACTCTGACTCCTAAACTAGGTTTAGGCCTGGAACTTAGGAGTCAGTGATTCTCCGTAACAAACAAAGCTATGATCATATTAAAAAGAGGACGATTCAAAAATCAAATGAAATACCGATACTGCAAACAGTAAACACTACTCGCTGACCAACTTCATTGGCTACCATTACAACATTTTTAACAGAAAAAGCAACCACAACACGCGAATACAAATTACCATATTTCAAAGTCAAAGCTCGCCAATTTTAGCAAAGCTTATGCACTTCGCCAGAATTGGCTTGCTGCATGTAAATCACGATGAATTACCATGGAAAGCCATTGTCGTGGCTTTGTGGCGGCCAGCGGCGGTAAAATGTCGGTGTGCTGCATAAATTTGTGTAAAATACATGCTGACACAGCCTGGATGGCATGAGATGTGGATAGACTAATCCTATTATGTACCTAGTATTAAGACTCATTATATTGATTCTTATTATAAAATATATTCAGTATTTACTCAGCATTCGGTCGTTTCACTCGTCTCCTAAGCCACAACCTTACATGGCGACCCTGCCTATTCCGTACGGGTAACGCGTGCCGTGGTGAATTTGATCCGGTAACTACCAAAATAGGACCGTGCTTCATAAACATTGAAGTGTTCGTGCACTAACTAAATCATGTTTAATATTAATATAACTACAATCAGTTACGACGACACTCATATTAAAGAAAAATGGGAAAAACACAAAGCAAAGAAATTGTGATTGCTCAAAACGCAGCAGGAGGACGAAACGATCTAAACTTCGAAGATTTGAATTTCCATATTACTTCTACAAATATAATACTGACGATTTTCGTGGTTTTTGCGGTACTTGGCATGATCTACTTGGCATTTCGTATTTATCGGAGGTGCCATATGCAGTGGATTCGAGAGGAGTTCCTGAATAGCGCGAACAGAGGTTCGTTTTTGCGGCGACGTCAGATTCGACACGACGTGATAAATGAAGAGGCCAGAGTGTAAAAGTTATACAAGTGGTTATAGTGTCAGTGAAAGTGCGCATAAAATCGGTCTTACGGTTTAGTCTGTAAAAAAAAAAATGGTGACATACGGCTTTTCTACAACGGACATTGGACTTATTAAACATCGTCAGCAAATCTGATATGGATATGGTAAAATAACTACTAAGGTACATATTTTGTTTATTATATTTAGGTAGTAATGGTAATAATAACAGTATGTGTTACATTTAATGGCAGGATTTTTGAAGGAGTTGTATAATGAATTGTTAGAAATAAGAAAATATTTAATTAAGATTGGACCTTCACGTAGGAAAGGTGATATATTAGTGGTAAAATTAAGTGAGGCTAGGACGATTATTAATCAGTATAACACATATTTAGAAAATATAACAAAGGTTAAGAGGACAGATCAAGAGGAAGAAAATTTTATAACAGAATATTGTGAGAAATTGAATAGTTTGTATTTAGAAATATTAAAGTTGTGTGAGTCAACCTAAAGATACTTTAAGTGATACCGTAAAAATGGATTTTGACCTAAAAGTTGCTTTGAATTTACTTCCTGTTATGAATGATGAAATTGCCAATACAAGACAGTTAATTGATGGAATAGATTATTACAGTACAGTTCTTGACACTAAATTTCATTCAAAGTTGATTAACTTCGTTTTAAAAAGCAGATTGTCCCAAGGCGCAAAGTTAAAGCTTGCATCCAATTATGATAGTGTGGCTCAGTTACTGACGGAAATGAAAAGGATTTTATTGCCACAAAAATCCGCAAACTCTTTGCAAAAACAATTGCTCAATTTACGACAAGATGAACTATCGATTGATGATTATGGCAAAAAACTAGCGGAAATGTTTGTCGATCTTACTATTTCGCAATCCGAAGGAAATTCTACAAAGTATGACATTTTGAAGTCAATTAACGAGAAACAAGCAATAAAACAATTTAGCGACGGATTGAGAAATCGCAGGATTAGTACAATTATTACTGCTCAAAAATTTGATTGTCTTAAGGATGCTATTCAAGCTGCAGTAGATGAGGATAGCTCGACGTCAAACGCTAGCGCTCAAATTCTTGCAATGAAACGAAATAGTAGTAACACCTATTATAAAAACAATTCCAGGCAGTCGTTCCAGCAGAACAATAATAGAGGCTACAACAGAGGTGCGTATAAACATGGGTTCCAGCAACGTGGGTACAGTCGTGGTTACCAGTACCGTGGCCGAGGTGCACAGCACAGCAGATTCGAATATCAGCGAGCTCGAGGTAGAGGAAGATATCAAGGTAACTCTTGCAATTCTAATTACAGAGGAAATAAACCGTCTCGAGGGCATGTTCGTCTAATAACCGATGATACTCAACCTCAACCTAGTACATCCAAACAGCAAGATGCGAAGGACATAAACGAAAATAATTTTTTTCGTTCCTAAAACTCAAAATATTTTAGCCAGTGAGAGTAGTTATTGTGTAAAGTTTAATGTAAACAACAGTCAATCACTTAGTCTGCTAATTGATACAGGCGCATCCATATCGGCATTAAAATATAAACATGTGTTAGAACTCAACATCCCAATTTGTAAAGAAAACATAATCATAAATGGAATTGGTGGCAAAGTCCACGCTATTGGATACGTTCGTTTACACTTATCGACACATGCACAAAACATTGTCCATAAGTTTTATGTATTTGAGACACTGCCTTGTAAGGCCCATGGAATTCTTGGCCAGGACTTTTTTAGCAAGTTCGGATCAATTATCAACTTTAAATATAACACATTATCGTTATGCAGTTATAAAAATGACATTATTTTAAAGTTATTTAATATAAAAGATTATTTAATGACACTGCCCGCTAGATCTGAATCGATACACTATATAGATACGAACTTAACGGATGAGTGTGTAGTATGTACGAAAGAAATTTGTGAGGGAATTTTTGTAGCAAGTAGTTTAGCAGTTCCGGTAAATGGTAAAATACCAATACGTGTTTTAAATACAACAACGAATGCTGTCACATTATCAGATCTAAATCTAGAGATAGAGAGTTCAAAAGAATATGATATCTGTTTGTTTGACAAAAGTGTTAACAATGCAGATCGTGTTAACCGATTATTTGCTAAATTAAATCTAAGTCGTTTAAACGAAGAAGAAAGAACAAATATAGAAAGTTTATGTGCCAAATATTCCGATATATTTTACTTAGAAGGAGATCGGTTGTCAACTACAAATATTTACAATCATTCCATTAAATTAAAACAAGATACTCAACCAATTTATTCGAAACCTTATCGCTTACCTTATTCTTTAAAAAGTGAAGTAAATAACCAAATTGAAAACATGTTAAAAGAAGGTATTATAGAGCCATGTCAAAGTGAGTGGTCTAGTCCTTTATTACTTGTACCGAAGAAGTCTGACAGCAATGGGAATAAAAAATGGCGGTTAGTCATCGATTATAGGAAATTAAATAACACCATACAAGATGATAAATTTCCACTTCCAAATATTGTAGAAATATTGGATTCTTTGTCTGGGTGCATGTACTTTTCACATTTGGATTTATACCAAGGTTACTATAATGTTAATTTAGATACAGAAAGTCGTAAGTACACTGCATTTGATTCAGGAAGATATCAAATGACCCGAATGCCAATGGGACTGAAAACTAGCCCTAGTTCTTTTGCAAGGATGATGACGATTGCGATGACAGGTTTGACGTATGAAAAGTGTTTGGTGTACCAAGATGATCTGGTTTGCTTCAGTAGGGACTTACCATCGCATATAAAAAATCTTCAAGATATTTTTGAGCGTTTTCGTAAAGTCAAATTAAAACTTAATCCAATAAAATGTGATTTTTTACAAAAAGAATTGCTCTTTCTGGGGCATATTGTGTCATCTGAAGGGGTAGTACCAGACCCTAGTAAAATAAATGTCGTAGAGAATTATCCAGTTCCCACAAAAATTGAAGAAGTTAAGCGGTTCGTAGCTTTCGTTAACTATTATAGAAAGTTTATTCCAAATTTTGCAACAAAAGCTTATCCACTAAATAGTTTGTGTAGGAAAAATGCAACATTTAAATGGGACGAAGAATGTCAAAAATCATTTGATTTATTAAAACAAAGTATTATTTCTCACCCTGTTTTACAATATCCAGATTTGTCAGAAAATAACCAGTTCATTTTGCAAACTGACGCATCTGGGTATGCTATTGGTGCAGTGTTGTGTAATGTGAGTGGGTGATGGAAGACCGGTAGCATATGCCAGTAGGAGCTTGAATAAAGCAGAAAAAAGGTATCCAACAATCGAAAAGGAGTTGCTTGCGATTGTTTGGAGCGTTAAGCACTTTAGACCTTATTTGTATGGTCGTAGGTTCAAAGTTCAAACGGATCATAAACCACTCATAGCTTTATTTGGAATGCGCGATCCCTCGAGTAGATTGACGAAATTTAGGATGATTTTAGAGGAATATGACTTCATAGTAGAGTATTTGAAAGGTAGAAATAATTCAGTAGCTGATGCACTATCACGTTTATATATTACATCGGAGGAGTTGAAAGAGATGAATGAGAGAGTTATTAACATAATGACGCGACGTCAAAGGGCAAAGCAAGCACAAGATGCTACAATATCTCACGACGATCGGCCTGATCACCCGAAAGTTGTAGATATGCTAAGTAAGCCTAAATATTTTACGGAATTACGCTTTATTACTGACAAGGAACTAAAACGGTATCGTGAATTAAGAGAAATAAAATATGAAAATAAATGTTTTAGTTTTGTGCCTACAATTAGTACAATTTTCATTAATCCAGCATCCCGATCGCAACTATCGCCAGGCGAATTTGTGAGGGAGCTGAATAGATTTTGTGAAAGATGTAAAATAACAGAAATATATTTTGTAAAGAATAATAATATTTTTATAGAAAAAGTGATAAAAGAGATACAGAGTATAGGTACATGGTCCGGACCACGATTATGTATTTTAAAAGATATAAAAAGAATTGACGACAAAGACGACCAACGTGTAATTATAAATGACTTCCATCTTTTGCCCACAAGTGGCCACGCGGGCATAAGACGGATGGTGAATAATATTAAAAAATATTATTTTTGGCCAGGTCTAGAACACGATGTTACGGAATTTGTCAAAAGATGTGATAAATGTCAGAAACAAAAACATTCGACACATCATACAAAAGAACCAATGGTCATTACCACCACAGCAACATCAGCATTTGAAAAGGTCTATTTAGACTTGGTGGGGCCTTTGGAGAGAGATTATAATAATTATACATACATTCTCACAATACAATGCGAACTGAGTAAATATGTGGAGGCATATCCTTTATTTTCCAAAACGTCAAATGAGGTTGCTAGAAATTTTGTTACCAACTTTATTCTTAGATACGGAATTCCGCGTGCTATTGCATCCGACATGGGAGCTGAATTTACATCGAACACTATGAAAGAGGTATGTAAACTTTTAAACATAAGTCAATTACAGTCAACGGCGTACCATCACCAGACAATCGGTGCTTTGGAGAACTCACACAAACATTTGGGTAACTATTTAAGGATTCAAACTGAAAATCATTCAGACGCATGGAGCACTTGGCTTCCTTTTTGGTGTTTCTCTTATAATACTTCAGTGCATACCGAGACCAAATTTACTCCATTTGAGCTTGTTTTTGGAAAAAGATGCAACTTACCATCAAATTTAAATTCAAATAAAATTGATCCCTTATATAACTTCGATAATTATCCTTTAGAACTCAAATTTAGAATACAGACATCAGAAAAAGAGGCGCGAGATAATCTTATTGTTAGCAAGTTTAATAGAAAAATTAGGTACGATCGTAACACTAACCCAGTATCTTATAAACCAAACGATTTAATTTTGGTAAAAAACGAAACGGGAAATAAATTCCAAAGCATTTACTCAGGTCCATACAGTGTAATTAGGGAATGTTCACCAAATGTGGAAATTATGAAAAATAATAAACCTTACTTAATACATAAAAACAGGACGAAAATGTATTTACCGCCTGTTTCTTAATTATTATAATAATCATAGATTGTGTAGTATTCTAATTATTTTATAAATAAGTATGTATTGACATAATTATTAACTTAGTTGAGGAAATGTAATAGAAATATATAAAAGTTAATATATATACAAAATAAATGTAGTCACTTAAAACCTATTTAACCATTTTTATGTAATAAGCATAAATATTTTTGATTTAATTAGGATTAATGACAAAAAATAAAATAAATTTGTCATTTATTTTATTTTCTTTTAGCGGTAGAGATGAGATGTGGATAGACTAATCCTATTATGAACCTAGTATTAAGACTCATTATATTGATTCTTATTATAAAATATATTCAGTATTTACTCAGCATTCGGTCGTTTCACTCGTCTCCTAAGCCACAACCTTACAGGCACGACACAACACACCACTCACGCCAAGTTACCAGGATAAAATTTTTGTGACAAATTGTTGTAGTTGCTGTCATTTATTATTGACGATTAGGGCCCGTATTAATAGACGTCACTCAACTCCGGGACGCTCTCAAGTCTCTTGCTGTCCTTGTCATTCTAAAGGGAAAAAATAAGGACAGCAATAAACTTGAGTGCGTCTCAGAATTGATTGACGTCTATTAATACGGGCCTTAGTGTTTGACGCCATATGACACTTTTTGGGTGCTGTCAAAAAGTAATTTTTGTGTAGAGTTGTCCGACAATATTATATTGTCGGACCTTTCTTACATTTAGAATGTGTCACATTTAAAAATTTACTGTGAGACCATTTTTTTCTTAGGTGGATCCACGGATCAACAATTTTTATAAAAAAAAATAGTAGTTTTGTTTCGGTTTTGATGTTTCAAAAATAAAGTTAAGATTGAAATTTTGTCTGAGTTTTTCCTGTTCTTCTAAGTTTTTTTTAATTTAACTTTATCTAGATGTTTATTATCAGATTAGATAGGCTATTAAACAAGGTTTATTTTAATGTGTATATGTCTTAACAGAAAGTTAATAGAATTTTAGTTGTTTAGGTTTGGTTGAAATATCCCTAGACACTTTTGATGTGTGTATTAGTAATTTTATCGGTAATTAAATTGATCTGCTATCTTAGAGTTCTGAATTATTTTTTTATACATAATAAAAAGTCCAAAAATGCCGCGAAGTTTCAATTCTATTTTTATCACTGCTTAAGCACAACACCTACCTAATACAGCGCAACGTTTACCCTGGAAAAGTTCTTCTAACAGCATACAACAGTTTAAACTTTTTCTTTTTACACGAACAACTTAAACTCTGTCAACTGAGCAAGGGAACTTCGTACAAAGTATAGAAGTCCGGAGTAGTAAGCAAAAGGATAAGTACGAAGTACTCTGTAGTTCGTACTTAAGAAACTGCAATGTAGCTAAAATGCCGCTACTTAAGCAAATTTTTTAAAGCTTGGTTACACTGGAGTCAGCAATTTACTGCCAAGACTGCTGCTTTTATAATCGTTTTACAGAAAGATGATGTCGTGATGGCCATTGCGACACCAAGTTGCGTAATTTGGTCGCGGCACCAAAGAAATGGATAGCGGGTCTCAATGGTGGCGCCTCCGATATCCAGAGGCACTCATATATTTAGAAGCCCGACAAGACTTGCGCATCCTAATTACTTAATGAAATTTAAGTCAGAGGGGTAAGGCCATTCAATTATAAAATAGTTTTTCACTTTGCATCCCTCATACGCCCTTTGCAGTAAGTTGCGAAACCACATAGATTGCCGTAAAGTGCTGCTGACTAACTGTGCTAAAATGATTTTTAAACATGTTTTCCGCGTCCGCAAATTATCCGCTGTGTTTAAGACTGCACTGTCTTTTAAACCTATGTAAGTAGCAGATACTGGTTGAAAATCGCAACGTTGTTAAAAAAATTGTGATTCTAAACAGGATATTAACATTTTAATACTCTAGTAGTTTAAAGGGTAAATTTTCGGAGCTGCTTCGTCTGTTGCTACGGTGATATGATTGAATAAAACGCGGTAAACAAATATTAAAAATATGAAAAAAAAAATTAAAACGTAAATAGGTATTCGGATTAGTGTATATGCGATTTACTGATTTAGTAAAGGCTCCGGCCAGATTTGCGTAGTGTGGCTGTCAACAACAAGATGTCTATAGCCGAGGATCGGGCTAAGTAGTCTTGCCAGAGGCCTTCCGTCCAGCTGTGGACTGATGATGATGATAGACAATGTTGAAACACTAGCGGGATACAGTAAACCTTTTAACTTAGTCATCATCAGCCGAAAGACAATGGTGGACAAAGTTCTACCCGAAATATTTATATATAGTCGCTCCTACGCCTCTCCGGTCCGGTGACCTTGACGAGATTGTCGGTCCATCTTGCGAGAGGCCTGCCTTCGCTGGGTTTTTCGGTACATGGTCGCCACTCGAGAACCTTTCCGCCCCAACGGCCGTAAGTTCTACAAGCTACGTGCCTCGCCCACTGCCACTTAAGTTTGGCAATTCGACAAACTATGTCCGTTGCTTTGATCCTTCTTCGGATTTCCTCATTTCTGCGGCGGATGGTGGAAGCAGCGCTTTGTCAAAATCTGCGTCTGGCATGGGATAAATGGATGATAGATGCGTGCTTAAAGTAAGCAACATCGTGGAAAACGCTGTAGGTATACGGATTCCAAAGGTGGGGATAACGTCATCAAATTCGGCGCGACGTGTGCCTTGCGGTCGACTCTTATGACGTTATCTGCATTCAACAGTAACAGCTGATACAAAAAGTGGTAAAAAAAATATTGTTTAAATAACGAATGCCAAACAATTCGTACGGCGCGGTGGCGCGTATAATGCGAAAAAGTAGAACTGCGGGGCGAACAATTCCTGACTTGTATAACCTACAGAAACATTCTAGATGACCCAGCAAACTTCTAAAGTGTACCTTAAATAACTATAAAACAAACTCATCTAAACATTTCCACATCATAAAGCCGAAATAAACTTTGTATATTCCAAAAATAAATACACATTTAAGTCAGAAACTTTTGTAAATCGTATCAGGCCATACATATTTATATCTATATGTACAATAGAGTGCTGAACTTACTCAAATAACAGTTTTTCATTCGTGGTTTATAGGTAAGATACCTATATAGAATTTCCGGGCTAAGGAACTTTTATGAAAATAAAAGATTGCGATAAAATGTAGCTCAAGATATATAGCGTGATATGTTATCGGGACATAAAAGGCTTTCAAGAAATATTGTACCTATTGTGATTTGACGTTTCTTTGTAAAAAACATGTTTGAATTAAGTCGTGCGGAACTTTGCCCCGAGGCGACAAGCGTTGACTTAAAAATTTCCGATTCAGTACCTAACATAAGTTGTTATAGAAAACTTATTCGCTAGTGTTAGCGTAAAATAGTTTTGACAGTCGTAATTCAACTAAAAGTAAAAGTTGGCTGTTAGTGAACTAGTTAAGGGATTTTGGGGTTGTTTAATTTTTATTATATTTATGTATTGTCTTAAGATAACTGTGTTAATTCTTCGTGTGACTGCCAGAGGAGCGCTATACATTTTTTAAATATAAATTACTTAAAGAATTGTTAGCGATTTTTAAGGCAAATTCATGGTAGATATAAAGTTATAGTCTAAACTTCAAGCTGTCTGTGTTAAATACACATTACACATCTACAATAAAATGTTCCACGCGGCTTCGTGTTTCCCTGCGTCATTGGTTACTACTCTCGTAGGTTGTACATTGATGTTGTATTAGCATTCTTAGTGTGATTTTTTTTTTCGAACTATTCCTTTAAAGAATAGGGAATCTAAACGAAGCACACTCTTCAGCTTTATAACTATAGTACAGTTAAACCGCGTTAAAGCCTATTGTCATCTACAAGAAAAAATATAAGTACTTTTATTTTATCTTCCGTGTATTTGTGTGTAACAAGCGTTTTACGAGCGAGTATTGAGGATGTCAGACGTTAGAGAAAGGCCATCGCTCATAAAACGCCAGTGGGACAACGGCCTTAGTTGGTATATTTCGAATAAACATATAATATCCTTTTTTCCGATCACCTTGGAATATAAAAAAAAAACAATAAGAATAAACTTTTAACAAGCGCTCAAGTATAAATTGAACTCGCGTACTACAGTTCACATTTTAAGTTTATAAACTGCATGCATCGGATGCTTTTCGCTCTAGTGAATGAATAAACTGAATTGAGAGATAAACTTATCTTTGTCGTTGCATAACTGCAATACCTACATAATATAAGTACTTAGTAGGTAATTGAAAGGTTGTGGTTTTTAGATTTAGATGTCGTTTTTGTCTTATTTGAAATTTAATGAAATTCCCATATCTTTTGATAGCCGTCTATCTCTTTTCACAGCCTAGACTAAAAAGTTCATTTTCATCTTCAAGTTTTTAATTTTATACCTCCACGCGTTCTTGAGAAAAAGTATCTCGGGAGACAGACGGTCGGTCAGCAAAGTGTTTTTGAAAAAAACCACTTTTCCTTTTGAAGCCGTTTCGTAACCCTACAATCAACCAAACTATCAACTAGTACTACATACATTAGGTTTTTCACATAAATCGAAAGATTCCGCCAATCTTATAAGACACAAATGCCTAATCAAAGCAGGTACAATAAAAGAAACCTCTAAAAATCTTCTATTAACTCCAGATAAGTCGGGGGTAGCCGTGACGTCAAACGTGGGTTAAATAGACACAGATTAGGCACACACACATACATAGAAACAAGGCTGAGTGCTTTGGAGCCTTTCATTGTGATGCGGATTTGCGGTTGCGGGTCATTCATGCGTGCTGCCCGCAACCTATCATATATTTATTATTTATTGGCTTATCTACAATTGTTACACTTTTTATCTTAATAATACAAGCATAGTGTACAATATGATACGATAGACAGTGTATGCAAAAATCATGGATTGTGCCCGCATGCGGGCACAATCCATGATAACGGTGACTGATAATAATAACTTTCAAACTCGACAACAAAGTAAGCAAGAAATTCAGTCCCATCCAATTCCACAGAATTTCTACAAATATGTAGTTCCACTTACACGAGAATGTGCAAGGAATTGTTCGTGACAATCTCAATTGCTATCGTTCTCCAATTTCCTGGAATGTAAGGCGGTTAGGACAGTGCGACGCGTCCCCGAGTTGGTTGCTTTACTCCGTTCCTGTATACAGCGCGAAAAAGCGTTGTTAGTGCGTTGTGAGCGCGTATTTTCTACTAACTTTATACCCGTGGTGTCTCCCGCGTTAATTTAGAAGTTCATAGCTCATAGTGAGGTTAAAATGGCCAAAACTTATCCTCAAATTTTTTCAAGTACGCTAATATTATAAATGGGAAAGTGTTTGTCTGTTTGTCCGTCTTTCACGGCAAAAATACTGAACCAATTCGAATAAAATTTGGGACAGTGTCATGAAAAAAAAAGTCAGAAAGGGCATAGGATAGTTTAAAAAAAAAAATCCCACAGGAACGGGAGCTACGTGTGTATAACAACGGGGGACAGCTAGTATACAATTATTTTTTCCTATCCGACCGATAATCCGATAGATTATCGCGTTTAAGTAAACCAAAAAAAAACATGCTCGTCCGTTTTATTATATTAGTATGAAAACAAACTGACACCGAAGTATCGACGTGAAAAATGGCAGCTTCACGTTACCGCCTAAGGCAATAAACACGCTAGCGGTAGAACACGCGACGAAGAGCGGAACAACAGATAACGAGCGTGAAATCTTATTCACGCCGCAGAATTTACTATCGCGTAGTGAAAACCAGGGATGTTATGGTTCTTCGTAACCGTAACCAAAACTTTCGGATATCCGAAAACAATATCTGTAACGTAAGTTTCGGATTATTTCGGATAGGGGCGGAGTCTAAAAGATACATGTTATGATAAGTTTTTTTTATACCATGCACGTTTTGTTTTTACATTTTATCCAACTGCCAAAAAGAGGCCTATGTTTTTTGTTATTTAGTGTTGCTTGGTCATAACCAATAACCCTAATTTCACCTTAAAACTTTTATAACCGTAACCGAAACAATCGGATAATCCAAAATATTTTTTCTTACCTTTAACCGAAAAATATTTTGCTTCATATCAGCAACATCCTTTGTGAAAACAACGCAACTCCGCTTTTCGTGGCTTGGCTTAGTGTGTTTATCGCCTAAGGGAAGAATTTTCACTCACTGCTTGTTTGGCACATATGTAGCTCTGAGTGGTTGCGTAAAATGGGACGGGTAAATAGAGAAACATGGCGTTAGGCGTCGTTGCTATATTTATTATGACCTCATCTAGTGTCTGGAAAAGGCTATCGAAGGTATTATTACGTGTTTTCTTTTATGAGCCTATTTATCATAATGATAACCGTAATAATTTACTGAGTTTGCAAGTCGTTCTCTGACATTTTATCCATTGACAAACATTATTCAGTCTGGGGCATAATCATTACATTATGAACTGTAAAAGTCACGCTGGTATTTGTCTGATATAGCAACTGCAATATTAATAAGACCTCAAAGACCATTATTATGAGATCTTTAGAGACCACAAGGCGTCCACAACACCACAACCATAGTAAAATTAAAAATGCGAAAACAACTTCGTCTGTCTGTAACACTGTTACGGTTTATTTACCACTTTATCGATTTTAATGCAATTTGGTGCAGAGTAACTTTCTACTTCTATCTTTTCGTTCGTTCCTACTTCTATGACTTCTAAGTGACATTCAGACTAAGTCGCCAACAACTACTACAAAGTTTATCATAACCGTAGAATATTTTAATCTTATTTTATTAGCTTGTTTTGTCTAGCTTGTCTTGGATAAAAACAAATCATTACAACTTGCACGCCTTCAGTATGATTTTATACTTATTATGAATAAGCGATGGTGCTGGTGTTTATTAGTTTTGTGATGAAACATCCGAAACAATCCCAGAGGTCAAAGTTTATTTTAAAGTTCATAAAATAGGGATGACGCCTTCATCGTCCAAAAATACTATAAACATATTTTCTACTTGATAAAACAAACAAAATAATACAATTACTAACCACTATAGTTGACGAGTTAACAGATACAGATATAACAAGTTATAATTAAATTAAGAAACAATAAGTATCTCCCCATGTATATCAATTTCTATATACATACACACACACAACGTATCCTCCATTTCTGTCTCACTCTCTCTCACACACACAAACACACATCACACTCACACACACTCGCTTAGACAATTAGCACATGTATACTTGCCTATGCTTAGATGGTACTAGCGTGCTATCCTGTTTTTGTGTCTGTTGCATAAAATATGTATTGTTAATAAATTATAAATCCGTAATTGGCTGTAAGACTAGTTTATATAAATTTATTTGTAATTGTTAAGAGCTGTGGATTTTGTGAATAAATAAATAAATAAATTAATAAATAATAAAAAGATAAAGAGCACTAAAGTTCGACACGAGGCTTTGTTTTATTACCATGAAAATATTTTTGTGTAAGTAGTAGCAAAACCTGCTACATACATTCCTAATGCCACATAGAAGCGAAATAACAGTCTGATATTTTTGGCAAAGTTTATGCTTTATTTTGGTCAGCAGTAGTAAGTAAACCATATCTATGTTTTGGCTACCGGAAGCCTGTCTCGCCTACAGGCATATGCCGGCGGCAGACGTCCGGCCGAATTCCATTTTAGCCTTGCAGCCTTTGAGTACGACGAAATAGCTTTACGATTTAACGCGCAGAATATTGTTGTAGCTGTGTCTGTTTTTTTGACACGCGCTGCAATTTCTAGCTTGTTAGAGTTTCATTTTATAGTGCACAAAAGAAAATACTGGTTTACCATATTGGCAGAATACTCAAATTTTGAAATGCAAATTATCTGTTGCTAGCTCCAGTAGCTTGGCTGTGCATCAAATAATCAGTAACATAACATCAAAGATATTAAAACAAAATACGCCATTGACAACTCTAAATACCTTTATTTGGATGCATATTATTTTATAATTCTCTTTTAATTATCTCATTTACCAAGGATTTTAAATTTTCATTTAACGAAAGGCGGGCGGAGTTAGCAGCTAGTAGAATTTTCCGACACTAGCCGGCCCGCCGACCGCCCGGAGCGAGGCGATTACCGACAACTTGGCTTTTATAATAGTGTGCGATGGTAAGATTCGTCTCGACTTGGAGTAATAATGTGTGCGATGGTTCAAACCATTGTTTTGTGTGGTTTTCAACCGACCTCAAAATGAAATAGGTTATCAATCTATCTGTGTGTTTGTTTCGTTGCGCGCTTTCTACGCCAATTGAGCAGCATCGATTTGATATTTTTTTCTTACTTTATTTTTTAAGATTGATAAACTTTCGGAAGGAGATAATGGAACACCACAAATTCTATACATATAATAAACTAAATTATATAATAGGTATATAATTGAAATTTGATTTGTATAAGTCAAAACTGAAAAATTAAACCTTTTTTACAGAAAGAAAACCACATTTAAACTAATAAAAGGGAAACAGCTTTAATTCCGTATTCGGCGTCTTAGGTTTTGTTTGTTGTTTATTGTAGCCACCGACATCTAAAAGTTTGCTGAAATATGAGATGGAAGCTAATTGTTTTTCCCCCAATAACGGTAAGTTTTATTTTATCCCTAAGGTTTAATTACTTTAAATGGGTTAATCAATGAAGTTACGATAGTTCTTTTGAGTTCTTAAATATTGCTTATTTTACCGAAAAACTTGAGTAACAGTATTTTAATTAAAGTTGTGCACGACAATTTAAAATAAATAGTTGGTTATGAGCATCTACGCGGTCTCTGGTATCGCAAATTATCTGTATTCAATGCCTTACCGTGTTAAAAAAGAAAAATATGGCTCTAGCTATAAAAAAAATATCACTTGACCCAAAATTCAAGAGAGAGGTGCGACGACAAATGTCCAAATTCGGAAAAAGTAAGGATTCAATTATTTGTCAGAAAAACTTTACAATAACACAATTCTGTGCTAAAATTTAGTAAGTAAAAACCTCGTTATCTAGTGCTGTCTTCTTCGCTTTTCCTGAAATTCTTGTTTAATATTGGCAGAGGGTAAATAAGAACGTTCATAGTGTGATATTTGTGTAAAAGCTTTTCGAAGATAATACCTGAGCTAGGGCCGTTCTATACGAAGAAGATGGGATGTCTGACGATATATTATTTAACCCCAGACGTAAAAAGAGGGGTGATTGAGTTTGACCACTGTGTATGTCTGTTTGTTTGTCTGTGGCAATGTACCTAGCTATTAAATGTCGGTGATCTGATTTGGATGCGCTTTTTTTTAATTTGAAAGTAGGTTATCTAGCAATGGTTCTATGAGACATATTTCATAAATCCACCATCCCCCACCCAAACCCACCATCTGTAGACCTTTTTGAAAGAGGACTTTTGGCCGAAAGGTGTCGTGTTTCGAAGTTTCCGGGGACGGCTTTGTAGTCCGGTCAAAATAGACATTCAAGGTTACATTAATTCGCACCTAGCTAAAAATTGGCATGAATATTGAGAACCCTATTACACACAATTTGTCAATTATCCACATGACTCCAGCGTGTGGAAAAAAAGTTATTCAAGGTCAAATGTTGCAAAAATCTGTTTTTTGAGTTTTCCAGCTAAACGGTAAGTGTTATCATAAAAATAGGTGAGACAAAAATTATTCATCATACAATTATGTACTTATAAAAATTGTTCCTACACTTTTTTTCTTAAGAATCACCATTTCGGAGATATAGCGATACTAAATGTTGAAAACGTTGTGTTACTCATAATATGCACACGTTTCCGCGTCACCCGTGAGGTAGTGTACATGGCGCGTTTTCTTTTTACGTGGTTTCCCCGGTAGGCCTATTCCAGGATCTATTTTGGTTCTGTTGAGTTAAAAAGCTATTGTATTAAATTGAAAATGGTACTATTGTAATGACAAGAGCGGTGTAAGTAATGAGTAATTTGAGAAAATTATTCGTCTGATTGATACTATATTTGCTTATTTATTTTAGTACGTATATATGTATTTTAATTAATTTGTAATTTTTGTAATAATTAACATCTGTTTTTTTTAAATATTTGCACCTGCCATCATATCTCTGCACTACCGATGGTTGACTGGTAGAGAATGCCTAAGGCACTAAGTCCGCCTCTGTACATGAATTTTGTGCATAAAGTGTAAATAAATAAATAAATACTCTTCTAATGGAACATAATCCATACTGTCTTCTTCTTCTTCTTCTTCTTCTTCCTGCTGGGTACAAATAAATTTTTCAAAGAACGATGCATCAGGTGTCTCCTTGCATATATCGTAAGAATCTTCTTCTACTGGCGATTGAACATTGGAGCACGAATGACCTCGACAACTGATACATGCTAATGAACAAAACAACCCAAGTATGGCTAATATCAAGTTCAAGTATGGCTTGGTAATAAACTAAACCCAGAAGACTGGGGTTGGAAATTAATTGACAATATATTGGAACCAGTTAAGACTTTACTTCCTCCTGCACCGGAAAAACTTCTCAATACAATTTTTGGAATTGCAAAACGGGGTGTAATGCTAAATGCGGCTGTAAAAAAGTTGGGTTGTTTTGTTCATTAGCATGTATCAGTTGTCGAGGTCAATCGTGCTCCAATGTTCAATCGCCAGTAGAAGAAGATTCTTACGATATATGCGAGGAGACATCTGATGCATCGCTCTTTGAAAAATTTATTTGTACCCAGCAGGAAGAAGAAGAAGAAGACAGTATGGATTATGTTCCATTAGAAGAGTATCAATCAGACGAATAATTTTCTCAAATTACTCATTACTTACACCGCTCTTGTCATTACAATAGTACCATTTTCAATTTAATACAATAGCTTTATAACTCAACAGAACCACAATAGATCGTGGAATAGGCCTACCGGGGAAACTACGTGAAAAAAAACGCGCCATGTACACTACCTCACGGGTGGCGCGGAAACGTGTGCATATTATGAGTAACACAACGTTTTCAACATTTTGCATCGCTATATCTCCGAAATGGTGATTCTTAAGAAAAAAAGTGTAGGAACAATTTTTATACATAATAAAATTGTATGATGAATAATTTTTGTCTCACCTATTTTTATGATAACACTTACCGTTTAGCTGGAAAACTCAAAAAACCGATTTTTGCAACATTTGACCTTGAATAACTTTTTTTCCACACGCTGGAGTCATGTGGATAATTGACAAATTGTGTGTAATAGGGTTCTCAACATTCATGCCAATTTTTAGCTAGGTGCGAATTAATGTAACCTTGCCCCTATTTTTGAAGCTAATTTGACCGGACTATTGCGGCACCACGCAGCGCAATACGACGCCAATGTTACGTTTATGATTTTATTATAGTTTAAGTTTTTGATTTCAAAACATGTATTAGTTTATTACTGTGTAAGATTATTCTATGTATTTTATTTTATGGGCCTCCGATGCCTGAAATAAAATGATTATTATTATAAAAATCGGTTCAGTCATTTTAAACTTATCAACACTTTTGTTAGTTGAAATCGCGATTTTAATAACTTCAGAGTGATTTTTTTTTATTTACACTTGTCAGCACTATTAACAATACTTTTGTGATATGAAGAGTGAAAACTAAAGACAAGTGGTGTTATTTGCTTAAGAAGGGCGCAGTTTCAAAATTTTCCAAATTACTTAGCATTTTTCAATATAATTAAATTATATAGAGAGTTGTATGTCTACAGACTATAAACATGCTCAGTTATTTCAGTATTATTAGTTTAGAAAGTACAGACATGTTTTTGCATTTTCTCTTTTTAGGGTTCCGTAGCCAACTAGGAACCCTTATAGTTTCGCCATGTCTGTCTGTCCGTCTGTCCGTCCTCGCTTAATCTCTGTGACCGTTAGCACTAGAAAGCTGAAATTTGGTACCAATATGTATATCAATCACGCCGACCAAGTGGTAAAATAAAAATTGGACAAAAATGTTTTATTAGGGTAGCCCCCCTATATGAAAAGAGGGAAGTTATTTTTTTTTTAACTTTAACCCTGGCGTGTGATATATTGTTGGATAGGTATTTAAAAATGAATAGGGGTTTACTAAAATCATTTTTTGATAATGTCAATAATTTCGGAAATAATCGCTCCAAAAGGAAAAATCAAACCGTCGCCTCTAACTTTTGACCCGTAGGTTTAAAAAATATGAAAAAAACTGGAAAGCAGAACTTTATAAGGACTTTCTAGGAAAATTATTTTGAACTTGATAGAAAGAACAGTTTTTGTACAAAAAAGACAAAAAAAGGTTGTACAAAATAACTTCTGCGTACTTAGTATGTCAACGTAACAAATAGCCTTTTTTAAACTTATAGTGGGAACACTTATTGTGACGGACGGGAAACTACGCAACCCTACATTGAGCGTGGCCCGACACGCTCTTGGCCGGTTTTTTATTTAATTCAGACGAGTGTTTTTCTGAGTGCTATTTTAATTTATTACAATTTCACAGCTATTGAGGATTCACAGGATTAAGGAGTTGAAGCGTATAAGTAATGAAAAAATTAGTATATGGTACAAATCAATGTAAGAACTTTTTTATTGAAAAACGGCAAACCTACTTAATCATTTTATTGATTAATTATCATTCTTGAGTAGATTGCTAATCCACCAAATGATTAAGTTTGTTATATTTATCTTCATATTCATATAAAATGCTAAACTGGCCGATGGTTGATATATCAACGCATAGCCCAAATTACTAGTCCTTAAGTCATGCAACTTGGAGGGTGTATACCTTATGAAGAGTAAGTATCCACTAAGAAAGGGTTTTTTGAAATTCTGACCTTAGAGGGTTAAAATCCCCTAATGGAAGTTTTGACATACACGCGGGTGAAATCCCAGGCGAAAACTAGTTATATGTATACTAGCTTTCGCCCGCAGCTACGCTCGCATTAGAAAGAGACAAAAGTAGCCTATGTTACTCTCCATCCCTTCAACTATCTCCACTTAAAAAATCACGTCAATTCGTCGCTCCGTTTTGCCGTGAAAGAAAGACAAACATACAGACAGACAGACACACTTTCCCATTTATAATAATAGTATGGTAAACAGACTGATTGTTTATATTAGCAATATTTAGTACTAGCCTCTGCGCGCGGCTTCGCTCGCGTTAGAAAGAGACAAAAGTAACCTATGTTACTCTCCATCCCTTCAACTATCTCCACTTAAAAAATCACGTCAATTCGTCGCTCCGTTTTGCCGTGAAAAAAAGACAAACATACAGACAGACAGACACACTTTCCCATTTATAATAATAGTATGGTAAACAGACTGATTGTTTATATTAGCAATATTTAGTACTAGCCTCTGCGCGCGGCTTCGCTCGCGTTAGAAAGAGACAAAAGTAACCTATGTTACTCTCCATCCCTTCAACTATCTCCACTTAAAAAATCACGTCAATTCGTCGCTCCGTTTTGCCGTGAAAGAAAGACAAACATACAGACAGACAGACAGACAGACAGACAGACAGACACACTTTCCCATTTATAATATTAGTATGGATTTGTTAAGAGACTTCAAAAAGGAGACGGTTCTTAATTCGTCTGTATGTTTTTTCTGTATGTTTGTTACGTGATATCTTTGTCAATTGTAAACGGATTTTGATGGTTTTTTTTTGTTTGATAAGTCATGATTCATAGGTGGTCCCATATAAATTTTAGGGCGATCGGTCCAAAGCTTCTCGAAAAAAAACATTTTTCAAAAAAATAATAACCGCCTTAAAAACTAAAAACCCAAAAATAACTAAAATTTCGGAAGTCGGTGGCAACACAAATTCAGATAAATTGACTGGCAGAAGAGAAGCCACCGACTTCCGAAATTTTAGTTATTTTTGGGTTTTTAGTTTTTGAAGGCGGTTATTATTTTTTTGAAAAAAGTTTTTTACTTTTTAGTGTCGACTCCCAATGTTTGACTGTGTATAGTATCTTTTAAAGTAATTTATTTTCAAAATAAAACTACTAACAATCTTATAAAACGAAAATAGAAACTTGAAGACAAAGCACACATCGTCTATGAAAATTTCGTCAATATTTTTTTGTTCTTGGTGAATTTTTCGAGAAGCACTGAACCGATCGCCACAAAATTTATATGGGACCACCCCTGAATCATGACTTATCAAACAAAAAAAGAACCATCAAAATCCGTTTACAATTGACGGAGATATCGCGTAACAAACATACAAAAAAAAATACAGACGAATTGAGAACCTCCTCCTTTTTGAAGTCGGTTAAAAATTCATCAAGAACAAAAAAAAAATCGACGACATAATACATTGACGATATGTGCGTTACTTCAAATTTCTATTTTCGTTTTTTAAGATTGTAAGTAATTTTATTTTGAAAATAAATTACTTTAAAAGATACTGTAATACACAGTCAGACATTGGGGCTCGACACTAAAAAGTAAAAAATAAAAACTTTTTCCAAAAAAATAATAACCGCTAACTAAAATTTCGGAATTTGACTTCTCTTCTGCCAGTCAATTTGTGTTGCCACCGACTTCCGAAATTTTAGTTATTTTTAAGTTTTTGAAGGCAGTTATTATTATTTTTTAAGTTTTTTTTTATATTTCTCTACTTCTATAAAATTGTAAACTGTCGATATCCTACGCACAGCCCAAACAGCTGGTCATAGAGACAAACTTGGAGAGTATGTTCTTCATTTATAAGTAAACAATGGATGTTTACTTATAAATACAAGAAAGGATTTAAAAAAATCCAATCCTAAAGGGTAAAATAAATTAAAGTCAAAAATAAATAATTTAAAGGTTGCCAATATGCGATGCTCAATACATTCGAATCAGTACATTCGTACTAATATTCTAAATGCGAAAGTAACTCTGTCTGTCTGTCTCTTCTTCACGTCTAAACCACTAAACCGATTTGAATGAAATTTGATACAGATATAGTCTGGGACCCAAGAAAGGTCATAGGATAGTTTTCATCCCGGAAGTCCCATGGGAACGGGAACTGTTATTCCACGCGGACGGAGTCGCGGGCAAAAGCTAGTCCTTAATAAAGGTCTTTGTGTACCCGACTGCTGAGATTCAGGCTCTTTGTGAGAGGAAATTGTCCGTAATTGGATTAACTCTGGACGTCACATAAATAGTGCTTCTCGTCTGGGCATTACGGCTCTTTTCAGAATACAGTATAATATAATAACACGTGTGAACGTGTTCGAAATAAATGTATGGTAAATGTTATTATGTAAATGTTATTTGTACAGTCACGTGTATTAACATGCACACTGCGCATTTTTCTCTTAAATTAGTCATAACTTTTACTTAGGTAATACATATTTTATAGTAATTATATCAGCCTTAAAACTAAATGTTGCAATTGTTATTGTAAGAGAAAATTGATTGACTGTAATAAGGTAAACATATATTATTATAATGATAATTTAAAATGTAAAATGAAAATGATGTTATTACTTATTTTCGTGACGAATTTACTTTGTGACGAATGTACAATAATCCCAAAAACTTTTACGTTTACACGTAATTATTGTTTTTCTTTTTTTAATTATTTATAAAATATATTGTATATTTATTTATTTATTTATTTATTTATTTTATTAGGGTCTCCAACAGAGAATACACAATACATGCACAATAACAAAAATACAATTTTAAAAGTCATGTGCTCCTCCAATTAAAGGAGACCACATCATGCAAAAAATAATAACATTGTAATATTAATAATTATTAAAATTGAAGTGAAATTATCATTAAAACAGACAAAATTAAAATCAAATTAAACATTACACACAATAAAATATAAACAAAAAAATTTAAACATACAACCGAACATTCAAACTATAAAATGGTATAAATAATTTACGAGACAAAAAATACGTAAACAAGAAAATAAAAAATATATATACAAAGAGATACAGAAAGTTACGTTAAGTTACTTCAACACCTATGTAACAGCGAGATGTGCGTGTATTAGGGCTTTGTATTTTCCTAATTTATTGGAAAGGATATCTATATCTGGCGAAGAACTAGTCACGGCATTATACTCTTCAATCATCCTGGCAAGTGGTGCATGCTTACCCAAATTTGTTCGACATTGTGGAGGTTTGAATAAAGGACGGGGATAACGTGGGATTCTAGAAGGAACATTTATGGAAACTTTACCAAGAAGATCCGGGCAGTCTATCGTATTATTGAGTAATTTATAAAGAAATGTCAGGTCAAGGATCATTCGTCTAGATTTCAGATCTGTAAGTTTAAAATGTTTAAGCCTGTCATTATATGACCTAGAACTTCGCAGTTTCGATCGAAAAGCTAAATGGCGAACAAGTCTTTTTTGAACTCTTTCAATTCGAGTGATGTGAACTTGGTACGAAGGGCTCCAAACTGTACTACAGTATTCTAATTGGCTGCGAACGTAGCTATTATACAGTAGTAAGATGGTAGATGTCCTTTTAAACTCTTTTGATGTTCGCAATACAAAACCAAGTGCACGGTATGCGGAGTTCACTAACTTGTCTATATGTTCTATAAAATTAATTTTGCTGTCCATGTGAATTCCCAAATCTCTGATTACTGTAACTTCAGTAAGTGTATTACCTTGAATGTTGTAAGAGGATTGAATTTTGTTGCGCTTTCTGGTAAATTTAATATGGTAGCACTTAGAACAGTTTAAATACATTTTGTTATCAATACACCATTGATTTAAGCTGTCTATATCCGACTGTAGTAGAGAAATGTCGGATTCATCAGAAATTATGCGTGCTAGTTTTAAATCGTCTGCGAAAAGGTATGAAGTAGAGTATTTGAACTGTTGAGATATATCATTAATAAAAATATTAAAAAACAGTGGCCCTAGATTGGATCCCTGTGGTACTCCGGAAGTCGCAAAGTAAGGATCAGACTCATCGCCATCCACTACAACTATAGATGATCTATTTTCAAGATAGGATCTACACCATTTTAGCATGTTACCGACAACACCTAAAGACTTCAGTTTTTGTAGTAAAATTTCATGGTTTACTTTATCGAAGGCCTTTGAAAAGTCTGTATATACTGCATCAACTTGCAGACCCCGGTCCACTGCTGATGTTAGCTCAGTGACATAGGCTACAAGATTTGTATTTGTAGACTTTTTAACAGTGAAACCATGCTGATTGTTTGATAAATACATTTTAACGTGATCGTATAATACCGGATACAAAATCGATTCAAAGACCTTAGAGAGTGTACAGAGAATTGAAATGGGACGGTAGTTGGAGATCATCTCCCGCCCTCCATTCTTGTATATAGGTACTATCCTAGCCTGTTTCCATGAATTTGGGAACACACCGGTTTTAAGTGACATGTTGTAAATATCTGCCAAAGGAAAAGACAAATGACGAGCACATCTCAACCAAAATATTGGGGGTATATTGTCAGGCCCGGCACTTTTGTACATGTCTAAATTTGAAAGTTTTTTGAAGACTGTCTCGGGCAGTATTGAAAAGTCATTGATCGGTAATATTGGAATAGTAGGCAAATTTCTTAACAGTACATTTTTGTCTTGTTCAGGCGGGTCATAAACTGAAGAAAACTGTTCTGCAAATAAATTTGATATGGCTTTGGTATCACATGCTTTGACATTGTTGAAAGTCATTTCTGAGGGGTAAGACGCATTACCTTTCCGGAGGTTTTTGACGTGTGTCCAGAAAAACTTAGGGTGCTTTTTAATTTTGTTTTCAATTACTTGTATGTAGTCGTTATAACATTTTTGTTGTAGCTTTTGACAGTCCTTTCTAATATAATTAAATTCAATGACATCTAATGGATTATTATATTTTTTCACTTTGGTACGTAGTTTAATTTTTTGTTTAAGCAGTTTTTTTAATCGATGTGTATACCAAACAGGATATTTTCCTCTTTTATATACAGTGTTAGGCACATGTTTTTGAATTACGTTCTTAACTATAGTGTAAAACTTATTAAGCATGTCATTGACATCGTCATAATTTGAAAATTCACTGATCCAATTATAATTACTCAGTGTTTCGATTATACCTTCGTAATCAGCTTTATAATAATTAGGCTTAGTAACTAGTTTTGGAGCATTTTTACGATTTATGGGTAGGTCGATCATAAGTTCTAAAACTGGATGAAACTTGTCAATATCCCTTACAGGATCATGACAGTTATTTATTTGTATTTGGTCAGTATCAGAAAGCACTAGATCCAATGTCTTATTTTGGAAGTTTTTAATCCAATTGAACTGTTTTAAGTTGTTTAAAGCCATAAAATCGAGTAATAGATTTTTGAGGTTACCATAACTACTTGAAGACGCCGAACATGAATTGTCAGTGCTATCACAAACCCAATCTATACAGCTCATGTTAAAATCACCTATTATTAATGTGGAACTATTGCTGTTAGCATCTATAATCAAGTTACAATTTTCAATGAAGTGTTCAAAGACGTCGATGTTAACCGGAGGAGGTAGGTAAACGGCACATATTTTCAAATAATTTTGGTTTGTGTTTGATTTAGTTTCAATTTTAACCCACAAGTCCTCACAGTTACTTTCCCAATTTATCATACGAGATGAAGTTAATTTGTTTGAAACAGCTATGAGTACTCCACCGCCAGTTTTTTTGTGTTTATGAAGACTAGAAGTTTCACGATCCCTTCTGTATACCGCATAGGAGTCATTGAATAATTCAGAATCTGAAACACCATCGCAAAGCCATGTTTCAGTTAAAACAAAGACATCATACTCACAGTTACATATGCGTTGACGTACGTCTGAAATATTACTACGCAGACCTCTGGTATTCTGATAATAACATTTTATGGAATTGAATTTTGTTTAATATTGCTGTATAACTAACGCGGACTACACAAATTAAGTAAATGTATTATGTTAAAAAATTTAGTTTTTCAAGTTTATTTATGATCACAGTTTCAGAGGTTTCATCTTTCTTTGTGAAGATTTTTCCATTTCGAACCCAAACAAATCTATATCCTAGCTCTTTAGCTTTCACTCTCGTCGCGGCGTGAAGAGCCTTGTTCTCTGGGGATAGATGTTCAACGACAAAGATAGGCACAGGTTTGTCAGCGGCTATTCCGAGATGACTCGAGTTTAATTTGTTTTTTGAATTGGTTTTATTAAATTGCATAGACGCTGCCAAAAATGTGTCTCTTATTCGGGGACTATTGAATTTTACAAGAACTGATCGCGGTCGTGGGTTATGGGGGTCCTTTTTAGCAACTCTAGTGCATAGTTGTATGTCCGTATCCTTAATTTCACAGTTAACTACTTTGCTTAGTTGAAGAACAGTGGTCACCAAATTCTCAGATTTGTATTCAGGTATACACTGCAATTCAATGTTGTTCGACCGGGAGTGTTGCTCTAGAGTATTCATCCGTTTTGCTAAATTGTTGAAGGAATTTTGTAGATCATAGTTATCTTTTTCGAGTTTGAGAATCTTGGCAGACTTTTCTTCTATGGTTATTTTCATTTCTTCATATTTCTCGTTAAAAAATGATAAAGAATTCTTAAATTCCGAAATTGCTTCATTGATTTTGTTAAATTGTTCATGAATAATATCTTTAATGGTGTCTTGTAAGGCTTGGTTCATTTCTTGTCTAATGATTTCTCTCAAGGAACTGCTTGTAATATTTGCTAATGGCAAGTCATTTTCATGATCTAGAGAACGCTGAGACGATTGTTGACGGCGAAGTGTCACATTAGAATTGTCAGTTGGCGACGGTAGGTTGCTGCTTTTTGGACTATATTGCTTGGCTGACCGGATTGGGGTATTGGTGTTATCACCTTTCGGTTGTTTGTTAAGACATCCAGGACATTTCCAAGTTTTTTTAGTGTCACCATGCATTGAATTATATCTCTTCTCAGGAATATTTGCACATAGAAGATCATACCATTGATGGCAGAGGAAACATTTTAACCATTTACCGACTTTAAAAGCATTCATACAGCCAGCGCAATTTAATGTTGACATTTTTTCGAAAAAGCAAAGCACAATTTAAATCTAATAGAAGCGCTTTCAGCGATATCCAAAGCAGTATATTTGTAGCGTGCGCAGCGCGTTTTTGGTCAAAGCATACAAACTGTAGTTAAAACGATGTTAGTGACGAAAGGGTCAAGTAAACGCAATGTAAACAACGCAGTGTTTACGCGTTTTTACAAAGCGATTGGTGGTCACTTTACTAAATTATCTGTCTCGAACTTTAAAAATGCACCAGTAATGTCAAGCACAAGTAATTTGCGAACTTGTCACCGTCAGTTCGGCGCGTAACTTTTCACTGCACGCAATTGTCACGGTTACGTCGTACGCATAACCGTGAAATTCCCTTGTACTCCGTTAGTGGTCCGCGCAGAATAACTGGTTACAAAGATGGCCACAGTGAATTTGCTGATTTTATTTATTGTTTTGAAAGTAGTATTATTTATCACTCTCCAGTATTGTCTATATGTAAAAACACTTCCCGAATTTCAGTTTTAACTTTAAGTATGTTTAAAATGGAATCACTGCACTCAATTGTTACTTAAAAACTTTTTTGTTGGAATTAGACCTGCAGATGTAACTACAAGTTTGAGGCGCGTTTACGAAGTGATATATGTTGTCTGGTTACCATAACACAAGCTCTGCGTAGCTTGGGATTAGATAGTCGTGTGTGATTTGTCCCAAGTAATATTATAACTTATAGATCAGAATAACATAAGCTTTGGCTAGTAACCAAAAACCTAACATTAAGCGGGTGAAGCCGCGGGAGACGGCTAGTACTACAGACAGGCCAATTTCATGCTTAACTTGCGGTGAGAAGAGGTCGTGTTTTTTAGGCCCGTGTAACTTCTGTATGTAAAATGGTATATAGACTGACTGGGTGATACAACAACGCACAGCCCAAACCGCTGGTTTTAGAGTCATGAAGAGTAAGTAGTCACTAAGAAAGGATTAAAAAAAAAATTAAGGTAAAAAAACCTTTTTCAAAACAAGCTTTTATTTAAATGCGCTAAAAAGAAAAAATAAACTTTTACTGTTTGACAAAGCTTGTCGCGAGATTTAAGTGCTCGTATTTACTTGAATTTTCAAACTAAGAAAATACGAGTACTTAAAAAAAGGTTTTTTTTACCTTAATTTTATTTTATACTGAAAAAAATGATATTGTTTTTTTTTTTATTGTGGATTGTCATCCGAACTGAACATGCATACCAAATTTTAGCTCAATCGGTTGAGGGAAAGTGCCTTAATATTGAGTTGTAAGATTCCACCGGGACAAACATACATTGCAAGTTAAATAAAAGCTTGTAAAAATCCAAATCTAAAGAGGTAAATCTATAGGAGGTCAAAGTTTCAACATTACGCTAGCGAAGGAAAATTTCAACATCCACGCGGGCGAAGCGTCTGGCAAAAGCTATTCTACTATCAAAAACTAAAGGATGACGTAGGTTTAGTAACCTCGAATCTCAATCCATAACTGTACATAACAATCCGTTAATGTTTAAGCAAAGGGCAAGAGATTCTATTGAAGTTATCACTACAAAGGCTTGAGCAATAACATCGGATTTGTCATAAGTCACTACAATATTCGGAGCCATTTTGAATTAGATCTGTACCCATTTCAATGGAATACGTAACCCTGGGAAGCATTTTGGGTATCTACCTAATTGTAATTATCTTTTGGTAACTTGTCAACGGGTTTTGGGTGTGAAGTGAATAATTTATCAAAGATAACGGGGTCTGCCACTGCACCAGGTGCCAGGCCAGAGGTATTGAAAAGTTTGACACAATTGACACAATGCCCACTAGAATGTTTCATCATCGTCCACCGTTCAGCAGAATAGCATGTGAAGAGAACAATACGAAATATGCACACTTATATTTAGTAATTTTTTTTCATAGTTCAACATCTCTTTAAAACTCTAAACATTCTTAATCATAATGCGGGCTACGTTCGCTTTGACCTGACCGCAGGCCGCAGAACGCATCCAGTGTGACAAATCCTTTAGACGCCAACAACTTGACGGGCTTGATGTGTCGTCATAGTTCATGCTAAGCAACAACAACTACAACACACGCGTAACGTATTAACGTACATCCCGAGCATATAAATTCTAAAATACAATAATTTTATTAACAGAAGCAATTCCTTCAGGTAAAATAGCTTCGTAAATTGTTTTTCAATTATGTAAGTAGGTCGGTCGACCTAAAGTTTTAATTTGAAACAAATTATGTTCTGACACAAAATTAAAATGACAAATTAAATATTACAAAAGTTTCTGTTGACATAATAAAGCGAAGCAAAATATTAAATGTTTAATCTAGTACAATAAAATGTTTAATGTTTAACCTTGTTCATTAAACACTTATTAAATTTAATTTGCTTTAGGTACTATGGTGTTTGTGGACTACATTATTATTGTTAACTTAATTGTTTAATTTCGGAGGTGATTTTGTTGGTGGATTTGAAAGGTAGGTAATAAAATAATAGGTTTGAAATGTTTTTTTTTAACTGTCTAGAATCATGGTTTAATAACACTGTTGTTATTCTGTTGTGATCTAGTTTTTTAGGGAATACCTGATTATACTCCAGACTGGCTAAATAGCAAGAACTACGGCTTAGCATTAAGTTTTTGTCATTACGTAATTTTTTTTAAAATGACAAGTGCAACATACGCATCCATACCAATATTATAAATGGGAAAGTGTGTCTGTCTGTCTGTCTGTATGTTTGTCTTTCTTTCACGGCAAAACGGAGCGACGAATTGACGTGATTTTTTAAGTGGAGATAGTTGAAGGGATGGAGAGTAACATAGGCTACTTTTTGTCTCTTTAAACGCGAGCGTAGCCGCGGGCAAAAGCTAGTGTGAATATAATTAAGCTAAAGTGCCTATGCTAAGTTAGTCATAAGTATTTATTGCGTTCCATAATGTTACATACAGGTGGTGAATATAAATAACAGAATCAATCATGGACCCTGTCGGGCACAGCAATAGTATGATCAGGCAGATGAGAGGAAGAGCGCCTTACATTTAAGAACTACTTAGTTATCTGAACCTAATTTTTTTGTGCAATTTTAGGTTTTAGTACTGATTAATTATTGTGTAATTTTCACAGCAGCAGTTACCAATCAGTAAAAAAATATTCAGGATCGGATCATTAGTTCCGGACATTACAAACTACGAACAAATAATAAATAAAATAAAACATTCACTGCTTATTACATTATAGTGTAAATAAGAAAATGAAATAAGCAAAACTAAAAGCCTGAAAAAAAAATCTTAAGTGAAAAGCAAAGTGAGTTCCACAAAATTATTTTCTCTTAAAAAGAAAGTGAGTGCTTATGAATAATTTATAATTTTGGCGACACGTCTCTGCGTAAGGGTCATTTAGACCTGTAAGTGAAACAGTCAGTATTTTTGGCGAAGTTAAATAAACGTAGATAATCTCGTGGCTTCGTCGCGCGACTGTCATAAAGTGTCATTTGAAAGGCTTTTGGCTGTAAAAGATTATTTCAGTGTTAATCATTTATGTAAGAAGCTTGGGCATAAAGCGCTTATCTGTGTTTGTTTTTTACTTCTGTAAAAACATTATAGAAAAGGGTAAATGCGTTTATTAGTTTAATTTTATTAGAATAAGAATGTCAGAGATGTCCTAAATATACTAAGAAAGTATGTTTGAATTGAACTAATCACATAAGTAGGTACTTACCGGGTTTCAAACCTGCATTCTCGTGCATAATAAGGGCGATCTAATCGCCGACCGTGTCATCACGGCATTAAGGCCGCCTGTCCATAGGAGCGCGAGGCAGCGGAGCGACGATTCAAAAATCCAGCATTAGAATCTTGCGAGCGGGTATTTTATGCAATTTTATTGGTGGATTTTTACTCGCTTGCCGTTTCACTGTTTCGCTTCGCTCCCTGTGGACAGACAGCCTAATAACTGCAAAATTAAAGACATTTAAATTAAATTTCACATAAATTCGTCGTCTGCCAAGAAATTCAAGGCAGAGTTATGGAAGTCGGAGACTTTCAGTCAAATTTACATTAGCCAAGTAAAGGAAGTCGGGAGCAAAGGATTGTTGTGACTTTACTTCAGTTGCTGCCAAGAATGTAAATGATCTCTTAGCTCTATGATACTTAGTGGGTTTTGTTAAATAAATTAGAGTAGAGGATTGAGACGATATTGGGAATGGCATTCAGGTGGGTACATTATTGCGAAGTTCAAATTACTAATCCGGTATGGTATTTGGTAGTTACCAAATTAAACAAATTTGCTTATTATAAATGCAAAAGTAACCCTGTCTGTCGTTCTATCTATCTTGCTTTCACCCCAAAACTAAACCTAACTAAAACTAAACTGATTTAAATGAAATTTAGTACTAATACGGTCCATAGCCGGAGAAAGGACATAGTATAGTTTTTATCCCAAAAAATACACGGGAACGGGAACTAAGGAAACAGCAAGTACATAATAATATGAGCTATTTTGAAATTCCAATTCAAGGCGCTTATGAATTGTCAAAGAGGCGGTCGGCTAGTCAAGAAGGTTGCTCGTTTCATTCGTCTATACAAATATTATAAATAGGAAAACTTTGATTGTAATGAATAGGCTCGAAAACTACTGGGCCGATTTAAAAAATTCTTTCACCATTTGAAAGCTACATTGCTCACGAGTAACATAGGCTATATAATATCACGCTATGTCCCACGGGAGCGAAGCAGTAACCAAAAACCTAATGTAACGTGGGTGAAACCGCGAGGAACAGCTATGTTTTATAAAGTCCGTGATGGCCTTAGAGCCCAAAATTAGGGCTAGCTCGAGAGATTTTTTTAATTACTAAAAAATAGCACTTCTCTTTGATATTCCTCCGTAGTAACTATAATAGATATTTAAATATGAATATTTGTTGTTGGTAGGCTAATAGTATCAACTTTTAGAACAAGCCGAAACGACTTGTATGAAAGGTCACAGTACAAAATATTGGTTCATTACTTATGCTGCTTCTTTTTGCGACAACAATAGATATAAAGTCGTGGTTTATAAGGAAAGAAAATAGAAAAGATCAAAGTTACAAGATATTTAGGAATCAGAATTTCTTTATCATCAAAGGAGACATATACGTACAAGTTATATATTTTGCCCTAAGAAAATATACGCAATCTTCAAAGGGTGTACCGGAGCGTTTTTTCCCAATGGTTTTATCGAGGTGAAAATGAAATATTGGTTTTTCCAGGTTTGCTTTGAAGGGTGGTCGTCCTAAGTACGTACACGGACTACATTATTGTATTAGAGACTAGTTATTCTCCTTGGTTTCGCCTGTAACTTTGTAGGTTTAAAATAGTCATAGGATATTTCCGATTGTGCGCGCAATAGTCTTAATTTTTCTCTTCGTAGAAATAAGTAACACAAAAAAAAAATCGATTACTCTATATAATACACACAAAAAAAAAACTTTGGAAACATGGCATTTTTAAACTTTAAGCCACACCACAACCACAGTTCCACCGTCCTAATTTTAAGAAAGAACTAAACTTTCTCCAATAACAAAACCATTAACTAAATTAATATTCTTACGACCGAATTTAAGTCACGAAAATTAAAGGCTTATGTTCAACTTACCACCAAATATAGTAACATAATGACATGACACTGACAGACAAAAGTTGTAAATGATCACCAAAAAACAGTAATGATCACAATATTATGTTTCATAACAAAATAACCTATGTTCATTTTTATAAGATTTTGACGCAAGAATATTATTTTGGTGAGCGTTTAATTTGTTCCCAAAATTAAATTAAATTTAAATGCCTTATGTGTATTCGCTCCGTCTTCCCTTATTCTTACAGTCCGATGTGACAGCATTTTGACATGTTCCGGGGAATCTACTCTCGGAGATGACGTCAAATTTCCCGACATCGAACTCCCGAGAAATCATTAATGGATATACCAAATACTGTCCCGACCAGGGAATTGAAACCACAACCTCTTACTTAACAGTCCCAAAAGATCAGAACGCCAACAAAACACTACTCAGAAGTTAATTCAAGATAGCCTTGAATGGACAAACTAAATCGACCATAACTCAACTATATTTACCCATTAAGGCCTAATTTATGAAGACCCTGCGTAAACAACGTAGTAAAACTGATTTTGTTTAACCTAACCTTTATTAGGTCTAACCTTGTTTGTTTGTTGTTCGTGTAAAGGTAAGGCCACATAATAGCATCAAGCTGTAACAGAAGCTCTAATTTGTTTTGTTACTAGCTGTCCTCTGTGGTCACACTTGCATTTTTTGTTACTGCTTAGCTCCCGTTGGTCGTAGCGTGGTGTTATATAACCTGTAGCCTTCCTCGATAAATGTGCTATCCAACACAAAAGAAAGGTATCAGGACACATGCGCGAAAGACACTTGCGCGCGGCCATTTGGGCGAATGGACACATGCGCGAATGGACGTTTGCGCCCATAGACATTTCCGCGAATGGACACTTGCGCGACTAGACGTTTCCGCGCCAAACCACTTGCGCGAAGCCCTTTGCGCGACGGACACTTGCGCGCCAGACAGTTCCGCGACAGACGTTTGCGCCCAAACACTTCCGCGACTAGACACTTGCGCGAACTTTTTATTCAAAGGACATTGGGCAAATTTAAAAATATTATGTAAGGGGAACCAATATTTTTTTATTTACTTTTGGTTTACATGGCGTCCACATATCTACCGAGGGTGGTAAGTCGTTTTCAAAAGCAAGATGGCGGCGGCCATAATATTTGTCACAAAATACGTCATGGGTGTCGATTTCATGGTTTTTTGGGGTGCCAAGGTCAATAATGAGGTCGCTTTGAGAATCCAAGATGGCGGCCGTGACCTTACTCACAATATGCGTCATGGGTGTCGTTTTCATGGTTTTTTGGGGAGCTAAGGTCAATAATGAGGTCGATTTGACAATCCAAGATGGCGGTCGTGACCTTTCTCATAATATGCGTCATGGGTGGCGTTTTCATGGTTTTTTGGGATGCTAAGGTCAAAAATGGGGTCGATTTGACAATCCAAGATGGTGGTGGTGACCTTTCTCACAATATGCGTCATAGGTGTCGTTTTCATGGTTTTTTGGGGTGCTAAGGTTAAAAATGGGGTCGATTTGACAATCCAAGATGGCGGTCGTGTCCTTTCCCACAATATGCGTTATGGGTATAGTTTTCATGGTTTTTTGGGGTGCTAAGGTCAATAATGAGGTCGATTTGAGAATCCAAGATGGTGGCCGTGACCTTTCTCATAATATGCGTCATGGGTGTCGTTTTCATGGTTTTTTGGGGTACTAAGGTCAATAATGAGGTCGATTTGAGAATCCAAGATGGCGGTCGTGACCTTTCTCATAATATGCGTCATGGGTGTCGTTTTCATGGTTTTTTGGGGTGCTAAGGTCAATAATGAGGTCGATTTAAGAATCCAAGATGGCGGCCGTGACCTTTATTATCATATGCGTCATGGGTGTCGTTTTCATGGTTGACCTCATTTTTGACCTTAGCACCCCAAAAAACCATGAAAACGACACCCATGACGCATATTATGAGAAAGGTCATGACGTCCCCGTAGTTGGAAAACTAAATAACTCCGATTTTCTAGTTTTGAGATAAACGCGATTTAGTGTTTTTTTTCAGTAAATGGTCATTTGTTAAAAAAATTGAGACAATTTTACTTCGGCAATTTTATATTTTGTGGACCTGATTAGCTTTTACATTATGCTTAAACAAACTGGACTCTATCTTCAACTATAAAAAAATAAAAAATATAAAACCAAGTTGTTTAATTTTGCCACAACTACTTTTTGTAACGTAACTGCAATTAGTTATTTATTTCGGCTATTTATTTAGTTTTCCTACAACCTAGATCCATCTGGTAGAGTAAAAGAAGGTGAAATAAATGCAGTTATTGAATTTATCAAACTTGAAATATGTTTAAATGTAAAAGTTGAACGTTTATTACTTTGATATTGTTTAACGGTTATTGGTGTCACCTAAAATAAAAAGCTGTATTTTATCATAAAATATGTTATATTTTACCTAAGCAGTAGATAATTACTTTTTTTTTAAAAGATGCAGATTTTTTCCAACGTACATAATGTTTTCATATATTATTATATGGACAAGACACCGTCATTATGTTAATATTTTTAAACAGATTTCTTAGAGATTCGCTTCTGTAAAGATTATATATGGCTCTGAGTGATAGCACTCTTTTGCAGAATAATGATGGAATCTATATCTGCAGCACGTCCCCAACGCAAAATACGCTAAGACATTACACTATGAAAATAGCTAAAATAGACTACTCTTGCGGTATCCACGTTAGTTAATGGTCGGATTTTTCTGACAGCGAAAGCGGCTGATGTTAAGTGAGGACCCCACTGCAGCTTTGAGTGAAGCGTAATCCCCAGGAAAACTGTTTTATCGACGAACTCTAGTACATCCCTATTTAATACAACATTACAACTAGTACTTCTAACATTGGGTAAAGTGAATCTTATCCATTTAGTTTTTTTATTCATTTAATACAAATGTATTTACAGTAAACCAGTTCTGGATATCAAGCATAGCATTATTTACTACGTCAAGATGTTGTACACGTCTATTCACTTTAAAAATCAGTGAAGTGTCATCGGCAAATAACACCATTTGCGGTTCGTTTCTCAGTTAACTAGGTAAATCATTTATACAAACTAAAAATAGGTATTGTACATAAGTCTTTTGTTTGCTATAAGTTTATTATGTTATGTTTTTTTGTGTGCAATAAAGAATATATGAATATATGAGAATATATAGGAATGAACCCAATATAGATCCCTGCAGTACGCCCATTTTTATCTTTAAGCCCACTAAATTTGCACCGTTAATTTGTACCTGTTGCAGTCTATCAATCCAATAGGATTTCACTAAGCTAAGCGCTAATTTATCGAGCCGGTAATGCTCAAGCTTCAAAAGAAGTGTTTCATGGTTCAAGCAATCAAATGATATAGATAGGTCGCAGAAAACGCCATCTTGCGACTCTTCCCATGCTTGAAATAATATATGTTTAATTAAAGCAGCACAGGCGTCGCTAGTACAACGTCCTTTGGTGAAACCATACTAATGGTCATGTAAAATGATATTGCAGTTAAAATGACTAAGCATTTGATTAAGCATTATTTTTTTAAATACTTTGCTGAGAACCGCTAAAAAAGAAACAGGTCTATAATAATTAATAGCGTCTTTGCTATCCGCGAATTTGAAAATTAGTATAAGTTTGTTGTACTTCATTCAATCCGGGAAAACCCCTTGATCTATACACAAATTAAATACATATGCTAAATAAAGCGCTATTGTCTCAATAATCAAATTACAAACATTAGTTAACATGCCCCAAAGATCTTCAATTGCTTTGATTTTGATCTGCTTAAACGCGTTTACAATTACCACAGGGTTTAATAACTTAAACTGAAATTCTACACGGCAGGCAGAAACATTTGCTTTTAGTAAATCAACAGCAAATAAATTTAAACTTTCTGTGATTTTAATTGGTATATTAATAAAAAATGACGTGAATTCCTAAGTCAAATCGTCATTTTTGCTTATGCGACCATGGGAAGGGTCTAAGGTATAATCAATGTTATATCTTTTATTCCTATTCGTTTCATTATTGATCACTTTCCAAACAGCCTTTATTTTATTATCTGATGATTTAATCTTGTTGCTAATAAATAAGGCTTTGGCAAACATTTTTAAATATTTTGGAATGTGTCTGTGTTGCCGGCCATACCGCTCAAATTATCTGTCCCTGCTTTTTATAATACCCCTAGTTGCCCAGTCAGAGAATAGAAATTTAGGGCAAATTGTTTTGGTTTTTTTCTTAAAAATGTTATTAAACCCTGTTTACATGACTGAAAAGAATTCATCATCTCTCTAGCCTTTGCCCAACTGTGTTGGGGTCGGCTTCCAGTCTCACCGGATTCAGCTGGATACCGGTGTTTTACGTGGAGCGACTGCCTGTCAGACCTCCACAACCCAGTAACTGGGCGACACGATACCTCTTGGTTAGACTGGTCAGAGTTTTTGGCTAACCACTAACGACTGTCAAAATTATGACAACCGGGACCAACGATGTCCAAGATAAACTTTAGAAAGTACATATGAATTGAAAAAGTCACATCGGTACTTGCCCGGATTCGAACCCGCAACCTCTTACACGAGAGGCGGGCGCCTTATCCACAGGACCATCACGACATAACGACTTAAAATAATTGTTTATACAAAATATTTCCATCTTCAATATCAAAGCTTTGACTACTTAATTTGTTATATAAAGTGTTATTAAATTTATTTGCGCGACGCGAGCGATGCATCAGTCGCACGCGCTGACACCCGCGCTTCCCCCCGCGCTCTTACTTGTTCCGATTCATTTAATAGACACTACAATATTTCGCACCAAATTCTCCTAAAAATTTTAATAACTTTCCTCACGTACATTTTGTCTTTATGGCAATTATAAATAACTTAATCTATTTGATTTTATTTGCCCTATCATCTTGTAATTAATCATTATCTAGTTGTAGAAGAAATAAATAACATCAAGTGTTTATAAAGTAATGTACGTTTTGACAGAATTCTGAGTAGCAAAATTAAATAAATACAGTTATTTAGTTTTCCTGGAACTTTGATAGTTTTGCGATAGAATTTGTAAATTGAAGAAAAATTCAACAACTTATTTTATTTAATTTATTAAAAAATCAACTAATCATTGACCACAGTTATTGATTTATTTATTGAGTTATTTATTTTTCCTTCAAAAAATTTGAACTAGTTTGAAGATATGCATTATTCCATCTGAACGACAAAAATGGCTATATTTTTGGAACGGAATAAGATAAGAAAATCCCTGTAAGACAGAAACATGCGTCATGTTTTGGATAATTTGAAAATAGGCAAAAGTCAATTTCGCCAAAAACGGAGTTATTTAGTTTTCCAAATACGGGGACGATGACCGCCATCTTGGATTGTCAAATCTACCTCATTTTTGACCTTAGCACCCCAAAAAACCATGAAAACGACACCCATGACGCATATTGTGATAAAGGTCACCACCGCCATCTTGGATTGTCAAATTAACCTCATTTTTGACCTTAGCACCCCAAAAAACCATGAAAACGACACCCATGACGCATATTATGAGAAAGGTCACGACCGCCATCTTGGATTCTCAAATTAAACTCATTTTTGACCTTAGCACCCCAAAAAACCATGAAAACGACACCCATGACGCATATTGTGAGAAAGGTCACCACCGCCATCTTGGATTGTCAAATTGACCTCATTTTTGACCTTAGCACCCCAAAAAACCATGAAAACGACACCCATGACGCATATTATGAGAAAGGTCACGACCGCCATCTTGGATTGTCAAATCGACCTCATTTTTGACCTTAGCACCCCAAAAAACCATGAAAACGACACCCATGACGCATATTGTGAGAAAGGACACGACCGCCATCTTGGATTGTCAAATCGACCCCATTTTTGAACTTAGCACCCCAAAAAACCATGAAAACGACACCCATGACGCATATTATGAGAAAGGTCACGACCGCCATCTTGGATTCTCAAATTGACCTCATTTTTGACCTTAGCACCCCAAAAAACCATGAAAACGACACCCATGACGCATATTATGAGAAAGGTCACGGCCGCTATCTTGGATTGTCAAATCGACCCCATTTTTGACCTTAGCACCCCAAAAAACCATGAAAACGACAGCCATGACTCATATGTTAAAGGTCACGGCCGCCATCTTGGATTCTCAAATCGACCTCAATATTGACCTTGGCACCCCAAAAAACCATGAAATCGACACCCATGACGTATTTTGTGAAAAATATTATGGCCGCCATCTTGCTTTTGAAAACGACTTACCACCCTCGGTAGATATGTGGACGCCATGTAAACCAAAAGTAAATAAAAAAATATTGGTACCCCTTACATAATATTTTTAAATTTGCCCAATGTCCTTTTAATAAAAAGTTCGCGCAAGTGTCTAGTCGCGGAAGTGTTTGGGCGCAAACGTCTGTCGCGGAACTGTCTGGCGCGCAAGTGTCCGTCGCGCAAAGGGCTTCGCGCAAGTGGTTTGGCGCGGAAACGTCTAGTCGCGCAAGTGTCCATTCGCGGAAATGTCTATGGGCGCAAACGTCCATTCGCGCTTGTGTCCATTCGCCCAAACGGCCGCGCGCAAGTGTCTTTCGCGCAAATGTCTTTCGCGCAAGTGTACCAGATCCCAAAAGAAATATTCAATTTGTACCAGTATTTTTTAAACAAAGTCTGTTCAATCAAACAAACAAATAAGCTCTTCAATTTAACAGATGCCTAATGGTTAGTTTTTACCTATCATTGATCAGTATTTAATATGATACAGGTTGGTCAAAAATATGTACTGTCTTCCATTATGGCGCGGCCGAAAGTTTCAACGTTGTGTATATAGCGTTGAAACTTGGTTGTGGTTACATTAATTTCAACATTTCACACACTGCAGCTTTTCCTAAAATAAATCAGTAAAAATCGTGATCAAAAGTTAATGTTGATTTCTTACAAGAATTTCGTCAAACCCTTCACTCATGCCTGCCGATGTTGCGGAATAATTAAAATAGTTACCAGGAACATAAAGGGCAACCGAAGGAACATAAGTCGTTTTTAGTCAGTAACAGTCTGACACGGTCTCCCGCCCCGCCCAGGACGGGAGAAGTCATTTGATGATTTCCCACTTACAAAAAAAATACCCTTCACACATTCGTAGGAATGTTACATTTCAATGCTTTGAGGCCTGCTAGTGAGGCCTCACCTTTAAGTGCTCAAGTTAAATTAATTAGTACCCATTTAGATTATCAGTTTTATTGTTGTTTAGCGTTTCTTCTAAATCGAGGTCAAGGTTTATTGGTAAACGGAGGGTTGTTTTGTATTGCGACCTTGACTTTTAAAGTTAGGGACTGTTGTCGGCAAAATTTTAAGGAAATAATTCACTTTATTTTCTTTTATTAACTTTTGTTCTTAACCTTGATTCTGTTGATATAAATAAAAGTTCCTTTAGTATTATTGGTTTATTTAATTTTTTTTCCATTGACAAGCTTTTATTTACGACTTCAATTGACTTCGAAGATCTTTTGTAGGTTCGCAAAATTACTTTAATTACAGATTAATAAAAGTGCTTCTATTAAATAAAAAAAGATCAGACAAGCTTAGCGAAACAAACTAGCTACTGGGTGTTGCGTATGATCCAAATTTTAAATGTTACCTCTAATAATTACAAGTGAAGCATGCAAATCGCCGGTGTGAATGCTTTATGTGCATGTGTGCGCGTATCACTGACATTGTCACGCGGTGTGTAGTGGCGACGGATTGGTGAATTTTGTGTATTTGTGTGAGTGATGTCATGTTAACGCCTTGTGTATCTTTTTGAGTGCATCATCTACAAAAGATAGGATTGGTGGGTTTTTTGTCTTTTTGTGTGAGTTGGACTATGTTTATGTCTTGTGTATCTTTTTGAGTGTCATTTTTAAGAGTCATTTTTAATTAAAGATATTGTAGAGCCTTGTATGCTTCAAACATTCAAAGAACAATGGCAAAATCTTATTTGAATTAAATTTAAGTGTCTAGAAATGAAATATATACGAATGAAATATAATATGTTTTTTAAGTTTATTCAAAGTTTTACATTAATTAAATAAAGCCGGACAAAAAGTAATATAAAATGAAAAGTTAATTGATTATTTTCGTAGACTTTTATTGATTTAGTGTTGCCACTGTAAAAAAAAATTGTTCGTTATGATAATGAAGTCTTTTTTACAGTTTTCAACTAATCATTTCTTATTTGTAAATAGCTATGCTTATTTTAGCACCGTGGGAATAAATAAACAGCACAAAATAATAATTCTGAGCTTTTCACGAAGTGTTTGGTAAAAAGATTGTGTCTAAAATCGTCCTTGATTAAAAAAATATATATTGATTCGATCCTTGATTTATGGTTTATGTTGTGCCTCAGATAAAAAAACAAAGTGGCAGTGATCATAAGGGTCAATTTCGCGTGGCAGTAATATGATACCTGACATTATTGACAGCTTTCAGATTGACATACACACACATTGGCCAGATCAGGGGGTTAGTGACATTTTTTACATACGGATAACCTATAAAAAGTAAAACTTCATGTTGGAATATCTTTTTTCCTCGGCCTTCTCTAAACAAGATTCTTGGATATATGGTTTCAGGGGCTGAAACTCAGTTGAACAGAATATTTTTCAATTGAAGACATAGACTTTTGATGACAAATAAAACAATGTATGGGAACCTGCCATTGTTCTTTAAATTAACACCGTTTTTTTTGGAACCTGATGAAAATGAGGGATGATAACGATGACCTGCAGTCATTTAATTCCTACCAAGGATTTTACCAATTACCGCAACTGACATCGTATTAAATCCGAAGCAATTTCAATTCTAATATAAGTGTCAACGGAAGTGAGTGGAGATTGACTGAGTTTGTAGGGAAGTCAGTAGCTGCAGAGTGTTCCGCTAATTTTCTCAGAGCCCTACAGTTTGACCCAGTTCCAATAAAATGGGTTTAAATGTTTAATATTCATGATTTTGTTGCGTGAAGTCTTTTTGTTTGATTAATGGACAGGGAATCAGAAATGGTCGATGACCAGTTGTCATATTTTGATTTTCATTTCAGATTAAATAGAGGCATTAAATGGCTCAAAAGTACTTCCTTCTCATGATGAAATAACTTATTTGTTTAAGTATTACATCGGTGAGTGATGAGAGCCGAGCATAAAGCTTATTAGTTTTAATCGGTGTAGAAACATCTGAACAAACTCTACGTATTTAGAAAAAAAAACTAAATATTTAAATAAAGATACAGTAGGTGATTATTGTTCATCAAATAAGTTTCAAAACTGCTAGATTTGTATTTAACTCAGCCCAAATTGCCTTTGTTAGTGACGTTACTCGTAATATAAGAATTAGGGATAGATAGCTATTTTCCTAAAACCTACTTAATATTCTGCTCGTAACTCATATTTCCTTGTTTATACGACACATTATGGACGTAGAATGACTAATAACACCCATAATATTACACCCATAGTAATATATTGAATTATGATAGAAGGAAATGTTGGTCTTTTATTGGCGCCCAAAGTGGGCCTTTTCTGTTAATCCTAACGTGTCCCACGGTGGGCGCCAATAAATCGTTTTTTATTTATTTTATTTACAGATACGTGCTATGTGTATTAACAATTCCAGATTTCATATATTTCTTGACGACAGCACCCGAGTAAAACAATAGAGAACAGCTAGTACTGAAATACATTATGTTAACGTTATATTATTATTAGTTATATTTAGGTCTTAGTCCAGCTAACGTAAACTTTTGAGCCTTGCTCTATGTAACGTAAGAAAATGTACACTATATATCGTCTTTAAAAGAAGTGATAATATTATCCTACATTATTATACTTATAAATTAATGAGTTGTAAGCAGTCTTGAGCTAAAAATAGCTGGGTACCTCGTAGGTGTAGAAAGATGATTCCCGTTATCATCTACAATATGAGGTCGATATTATTAGAGACTACGTAGGAAGACTTGCTAATGAACTAGCTTAGTGATGACTGTATCTCAGCTATCACAAATTAGATTCTCATTTTACGCCAGCAGTTACGCTGGAAGTGGAAGACTTTTGGTGAAATGTATAATAAATAAATAAGTACAAAAGAAAAAACAATTCAATTCAATATTAATTATTGCATCAAAAATCAGATATTGTTATTCTTTTATAATTATAAGACAAATCTTATGACATAATTATTGTTTATCGGTTGGGCCACTCAATGGTTACAAGGGACAAATAGACATTACAAACATGCAATTTTGTCAAAATGCGATTTAGACATGACAATATATAACGAATTTTCTTCTAAAAAATATAATAAAAATATTCTTTCCACACCACACACGATTCGTATAAAATGTTGGAAATAGAGTTTGAGTCTTATAAAAGGTTTCTGAAGGGCTACGATTGTACTGGTCGGCTGGCTATTTGAAATAGCCAATAGTTGAGATTGCCATGTAGCGACTGTGGCCTGAGCTGTTTTCCAAACGAGCTTTCGAAATTCTGCAATGAATTTTAAAATGGTATTTGATTTTGAGATTGGTTTTTCAGTTTATCTGGGACAGAATGACATCCCATGCCCCGAAAAAAGCCGTTGGTTTTTCTTTTGTGGATTTTTGAGTCATTTGATTTTGGTTGTCAGAACCCAGCAAATCTGACGATCAATCAAACCAAGAGATATCGTATTATCCAGTAAAGGTTGTGAAGGTCCAATTGACGACCTCTCCATGTAAAACATTGGTATTCAGCAGGATCCGAATAGATTGGAAACCGATTCTAACAAAGTTGGGAAAAGGCCAGGGAGATGATGATTTGATTTTGGTATTGGGACAATTTTGTATGTACGGTCAGCGATAAATGTTGGTTCAAGTGTTGGTACATTTGTGTACTTCTTTAGTAATGTTATTATAATAAAGCTGAAGAGATTTTTTGTTTGTTTCGATCGGATACCGATTTGGTCGGATTGGAAAAAAATGTTCTATACGTATTATGATCATAGCCCGATTAAGACTCAAATTTTTGTTTACCTTTTTTCAAATATTGATAACATTATTTTTCGCTAAACTAAAGCTTGTTTCACATTACGCTATAATATAATCTAAAGTCTAAAATGAGTTTAAGATTCAGTTATCGAGGTATCTGTTTTCATACTAACAAGTTGTCGGACCACACAAAAACGCAAATAAAGCCATAAAACATACGATGATAAATATTTGATCCGACCTATGTGTATAAATATTCTTTTTCATGTCATTATTTTCTTCACCATTTGTCATTTGTCTACACATATTGAAGTAATATCCAAGAACAGATACCACGTTCATCCTACAATTTCCTCGAACCAACGTTCAGTTAATCAAATGCCAATGCTTCATGCTTCCTAGCGTGGCGCCGGAATTCAGATTTCCACAGTAATGTTGCCAATATACACAGTAATGTTGGTGTAAACATCGGTGTTGACATTTGACGAATATTCATGATGCTACATATACATAGGTGAAGTGTCATAGATTTATAAATGAATTCTAAAGGCAAGTTCTTTTAGAGTCATAATAGGGATGACGACAGCATTAAAAAAATGGCATTCTGTTTAGTCCGTCTGATAGATCCGCCGAAAATATTGGATACGTATTTTTTGCTTGATCAAATTAATAAAAAAATACAAAGATAAAGAGCAACAAAGCTCCGGAGTGGGGGCTTTTGACGTCACCGTTCTGCAAAAATTGTATCTGATCGTGACGTCATGCGCAATTTCAACGCACTGTATCGTCGTCATTTTTCTACTACTAATTACTTTTTTTTTGTCGTCTCGCCTTATGTGTGTTTTTATCCTACTAGGTAATATTATTAAAGTGAAGGTTTGTTTGGATGTGTGGTTTTTTTTAAACTACTGAACGGGTTTCGATAAATCTTTACAACACTACAGCTTATAAATCTTAAAAACATAAAAATATATACTTATATCAAGTACAAGATCATTCGTGATAAATTAATCAACAATACAGAAATCTTATCCATACTAATGTTATAAATGGGAAAGTGTGTCTGTCTGTCTGTCTGTCTGTCTGTTTGTCTTTCTTTCACGGCAAAACGGAGCGATGAATTGACGTGATTTTTTGAGTGGAGATAGTTGAAGGGATTGAGAGTAACATAGGCTACTTTTTGTCACTTTCTAACGCGAGCGAAGCCGCGGGCAAAAGCTAGTAGGTTATAATAAAATATTAAATTATGATGTTTATTTACTTCGTGTCAACAAACAACAAAATATAAATGGCGACGAAACTAGTAATAAAAGTTTAGCAGTAAATATTTTTCTTTTTCGTGAAACAACCCTGAAATTATGTAAGTGTGTATTTTTATTGAAATACCTACAGCATTAATGTAGGCTTATGGGTGTATGGCCAAATTTATAATTCTGCAGACTGATTAAAGGATATGAATGTTATGCGTTATGAATGTTATGCCCGAGAAAGGACATAGGACATCGTTTTATCTCAAAAATCCCACGGTAACGGGTATTCAGAGGGTAAAACCAGTTACATAGTTAAAAATAAATAACATAAAATACCACATATTTTACAATGACATATGAATCACAAGACGTGTAAAAAGTACAAAACACGATGTACTAAAAGTATGATAAATCAGGCTTATCGCGTATGTAAACTGTTCCCCCTTTTATTTTTCAAAGGTCAATAAACCCCGGCTGTCGTAACTTGTTATAATTAATTAAATTTATCGTCACGGTTGCTGTTTACAGGCTACGGGAACTTTAGGAAATGTTTGGCAATCGTTTTTTTTTTTAGAAAAATTTGTTTCTTTACTTTCATCGATATGCTGTATGTTTTTTTTAGCTCAGGTATCTATTGAGTTTTTTGATTTTGAGCGGCAGAGTTTGTACCGCATATATTTTCTTATTAACCTTACAACGACAAGACACTTTTTTCTATTTAAGATTGTACTTTTACATAAAGGTTTGTGATTATGATTACTAAGAACTTCTAATGAATACAATTTCAATAATAAGCCGATCTGTAACAATGGCAGATGCTTGATTAATTGTCACTTTGTGCCGCCCACACTAAGAACACGGCACTGGGAATTCCGTAATGCCATGAAAGCTGATTTCAAAGCAAAGCAGAAACCTCGCTAATGCTATCAATTCGATTTGTGTCTAATTAGCTTTGTCCGCACGAAGATAAGTATCTACCTATACCATAAATTATACACTACAGCTCTTGGTAATAACGGAGCTTTCGATTTACTATAGATGTCTACAGTAATATTATAAAGCTACGGAGTTTGTTTGGTTGAACGCGTTCATTTTTACAGCTTTCAGGGATTTAGACCAGAGTATTTAGTTTTAATTTAACTTGATACATCTCGATTCTTACAACAAGGTATATTGACATCAGGTAAGCAGACGGCAGACAGGAGGGCAATGAAAGATTCCTTTTATTATATGACGTACAGAACCCTAAAAACAAACAAACACACAACAAAAAAGAGTAACAACGAATAAAACTCAAAATAATAGTGGGTGAATCCGATATTCTATTTTTCTGAAAAACCTACAGAATAAAGCTCTCTCTCTATCCCTGTGTTTGACTAATTCAATGAAAGCTTGAAACAAGAGCAATTTGTCATGTGTAACCATGTTATGTGTTTGTACTGTGATCAAAGGGCTTGGCTCAAACAGTGGATTTGATTTTTTGATCTCTTTAGGCCTCGAACATACAACTTTTAGTCAAACCACTCTGTTTTGTTGAGTTTTTAGGAGCTATTGCATACATACAATTTTTAGTTTTGGAATTTTGAGTTTTGGGATGTCTACCGCCCAGATACAATTTTTAATTGATAGCTACTATTTCAGTTTTATTAAGTTACCACCTTAAAATGTTTAGTTGAATTTTCTTTTTGTTGTGCTTTAAAAATCTATTGGGATGCCAGGATCCCGATATGCAGTCAATACAAAAAAAAATATTAAAAATAAATTAATGCAGAAATTATCAATTCAGAATACAGTAGGTATTCTGAATTGATAATTTCTTGCTTGCTTCAAATAAACCTTCAAACACACCTAATTCGAAACACAATAGAAATGTAGTTTATACCTACCTACCTTAATTATTTTAAGAAAATAGTCTCGATTTATTCGAATAATTTATTCAAGTACCTACCTTTAAAGTTAGCATTACTTAATGTAGAGCAGTACTAATTGCAGTAATGTAGACTTCATTATTACTGCGGAACATTATCTATGCAAAATATAATCCAGTCATAATATGACACGGAATACGGCTCGCCGGTGCCGCTGGCGGACCGGAACGGTTTAATTAAACCATATTGCACGTGGTAGGAAGAAAAACGGGCCATATTTAAACTTGTTTATTAATTTTCAGTGTATTTTGTGACGATAAAGTTATGGAGTTTATAGTATTTAAAGAAAGAAATGGGAAGAACAATTCGTAAAACACTAATCACTAATTAATTCAATAATTGTTTACCCTGCACGGCACGTATGGCATTAGCTTATGAGTGAATTAAAAACGAAACGTTTATAGGGACCTTCGCGTCTAGCCATCTGTCACAGCCTATTTGTTCCGAATCTATAGATTAAGTTGATACTTCAATAAGCGCGGTGATTGATGCTCATTTGTTTATATAATTCATATAGCGACCCGCCCTAACTTCTACTAATTTGCACGTGTACAGTCAGCAAAGTTTATAAGTATACAGGGCGGTCAGAAACAGTTTAAGTTTTCTCCAATTCCCACGGATATTTTCTAATAAAAATTTGAACTATAGTAGAAAATGACTAGTTCTTCAATTAGGTTAAATTTCATTGGTTTTCAAGAAAACCTCAATTATAGATGACGGCCCTGCATACTTATATACTTTGCTGACTGTACATATAAATCTTTCTCTTTAAATCACACTCCTGTTAAAAAAGACCGCATAAAAATGCAGAGTTTAAAACTTCTAAGCATATATAGGGACAAATAGCAGAAAGTGACTTTGTTTTACTATGTAGAGATGGCAAAAAATCAGATTGCCCACCTAATATTTTGTAGTCACCGTGCAGGTCAGACATTCAATAACACCGTCACAGATGCGTAGCCAGCCCAGTAACAAAGATGATATGACTCATATCATCTTTGTTATGCCTTTAACTACATGCACTACCGTTCAAAAGTTTGGAACCAGTAATGTTAAACCATATAAAACAAAGTAAAGCTATCATTAGTTTTTTGTCTTGCTATAAAATAAATATTGAACCGCAACTAACTTAAACAAATCAAACGTATCATAATAAATACAAAAAATAATAAAGTGTTAATTTTAAAATGACGGATATTTTAGTTTTATTTCAATTTATGACGCATTTAGTCGGCAATAAATAATTTTATTTAAATACTGATGTGTTTCCGAACTTTTGAACGGTAGTGTATACTCGTGACTTTCATTACGAGACGAGGTCTTTACCCTGCAGTGGGGTAATAAAGAGCTGTTATTATTATTTACAGTATTAACAGCCGAGTTCTAGCAAGTTCTTCGTTTTATGTTTCTGCATAATAAAGACGTGCAGCTCTCGGCTGCAGCGAAAATATTAAATTATATCGTTCCGCCGCGACGCCGCCGTTGTCAGTTAGGACGTAGACATTTTACTATGTAACGTGGTTATATTAGCGAGTTTCATTTTCAAGTTTCAGGCTATGTATTTTGTATGGTTATTATTTTAGCTTTTACTAGATGAGAGTGCGAAACGGCAGCGTGTTAGAAAAGGGACTATTTTGCTACGTCTTAGTTTGTCGTCTGTCCGCCTATCACAGGCCTGTTTTACTACTTTACTATTTCACGGGATTTAACGCGCACGTACCTTTTTTGTTTTCAAAATAAGTAGACTTTATTCAAAGAATTTATTCAGAGTGTATATTATTATTTATGGCCAATATACACACACATTTATCGAGAGACAAATGCATACCCGATGTACGGCCTGCTTAAGAACAATTTGTGTAAAGTTAAATGCTGTGTTTAACAGTTATGTAACTGGGCTAAAGGAATTAGTTTAAGCAATATGCTTAGCCAGGCTTAGAAAGCGCTTAAGGTGCTTTGCTCAGCGAGCGTAATGCAATCATACTGTGGTAGGTATATTCTGTGGTTTCATGGACGCTTTGGCATGTGCATGTGCATTCTAATTGTGGTAATTATTATGGCCGCCAGCTCCACAAATAAAAATTAAAAACACGACTACTATATGAACTAATTAGCTAATATTACATCCTTTCTACCCTGCCTGCATGCCATCTGCGTACGGCAGAGAAAAGAGCTATGGGTAGCTCGCCGCCTGACCAGGACTAGGCGCGTCTTGCTCCACGCGCGCTTCAATGAGTTGTCAGCACTTGACTGGACCCTTTAGGGTCAATGCCTGCCGGGATTGAGGAATTGTTCGAAAGAGTTACCGAAGCCCCGAAACATAAAGGGCAACCGAAGGAGCATGGGTGGGTTTTAGTCAGTAAAAGTCTGACCCTCCCTCCCGCCCCACCCAGGGCTGAAGAAGTGTTTCGATGACTACCCACCCACAAAAAATCTAAATCGGTTTCAGCGTTTTGAATTATTTATGGTGGATTAAAAAAACTCACGTACATATGCAACTTTAAAACATACTTAGCACTCCTTTTTGCAAGTAATCGTGTAATTAGCACTGACTCAATAGAATCCACAGCACAATAAAAAATATTTGATAACAACGCATTTAAATTTCGAAATAGAAGGCAGTTGTAACGGAACAGTGCTTGGCTTTATTTCAAATATTCTATGGAACGTCAATCGGTTTTCGAATTGAAAGAATAGCTTCGTTTCTTTTTCAATTGAAAGCTTTTCAGCCAGGCTCCGCTATCGATACGTCACAAAGGCAGGCAAAACAAAAGCGCTAAGTTGGCGAGCTATGACTGGGTAGAAATAGTTAGGCTAGAAATAGTTTTTAGTTGAATAATTGTTTGTTTACGTTTATGTGAGTACTGAAGGAAAAACGTTTAATTTTGGATTTACATTAATGCACTTTTTGGAGGTCGATCCAAACCTTTGCCTAATTGATGCTGAAGCGGGATTTTAGATTCAAAATTAATCAATTTTATTCATATTAATATCATAATTGATTTTAGTAAAGTTTGGTATGCAGTTTGACAAACAACAAGAAAGCTCAGGCAACTTTTATTCTAATTCGCGAGTGAAGCGAGGTTGTACTAACATTATGAACGGGGAAGTATCTCTTTCAATTTTCTACTTTCATGGAATGGCCGGATCTATGAAGTCGGCTTGCATTTCAAGGAATATGCTTGTTTCCTTTCTCTAAGTAAACGGCATACATATTATTAAAACGGGAACTAAATTCAAAGTGTATTTGCAGAAATTTGAAACGTAACACCTATCCAATAAAGTTTATTTTCCTATTAACAATTCTGGCAACATATAACATTTTATAAGCCGTGCTAGGTAAGACGAGGGACATATTGAAGGAGGCTATTCAGTATTCGATTCTCATTCTAAATAAATGTAAAAACTATCAATTCTTAATGCCTCATAAAAATAATAAAAAGTTGACACGCGCGCTAGATACCCATCAAAAGAAGAACGGATCATATCTACTTCACTTTTTTATCATTGGTTAGTGACCCGATGCAACTGCGAGCGCTAGGGTGTCCTTTTTTAAGACTTTGTGAGCCTTATTGCGATAACTTGACTACGATTTTCTTTAGGATTTTTATTGTTTTATTATTATTCACATTTTTATTAGTCATATGTGAGCTTATAATTATGTTCGCGTCTTCAGGAATGTCCCTCGAAAAACAAAACTTAACATATACACCGTGTTAGTTACTTAACATGGTGTATAATGTTAAGTTTTGTTTTTGCACTATACTAGAGCCAAATTCGTAAAAAAATAGAGGTAAACAAACCGTTGCTTGGTTTTTCGAAATAACGAAGTAATTTGCATGTTATTTGAGTGATTCTAGTGAAATATGCTGCAATAGGATTTCTTAATAAATAGCGTGAAAAAGGCGATAATCATGTAAATAATTAGAAGATTTGTAAAAAGTGAGCTGTGAAACCCTATTGGTTTGTTTACCTGTATTCTTTATCGAATTTGGCTCAACTATAGGTACGTAGCGCTAGTTTACTTTGTTGAGATAGGAATGAAAGACAAATGTGTGCCATTCCTCCCAGCTTCAAGCTATCTGCAGATTTCAATTTGATTCTACAAACACGGATCTATGCACGCTATTTACTTTTCAGACGTATATTCCATTAGATGAACGATTTATTTGAAATTTAAATTCGGAATAGGAAAATATTTTTATGATTATTCGATAGTACGTAGACGTACTTTTGATGAGCTGTCAATATGTATTCCTTAATAGATCTTTTGTGGTAATGACTACCTATAACGTCATTTACTAGCTAACTAAATTGGCTTTACTAATTGATTTCAAATCATTAAAAAAATGAACATTTGTCTGGTTTCAGGGCAAATTTAAAATGTTTTCTTTAACAAAAATGTGTCTTGTTAACGGTGTTATTGTATGTCCAACATAACCAAGAACATTTCTGTATAGTAACAGATGACACGCATTATATCAGGCAGGGAGAGAATCCCGTGTTACAGGGTAATGCTGCAATTTGTTACGTTTCACGAAGAACGATGCTTGTAGCTTGCAACGTTACATTAGTGAGTGGGAGCACCCGTTATACATCTTGTAAAATAATTGCTCAAAATTAAAATGCCCGCCGTTTTTATCGGCTAAAGAGGCTAATGTTTGTCCATTAGTCAGGTAATTTTATGACTTTATGATTTACTTATATCATTTTTATTGAAGGAGGAGTGCCTTTAAGCCTTTGTCACACATAAGTTCTACGTGGTTTGAAGCCTCTACCCCACAGGCACGTTATTATCGGCCGATACGATCACATGCGTTATTCAACCCAATTCGTTTAAAAATAGCGAAGTGTTTTCTGGCAAGCTTGAGTGTTGTAGTGTTCAAGAGAGCCCTCGTCAGGTCGAGCTAGAATAAATACAAAATAAATCAAATAAATATCCTGGGACATCTCCCACGAACACGGCCATCTGATTACAAACTAAGCAGAGCTTGTACTATCATAACCAAACAGCTGATAAACATACTCATATAACTTATAAATGCATACATATTATAGATAAATCCCACATAACAAACTATAATGGTCACAACACCAAGTTTGTCCTAGGTGAGAATCGAACCCATGACCTTCGACTTAGCAGTCAGGGTCACTATCCACTAGACTAACAGGTCGATCGTAGTTGTCGTATACTAAAATATTCGTCATAAACCTGACTAACATACGCAGAAAAAACAATCCAATCCTGTACTTCCACTTTAAACGAGCAAAAATCTTTTTAGCCTTAAATTTGCATTAAAACTTCGACATGGCGATGCTTTTAAACTTAATTAGCTTAATGATAATACCATTGGCATTGTCATTAGTCCGATGAGATGTATAGGTACCTTTCGAACTCGATCCCTGAGTACTGTGACCGCTGAACCGGTCGAGGTACCAGCTTCCAATCTACGCCTGATTGAAACACAATATGACAGGGGTGGCCAACTTGAGTAGACCTAAGATCTACTTTTTACTAAGGAAACCCTGTGCGATCTACCAAACACATACGTACTTCTTGAAATCGTAAATGAAGCAGCGTAGTTTAATACACCAACTACAAACCTTAACAAATATTTCTTTATTTATTATTTATTTATTTATTTAGACCATGGAAAACCTACAGCTAAATACATCAAGAATAACAATCAAATAGAAAAAAAAAATATATTTTTTGTCTGGCTACGATCGACTGGACCAGCAGTCACGATCGACCGGTCGATCGCGATCGACCGGTTGGCCACCCCTGCAATATGAGTTTATTATGCTTCGAATATTTGAGTACTAGCTTTTGGTTGCGACTTTGTCTGTGTTAAAATTGGTTATTGTAGACGTAGGTGAAGGAGCGCATTAAACCTTCAAACACACGAGATTTGAGACACAATAAAAAGACAGTGCCGATTCTCTTGTTCACAAACTTAACTAAATTTAAGTTAAATGCATCTTTCTCTTTCCTTTTCTTAAAGAAAAGAATACAAAAAAGGATTAGACAGAAGATACATTTTAGTTTAATCCTGTCAAACTAGACAGCGTCACAAGAAAATTGGCGTATGTTTATTTGCCATATTTTTATTCGCGTCTAAATTATCTATGGCGTGTTTAAATTTGACAGGACTTAACTACTGTCCTTTTCTTTAAGAAATGGAAAGAGAAAGATGCATTTAACTTAAAATTAGTTAAGTTTGTGAACAAGAGAATCAGCACCAATAGCAGCCCTACAGCCGGATGACGGTTGGTCGTTGAAAGGTTAAAATATCACGGTTTTGGGAGACACTTTTACAATTATGTAATGTTTAATTCCAATGATTAATAAATAAATAAATAATAATAAGTAGTCTATATCCTTCTTCACGGTCAAATCTTTTTCTTTACCAAGATTCATGAATATCAGTTTTGTGGTAGACGGATAGATAAACATACATCGTTATACTGAAGTTATTATAGTTAGATGAGGAATTTAGTTGGCTATTCTACTTATCGATATTCATATTTAAACTTCACTGCTTATCGGGATTTAACGCGCACGTACCTTTTATTTATTTTTGGCTTGACGTTTCGGCAGGGTTACACCTGCTATGGTCACAAGCAGACTGTCTGTGTTAAAATCTTATCATATAACTGTGCCCTGCGGCTTTATCCGAGTCTGCTGGGTAGAGGCCAAGGTACTCCACTTTACCCAATCTTCGGTTACATGTAATCAGTTATTGCCAACTGCCCTTGGCAGATCGTCGCTGCACAACACCTAACTAAACGTTACATTGCCATCATCTCACTAGCGTTTTTCCTAAGTATGTTAGGGTCAGCTTCCAGTGTAATCGGATTCAGCAGGAGTCTGACTTTTCCGTAAAGCCACTGCCTAGGACGCCCCCACAACCCAATTATCGGATAACACGATACCCCTAGGTTAGACTGTAACGACTACGTTAAAAACGCACAATAATAACCAAGCAAGCGTTACATAGCTAAAGTATATTATAGCTTACTTCTCATAATTCTGGTTAATGAATACAGAAATAAATTCTCTAATTCGACTAATAGTTCCAGATCGACTTTAAATAAAAATCTGTTCAGCTTTAATGTAAAAGATTTAAGAAACGGAATTCCACAATTCGATTAAAAAATGCATTCTAAAATAAAATTCTCGAGTATTCGAACGATTTTCCATATGGAGAACGATATGGTGCTCGAAAATGCAAAGGAAATTACACCGATGTACAAACATATGTACGCTGCAATAAAAGTGGAATATGCCGCATAAACATGGAATATTGCACAACCACTGAGATCTACTGCCGTCTGGAAACGTTGTCAATTTGTATTAACAAATCTATATCTTTACTAATGCCATAAAGCTTTATAGTTTCTTTATCTGGTTAAAAGCGCTAATCTCAGAAAGCACTCATTTGAATTGAAAATTATTTTTGTATTGAATAGTTCATTTATTGCGGAATAATTAAAATTTAATATTAATATCAATAGCCAAAGATGCGGGTGAAATTGCAAGCAGATTTATAAAATACAAGAGGTAGGTATGTGTTGCAAAACCACTTAAAATACGAAAAAATGGTGTTAAGTGTTGGTTTTTTTTATACAAAAATCCTCACAGAATTTTACACGACTCACTACAGCGATTTTCAAATAATTTACCTATTTATTTTGGTTTTTGAATCCTACATTCCTCATGACATGCAATTTTATTAACATTATACTACAATTTTTTTATATACATATATAGCTACTTAAATAACCCAAATCCTTTTAAACCATAACCCGATCTCCTACCCGATCAAAGCGGGTAGACTGTAGACTTAAGCTGTGCAAGACTCATAGAGGCGTCTCTCTAACCAAGTGTCGTTCCACAAACATGGCCTACTTCGCGCGTACTTCGGTTACCGCCATTGTGACGTCATGAAAGGCTGCCGTACCGACGTCAAATGTTAAAAGTTATAATCAGAGATAGGCGTGTAGGTAAATTGATTTTAGGTTAGACGTGAAATGTATTCTTATTTATATTGTAAATGCGAAAGTTCCCATGTGTGGAAGTTTGTTACTCTTTCTAGCATAAACTGCTGAATGGATTTAGATAAAACTTTACAATAATATAGCTGAAACATCTATTCTGACGCATAGGCTATATAATATCTGGCTACACAGGAACGGAACAGTAACCAAAGACCTGGTGTTATTTTTTTTAATATTTATTTTGATCACAAACATTTTTAAATGACTTGTATTAAAAAACTATTCTGATTAAAAGTCGGAGGTCTAGAAGACATCCAAACCCCAACTTACATTAAACAAAATTGTTAACTTACAGGCAAAGATCTTCAAATCCCTTAACCGATCCTTGTACCCTAATCCTCAAGACGAGAGGCAATTACCCGCAAATAACGAGAAAAATAAGGTAAAGAATTCAACTGCGGTGGTACTCTAAGACCTTAATAATATTCCTTTGGGAGTGATTGGAGATCTATTTATTTATGGTCCGCCTTTCGTAGAAATATAAAACTGAGTACAGACCGACGTTATTGCGCGTAATGTTACGTGTTACGGTGTTACAAGGTGAGCGTTTGTGCAGTTAGTACGGGAAAACGAGTGGCTCGTTGCATGTTGCGAATTCTCGACCCTACTGTCGGTTGTTTGGTGAATCTTTTGCGTTGCATGATACACGTCGAATTGTTGCACACCCATGTATGAGATCTCATTATGTGCTTTTTAAAGTTTATCTTGGACGTCACTGACACTCTATGCCTCGTAAAGCACATAAAGCCGTTGGTCCTGGTTGCCATTGATAGAACTTTAACAGTGGTTTACGGGCAGTCTGAAGCCAGGTCTGATCTGGTCAGTCTAACCAAGGGGTACCGTGTTGCCCAGTTACTGCGTAGTAGAGTTCCAATAGGAAGTTAGTTCACGTGAAACACTGGTATCAAGCTGAATTCAGCTAGGCTGAATGCAATAGGGATGATGACTACATCAAAAGAATGACATTCTGTTTAGTCCGTCTGTTAGACAGTCCAAAAATACTAGACACATATTTTTTGCTTGATCAAATTAATAACAAAATACAAAGATAAAGAGCATCAAAGTTCCGGAGAGGGGGCTTGTGACGTCACTTCTGAGTAAAAATTATACAAAGGCGTGACGTTTCACGAAACTTCAACGCACTGTATTGTCGTCATATTCTGTTTACGAGAAAAAAGAAAAAATACGTGTCCCAAATTTTTTGATTATCTAACTGACGGACTAATTACTTTTTTTTGTCATCTCGCCTATTCACAGATAGGGAAATGGCTAGGGAGATGATTGTGTTGCGTTGTTATCCATGTTACACGGAGATTTGAACTCGGTGTTACATGCTCGTTTTAAGTGTTACGGCCCGTAACACACCGGTGTAACCCGCCTTTATAGGAACCCCAGATTTATTACCTGTACCTATGAGCTATATTAATTACCATTATTAAGTTCTGTTAAGAGGAATTCTCGCCACAATTGCGTGAAAGAAATATGGGCACATTAAGGAAAAGAAATGCGAGAATCGTTTCTTTTTCAAGGTTTATTGTAAGAGTACTTATTTATTAAGAACGGAATGTAATTACATTTTGGAAGTAATTCAGATGGTTTCTTTCTTTATCCATATTTAGTACTTTTTATTTTAGTATGAAATTCAAACTAAAATTTTCAACCCCTATTCACCTTCATTTTGACCCTTCAGGGTTGTAATATCAAAAAATCATTACTTATAAAGACTGAATACCTACTACTTATTTACACTTCACAAGGAACATACGATCACATTTCACCAAGTTTCATGTATCTAGGACCAGCGGTCAGTCAGTTTACCATTTTATATACATACTAGCGGCCTCCCGCGGTTTTACCCGCGTTAAACATGTTAAGGGTAAACAACCCTGATCACTTAGGGATATAAAAATTAGATAGCAGCCGATTCTCAGACCTACTGAATATGCATATAAAACTGGTAAAAATCGGTAAAGTCGTTTCGGAGGAGTAAGGTAACTAACATCGTGACACTAGAATTTTATACATAAGATATAGATAATTAACTTAGGTATTGACTTATTTTCCTATCTTATTTATAATTATTTATTTCATTTATTACCATGCTGTAGTAACTGTGTACCGGTTGTAAGTGTTTATTTTAATTATTGAAAAGCTTTATCCCATAGTTTATAGGTCTATCAAAACATAACTTTTCTTTGTAAATCTTGTTTGTTATTATGAATATTATTATGTCGTTAAGTATCGGTCACTTATTACTAAATATAATCACAATTTTATGTTTTGTGGTTTCTTTTTTTTAGAAGAAGTTAGTAGATATTTTTCTATAGTCTTCTCGTTGACCTTTTGCAATAATAAGGGCAATTTATATCAATATTAACTTGTCTGATTTTGCAAATAAAATATAAATATTTTACATTTTACCTCTATTACCTAAAATACTCAAGCTCTTAGGATTAGCATTATTATAAGATATTTTATTGAGTTTTAGATTTTTCCATCTAGTAAGTAATGTTCAAAGATTTTCTTTACAGGTAAAATCGAATAAATTTAGCTCCTTTTACTGGCTAACTAGGTGTGTTAGCTTTATTTAATTTAGAATTTTCTAGCTTTGACGCCATTTGATGATTTCCCACTCGCCAAAAAAAATTTAAAATAAATGGTGATATTAAATTTCTCAGTAGAAAAAGCACTTGATTAACGGCGTTTATTTATCTGGATTCACACACAAAGAATTTAAGTTTGATAAGCAATTTAATTACTAACTATATACACACTACAGTTTCAGAAAATGATAACAACATAAGTTTCTTTCCAAAGGAAATATGAAATGATGGAGTGATAATCAGTAGGGTACAACAGAAACTTTTTCATTTACCTCATTAAAAGAGATGAGGAAATTACAGCAATTTCCCGACACAAATTGTGTTAGCAAACATCTCGCGATGTCATTCGCGTTAAGTTACGTCTCTGGTTACTGCTACGCTCCCGTGGGTCGTAGCGTAATGTTACAGCTTACTTGTGCTCGTTTAACACAAACATAAAATTACTTTTCAAATTGGATTAGGAGATTAAAGCGTTATTTTTGTAATATTAGGATAAATGTGCAGAATCTGTTTGTTATATTTGTGGCGACATCTATCGCCGAATATGTGAACTACAACTAACAATCCTGCATCGCGATGTATGAGTTATCGGCGACATTAACACATATACGAAAATCCCGACTAGAACCGTCGGGCAATAGCCCACCAGACACAACATCCATCTTGTCGGAGGATCCTCCCTTTTCAACGGAGGATGAGGGACTTTACACTCTGTCCCGCATACCTCTAAATATTTAACCTGAACCGCAGAAACAATTTTGATGAGCTAAGATGCTAAAATAAATTTTGGAAAAACATAAGCTCAGCATATTATTCTCAACGTCTGTGTCCGCTACAGCTATCTTTCACGGACTTTTGTCTAATAGAAAAACATAATAAAAGTTGTGAGTTAAACTAATGGATCCACGTTTTCTTTAAGTTACAATGTATTTATTTATTTTAACGTTTCATTTAGATTTAATGATAGTTTAACATCTTTAAGTCTCTTTGCTTAATATTTTCAAACTCCACCTAATTTTACACTCTCTTTGCCAACAGAGCGATGTCCCTGGTCCCGCCTGGGGGCGCGGACTCGCCCAGTCCGCGGCGAGCAGTCAGCCCACTGTTAGAGATGCGCCGGCCGCACTGCACACTAGCCTGTGACTACTGCGCAGCTATACTTGAGGACAAGTTCAAACGTGAGTAGTAGATGTTACGGGTTTTTTATTGATTACCATTGTGCGTGGGTCATTCTACCAGTGGACGTGATGTGCGAGTACGGCGTTTAAGACTAGCTTTTGTCAGAGCGTCTAAATCAGTATGAATACTGGTTTATCGCGAACGAAATTGGGGATTAAGAAGAGCCTAAGCAACCGGTCTAGATTGGTCAGATAGGCAGCTTTAGGCTAAGAGAGTGTTGCGCCGGCCGCACTGCACGCAAGCCTGCGACTACTGCGGACAAGTTCCAACGTGAGTAGATGTTACGAGTTTTTTATTGATAACCAGGGGATTTAGTGATGGCCTCAGTCGATCAGCAAGTTACTGGTCCGTGGACGTGGTGTGCTAGTACGGCGATCAAGACTAGTTTAGGTCAAGGCGATTAAATCTGTATGAATGTCGGTTATCACAAACCAAGTTGTGGATTATCCAGATATGAAGCTACTGGTCTGACAGATTTGCTCAGTCTGCGGCGAGCGGTCAGCCCACTGCTAGAGATGTGTCTACATTGTCAGTGCTTGTAAAATTTTAGTTATAAATCAAAGAAGATCCCTATACAATAGAGCCAGATTTTTAAAATACCGACAGACAAATATTCTCGAATTTTGAAGGCACTCAGAAGCCTAAGACAAAACTTGTTAAACTTACGACTCTAAACTTACTCTAAACTCTCTCTTTCCCTCACAGGTAGTGCAGACATGCGCAACAGAGGCACATCTCCGCTATCAGCCTCGCCTCGACAGTCCCTCACTGGAGAACCTCCCTGGACCCTCCCGGACGACGACCGGCCCGACTTCTCAGCACTCAAGGAAAACATACAGAGGATTAACAAGTAGGTTTAGTCGTATTTGTTGTTCATATTGTGGCGACATCTTTGGCGCAACTTTATAACTGAATCTGACATTCTACATCGCACAATCAGAATTTGACGGGCCACTTCCTAATATTTAAAATTCCGACAATTATGATGTAGAGCAGTCGCTTATCAGACACACAACACCCGTCTGATTGGATATTCCTTGCTTTTCGTTAGAGATTGGTGATTAGATTTTGAACAAGGAATCTAACATAATTCTCATTTTAAATTCAAATCACTTTTAGTGTCTAGGAACAAAAACTTGGCAAAAGACTGCACAAGTAAATATTCAGAAGGAGGATAAAAATTCTAGCAATGTGTGCAAAAAAATGGAATGTGACTTTTTATGAGTCAGCTGAGAAAGAAACCTTGTGACGACCTCATTTGTAATATTATAGAGGACTAGCTTTTGCCCGCGACTTCGTCCGCGTGGAATAATAGTTCCCGTTCCCGGGGGATTTCGGGGATGACAACTATCCTATGTCCTTTCTCGGGTCCCATAGGACATAGCCCAAGGTCGCTCAAGCTAGCCCTAACTTGAAAACCTTAATTGCCCAGTATCTTCGTAACCAGAAGGAATGGTCTAAAACAGAATAGCATTAACAGAAAGAATATATAACTTTCAACATGGTTTTATGTCGCTTTACATGGAGATTTTTATACGCATCATGTTGTACGCTTAGCTACATATAAAAACTTTACACTAACAACACATATCAGCATAACAAAATTCCTGGACATCGAAATACTAACCCTGTTACTATACTCACTAATATTATTATCCTTGGATCCTCTACAATCAACCAGAACAATGAGATTAACATACACTGGCCTAAAGGTGGTTACAGACTAGAGCATTTACTTGTAACAAAACATTGAACATTCCCATTTTACACTCTCAAGGAAATTTTTTATAGGGTATTTGTCGTTGACCTACAACTATGAGATTTGGGACGAAGCAAAGTCATATTGCATTTGTAATAGGAGAACATCTAAAAACTGTCAATTTGTACATGATAAAAAAAATATTGTAACTAGATTTTTTTACCTACAAATATAATATACAGAACCTTCGGTGCGTCACACAATATTTCAAATCACATTGCAAACACGACACTTGATATTTTGTTACAACTTGAATTTTAAAAATAACCTATTTACAAATAAAAGTTCAACGAGCGTTTTTGGAATGTAACAGACCTAACTTGTAGGTCCGACATTGAAGAGTGCACGCAAAAATTACAGTCACTTGTGGTAAGGATTACGTTGAACATAGCGTCGACCAATCCTAAGAACTTTACAATGTTACGCTCTAGCGGATGCAGGTCTTTACCCACCGTAACAAACTGGATTATTGTTGGTCGCGCCATGTAGGCTCGTGGTTGATTGAATTGCCGCTTGCTCGCTTATTGAATGCACTCGTGTCGTGATACCACAGGCTCGTGTGGCGTGATATTACGTAATATACATGTTATATTTCATGAACGTGCGCCTGTTACTGCAATTTATGCCTTATTGCAGTGTAATAGAGTAAAACGACTCGCTGGTAATGGTTAGACTATAGGTACTTAAGCTGAGTTTAAACAGGCTTGGATGTGAATTTGGGAATATTGGGGTTTCTAAGAGAATTATATCAATAGAAAGCATATAATTATTTTATAGTTCTGATATGTTAATTGGAAAAGTTCGATTCAAAAGAAGCCAGATTATTCTTCATAAACAAGGCAAAATATGTTAGTAGTTCTTTAATACCTAAGGACTTACATCTTTAAGCCTTAAGAATTTACACACACATATTCACATTTGGTTCTTATTGATAAAAAAGGTTTTTTTTTAAATGTGAATAATGTTCGTTTAGTTATTTGGTATCCGAACACCAAAGAGTGCAATCGGGAACTTTGTGTGAACAAGTAATTACTGGCTGTTTGATAAAATAAAACATGGCAATACGTAGGCGTGCGGTCCAACTGCAGCATGATTGTTTTTTTCGACATGACATTATCAGAAATGTCAAAATTCACCAATCCAAGGATTCAATTTACCAATCCAACCAAAATCCAACCAAGGATTTTTTGTAAGGGAAAACCCTCATTGGTACAAAATTGAGCCTGGATAAATAAAAATCGTGCGGAATGCATTTGGTTTTCGCAATTGTTTACTTTTATTCGGATTATGCCGATACTTTTTTCGATCCCACATTTATTCCTGTAGGATTGTTCTTAGTGGATACTTACCCTTCGCAAAGAACACACCATCCTAGTTTCATGTCACTAGGACCAACGGTTTGGGCTGTGCGTTGCAAAAAACATTCTCGCTTTTAAAATATTTCCGCTTTTTTATATAACTAGTAATGATTCTTAAATATTTTTCATTAAAATCAGTTCAGTCGTTTCGAAGTTATCAACTGTTTTATCAGTAGCAGTCGCGAGCTTAATAACTTTGGTATTGAGGGTTTCTTATTAATTTAACATAGTAAACTTGAATTAACAAAGCAACTATTCACAGGGACTGCGAAACCTCAACTCGCCTGGACATGTTGCTGACTCAAGTGGAACAGTATGCGAACAACTTAGAGGCCCTGGTGGAGGAGAGGACCTCAGACTACCTGGAGGAGAAGAGGAAGTGCGAAGAACTGCTGTACCAGCTCCTGCCTAAGTAAGTGGTGTATTTTGAGGTTACGGGCGGAGAAGAAGAGGTATTTGTGTAAAAATTGGTTAGGGCTGCCCGTCTACACGAGCGGAGCGGGGAGCGAATCAAAATTCCATCAATAGAATTGCATAAAACCCGTCGTGATGTTGTAATGGCCTAGTTAAGATACCCGCTTCTCGTGTAAGAGATAGTCAAGTCCGGGCAAGTACCAATGTGATTTTTTCAATTCATATGTACTTTCTAAAGTTTATCTTGGACCACATTGACATCCTGTGTCTCAGAAAGCACGTAAGGCCGTTGGACCTGGTTGTCACTTGTAGACATTTGACAGTCGATATAGGTAGTGAGAAGCCAGAAAGTCTAATCAGTCTATCCAAGTGGTAACGTGTAGCCCAGTAACTGGGTTGTGAAGGTCTGATAGGCAGTCGCTTCACTTATACCACTTGCTCCAGCTAAATCTGGTAAGGCTTGAAACCAACCCCAACACAATTGGAAAAATGGTTAGGGAGATGATGACAGTAATTATATTTTACGAATATTAAATAGATTACTGAGGTGCGAATAACCATCAACCTTCGTCAGTCGACTGTGAGACATAGGCCTCCCCAAGGCACCATGAACCCGGCTGCACGCAGCCAGTATAAAACGTAGACTAATTTTAAAATAATATTCATAATTCCTATTCCCACCAGGTCAGTAGCGTCACAGCTGATAATGGGTCAGCCAGTGATGGCGGAGACATACGACCAGGTCACGATCTACTTCAGCGACATCATAGGCTTCACCCAGCTGTCAGCCGAGTCCACGCCACTGGAGGTCGTCGACCTGCTCAACGATCTGTACACCAGTTTCGACTCCATCATAGAGAATTTTGATGTTTATAAGGTGAGTTAAAAATTTGATAAAGGAATGGCATTTTTCAAACATGGTTGGTTAGTCTAAAAAAAACTATCTCGGCTTGATCTAGAATTATTCCCACTTGCTAGATCTCATATATTGTAAACTGTTACTATGAATTTAACCCCGTAATTGCCTTGTCTTAGTGGCGACTTAATTACAAAATGCATGATGTCCTTTAGAATACGTCAATAAAAATAAATAAACAAATACATTGAGAAAAACCACTCATGGCCATCTAATCTTAAACTATTCAGAGCCTGCGCTATGGTATTGTTTGTCCTGGATGGAAATCAAACACATGACCTATGGCTACACAGTCAGGGTCTTACTACTAGACCAACAGGTCTGTAAATATAATAATCGGGATAAGGTTGTGGTGGTATTTAGAAGTTGTATATAATAAAAATTCTTATTTGTACAGAGAGTAACTTGTACCTTACAAGTTACAAATTTTAAGTTACAGTGGAATAAAAGAACGCCATTTTAGGTTTATTAGGCCCGTATTAATAGACGTCACTCAATTCTGAGACGCTCTCAAATCTATTGCTGTCCTTATTTTTTCCCTTTAGAATGACAAGGACACCAAGAGATTTGAGAGCGTCTCAGAATTGAGTGACGTCTATTAATACGGGCCTTAGTCTATCTTAACTAAGGCATGCAAACAGTAAACAGTAAACTATATAAAAGTTTAAATGACTAAATATTACAACTGTTTCAAGATAACATGTTATTTCCGTTCCATCATCTTGACATCCTTTATCTCTGGCACCGTGTGATGTATCGCGCGGTACGAGTGGCCATCGCTCAACGCTGTTCGCTTTATTAGATGTTGCAACATCCCGAATATATACAATAACGGGTTTAAAATGGATTTAACGAAGAAGGACATACAGTCTAATTTTCCAATATTTTTTTAGTTTCTGTGGACAAATTTCAACCATATTTTAATTGGTGAATATTGGTGTTCAAAAATAGATGCTAAAACGGTCCATAATTCCTCCTTTTTTTTTTGAGGAGTGGTAAATCATCAAATGGCTGCTCCCGCCCTGGGTGCGGCGGGAGGGCGTGTCAGATTTTTACTGACTAAAACCCACTTATGTTCATTCGGTTGCCATTTATGTTCCGGGGTCACGGTAACTATTATAAACATTCCGCAACCGTCCATAATTTCTCCTTAATAATTAAAATTTGCCTTTGTTATTTGTCATTTAGTTAGATGCGCAGTGTGCGTAGTTGTGTACCTAATAGTTAAAATGTCATTTTATAACTCCAAATGTCGTGGGGATAAAGGATAAATTTAATGTCGATATTATATTTTAAATAAAATATATGGTAATCAGAAAAATGTAAAAAAAAAATAAGTTTTTTTGTAGCAGTTAACGGTCAAAGCTACTGAGCCTAGAAATATGACCTTTGCACAATAATTGGTTCCTATGACGTAGATGCGCACTAAGAAGTGATTCAAAAACAGCTAAGTATTTATAAAAATTTTTCTATTTGTGAAACAACAGTTATTATTTACGATAAAATAATAATACAAGCTGTTATTAATTGTCATTGATATACATGCGCGAGTGACGCCACCGCGCACACACGTACCTCTGTATAGCTCCGTGTTAAAATTCTAAAAACAGTGTTTAAAGTGCGTAAAACAGCGGCAAAATAGTACTGTTTAATCTTTACTAAAGCAGTGACAGTTTGTGTGCAAAATATTAGTGAAATTACAACGATAACTCTCATTGTGATCAGTTTTAAATAACAAACGAACATAAAATTGTTAAAAGTGCACGATCCTGGACTTTGACCTCCGGACCGAAACAAAGAAGTCACCGTGATTACCACGAATGTCTTGCATGGCCACTTAGAAAGTGTAGGCCTATTTCAACTTGCCATTCATAAAGCCCATGGCGTAGAGGCGTTACGCTCTGAGCATTATCAACCAAGGTCCGAGTTCAAACCTCAGAGGGGAAAAAGATACTATATATAATATTTTTTTATGGTCTTTTTGCTTTTGATATATTTTTTTCAAATTTATTTTTGATATATTATCTGCTTTATATTATGGCTTACAATAATCAAACTTTTAACAAAATGCAAAGAACCCCACCAAAATCAACTTTAACTCATGGACAATCGCTTTCTGAATCAGATTTAATGATAGCAACAAATGAAAAAACAGATTCAAACTCGGCAGAATTTAACGTTACTTTGCGGAACAAACGTATTCGCTTGGATGACTCTCCCACAAGCGACCCAGACCCTGAATCCCACGCAGACCTTAGAGGCTTCAAAGCCGATCTATTGGAAATGCTGTCAAACTGGAAAGGCGAGCAGGAACAGCTTGTCCGTAGCAACGTGTTAAGCGAAGAGTCGTTAAAGAATATTATTAAACAGGAATTGGGAAATACTATAAAAAGTACAATTAAGGAGTTGGTTGCGGATCAACTGTCCAGCATTAATGAGCGTTTGAATGACTTCCATAGCTCACTGCAGTTCTTCAACGAAAAGTTCGAGGAATTCAAGAAACGAGATGAGGAAAGGGATTCCACCATTAAAAGTCTGCAAACCGACAATGAGCACTTGAAAACGTGCGTCAATGAGCTAACGACACGGCTGGGAGTGATGGAGCAGCAATTGCGTGAAAGCAATATCGATATTAACGGTATACCGGAAAGTAAAAATGAGAACTTGGCAAACACATTAATTAATCTATCTACAACCATCGGAAGTCCTTTGAACGACAAAGATATTCTTCAAATCACTCGCATCGCGAAGTTTAACAAAGACAGCGATCGGCCACGTTCAGTGATAGCAAAACTACAATCTCCCAGACAGCGTGACACCATTTTGGCAGCGGTTACCAACTATAATAAGAAGCATCCAGGAGATAAATTAAGTTCCCATCACTTGGGTATTGCCGGCAATCGCGCCCCCGTGTTTGTGACTGAACATCTGAGCCCGGCCAATAAACAACTTCATGCAGCAACAAGAAAACTAGCTAAGGAAACTTCATATAAATTTGTCTGGATCCGCAACGGTAGAATTTTTGTTCGAAAGGACGTTAATTATGACTCTATTTATATTCGTAACGTAGACACATTAAAAAGAATGAGAAATGAGTAAAACCCTCATAATCTCTTGCTTACAATTTCGATTAAAACATTTTGGTGTTAAAAATACAAATGCTTAACATATATATTACCAAAATGTGCGGGGTATGAGAACTAAAACTAATTGTATACACCATAATATATTGGTAAATAACTACGACTTAATTGCTTTCACGGAGACATGGTTAAATTCGAGTATATCAAGTGGCGAAATTATCGATAATAGATATATAACTTACCGTAGAGACCGACTATGTACTGCAACTTCTAAAAAAGATGGAGGAGGAGTGTTGCTTGCTGTCTCCAAAGACATTAAGTCCACAAGAATGCAGAGCTGGGAAAGCAGTTCTGAAGACTTGTGGATAACTTTAGAAATTAAAGGCTATAACACCATAAAAAAATTAGCGATATGCATAGTATACCTTCCCCCTCCAATCAAAATCGAAAACCTAACCTCATTCTTGGACAATGCTAATAATGTAATTGATAGGGTGGACGACGTCATAATTCTTGGTGATTTTAATCTTGGTTTTATGAAATGGACTCTAGTGAATGAAGGTTTCCAACACACACTTCCTGAGAACTACAGCAACACTTTGGGTTATTCACTAACCGATTTCATCTCGCTTAACTCTCTGCTTCAGTTTAATTATTTAACAAATATAGACAATCGCATATTAGACCTGGTAATAAGCAACATAAATAGCATTACTGTTACCGCTTCACTTGATCAACTTAGTAAGCTCGATCCTTTGCACCCTAGTTTACTTATTAATATATCTGATGCCATCCCCAAGACCCTGAAAACCAATTATAAACTGGGTTATAACTTCTATAAGGCCGATTACACTAAAATTATTCCAAAATTGAAAGAAGTAGACTGGACTAACACGTTTTCTAAATGCCATGACGTAAATGAAATGATGTCTCACTTTTACAATATATTATTAAATACTATTGATACGTCTGTACCGAAATATAATCGCCGAAAGCAAAAATATCCAGCATGGTTTTCATTTAGGCTAATAAAATTGTTGCACCACAAAGAAAAAATTAGAGAAAAATGTCGCAAATACCGAAATCCTCGGGATATAATCGATTTTCAGATATTGCGTGATCAATGTCATAAACTTATAAGGTCGTGTTACCGTTCATATAAACAAAAAATCGAATCAGATATAATTGAAAACCCGAAAGCTTTTTGGAGTTTTATAAAGAGCAAACGTAAGGAACAGTCAAAGTTTCCATCCAGTATGCAGTTGGACGGATCAGTTGCAGAAACTGGACCTGAAATATCTAACCTGTTTGCCCAGCAGTTCTCTTCGGTCTTTAGCTCTAACTTTGTAGGCACAACTGATTCTGAACTATCGTTTACCGCCCAAAAAGTAATCAGTAAAATACAGCTCACAGAAAGAGAAGTCCTTATGAAGCTAAAGAAGTTGGACTCCTCGAAGGGTCCCGGTCCTGATTGCATCCCTCCCATTTTTATAAAACGATGTTGCAATGCACTCGCATTTCCTTTATGTATTATTTTTAATCGCTCATTGACTGAAGGTATTTTCCCAGAGGTATGGAAACAGGCAAAAATAGTTCCAATCTACAAAAAAGACGATCCTGCAGACGTAAAGAATTACCGTCCAATTTCTATACTGTCATGCTTTGCTAAAATATTTGAATCGCTAATCTGTCCCATCATCACACATCACCTGGACTCTAACATTTCACCTCGCCAACATGGTTTTAAAGCAGGCAGTTCAGTGGAGAGCAATCTGATCCAATTCGTGTCTGACATATCCGAATCTCTGGACAAACGATTGGAGGTAGATGCTGTGTACACGGACTTTAGCAGTGCTTTTGATAAAGTAAGTCACTCACTACTCTTGTCAAAATTGGCAGCTAATGGTGTTCACGGATCACTTCTGAGGTGGTTTACATCTTACCTACAACAAAGGTCACAGTCTGTTGTTTTGAATGGTTACACATCGCAACCATACATTTCTATTTCGGGCGTACCTCAAGGATCCCATCTAGCACCAATCATGTTCTTGGTGTTCATCAACGACATAGCAAATCAAATCAAAAACTGCAAGTTTTTAATGTTCGCTGACGATTTAAAAATTTATAAGACCCTAACTTCATCAAACGATTCGGTCGCGATTCAAAATGACTTAAATCGAATACAAGATTGGTGCAAAAAAAATGGCATGGCCTTAAATGTTAAGAAATGTTTCCACATTACATTCTCAAAAAAGAAACAGGCCAGTGCAACCTCTTACAAAATCAATGGCCTAGCACTAACAAAGGTTGATGAAATTCGGGATCTCGGAGTGGTCATGGACAAAAAATTAACATTTAGGCCCCATATCGACAGTTGCGTTAAAAAAGCCGCCCAATTATTAGGGTTTCTTAGACGCAATACGCAAGAATTTAGGTCTATCAAAACGAAAATCCTCTTATATAATGCCTTAGTACGTAGCAGGCTGGAATATGCCAGTGTTGCCTGGGACCCTTTTTACGCAGTACACTCTCAGCGACTGGAGAGCATACAGCGGGCCTTCACCAGACACCTTGCATTTAAAACCCCTGGCATATCCCATAGGTGTCCCTATCAACAGCGTCTCAGCTTTTTTAAGATGATCCCTCTACGGCAACAGAGAATTATGCACAGTCTCATGTTCCTACATAAATTAGTAAACGGTCGCATAGATTGTAGTGAACTGCTATCGAGTATTCTGTTTAAAGTTCCTCCCAGAATTCCACGTTTTCCTGTAACCACAGTGATACAGCGCCCGACTACCACCACAAACACAGGTCTTAACTCACCACTCATTAAGGTGTGTGACAATCTTAATTCATTTATTAAGTCCGTACCCGAAGCAGACATATTTAATGACCCTAAAGTGCGGTTTAAATCGAGAATTATGGCCTCCTTACACACCAATGAACTCTAGTCGTAATCTTCTGTAAACGATAGTAGACCTTTCTAATTTTAGTTATTTTTCTTTTTATTTCTTTTCATTTTTAATTTTCTTTTATTTTATTTTTGTTTGTTTGGTATTGTATTCTACATAATGTGTATTGTTATTTTCTGATACACTGACTTTACAAGCCAGCAACTAAGCAGCAACCATCAGGCGTCTATTTTAGTCAATGATGTGTTTACCTGTAATTGGCGCATATATTAGAACGCTACCTACGAAACAATACTTTTATAAATACTATGTATGTGCTGTGGGTGAACCTGAAATAAATAAATAAATAAATAAATTGATCACCACGCTTGATCAAAGCGGATTGGCCACTTCGAAGTAATATTAATAACTAGCGACCCGCCCCAGCTACGCAAGGATGTTACAATTCTTTAAAAGTTCCGGCTTTTAGGTACTACAATGTGCACGTATACGTATTATAAATCATCGTCTTAAATGGTAATATTTCTTTCTTTCTTTCTTTCTTTCATACATAAGTCCCTATTTCCTTACACTACTTATGTACCTTAACCGATATCATCTATGTCCAAGATCACTTTAAAGTACGTGTGTCATACCCATGTTTGCTTGTGAGTTCCCAATCTGGTGCATCACACTATTTATTTCAAAACAGGCAATAAACAAAATCCAATTTGAGTACCAAAACCGCCATAATTCCGCAGCAACTCAAAAGGTAACCGGTAGAATATTCTAGCACAATCCTCAGCAAGGGACAGAGTAATCAATGCATTAATAACTACTGACCTACTTAATTCCGTATTGGACCATTCTAGAATAGTAATCAGATACTCCCGGTTGTCCTTTGTCACTTGATACTTTAGACCACACCCTTCGGTGTTTTGAGATAGCTAGCTTCTTTGTTAGTAAACTGATTTTTCATTTGATTGTGTTTATATCAGGTATCGTTATGAAATATTTTATCTATGTTCGGTTTAAGTTTGCACTGTACAGAAACTTCATATATTACATTATCTCTTTCGAACAAAGTTTACGTTGACAGGTATGTCAATTCCATATATTTAAATATATTATATTCTATTATACCATTTATTGTACAATTCCACTTGTCTGGTAAGGCAGAAGTAATTGAATTAACCAGTATTCTTCCATTTATCAATTCATTTGGACGTTACAATTACGCAATGTAGATTAAAATAAATCTACGCCATATCTTTTATTTAGCTCAATTTCAATTAACTTCGCCCAATAATTGACTTGTTACGGAATTAAATTCCGTCCGCGTTTCAGCAGTAATTTAAGGTTTTAAATTAATATAAAATTGTTTTGTTGGGTTAATTGGTATGTTGGATGTGTTTCTTTTTATATATGACTAGATGACCCGGTGAACTTCGTATCACTTACCTACCAATCTAAACTTTTAAACTATATCAACTTTATTCATAAAAGAATTATATCGATTTCGCCACATTATCACAATCTGGATTGACGTGTTTATAGGGGCGGCCTAATAGTTATTTAGTAATCTGGCAATACTGTCATTGTCACTGTCACCTAACTTTTGACGAAAAGATTGTTGAAAGGACATGTTATGAAATGGGCTTATATTAATTTTGTTTTTGAACAACTATCATGTGCGGTTTTTCTGGTAGGGAAAATTGTCCAGGATGGCCATACAGAAACAAAAAAATAAAATAAAAGCACCATTATTTAATAAATAAATATTTTAAATCTAGATATTTTTAGGTGTACCAGTAACTGATGACATAAATGGTAAATAAAATATGATGACAGCAACACTGAGGAAAAAGGATTAAAATGTTTTGATACTTGTATTTTCGCCTTAAAACATATTACACTTATTGCTTTATAGCAATACTAATATTATAAAGAGGATTTTTTTTGTATTTTTGTTTGTTACTCTTTCACGCAAAAACGACTGAACAGATTTTGATAGAACTTTACAGAAATATAGGTTATAAAATATATCAGAATAAGACATAGGCGATAATTTATGCAGTTTATTTAACAGTGATGTTTGATTAGTTGTATTTTTCTATTAGCTGATGAGACGCTTGGGACCTACTTGCGGCCTACTCTGGGTAAAGCTAAAAAGGCTTTAGGCACTAATTTTAGCCCCTAACCATGAGTGACCAAATAAAGATATTTTTTAAAAGTGAGATATATCGAGATATATATCTGGTTAATCCATTCTAAAATTATAAATGTGATAATAACTGTCTGTCTGTCTCTTCTTCACGCCTACGCCACTAAAATTTGGTACAAATATAGTCTGGCACCCGAGAAAGAACATAGGGTAGTGTTCATTCCGGAAATCCCCCGGGAATGGGAACAAAGTCGCGGGCAAAAGCTAGTATAAAATAAATTAAGATAAACCCAATCTTTATAATATAAGTACTTTATTTACACAACAAAGATGAAAGAAATGGTATTTCGCTTTGTGATTAGTATCCCAGTTTGGTTGGGGCATTGCAAGTTTGATTCAATCTTATTGCCCGTTAAGAAAAAATGATTCTGTACTTTGTCAAGATTATGGCTATGGTAATGATCGTCACATAAGGCAAGTCAAACGTCTTTAGGCGGCTCATGTAAATCTACGTTAGTACTTATATTAATCTATGTGTGAATCTGACACCAAGGCTACTGACTTCTTCTACTGCCTTCTGCAATAATTCGACGTGTAGCACTATTACACACCCCTGTAATAAGCCAAAGTTGTATGTTACGTACCTAATATATAATTATACAAATGTTAAACTCATATGGATATGCAACAAAGTATCAACCTTGGCGAGGCACACGGTCTAAAATCGAAATTGCGTGTAAGCTACACCTTCTTTTTTAACAGATTTATCGGTAGACGTTATAAACAGTGCTTCTGGATTGTTACCGCGGTGATATCGTAGTCATTCTTTCACTTTTTACTTAAAAATTCTTAAAAATAACAAATGTAAACAAACAAACGTAATGTCACTTGACAGATGACATGACCATTTCCATATAAAAATCATTATTTGTTTTTCTTTTTTTTGTCATGAGTTACTGGTACATCTATAATAATTATCTGCATGATTTGGATTTATGAAAATGATTCCTTTGCGTCTTTTGCAAACAAACATTACTTGTGTCATGTTGACGGGTTGTAACCTCTATGGTTGTAATTGTAACACTTGAATTTGACACTTGATGACTATGACAACGACATTCAACAGAACATGGACAACTTTTATATTGGAAAATGAAATTGTTGTTTTACTCTATCTTTCTCGCAATTTTTCCTTATTTTCTCACCGTTTAGACCTACCCTGGACTACGACAAACATTTTAAACCCAAAATCAGCTAAATCGGCCCAGCCGTTCTCGAGTTTTAATCAGACTAACGAACATCAATTCATTTTTATATATATAGATAGTGAGTTAATAATAATAAATAATAAAATCGTTTATTTATAAAATAGGGCACATTTAAAATTACAAAAAAGAATGTAAAATATCATTAAGAACAACATTACTCATTAGCCTGAACTAGGGTGAACCTGTGCTTCAGGCTAGTAAGTGCTTAAATAAATTATAATAAATTAACACTAGGTATAATAAAAGCTTAACTAAATTTAAATATAGTTATCTATCGATGGTTCTCAGATATATGTTACATCAAAATCAATTCAACCGTTTCAAAGTATCAACTCTTTTGTCAGCTGTCGTCGTAATCTTAATAACTTGGGCAGAGTTTTCTTTTATATTTTAATTCACACTTGTATTTACAAAGCTTTACTTTGTTATAGGTGGAAACCATAGGCGACGCGTACATGGTGGTGTCTGGTCTTCCGATGCGCAATGGCAACAGGCATGCCGCTGAAATCGCGCGCATGTCTCTTGCGCTGCTGAACGCCGTGCGCGTTAAGACAGTACCCCATCGGCCTGGCGAACGGCTGCTACTCAGGATCGGTATGCACACTGGTAAGTTATTGTGTGCTTATGTAGTTTGTAGAGAAAAAATGTTGTTTTGAAGGTTTTAACCTTTTGACGACCAACCGATAGCCGGCTGTAGGGCTGCTATGGTCTTTCTATTGTGTCTCAAATGACGCGTGTCCGATTAAGAAATCCATATCCATATTAATCCATACTAATATTATAAATGGGAAAGTGTGTGTGTCTGTTTGTTTGACCGTCTTTCACGGCAGAATTATTGCACCGATTTAAATGAAATTTGATACAGAGATAGTCCATAGCCTGAGTAAGAACATATATGAAAGTTTTTATCCCAAATATTTTATGCTATATGTTGAGGCTAAACTAAATACTATAACATCAAATATGCAAAATAAAAACTGTGGTTTCTCGATTTTTGTTAACAGTGTTTTTAAATATTCAAATATCAGATTTTAACTTGATGACTAATACTATGGTCCCATAAAAGTCCCTGTAAAGTATACCGTTACAAAATTAATAAAATTTTACTCTAAAGTCCACGCGTTTTTCAGTATTCGGGTAACATACTGACGAATTGAGAACCTCCTCTTTGAAGTTGATTAAAATTAGAATCAATACTTAAAACCGTGACTGCAAAGCCTGCTTCCTGCAGATATTGCGTTAAACAAACGATCATAAAACTGCACTTGTGGAAGATGTTAGATTTAAAGTTTTTACCTAAGCGCCGCTGCATTTTATAAAACTCTAGGAGGATCTGACTAACAAAGTTTTAGTTGGAAAAGTGTGAACTTCATTAATAATGAGAGCGTCAAACTTTTTGGATTCGAAGGTGTTCTTGCCGTCTTTGTGAATTTTTTTAAAGTTCCGTACCTTCAAAGTCGAAAACGACCCTTAAATATTTAAAATCTTAATGAACATGTACGCCTAAAAGTATTTAAAATTATATTATTAAAATAAAGGTGTATATTAAAACTGTTTATTCTACAAGAATGTTTGAAAGCAATTCATCCCAATGTGTATCTATTTAAGACGAGGCTTCAAGAATGTTTGCCAAAGATCAACAGAGCTTAGGAGCTGTAAAGACCTCCAAATTATAAAATGTTTTTACTTGTTTTACTTAAGTTCTATTGTATTTATTTATTTATTTAAACTTTATGCAATATGTACAATGGCGGGCTTAATGCCTGACGCATTCTCTACCAGTCTACCCAGGGTGGTCCAGAGATTACAGGTGCACTAATAAAAAGAAAAAATTAATCGAAAAGAAGAATACATTTTAAATTTAAAAAAAGAATAGACATAATTACCTAATTATATGTATATTGAAGTATACACTATACATACAATACAAAAATAAATACATACATACATACAGATACAGTCTTAGAAACGCATGTGTCTAAAATAACCATTTATTTATTTATTGGTAAGACAGGTACATTTTAAGTTTTATAACTTACATAATGTCCAACAAAACTATACACATAGTTTGTCTGTTGGATCAAAATTATTATTCTTTATTTAATATCATGAACTAAATTTACATTTACATATTATACTAGGTGTATTTTTGGTATTGCTCAACCCGCTAGGAGATGATTCTACTCATAAAAACAAACAACTTTTATTATGGAAACAACTCTGAAATCGCGACAAAATATCAGCTGTTACTAACAAAAGTTCAATGCCTTCCGACCATAATGTTAGAAACAGCTGAAATTTTTTTCGCGATTTCAGAGTTGGTTCCATAATAAAAGTTGTTTGTTTTCATGAGTAGAATCATCTCCTAGCGGGTTGAGCAAGACCAAAAATACACCTTGTATAGTAGTTATGTGTAAGTTAGTTTGTTGATGAGAAAATTGGTTTGCTAGACAAAAAGTAAGAAGTCACAACAAATGCGCCAAAAAGCGTTTGGAGCGCCCATGTAAACTTTATTAAAAAAAAAAAAAAATAGTATCAAAATAAACACATATTATAACTATAGTCAACTTACCATAATCAAAAAATATTTAAGTAGGATTTTGGTAAAACTAAGCACAATTCTAAATAAAGTACCTATGTTTTCCACCTAGGTCCGTGTGTGGCGGGAGTGGTGGGACTCAAAATGCCCCGGTACTGCCTTTTCGGCGACACGGTGAACACTGCGTCAAGAATGGAGTCTCATGGGGAGGCTCTCAAGATCCACGTCAGCCCCAAGACTAAAGAGGTTCTGGACTTGTACGACTGCTTTGAATTGGAGTGCAGAGGTGAAATTACTATGAAGGTGAGATTTTGTTGAGACCGGTATTATTTTGGACAGGTTAGGATAGAGATAGTAGACCGTTAGTGATTGAAAGTCTATTAAAAGTTTTCACAGACACTTGGATAACTCAAGAAATACTGGATAGGCAAGCGAACTCGTAGAAATTGAAAAATTGAGAAGTTTTACATTATTTTTATTTTGTTTGAACTAACACTGGTGAGGAATGATTATTCATTTGAATATGGGTAATAGGGATGTTGACTACATCAAAAGAATGACATTCTATTTAGTCCGTCTGTTAGACAGTCCAAAAATACTGGACACATATTTTTTGCTTGATCAAATTAATAACAAAATACAAAGATAAAGAGCATCAAAGTTCCGGAGAGGGGGCTTGTGACGTCACTCCTCAGTAAAAATTATACAAAGGTGTGACGTTTCACGAAACTTCAACGCACTGTATTGTCGTCATTTTCTGTTTACGAAAAAAAAGAAAAAAATACGTTTTTTGTCATCTCGCCTATTATATGAAGATTTTATTTGTTAAAGGTAAAGGAACTAAGTGCTTTTTGTTGTTAAAACATAATTAAAAGCAAATTAAAAGTACATACAAAAGGGAATTATAATTCAATCTCCTACAATCTAAATTAAAATATTAATGCGGTCGTTGTGTGTCTGACTCTCAGTATATTAATTGTTACTGAAATGACGATGGATTTTAATGAAATTATACGATTGAACTTGAAATTATATAAGCACATAAACGCTCCGTTACACAGACGCGAAAACTTAGTTAACTGTATAACCATAATGGTACTAATTTATAAGAAATTGAGTTTGCGTTCATGATAAGAAATGATAGCTGATATTCTTGTGACAGACGTCGTTTGCAAAAGCGAAAAAATGCGAAGCGAAATGTGAGTGTACCACATGTTCGCAAAAAAGTGATATTAAATTATTTCTTTTTACTCTATTCCATGTCAAAGGCCAGTATATTAAATAAAAAGCTATGGCTGGTTATACTAATGTTACGTCATGAATTTTAATCAGAACCTCAGAGTTATAACGGGAATTTACAACAAGATAGATGGAAATATTCTAATAATAATAAACAAGACTTTTTTACTACCTCCATAAATCTTTAGCGATATCTCTGGACGAAAAATGTAACAGGTATTTGGTTCACTGGCTCACCTAAACTTGAAATATTAAAATAAGTTTGGTAATAAAACCCACCAAGATTTACAAATTGTTTTAGGTGTTTCCAAGAGTAATAATGTAGTGAAAATAACAATTTTGTTCACAGGGTAAAGGAAAAATGACGACATATTGGCTGATTGGAGAAAAGAAACCAGAAAATCAAGAGTGTTACTACACCCAAACCAATCATGTGCAGGCTACATTGGTAAACAACCCTAGCATTACTTTCCAAGGCCCTGACAGCCCTGCATCACATTCCCTCACTCAAAGCCACAGTCCAGAGCAACATCCACCAGATACACACAAAGAAAATCACAGACCACTTGAAATCCAAAGCGAGAGAGACCGTATTAAACATGAGATAGCAACATTTGTTGCAAAAGATTTAATAAACAACATCGACATCGCTGTTAGAGAATTTCGGAAATCGCAAAGCGCAAATTTTATCACAACAACCAATAATAAGCCATTGTGTAATGGAAACGAAAAAGGCCTAATAACTCCTACTTATGATAAGGAGCTTGTTATCAGCAAAGGCAAGGTACGTGACGTAGTCAACAGATTCAACAGCTGCGGGATTGCAAACGATGGAGTGAATAAATGCACAAAGATGAAAATAAAAAACGAAGACTGAAATGAAATGAAAGGATTTAACGCTTATTATTTTTCCCTGCCCGGTCTAAACAGATTTTAAAACTTTAGAAGTGTTTATAGGGATACTGATTTAAAAAAAAAATGTTAATAGTGTATTTTGTGCCAAGCACATAGATAATTTCTTTTATAGTCTAGTCATTACTGTTTTAAAAGATTATTATATTAATAATAATGGTACATTCTTAAAAAAATACTTACATGTTAAGGTAGTGGGTGACCAAATACCCTCCGAATTCTAGTTAAGTATTAATAGATGATTTTAAATGTATCTCATAGATATTATACGTGTTAGTTTTAAGACGAAGATCGCACAAGCGATTTCAAGAAAGATGTAGTGAGAATATTATGTGTGAATATTAAAAAGTAAATATTGTATTATACACTTGGACCCCGTAGTGTTTTTACTGACCTTTTATACTTCCGTATCTTTCTAGTCCATTATATACTCGTCGTGAAGTAAGAGGCATTTGTATTATATATCACTTTCTTGCACCTTCTTTGATGGTGTCGATTCAGCAACCGTTCTCCGACGACCGATTCGCCATTGGACTGTTCGTCGACAGGATGATTCATTTATTTCCGTTTCCCCAACAGGCTCTTTCACCTTCGGACATTTCGCCGACAGAACCTTTCATATGCGTCACTTACGCCGACTGCCCTTTTCGGCGACTAAATGTTTCACCGACACGACGATAAACCTATAACTCTTTAAACACACACCTTTCCATCTACGGTGCATCCAAGGCATCCTTATTTGGCATATTAGGAGAGGAAGAACTAGGTACAACTACGATGCAAGGTACACGAGCAGCTCTGTAGTTAAAAGAGTTATAGGTTCAGCGTCGTGTCGGTGAAACATTTAGTCGCTGAAAAGGGCAGTCGGCGTAAGTGACGCATATGAAAGGTTCTGTCAGCGAAATGACCAAAGGTGAAAGAGCCTGTTGGGGAAACGGAAATAAATGAATCATCCTGTCGACGAACAGGCCAATGGCGAATCGGTCACCGGAGAACGGTTGCTGAATCGATGGTGTCATTTCATCACCCTTTTAGTGGACCTCAGTCGAACAATGGTGCCGATTCTCTTGTGCACAAACTATCGTAAATTTAAGTTAAATGCATCTTTCTCTTTCCGTTTAATTAAGAAAAGGACAGAAGATCAAATATTAGTTAAGACCTGTCAAATTTAGACACTCCATAGATAATTTAGACGCAATTTAAAAACATGGCGTCTAAATATACGTCAATTGTCATGAGGCGCTGTCTAATTTGACAGAATTAAACTAAAATGTATCTTCTGTCCTTTTCTTTAAGAAATGGAAAGAGAAAGATGCACCTAACTTAAATTTACGTTAAGTTGTGCACAAGAGAATCGGCACCAATATTTTAGAATTTCTTGCTACATGTCCATTTCCTAATTTTGCCCACATTCATAGAATTAAGTGGTTGTTAGTTAATCTTCTAATTTTAGATTGTTCGTTGCGTCTTTTATGCTTTAAGCATTTTTAGATGATTTCAATGTTTGAATAGAATTCGTTTTTGTGATAGCTTTACAAGATACATTTATTAGTGCTTTGGATACAATACAGGCAATCAATGGCTCTTTGAATTGAGTTGCTATCGAATATAATATGGTTCGAAACAAGTGACGATAATTGAGTGTGTATTCGATATTAATTTGTTGTATTATATTTACACTTCTATTTATTTAATTCGCGATATTGCAGTACGAAGGAAGTTTGATGCTGCGTGGCTGTATTTTTTTTCTGAGTGCCCTGCTTTGTGAGGTTTATGCGCATTGTCATGCATTACTAGTGAAAATCCCTAATAGTATTTCTAAATAAATTAATAAATTGATGAATCAATAACTTAATAAATAAGTGTTAAAATATGAGTTTATCTATTTCTACATTATTTGATGCACTACAACGTGGCTTAAAATTGTTGTAATATTGTTTCCTTTGAAACGGATATGTTCGTTCTGCACACCCTTATATTGCTTGTATTGTATTCTACAATAATCTTTGTGTTATAAATGTAAATACACATTACAGTAATATTATATGTAGTGTTTTTAAAGATCTCTATAATTCTAGTCAGTTTTGAACTTTGATTGTGATAGAAATTTATTATTGAAGTACAACTTTATTACCTACCAGAGCTGTGAATATAAACTTTATATTAATTTAATTATGTATTAAAAGTTCCTTTATCTGTTAAGTATCATAATATGTTGCGTTATTATTTGGATCATATATAAATAAACGAATATATAATATTGGTTTGTTTAATTTGCTAGTCCTTTCTTACTAAGCCGAGGGCATTTATTTGTCTTACTTGATTCTATATCAACAATATTTTTTTTTGTGGTTGGTTTTCTTCTGAAAACAGCTGTATTTTGTGAATTATTTTTGTTGTTAGTTATCAAAAAATATAGGTTTAATTAGTATTCTTTTCAACCGAATTCAAGGAGCAAGAGGTATAATATAGGGTGGATATAACTGTATTACCGAAAACTGTAAACAATTTAATCATCAGCAAGCCTTTGCCCGTGTTAATGTAGATTTTGGCAATCCCTCAGGAGTAAAACTTTATTTCTAGGTGAGAAGTACACAATAGTAGATTGTGTTACAAGGGCGCAAAGTAATATTTTTACGGCGAGGGCGTTTTTTGAATCCAGAGCGAAGTGAGGGATTCTAGAGTAGAATCCCGAGCTCTGCGAGGGATCCTTAAATAGAATCCCGAACGTAGCGAGCCAAAAACATATTTTGCGCCCGAGTGATACACTCTACTTTTCATCACCCCCTATGAGAAAATAAAAGGTGCTTCATACTTTATTGTAAAATTATTATTGTAGTTGTAGTAATAATTTGCTGCAAAACAATCCGTGAAAATTTTTACGAGAACTCGGGCTGTAGTTTACGCGTTTTATTTCTATTGAAGTTTTTTTTTTATTCAGCCGCGGCGTGACTATGGTTTTGGCCGTCGTACCAGCCATTGATTATTTGCGTTCAAATCTTTGGCGCTGCTGAGCATTAAGACGTTCCAATTTTTAGGCGCACTTATAACATGCAAAGATGCTCCAAATTCAAAAAGTGCGATTAAAAGTTACTTTTAGGCGCACTTTTTGAAATTGGAGCGTCATTATTGCCCGCTGAACTGAACTTTTGGCGTACTTAAAGGGGAACAAAGTCGTCTTTTTTGAATAGGTGGGATGAAAAGTCCTGTACAGAAGATATTATGTAAAATTTAATGATAGTTTGAGTAATTGCTTCCAGTTTGTTACGTAGCGAAAGCGTAAAAAATTGGCAAGCTTACAATAATATTAATCAAGACTAGGTTTAACCCTCGTGAATGTCGAAACTTCCCTCCCCTATTTTGCTTCATTAGGATTAGAATTTCAAAAACCCTTTCTTAGTGGGTTCTTACTCTTAACAAAGAATACGCACCCTCCAAGTTTCATGTCTCTAGAACTAGCGGTTTGGGCTGTGCGTTGATATATCATCCAGTCCGTGTAAAACATAACCTGTATGAAAACTAAACAGAGCTAGCAGATATAATCTAGGAATACCTGTCTAACTTTTTTCATTATTAACTTTTGGTTATTCAAACTTCATCTCTGACGATCCTGGCGCTATATTTATTTACATTTCATTCAAAAGTTAATTGAAATGTCAGCTAGTTTAAATCATAAACGGGCTAGGTTTTGAAACTAACAACAGATTTTTTCTATTATACTCTATTCTATTTGATAACGTACTCAAAGACATCGTTAAACTGCAAGGGACAGCTAGTCTACAAAACACTCTATTATCTTATCTTGTATCTAAGCATCTTCTTAAAAGATAGAATCTCAATAACAGTCCCTTGAGAGGGAGGCACAATCTTTTTAGTGCTGAGGTCGGCAGATTGATGTGGATAACATCAATCTGACCGATCCACCACGAATCTTATCGATCACGAAGAAAGTCAACGTGATTGAGTAACTATTAGAATAGTCTGCAGTAAGGTTAAGGCTTGTCTAGACTGATGTAATGTAACACGCAACGAATTAATTTGCCATCCACATTGACGATTTGTCCGCGTAGTGTGCTCGATTCGTGTTTGCCGCCACAAAATACATACACATCTCATTCATTTACAGCGGTCTTGTTACGCCTTTAGAATTTGCTTCAACTACCAATTCAACATTTTCGAAACATCGATTTATTTCGTCTTAACTCAACTAATTTTGTGATATCTCCTGCACTAGAACAAACGACTAAAGTCAATCAGTCAGTCAAGTGACCTGTGTTTGTCTGTCTGTCTGTTAAGATTAAACCGTTGTGCCAATATTGATGGAACGTATGAAGCAAGCTTGGACTTCGGGAATAGTTTACTTTTCTTTGACATCAAGTTTGTATGCATCCGCGATATCTCAGATTTACATGAGGAAAACCAGTAATGTAAGATAGACTCCATAGAAGTAGATAAGTAAGATAAGTAAGTGGTGATTCCTTCTTTTACTCCAAGGAAAGAGTCATTTCCTGTGTTAAGTGTGGTGCATCTAATATCTTGTTGGCACTTATTCCGTGCCATAAACTTAAAGTGTGCGGTCCTATCATGAGGACCTCGGGGATGTCTCCACTTTTTATTTTATGTGAACGCATGAAAAATAATCTAACTCCTAGTTACTTTTTCTTTTTACAATTTTGACCCAAATAAGAAAATAGGAAGACTGCTTACCCACTTGTAAAAATTTGATGCTTTGTGCAACAATCCATGGAGTAAGTAGGTTGTGCAGTAGAATCCACGTTTAGGCTAGCGTGTGGACGCTCTCTGACCAGATGGAGCAACGATTTGCAGAGGACAGCTGGCAACTGGCAATTACATGTGTTTAACCGAAGACTAGATCCCAAGCTAAGCAGAGCTTCTGTTATGGTAACCAGACTTACTAATAAATACATAGATATGATAGATATACCACACCCAGACACAGAACAAACAATCATGCTCATTACACAAAGTTTGCCCGAATCGAACCCACGACCTCCGGCTTAGCAGTCAGAGCTACTAACTACTAGACCAACAGGCCCATCAAATAGTTCTGTAGGTTGATGATGATGACAATAGTTTTGAGTTTAGGAGGGCCATTCAGAAAACTATTCTGTAACTGAGCAATAAATAATAATGTGGTTTTTAGCCTTTTGTTCCTTTTCTGCTTCATTTCGTTAGGAGAAGACAGTTTTGCTTCGGTCGGACAGTTTGTTTCAGTTTCGCCACAGTTCTGGGTGTGGTCATTGTTTATACCACGCTGATACCAACTTTTGAAAGTCTTTAGGAAATTGATACTTTTGTAGGCTTATAAGAAATAGAAATATAGATACGAATTCATTACTCTAGAGGAGCGGCGTCCCTACTTCACTGGCAGCCTAACGGGCTGTCGGTCAAGCTGTTTTCTTCAAGTTCTCAAATTTTATCTACCCGAAGATGCTAGAGTCCCAACTTTACCCGATTTTAAGCAAAACTGTCTACAACCTCCTAAAAAATATTGAAACCTCCTTCCATGAAAAAGAGCTGCAATTCCATATCCCGGTAACAACACAGATCCAGATATAACAAGCCATGATGCACAAACGAGCTGGCAAGTTACTAGTCTGATTTATACACACATCAAAAGTGTCTAGGGATCAACATATATTTTTGCAATAACTTTTCTCCTGATTGATATTAATTAAAATTTTCTTTAAGGATTCATCAAATAAAGTGTTTTCGTTTGTCACAGTAACGATAAACCAAGTCACCTTTGCATTAATAAAGAAATTTGCTATTTTCCTAATAAAGGGATTTTTGACATTTGAACCACTAACACAAAAGTTCGAAAAAAAGACTGAAATAACAGTTTTCTCTAAAATTTTATTGGGTAACTTAAACAATTAATAATCCGTGTTTCTACCGCGAACACTAACAACACAAGAACATCGGTTTGGCATACTCAAAATGAGTTCATCCAAATCACGCTGTGGAATGGCCGCCCATGTTCGTTGCAACAACAAAAAAAGGTCTTCTTGCGACTGGATACCCTCCATATTCGGCAGAGCTCTTCTCTGTAGCATATCCCATGCATGCTCAATCGGGTTCAAGTCTGGCGACTGAGCAGGCCAGGGCAGGACATTGATGTTAGCTGCGGCGAGAGTCTGTCTTACAACTCTTGCGGTGTGCGGTCGTCATTATCATGCATTAACTGAAATAAGGGACCGATTTGCACTTGTAGAGGAACGATGACGTCTGATACAATCGTCTCAGCATAAATTTGAGCGTTGAGGTTGCCTCTGATCTAAATCAACTCAGTTCTTCCGCCGATCCAAATACCCGCCCATACCATGATGGTTCCACCACTATAAGGATGGACTTCCTGGCAGGATTTTAATCGCTGTTGGCGTCCAGGGGTTCTCCAGTGTCGTATACGTCTTGTATCCGGTCTCATACCAAAACGAGACTCATCAGAAAAGCACACGAAACGCCATTGTTCTTCTGCCCAATTTCTGTGTTCAAGAGCCCATTGATATCGAATCCTACGATTGTGCATTGCTATAGGTGGTACCCGTAGCGGTCTTCGGAAATGAAGGTTCACTTCATGCAAGCGGTTTCTGACTGTTTGGTCGCTAATTAAGTTCCCTGAAGAGTGATGAAGCCTCACGGCTAACATCATGGCGGTTATTGTTGGAGCTCTTCGAGTTAAGATTTGAATGTATCGGTCTTGTCTCCGTGTGGTGCAGCGATACCGTCCTCTATGGCGCTCAGCCACGGTACCAGTGCTTCGGTAACGTGTCCAAAGTCGACTGATAACACTCTGACTTGTATTAGTAAAAAATCAGTAAAATCAGTAAAATCATATTTATTTTGTAAATAGGTTATAAACATAACACTTTTACACGTCAATATTGTTTTTTTTTTAATTAAGCGAACGATGGGGCCGGTGTTTCGTAGCTGGACTGCTCTGAGAAGAAACATCCGAAACAAACTCAGAGGTCAAAGTCTCTTTTAAAGTCCATACAATCGTATTGGTCAAAAATGTGCGAGAACCATGGAGGTTTGTCTGAGGTACTCTCTAGATGAGAGAAGCACACAGATTTGAGTGGACCTGTCCAGACAGTGCAAGCATTTGTCAGTAATCGTTTAGCTCAACTAAAAACTTTAAGGAGCTCAACGTCTTGACGAACAGTACCAAAGTAAGGACATTTGGGTAGGCCGCATTAAATACTCAAACCGTCAGACTGCATATATATAAAATAAAAAACAAAACTTAGAACAACGACCTCCATAGTCCTTACATTCACAAAAAATAAAAAATATACAAAAACATACATATACTTCAAAAAGTACACGTCAATGTCAAATAAAAATAATAAAAAATTATATACTTTAAAAAGTACACATCAATGTCAAAATAATAATTGAAAGGTCAAAAAAAGAAAAAAAAAATGTACATAAAGTAAATATTGGCCAATGTATGAATCGAAGCAGCTCAATCCCAAGCATTAGAATCCTCAATATAATCTTTAACAGAGTAAAAAGCTTTCTGACAGAGTTTACGTTTAATAAATAATTTAAATGTAGTAATGCTAAGTTCTTGAATTTGGCTGGGAAGTTTATTATAAAAGCGTATACATTGACATTTAAACGAACCACCTATTTTCTTAAGCCTAGTTGAAGGAACCACGTATTTGTTCTTATTTCTCGTATTGAATAGTATAGTATTCAGAGCTAAAGCCACAGTACGTTGCCGGGAACCAGCTTCTATCATTCCCACGGCTCTGAGCATTTCTTCCCTGCTTAAATGACGTCGCCGCTCCATAATAACGTTGGTTTTAATCAGTAGTAGGGAAACAGTAGCACTAATAATGTCTTCAATGCGTTGTAAGTTTTTATAGGGAAAATATTGACAGCTGATTTTCATCTTTTACTCGAATTTGATTCACAGTTCCTGATTCAAATTATGAAATGCACCAAAAAGGATCCATATAAATTTATAAAATCATAAATTTATTACAAAGCCACATCTCAATCTCAAGAAATCCGCATAAAAATGCTTGATCCCTAGACACTTTTGATGTGTGTAGTATCGCCGAGAAATTGGACTTTGAAAAATGATACGTACATATGTACACACGCGAATGTACCCGTCTTCTGTGATCGATGAGAGGTAGGGCCGGCTATTGTTTTAGTATTATGTACCATGATGTTATTTTTGTAAGTGAATGGCGTAGTAGGATTTAAGGCGTAGTTTTTTTGGATGGCAAGGCAAGTGATGTGAAGTGGTCGTGCTTGTAGACATTTACAATTTATATACTTTATTTAATCCAGGCAACTGGGGTCCATAAAGGGTAAGGGTGGGATCCTATTTAAAACAAAAAGACAGCGTCGCCTTGCTCTGCGAGGTGTCAATACTAGAGACATCGTTGATGGGTTACCATCGCAGAGGCAAAGATAATAGGTATGTCTCACATGCTTACGCTCTTTGTATGGTGGCAAAGTAGGTGTTTGAGAGAGTTCCTTGTGTAGCAGGTCGTCCGAGGAGGTACAACCAACATACCTATTTATGCCACATATAATTTTGTCTCTGATATGGCAAACTCTTGTATTGCAGATTAATTATAAAATATGCACATAACTTTTGTCTGCGTCGCAATTACTGACATTTTCGTGGTAGAAACAAAAAATGTATACGTCAGTGTAATAGTGCGAATTCACTTCGCACTATGGCAAACTATTTGCGTATTTGGTATAACGTCATTTGAACCTTATTCTAATAATTCTAGAGTATAGTTTATATTACCAAAATAGCGCAAATATTTTGGCCAAATACGCCAAATGAAGTCGCACCGTAATACTAACTACACCGTAGATAGTGATAGAACAATGAAAACAAATGAAGAGTGTTATTTATTTATAATTAAATAAAATTTAATTAATTGACCAAATCAATAACACTTCCGCTACCATAATATTGATGCGGAAAACGCACTGCATCATATATTTTTATCGTCAACTTTTTATTTTTGTACGGGATATAAAATGTAACGTGGCTTTAAAAGGGATATCAATTTACTAAAAGCTTTAGTACGGTCACTTGAAGAAATTGACGTAACAAAAAAACTGAGGCTAGTTTTCAGGCAATTTGACGGGCCTGTTGGTCTAGGTGTTAGTGACCCTGACTGCTAAGCCGTAGGTCGTGGGTTCGATTTCCACCCAGGACAAACTTTGTGTGAAGAGCACGATTGTTTGTTCTGCGTCTGGGTGTGATTTATCTATAAAGTATGTTTACTAGTTGTCTGGTTACCATAGTACAAGCTCTGCTTAGTTTGGGATCAGATGACCGTGTGTGAGTTGTCCCAGGATATTTATTTATTATTTTTTAATTCCTTTTAATTGCTTTGTGGGTCTTTTCTAGTGGCCTTTTATTTGCACGAATATTGCTGCCAAACCACTTTCGCTGTGTACAAAACTTTTTGAATTTTCCATACTAGTTTTTATATGTCAATGGCAGATATAAACACTCTTAGGTTTTCTAGCCTTCTGAAGTAAATTAGAACAACACTTCATTTGTTTAGGTGTTTAACTAAAGATAAAAAATCTTGACTTATATTTTTATCTAAAATAGATCGTAGGTGTAAAAGTCATACCAAGATTATCTTAACATTTTACATAACCTTCCTTAATAAATAAACTATAGAACAAAAGTAGATTTTTTCAAATCAAACCAGTACTTCCTGAATTAAGCGCGTTCAACCACAAACCTACATACAAACTTTTCAACTTAATTCTTTGAACACACGTGATTTGAGACACAACAGAAAGACCATAGAAGCTCGACAGCCGGCTGTCGGTTGGTCGCCGAAAGGTTAAATATTAGTATATAAGCTTTTTGATTAGGGGCCGCCTAGTGGATGTAGGTGGTACTAATTTCACCGAAGACAAAAAAATAAGTAATTTGGGACATTCACAGGTACCCTTATTATATAGTTTACAAACACTAACTTTGTTGGAAGGGGCTAGAAGCATTGGGTGCCTAGAACTGCACCTCATACTTCCAAACTTTCACAATTGCTCCAAGGCTGTTTAGAAGTACCTGTTTGGTTCCAAAAGTTTTGGTCGTGTTCCTGGAGTATGCAAGCCAATTTCGATTGTTTTATGGTACTTTATTCTAGAAAGCCTGATGAGGGTCGCTAGTTCACAATAAAAGCCTAAAAAAACCTGTTTAACTCTCGTATTTACCTAGTAGGTACCAGCAACTCTGTTTAAATTAGAAACAAAACGAAATAGTAACAAAGTACTAGTAGTAGTAGTAATATGAAAATATAATGGTTTTGTAGAGACAGCATGATCAAACCAGTCCAATTAATTTCAACGGTTCTATCATACACATACACACGTGTCATGCGAAATTCCAGCCATTACAGTGACGAATGTTTGTTTCAGTTGGGAATACAAGTAAGTCTCTTTAAGTGACACTACTCTTTATGACCATTCCAGATAGGAAAGGTTAATCAAAAAGTTTTTGTGTGTCGTGTAGCATTTTTTTATTAAGCCAATGAACGACAAACGACCTGAAGCTTAAGTCAGCGGTTGCAATAGTGGTTCAATGATTGATTTTTTATATGAAACGTTTAGTTTACGTTTACGTTTAGTTTAGACCCATTTCCCACATAAAAACTGTCAAACTTGTCAAATATCCAGTCAATGACGAGTTATTGAGATACCAGTGCAATAGCAGACTAGAGCCCCTGGAACTTAAGTCAGGTATTGCTATTTTTTTGTCTAGGTATGTTTTTAACTGAACGTAAATTACTTAGGTCGACTAATTTAGGTTCTACTGGAGGCCTAAATAAATAGATCTCATTTAGTAATGAGTGATATCCCGAGGCCAGGATCGCATTTCCCGAAAAAATTAAGTTGTAGAAAGGAAGACTCCGCTTCTTGTCTCTGTCTGTTCTTTGAAGTTTAGGTAAAATAGGCTTTTCCGATCACTGTTCATCATATACATTGCTAAAATATCACTGTAGGGAAGAGTGAGTTCTGACACAAGTACTATTGTAACTTACTGGAGCTGCCTCAGTTTATAAAAAACTAGCTTTTGCCCGCGGCTTCGCTTGCGTTAGAAAGAGACAAAAAGTAGCCTATGTTACTCTCCATCCCTTCAACTATCTCCACTTAAAAAATCACGTCAATCCGTCGCTCCGTTTTGCCGTGAAAGAAAGACAAACAGACAGACAGACACACTTTCCCATTTATAATATTAGTATGGATGAATTTAATTCTTAAAATTATATTTTTTTGTATCATGTTTCTGAGTGCCTGAGTTTCCAATTATCTTCAAGTACTCGGTATCGAAACGGAATTCTCATTTATCACTCTTGTTATTTTACAAAATTACCTAAAGAGGAATGTTACGATTACAATTACGTTCTTGTTTATAGGAAACTTCCATAACACAAATTGCTATCTAAATTCAGCAATAACAATGCTATTCGTTTAATGTGCGAGGACGAACCAAAGTGGCGTTGATGTCACGACCATAAACCGAGAAATATTAGAGCCTGATAGGGTTGAAATGCTTTGTAATGTCAAGAATATCTATATCGTTCCTCTATATAGTAAGTACTTATAAAATGATAAATGACGGATTGGCTGACTGACTAGTGACTATATCAACGCACGACATGAAACTGGAGAGTGTCTTCTTTGTAAAGAGTGTCCACTAAGAATGCATTTTTGGGAATATACCTTTTTTTTGGGTAATGGGAAATCATCAAATGACGTCTCCCGTCCGGGGCGCGGCGGGAGGGCGTGTCAGACTTTTACTGACTAAAACTCACTCATGTTCCTTCGGTTGCCCTTTATGTTCCGGGGTCACGGTAACTATTATAAACATTGGGAATACACTTGGGGGTGTTAAATACGATACTATCTGTACGACACAACTGTGCACCTCGCACTGTAACGTATCGCTGACGGAATGCTTTAGCTACTAAACGAACGAGGCAAACGCGGGGCGTCGAACGGGGAAGCGGGAGAGGTTTCACATTTCAACGAAGTGCACAGATTTGTCATAGTGGTTGTGCCAATGTATGCATGCTATATAACTTTTTTTTCGACACATGTCATTTTATACCTGTAGCTTTTCTTTATTCTTGTACCTACTATGTTATGTCTCTCCATCACCCTAAGGTAGACTGGTAGAAAATGTTTAAGATATTAAGTACGGTGTTTGTACATTAACTTAAACAAATAAAAGCACCTAATTTCTCCAAGGTTGACCTCCAAGATTCCTTAAAAAACCAACAAACACGTTTTTCCCATAATAAAAGTTTACCCAGTCTATAATCTCGCAGTTTTCTGACAATAAAAAGGGTAGGCAAGGAATTCTTTGTCCTGAACAATAAATAGTAATTGGCAACCCTAGTTATGTAAGGGAAGTGGCCATTAAGAGGCGGTTCTATGGCTAATAGCCAGGGATGCCTCTACGCTGAGGAATGGGCTGTGCAATCAAATAATGTTTATTGAATTTGTACAGTCATATTATATTTCAGTTAAAAATTTATTTAGTTGTGGGCAATGATGTTATAAGTAAAAAAGTGTAGATAGGTTATATGCAGTCAAAAAGTGGCACATCAAAAGTTTGCCAATTGACCAACATGACACTGTGTATCGAGTTGACATTTGACGTTTATGTCTTTTACACCCGCACTACTTCGTGCGTTAGTGTGCCGTTTTTGAAGATAGAATTTCTTTTAGGTAACCTATCTACACTGTTTTACTTATAACATCATTGGTTGTGGGCGTGAATCTTGGCCAGTCTGTAACATTGTGACTTTTTTTACATATTCTCTTCGGTTATTTTGGACTGTAGGTACTGAAGAAAACACATAGTCAGAAAGGCTTACTTTTATAATGGAAAATCATCGAATGCCTTTTCAAAGAAAAATAAAATCGTCACAAGACCGCAGTAGCAATTAGAACTATTCCGCAACCCTTACACGGACTTAGTCCTGGTCGGGCGGCAAGCTACCCATCGTTCGCCGTCCGCAGGGGTCGGGTGGCAAGCTACCCATCGTTCGCCGTCCGCAGGCCCGCGCTTAAGGTAGCCAGGTCGGTGGTCAGTCGTCCTGGCCCTCGACGACCACGCCTGGGTCGCTGTCCGGGGCGTGAGGCTTGACGCTGCCTCACGCGCCCTTACTTTGCAGGACGAGGAGACTGCTTCCCATTCAGTCTTACCCCGGAGCATGGCCTGAAGCAGCGCCGGGTATGTGCCGCCGTATTATTATGCATCTTTCTCTATTCATTGCATTAAGAAAAGGACAGAAGATACATATTCGTTTAGTCCTGTCAAATTTGACAGCGCCTGAAGAAAATTGGCGTATTTTTGGTCGCCATGTTTTTAATCGCGTCTAAATTATCTATGAGTGGCTTTTGACAGGACTTAACTAATATTATTTTGTCTTCTGTCCTTTTCTTAATGAAATGGCAAGAGAAAGTTGCACTTAATTTAAATATAGGTTAGTTTGTGAAGAAGAGAATCGGCACCAATAACTTTATTGTTCCTAAGTAATAATAGATTCTTGAAAGGTTACCCTTTTGACAAGCATGTCACGTAAAGTGTATTAATAATATCTATGACGTACAATAGGAAATTAATATCTACTAATACTATAATGGTACAGTTTGTTTGTAGATGGAGAATCTAGGCCAGCTAGACCGTCTGGGCTGGTCGGTATTCTGGAAAATTTGTCATGTCTTCACGCGTTGCCTGCTATATCGCAAACCAATGGGTCGTACTTGTAATGATATCTACCTAGCCTCTTCCCCAGTATGTATAGGTCGGTTTCCAGATTAACCAGACTTAGCTGGATACCAGTGCTTTACGTGAAGCGACTGCCTCAGACCTCCACAACCCAAATACTGGGCGACACGGCATACCTTAATAGTTAGACGGGTCTTACTTCTTGGCTTCTGACTAGCTGTAACAACGTGCTTTCCGAGACACGTCAACCATGTCCAAGATAAACTTTAGAAAGGCATAAGAATTGAAAAAGTCCTTTTAGTATTTGCCCAATTCAAACCCACAACCTCTTACAAGAGACCCGTTTCAATTTAACGTAATATATCTACTAATACTATAATGGTAATGGTATACGTACGAGATAATCCTTCAGAGAATCAGAGTTTACCAGTTATATAGGCCAAGCTGTAATTTATTTTTGGTAAAGGTTAAATCCATCACTGACTTAACACGAAATTACGAATAGTATGTACTTGACCTTTTAAGGCATTTAGTGTAGAGTTAATTATTATCCCTTTCAGGCGTTTTATGTCAAAAATTTTATAGACAACCTAATCAGTATGCTGCTATTTAAAAGTTAGTCGAAAAAGAAAATCGTAAAGTTAGATTTATTGGTTTCTAGACTGGCACGTTCTGCCTATCTAGGAAAATCGTGTTGAAAGGTAAGAAGATACGATTGTGTTTTATTTTATGTGTTTTATTTTATGTATCTTTTGATCGTGACTATTAGGTACGAAATTGAGATAGATTTTTTGACTATGTGTGGTTTATGGTCGTCGTAATGAAACATTTGTACTTTTAATTGGGTGTAATTTATCTATAATATGTATGTATTTACAAATTATATAAGTATGTATATCAGTTGTCTGGTTACCATAACACAAGCTCTGCTTAGCTTGGGATCAGATAACCGTGTGTGAGTTTGTCCGATGACATTTATTATTTATTTATTTAATTTTATATGTATTTATACCATCTCTGATACATAAAGTTGCAGGCTCCAAACCCTGCCAAGGACCAATGTGGTTTTTTTTATTCTTGTCTCGAAAAGCTTGCAAACTATTGGTCCTGGTTGTAACTAGTAGATCTTTGAAATTCAAATCGTCACAGATAGTCAGAAAGTCAGAAAAACAGTAACTAAGATATGGAGTTCTCAATACGGATTCGATTACACTGGTCTAGATAAATCGTATCTATAGTTAGTATCTATAGTTAAGTATTTAGTAGATAGAAAACATCGTTTTAAATAGTTGGTTAACTTAAGATACGGACACAGTTATATATATACAAATCTTTATTTCAGCAAGTATAAACCTGGTATTTTTCAGCATTACTAAAGAAACGGCAGGAGGCAACAACCAAAAAGAAGATAATTGTATATATACACATTCCGCTCAAAATAATATAAAAGCACCACTAAATTACATTACAAAAAGACAAAAATAAAACAAACTTATGATAAAGAACTTCCAAGATTTTCTATAGGTATATTCTGATTTACTCACCAACGTACGAACAAAACCTTTTTGAACACATTTCACACCTTCAATCCCTAGAGACGAAGTTACATAATGGAATAGAACACTTTACGCATTTTATGTGCCTTAGTTCACGTAGAGGTTTCCAAACTATTGATAATATCAATGTATGGCTCCCAAAGGGATAGATGGAGGTCTAAATATAGGCAGAATTTTACTTGTTTATACGGTACGTATTTTTTTAAATTGAAACTAGTAACTACTAGTAACAGACCAGGAGTTTGAAGATAAGTGGGAGGGGCAAAGGGTGAAGTTTCTCTTCATCCATAGCGTCGAAGTCCTAAAATGCCGATTCCGCTAGGATACTCGACACCTCTCAAGAGATCGTACGGTATCTCCCTTATCACCCTGACGGCCATCGCTCTCTGCGGTTTTCGCAGTATCGCAACGTTGCGGGCCTTCGGGTGTCTGCTCGCACAGGAGTCCCGTCAAGAGCCATAGACCGTACGATCCCTGTAGAGATCTACCTACGTTTTGGAACAAGCAACTAGCGTTTCTTTTCTGACTAACCTACGGACTCTTTGACAATTCAGAAGTACCTGTAAATGCTGTAAATGTAATAAATGCTAAGAATTTTAATTTAACTAATGGAAAAAAGATGTAGTTCACATGAAGTGACACTCAATGTAACTTTCTCAACCCGGTTAATGAATGACACGATACCCCTTAGTAAGACTGTTGTGTACGGTGGGCTACACATCAAGCTATACTTAACCAGTAAAGCTGACTTCTGATTGCACGAAAAACATACACAATGCGAGGTCAGCTAAAACTGGTTTTTTTATAGCTTGATGTGTAGCCGTGTGTACTATTGGGGTTTTGAGAGTCTTAATGACTGTTAAATGTTTACGAATGATAACACTGGGCGAGCAATGGCTTAAAATCGTTTGTAGTGTCTCAAAGAAGGGGTTTGGCCAAAGGGCGTCTTACCTATATTGCCATTTTCGCGGAAGGATACGCAACACCTCACAGCGCGAAACGATGTCTTCACTTTGTGTGCAATAGTTTTAAAATAATTGTTTTAAACATCCGGAGTTGCAGAATAGTTCAAATAAAAATAAATTACCGTGCCCCGGATCATAAAGGCCAACCGAAGAAACATGAGTGGGTTTTAGTCAGTAAAAGTCTGACACGAAGGACGGGAGAAGTCATTTGATAATTTCCCACTCACCAAAAAAAAGAATGTAAGGAACATAATATGTTATGGGTCTTTGTTATCTGTAATGATTGATGGATAACTGGACATAAATTGTAGGACTTCATCATCATCTTCAACATCAAAAACGAACTCCGGACCTCACAATCCGCTGACGTGCTCACAGCCAATCAAAATTTATAATAAAAGTACTGCAGATTTAATGTGAAATATGAAAAAGTAATCAGCTTATTCCCTCAGTTCAGATCTCCTGTCTGAGTGGAGGGGGAGGGGGAAGTAATCCTCTACGCGGGCTTAGTGCGTGACCAGTTGCAGGATTAAAATTATTCCACGACTTCCCCTTTCTGTTAAATATCCTGAAAGTGTTAAAAGCAGTTACTCATCTAAGATAAGTACAAAATTTTGCTTATAACGTTGGTCGCGTCGAATTAAAGTAGGTATACCAAAAAGCACTTAAGCTTAACGTATTTCAGATCAGTAGGTAGTTCTGTTTATAAACTACCAGAAACACATATTTGGAAACCGAATTATATTAAAGTATATTTCGGATACTGAACCTCTGACACTAAAAATCGCTTAGGTACGAGGCTTATTGTGCCCTCCTAATCAACGCCCATTCCCTCACCCAATACCTATTATCAAAGAGTTACAACAAATGTAATTCTTGAATAGTGGATAAGTTTTTCTAAAGACTACGAGCTCTTTAACTGTTATATTTTTAGGATTCCATCCCCAAATAGTGACTCCGCCGGGACCCTATTAATTGTTTAATCATTGGAAATTAAACCCATGATGATGAATATAAGTGTATCTCCAAAGTTCCACTGTTTGTGGGGGCTATACTAGTAATTTAACTTAGTGTATTTTTTTGTTTTAAAATCTTATGTTGGTCGTATTACGGAGCCCTTCGTTAAAGATCAACTCGAATGAATTTAGAAACCCTTAACCGACCTTGACATCTGACCCACATTTCCTCGAGAAAAGATAAGCGCCGATGAGGACTTAATAATTTCGTACGGCGTGCAATATGGCTGGCTGCCATACCTTAAAAAGGTTTAGGTCGTGTAGACGTCGCCTTATCGACCCTTCCCCTTTACTGTGCGATTATGTCAACCCGATCGGGTCCAATTACGTTGAAATGCTATGATGTATTAATACCTTTATGAACGGTTTAAACGGCTTGAAGTGGATACTAAAATTGAAATGATTTGATAAAGATACAAAGCTAAAGTGTTTTGATTGACTGAAATTTATTTAATTTTGGTTTAAAGTCATTGGTACCTAATGTTAATATAAATATATGTTTCCGAGTTCCCGCAACTAAAAAAATACAACATTTTAAGATAGTTAAAGTGGTGTATGTGGTCGAAAAATGTAATACTCTTAATTCTACAACTTTGGCTTTCAACCACGAAGAAAGAACACATAGATCGTCCTGCCAGTGCCAAAACTCAAATATATTGTTAAATTTCGTTTCGTTTTTTACTGTGTGTTTGTACACATAAAAACAGTATATAAAGATCATAGTTGTGTACTCGAAATAAATACACTGAATACACTCGAAATAAATCAATAAAAGTCCATCTCATACCGACAAACTTTGATTGAACTTCTAAAAGAAGTTGGCCGGAATTCGATTTTTTTCTTTTTCTTTTACAATTTTATGAATGTTCTGTCTTCTGTAGACCTTCAACGCTCACAATATGTAAGTTCAAATATTTTAAGAAAGTCGTCGAGGTCAGCTTTATTTAGAAGTCATATTTTTTTACGACTTTCGTGTAGACTGGGTCGTTTCTTGTATACTCTTATATTATGTAGAAAACTCGTAAACCTTACTGGAAATATGTAAAATCCTTTATAATCCGTACCCGAGAGTTATTTTTCGTTATAGTTTTAAGAATAAATCTGAGGTAGTTAGTTAGTCATGAAAGGGTAGGATTTATGGGCATATAAAAGGCAGTTACGTAAAAGTATGGAATGATAGTGAATAAAAGAGATATTGAACTAATGGAGGTTGAGCAAAAAGGTTTAAAATGTGAAGTGACGACAAAAGGAAAATCTTATTCACGTAATTTCGTAAGAAATCTACATTATTGTATACTGGGTCATTTGATCAATATCAAGAAAAAAGATAAACTAGAAAAAGAAAAACTAGAATAATAAAAAAATTCGAGGCTAAACGAGCGAAGTAATATCCTTAGCTAATTGGTTAATCCTTTTTCCTTTTGAGAGATTGTTTTTGATTCGAGTTGTTACGAAGAGTTTACTGTGTAATTTGGTATCCAGTTACAGTTTAGTACCTATAGGTATAAATTGAATCATTATTATTTTTTAAGCTAAATATGAGCTCCGGCACGGCACCCAAAAACACCCGCAACACTAGTGGAGGCCGTTTAGAAGGTGTTGGCTTTTTTTTTCAAAGCAAAAGTTGCTGACCAGGGGGCGTACCACAAGCCCTTACAGCAGTATTACTTTGATATTACTTTCAGTGGGTAAGAGACGGCGCTAGACAACGTGTCACTTGCACACTCCTGCAACAGGACTAAAACAATCTTACTTTAAACGTCATGGTAAGAAGTAGAAACTGCCATGAAAAATTATTAGCACACCCAAAAGGTTGGTGAGACGGTCCGTCTCACCAACCTTTTTTTCAACCATGTTGATGTTGTTAACTGGATGCAACTAAATATTTAATACTAAAACCACCTAAATGTAACCGACACTTTATCAAAACTGGGCCAGCCGCGAGATAATCGCAAACAAACAATACGGCTATAGAGACTACACTGACATTTATTAAAAATTGCATCAATTCGACAGCAAACTGTATCAATAGGTTACGGACCGCAACTGGGTTATGCGCCCGTGACGTCACGAGTGGCATTTAACCCGTGTGACGTCATACACTGGGGTTCGTTCGTACGGTACGTTGAACTTTAGATAGAACTAGTTTATCGTAGTCATAAACACTGATAGCTTTCAAGCTTCAAAAGTGTTTTACAGGTTTGGTTGTAAATCCTCTTATATTTTTTTACTAGTTATCTCCCGCCATTTTACCTCTGTTTTTGGTTTGTACACTGCTCTCGTGGGACATAGCGTGATATTGTAAAGCGTATACTCTATCTCAATGATAGGGTTATACAACATAAACATAATTTTAAATTGGGATTGTAATAACTGGTCTGTGGCTTAATGCTTAGTGATCTTGACTTGACTTGGTGGAGCGTAGTAACTATTTATTAATCTGTGGTGGAGGTCTTGGTTTCGGTTTCCACCGAGGACAAACTTTGTGTGATGAGCATAATTGTTTGTTCTGTATAGATCTGGGTGTTATTTATCATAAAATATGTATGTATTTATAAATCATATAGGATGTATATCAGTTGTCTGGTTACCATAACACAAGCTCTGCTTAGCTTGGGATCAGATGAACGTGTGTGAGATGTCCCAAGATAATTATGTGTTTATTATTTATTTAATAACATTAGGTGACCTCTCTCACCACCATAATTTACCCACCCACTAAACATAACACGTTTATTTTATCCATATCTACGGATACAAGGTGTTTTTTAAATCTGCAAAACATTTCAGGAGGGTATTTTGTTATTGATTCTCAATGGGTAGGTATTATTTTTAACCAACTTCTAAAAAAAGGAGGAGGTTCTCAATTCGGATGTTTGTATGTTTTTTTTTTATGTTGTTATGTTTGTTATGTTGTTTGCCAACCGATTTCAACAATTCTTTTTTTGTTTGAAGCCGCGGCTCCGGCCCGACTTCTGAGGGCGTCCCAGAGGGTCATGGCCATTCGCATGGTGCGGGGATACCGCACGGTCTCCTGTGAGGCGGCATGCCTCCTTGCCGGCGTCCCGCCGTGGGATCTGGAGGCAACAGTCCTTGTACACACGTACGAGTGGCGCGTGGAAGTGCAACGCCGGGGTGAAGTCCCGATGCCGCGGGTTATCGCGGCACGGCTCACGGAGCTCCGGCGAGATCTCATGGCGGAATGGAGACAACGACTGTCGCAACCTAGTGCTGGGCACGCCGTTATAGCGGCGGTAAGACCCCTCTTTGAGGAGTGGCTGGAGAGGCATCATGGCACTCTCACGTTTCGCTTGACACAGGTCCTCACCGGACATGGTCAGTTTGGGAGGTTCCTGTGTCGGATTCGGGCGGAAGCGACGCCTGGGTGTCACCACTGCAGTAACGGTCGCCTGGAGGACACGGTCGAGCACACGGTGGAGGTGTGCCGCGCATGGGCGGACCATCGACGTGTCCTCGTAGAGGCGATCGGCGGCGGTGACCTCTCGCGCCCGGCGCTGGTTCAGGCCATGCTTCGGGGCGAGACGGAATGGGATGCCGTCGCCTCCTTCTGTGAAGCAGTTATGCTAGTGAAGGAAGCGGCGGCGCGCGAGAGGCAACGACGAGCCTCTCGCCCCGGACTAAGACCCAGGCGAAGACGTCGAGAGTCGCAAGACGACTACCGGCCACCGTAGACGCGGTTCTGCGGATGGCGAGCGATGGGTAGCTCGCCGCCCGGCTAGGACCAGGACCTCGTAGACGGCGCGTTTTGTTCCACGCGCGCCTCAAAGAGAAGGAGTCAGCACAGGAAGGGGCCCAACAGGGCCAACGCCTGCCGGGGTTGCGGAATGTTTATAATAGTTACCGTGACCTCGGAACATAAAGGGCAATCGAAGGAACATGAGTGGGTTTTAGTCAGTAAGAGTCTGATACGCCCTCCGGCCGCACCCAGGACGGGAGCAGTCATTGGATGATTTCCACTCACCAAAAAATAAAAAATTCCACTGTAACCTACACTGCGGAAATAATTATCGATTATACGAGGGACATACTGAAAGAGTCTTATTCAGTATTTGATTCTCATTTCGAATATGTAAAAAACAATGACTTACTATTTTACTATTTGTTTGAATGTTATGTGTTAATCTGATGTTTAGTTTTGCTGTAAAGTTTTAACAACTTACGTTTTAACAAATAGGGATGGTGACTACATCAAAAGAATGACATTCTATTATTTATATTTAGTCCGTCTGTTAGACAGTCCAAAAATACTGGACACATATTTTTTGCTTTATCAAATTAATAACAAAATACAAAGATAAAGAGCATCAAAGTTCCGGAGAGGGGGCTTGTGACGTCACTCCTCAGTAAAAAATATACAAAGGTGTGACGTTTCACGAAACTTCAACGCACTGTATTGTCGTCATTTTCTGTTTACGATAAAAAAAGAAAATATACGTGTCCCAAATTTTTTGATTATCTAACTGACGGACTAATTACTTTTTTTTGTCATCTCGCCTATTGTAACATACAATGACAAATAATCTTTTAGCAAATTCTACAAGAATGTCATTAGCTTGACATACTAAATATAATTTCGTTAATTAATCAACATAATAATATTGTACTCATAATTTGTTTCGAAAAAATTCGACGTATTCAAAATAATCCCTGTGTTAATACCGGATAATTACTTTAAGCCCTTGTATTCACAGACTCAATTAAACAAAATCAACTTTATACGGACCTCCAAGCATCGATTCACTTTGTCTAAAAATAACGGATTATAAAAAGGATCGGATTAAAAATTGAAAGCTTTCACGGACTCATTGTTTAACAGTTTAGAATATTTTTTTAAATTATATAATATTTACTTTGAGTAGTTTAACAAATCTATATAAATAAAAATGAATTGATGTTCGTTAGTCTGATTAAAACTCGAGAACGGCTGGGCCGATTGAGCTGATTTTGGGTTTAAAATGTTTGTCGTAGTCCAGGGTAGGTCTAAACGGTGAGCAAATAAGAAAAAATTGCGAGAAAGATAGAGTAAAACAACAATTCCATTTTCCCATATAAAAGTTGTCCATGTTCTATTGGATGTCGTTGTCACAGTAACCGGCAAATCAAGTGTCAAATTCAAGTGCAGTTACAACCATAGAGGTTACAACACAACCCGTCAACCTACCACAAATAAGTAATGTTTATTTGTTTTCAAAATACGAATGGAATCATTTTCATAAATCCAAATCATGCAAATATTAGTTGGTTTTATTTTAAAACCATTTAATACGGTTTGAAATAACAGAAGGGCGTGTAATATGCTATAACAAATAATACTGTAACAGCTTTTCTTATTTCCAAAGTACAAAAATAATATTACGATAAAAAAATATCTAGATTTAAAATATTTACTAGCTTTCGCCCGCGGCTTCGCCCGCGTGAATGTCGAATTTCTACGTACTATTTTAACCCTTTAGGGCTATTTTTTATATTCTTCACAAAGAATAAACCCTCCAAGTTTAATGTATTTAGTTAGTTATTGTTATATATTAACAAACACGTTGATATCAGTCAGTGAGTTTACTATTATATACATATATCAAATGACTTATCTCGGCCTCAGCGTCAGACTTTTACTGACTTTTAAGATCCACAACTCAGGCAGGCATTGGCCCTAGAGGGCTCCGTCACGTGCTGACTGTTCTGTGAGGCGCGAGTGGAACAAACGCGCCGGCAACACGGGCCTGCTCCTTATCCGCCGGTGAGCTACCTATGGCTCGCCGTCCGCAAGGACACGGCGGTAGCCCGCCCAAGCACAACATAACTTCACCGTATGCTCCACCGAGTCCTCCAGGTGACCGTTGTCGCAGTGGTGACACCTAGGCAGCGCTTCCGCCCGAAATCTGACACAGGGACCTCCTGAAATCTCCGTGTCCGGTGAGGACCTAGGCTGTGTCCGGTGATACGTGAGAGCGCCGTAGCGCATCTCCAGCCACTCCTCAAACAATGATGAATGTATCTCTCCAATGACTCCACCCACATACAATAGAAGACTGAGACCGGGTATTTAATTTTGCTTCACGACGCACTCTCATAAGCATACGAAACGACACCCCACATACAAATCGAATCAGGGATAGAACCAAATTATTGTTAAATTTACTGAATTAATTAATTAATTAATTTTATTATATATATTGATTTTATTATAATTATGTATTGATTAAATAATGGTGCTTTTAATTATTTTTTTTGTTTATATATGGCCATCCTGTACTTTTTTTTTAAACTAAAAGCCCATTTCATAACATGTCCTTTCAACAATCTTTTCTTCAAAAGTTAGGTGACAGTAACAATGACAGTATTGCCAGATTACTAAACAACTATTAGGCCACTCCTACACACGTGAATCTAGATTGTGATAATGTGGGGGGGAAATCGATACAAATCTTTGATGAATAAAGGTGATATGGTTTAAATAATTTTTGTTTACATTAGTCGCTCATCGCACGCGCTAGAGAACGGGTCGAGGGTAGGTCTCCCCACCTAATAACGCGACAATGTCTGTGAATACGCTAAAATGTGTGAATTGTAATATTGTAATATGTGAACTATTATCTTTTATCCAAAATAAAATTGATGTGATGGATAATGAAAGCCTAATAAGGATTTGTGACACGGCCTTTTCTGTGGCCGAGGTTGATAGTGCTAAGGAATTATTATTTAGCTCAATGCAAACTAACAAGAAGAAAGTAACTAGACGCAAAGATGGAAAAAAGGTGCGAGATTTGGAGGATATTATCAGTGTTTTCAAAGTGACTGAACCCGATCTTATACCAATTTTTGTGGCGCGTGACTTGCAAAAGTTACCGCCCGTAACATTTGATCATGTAGATGTGACCAAATTATTAAAAGATCTGGTGATTGTTCGAGCAGAAATAAATGAAATAAAAAACAAATATGCAACAGTCACTCAACTGGACGAGTTCAAGCAAGAATTTGCATCAAGTAGGCCTCCATTATCATTATTAACGCGCAACATTAACTCGAAGAAAAGAGGAGGGTACTTGCTCGATAGTGGGCCGGTAGGACTATCGCCGGCGCCAACGTACGAGGACAGCAACGCGATGACGCAGTGCGCGAGTGAGGAGTGCAGCGAGTCGCCAAAGTATCGCTCTCTCGCTTGCACAGGTACCGAGGCGATCTTATCAAGTGCTCGTGCACCGATTAACTCAACGTTACTGGAAAAAGAAATGTGTGCAGAGATGTCCGAGTCAGCTGATTGTCATACAGGAGCAAGTCAATTAAAACGACCTACTATGGCGGAGATGGCAAAGATTGGTGAATGGAAAAAGTCTGAGAAACCAACAGATAAGTGGGTTTTAGTTAAAAAAAGACGGTCTAAGAATCGTTTTACTGGTAAAATGGGCAAAGCAGTTACGGACTTATCTGCTAAATTTAAAGCAGCGGAAGTAAAAATCCCTTTGTTTATTTCGAACATAAACAAAGAGGCAGAGGAGGAAGATATACGCAAATATATCGAAAATAAAACTGCGGAGGTCGTTTCTCTGGAGAAAATTACGATGAAGAAGGAACGGCCGTACAATGCCTTCAAAGTACTTGTAGATAAAAGCAAATTGAACATTTTTCTTGATGATCAGATGTGGCCTGATGGCGTGACATTTAGACGCTTTATTCATTTCAAGTATAGAAGCGAAGACAAAAATAATACTGTTTTTGAGTGTGAGACAATTACAAAACCGAATAATGGATAGTAAATCAAGAATGAACATAATAACATTCAACTGCAAAAATGTTAAAAGGTCGGTGAACTGTGTGCGGTCCCTATGCAAAACAGCTGATATTGTTTTGTTACAAGAAACGTGGCTGTACCCGCATGATCTAGCCTTTCTTGATACGGTTCATCAGGAATTTAGTTACACTGGGAAATCTTCAGTCGACACTTCAGCCGGCATTTGTAAAGGGAGGCCCTACGGAGGGCTTGCCATATTATGGAGAAAAACCGCATTTAACTACGTGAGTGTGGTACAAAGTGTTAGTAACCGGATATGTGCAGTGAGCGTAGTGATAAACAACAGGAATTTTTTAGTTATAAATGTCTATATGCCGACGGACTGTAGTGAAAATCTGCCTCTCTTTACGGAATGTTTAAGTGAAATGTATTCTATTATACAAAATAATAATGCTGAATCAGTGTATGTGTTGGGAGATTTCAACGCGCACCCGGGTGAGTCATTTTGTAATGAACTTCTTAGTTTTTGTAGCGAGAATGATTTACTTTGTGCGGACTTAAACTGTTTGGGCATGCAGTCGCAAACGTACACGTTTATCAGTGACTCACACGGGTGCAAGCGTTGGCTAGACCACTGTCTTGTTACACAGGCGGCGCAAAAAACAATTGTAAATATTGAGATTATTTATGATACGTTTTGGTCAGACCACCTGCCCTTGAAAATACAATGTGATGTCAATGTTATTAGATTAAAAACTAGTGCAATTAAATCACCGCTTAACGGTGTGAGATGGGGTGAAAGAACTCCAGAGGAAATAAAGGAATACTTGTCTTTGTGTAATGATGAATTTAAGAACTTAGATTTTCCAGACGAGTTTAAACGATGTGCTGATATTTTTTGTGATAATCCTCGACATAAGTTAGTGCTAGATGCAATGTATCAAGACATTGTTTCTATTTTAAGTGAATCAGCGAGTGTAAATAGGATTTCTAAAGGCATTCTAAGGAAGAAGGGCATAAAGGGCTGGAACAAACATGTCAAAGAGTTGCATGAGCAAGCAAGATTAAAATTTAAAGTGTGGATGTGGTATGGACAGCCAAGTAGTGGGCCTATATATGAAGATATGTTTTTAAGTCGAAAGTTATTTAAATCAAAATTAAAATGGGTTATTAAGAACCAAGAAAAAAATAGAAATGGATATTTTGGCCTCGCTCCATTCTAAAAAATGTTTTTCGTCTTTCTGGAAAGGTACTAAAAAGCTTAATATATCTCCAAGCTTACCAGCCAGCGTGGATGGTAGGAGTGACCACATTGAAATAGCTAATACCTTCAAAGATCAGTTTAGAGTGAGCTCGCCTCTTGAGTCTGTGGTGAAGGTGAACGGTGCTGAGGCCTATCGACCGGGAGAGCCCATTCGGTTTACGTGTAAGGAAATTACAGCAGCAATTAAAGGTATGAAGCGGGGGAAATCTCCTGGTCATGATGGACTCAGCATTGAGCATCTTCTAAATGCCGGCTACCACTTGCCGAGGGTATTGACTATGTTTTATAATCTATGTGTGGGGCATTCTTACCTACCACAGGAAATGCTGGATACCTTAGTAGTACCTATCATAAAAAATCGGACAGGAGACATAGCAGACAAGGGGAATTATAGGCCAATCTCGCTGGCAACTGTGATAGCCAAAGTATTTGACAGTGTACTTGACTCGCATCTCAGTAGATATACAAAACTACACGACTCACAGTTTGGTTTTCGTGCTGGGTTGTCTACTGAGAGTGCCATACTTGCTTTGAAGCACACTGTCAAATATTATACGGACAGGAAAACTCCGGTTTATGCCTGTTTCTTAGACCTTTCCAGAGCTTTCGACCTTGTTCCTTATAATGTCTTATGGGAGAAACTGCGGGAAGGGGGAGTCCCTGATGCATTGGTGTCAACGTTATCTCTATGGTATGACAAGCAAAGGAACTTTGTCAAATGGGCCAATGTATTGTCGGACCCATATAAACTTGAATGTGGTGTGAGGCAGGGCGGGCTCACTTCTCCGCGACTGTTTAACATTTATGTTAACAGCTTGCTAGTGGAGCTCAGTAGCACTCATGTCGGATGCCATATAGATGGAGTTAGTTTAAATAATCTAAGTTACGCTGACGATATGGTGTTGCTGAGCCCCACAGTAGGTGGAATTAGAAAGCTGCTAGCCATCTGTGAGAGATATGCTGAGCAACATGGCCTGAAGTATAACCCAAAAAAGAGTGAGTTGTTGGTGTTTAGAGGAAGAAATAGGAGTCCCTCAAATGTCCCGCCGGTAGAACTCAATGGTTCTCTGTTACAGAGGGTTACACAATTTAAATACTTGGGCCATGTAGTGACGGACGATCTTAAAGATGACGCAGATATAGAAAGAGAGCGCAGGGCGATGGCTGTGAGGGGTAATCTGCTGGCTCGTAGGTTTGCTGGTTGTTCAGTACCGGTGAAAATAACACTTTTCAAGGCGTTTTGTCAAACATTTTACACCAGCAGCCTGTGGGCCAATCATACCCAAAAAGCAGACAACACCCTGCGTATTCAGTACAATAATGCCTTCAGGATGCTGTTGAGGCTTCCGCCTTACTGTAGCGCGTCGGGAATGTTTGCCGATGCGCACACAGACGACTATTTCGCGTTAATGCGCAAGAAAGTGGCATCACTATTACGCAGAGTGAGAGGGAGTAGCAATAGCATTCTGAAGGTATTCGCAGAAAGGTTGGAGGGGCCTACATTGGATAGATTTATCAAGCTACATGTCAGGCATGGAGCTTGATAAAGCTACAATGGTCCTAAATTGTGTATTGATTTTTGTCTTACTGTTTGCGTTTTAAGTGTTTTTTACTAATATAGTTTTTAAGTTTATGTAATACTAACACGCTATGGGCCCTCGATGCCTGACAATAAAAGATTTTTATTTTTTATTTTTATTTTTTTTATTTTATTAATAGGTAAGTGATACGAAGTTCACCGGGTCATCTAGTTATATAATATTTACTTTGAGTAGTTTAACACAAGCTTTATACTTTAAAAATATGTATATTGAATTTATAATCATCTCCTTAGTCTAATACCAACTATGTTGGAGTCGGCCTCCAATCTAACAGGATTCAGTCGGATACCAGTGTTTAAGTGAAGCGACTGCCTATCAGACCTTCAAAAGTATATTGAATTATGAAAATTAAATTAACAATAATTATTATTATACTCAATGTTCAAGTCTATATTGATCACCAGGCTTGCTTATGGCAAATTGGTTTCTTAACATATATGCCTGAGAGGCGGACGTGTTAAAATTTGAACAATAATGACACACAGAACAAAATAGGTATAGAAAACTTGCAATACACACTTATTAATTTAGGAAAAACATTTTTTAGCTAATTTGGTCAAAAAGGTATTGAAAGGAATGATGTTTCAAAAAAAAATTCTAAATTCAAAGCATTTATTTCACTTAGACCATTTACAGGTACTTATGAATTGTCAAAGAGTCAGTCGGTTAGTCAGAAAAGAAAAGTGACGCTAATTGTAATGATGTAATTGCAATTGAAAGATGTAATCTTAAATCATTAAATAGTTGTAAATATTTACATGTAAGTATCAAGATAGTTATTAAGATATTAGACTATATATCTATATAATAGTCACTACCAATTAACATAACTTCATTTGACTGATGAGCCCTATTCGTGGCTAAACATAGTTGAACAAAACACCTAGTTTGGAGCGCACCTTTTATTTTTATTTACCAGACCTAATCATTTTAAGAAATTAGCTGATTGATCTCCGATGCCAGACATTGTTTGCCACTGTAATTTAGCACCTAGTTTAATACTAGGTATGGTTCAGAATTTATTGGAAGCAACCACGAAAATACACAAATAATTATGATTTGAGATTTGGTTAGGTCTCTTTAGAAACAAATGAAATCACTTTTTAATGAATCTCGACTTAAAGCGCCAATTAATTAGCGTTTTTTGTTTTAAACAAAAAGAAGAATGCCGGGAATTTTTGTTTAAAGATTTGAATCAAAAATCCTTTTTACATTTTTGTAGTTAATTTTTCATATAAATTAAGCTTTATCAAGTCTTTACGAAAGTGAGATTAGGCCTACAATTACTTTGACGATTTGTAGTAATTGTAATGGAATGTTATTTTTACCCGACTGTCGAAAAGAGGGTTATTTTTTTTTATATTATTAGTTTGGATATCTAATTGAAAATGACACACTATTAGGCTGAGTCACCGCGGACTGAGTTGAAGATAGGTGAAGATGGCATCTGCCTTGCATGGCTTCATTTGAACTTAACGAGTGTAGATATAACAACGATAGAAGTGAAAATAATTAGGAAGCCTTTGCCAAAGAGTGAGCACACACACACAGGCTAGTTAAAATGGATTACAATAATAAAAATATCCCAAAATAACAGCACAACCACATAAATAAATAACAAACTTAAACTCCAATCTTATTAATCGGCAATAATGAACTCTGCCTATAAAGCCAGGACGGAGAAAAATGGTGTACCGCAAAGAAATTACATTGTTTACATTTTTCGAGGTAACAAAATAAGATTTCGTCCGGAATTTTACTCGTTAAAAGTTCAGTTAACGGGAAAATAATGGCTCTTTCTTTCAGACCATGAACGAAAAGTAATATTTCAGAAGTAATGACGTCGCGGTATTGCAATAATTTGTAAACAGTTTCGTGATCGGTGTTTTTCTGTGATTGATACGGACCTGAATTACAGATGAAAATTCGTTGTGGTTTTAATTGGACCTTGCATTGAATTATTCGTCGATTTGCTTCATTTTTGCGCATCGCTTACTAATTGGATTTTCATTTTTCAGATGAAACATGGAAACATGAAAGTCCATTTCATCAATTATGTGCAGCAGGTCCGTTGCACAAGCTTTAGTTGACGACCGTTTTTGTCAACGGGTGACGGTCTGACGCGTTGAGTTTTCATGCAAGGTTGCAACTGTAACGGATACGAGTCCGTTGCGTTAACAAACACCTACGATAATCTATTGAATACTTCATGTCGGCCCGTCGCGTCGTCCGTTATGAAAACCGGTCCGTTGTCATCAACGAGAGGTTTATGCATTTTTTTAATATTTTTTTGATTACTTGTTGTTTTAGTAAAAGTAGACATTCTTTCAAAATACTCCATACCTATTACAGTTAAAGAGATATGGAGCGCTGACCGACACACCGATGCTAAGTGTACCCGGGGCCTTTTACTGCAAATCCCGGATTTAATCCCAATTAAATTATCGTGATGTGGAAAGCACGATAATTTAATTGGTTATATTTTATTTAATTTAATAGGTCACATCATGCGTGTAATACACACACCGGCAAAATTAGGGGAACACAAAAAAAGGTCGTATTTCTTAACAAATTTATGTAGCACATATTTTTTTTAGTTAATCAATAATTAATTGCACTCAAACTAACTGAAATAAACGCTAAAGTGACTCACACAATACTTCTACGTGAAGAAATAAACAAAAATGACAAAAAATGAGAATTGAACGTTTTTTCCTTAAAAGTGAAATCTGTAAACATTTTCAAAAATGACAAAAAAAAAGGAGTTTTAGTATCGGGTATTGCCGCCACAGGCTCTAATTAAAGCCTGTACACGATTTCCCATGCCTCGGATAACGTTATCAATGAGTTCTTGGGACAAATTGTTCCACTCTTCCACTAACGCTAATTTAAGTTCCTCCACATTATTAGGGGCTGGATTTCTTTGTCGAACCTTTCTTCCCAGGTAGTCCCAGACATGTTCTATCGGGTTCATATCCGGTGATCGCGCTGGCCAGTTCATCTGAGTGATGCCTACTTCATTAAGGTAGTCACTCACTATACGCGCAGTGCGTTATCATGCATGAAAATGAAATTTTCACCTATGGATGGGGCAAAAGGCATGACATGGGGTTCTAAGACTTCTGTATTGTACCGCTGTGCAGTTGGCGATCCATTACTGATGATCACTAGCTCCGTGCGGGCTCCCAAACATATGCCACCCCATACCATAACTGACCCTCCACCATACGACACAGTTTCAGTGAAATTTGCTTGGTGATATCGTTCCCCTCGATTTCTCCACGTTCTTTCCCTCCCATTCACGAAATTTACACAAAATCGGCTTTCGTAACTGAACAAAACACGGCCCCACTCATTAGTCCAATCTTGGTGTTCTCGAGCGAATGCTAATCTTGCTACACGATGAGCTACCTCGAGTTTTGGGGCCTTTGCTGGCACGTACGAGTTTAAGCCAACTTCATTCAACCGTCTTCTATCAGTCCTTTCACTCACGTTGACGTTACGGACTTCTGCTAAACGATTTCGGGTCTGGACAGCTGTTTGAGGACGATTTCGTAAAGTCTGCATGACCAAGAAACGGACATCCAAGGCGCTAGTTGCTCGATTTCTGCCCTGTCCTCGTCTGCGCACGAACGATCCAGTCTCCCTATAACGTCGGACGACGCGATGAATCACCGATGTCGATACACCCAGTGCGCGACTGACTGAGCGATAGGTGTGCCCTTCCTCGATCATGGTTACAGCCCTAGCCACAGAAGTTGCTGGTAAATCACTCATTTTGTATCAGAACAATGTGCACTATTCAAATGTAAACAGTTAAATGACCCACAGTCCCTATTCGCAGCATCCACTAAAGTTCTTATCAGAATGAGTACAAAACGTCAAGTGAGCAAATTCTTAAACAACCATAAATTCTTGTCAAAACACTTAAAATTAAAGTTGGTGGTACTTAAAACAATCTGTTATGAAGTTATTAACACATAAACAAAAACTACTTATAAAATTACTCGACAATGTTAGAAAAAATCAACCTTTTTTTTGTGTTCCCCTAATTTTGCCGGTGATGTATTATGTGCCAATGCAAATCTATGAGTATTTAATCAACATATTAATATATTTGCATGCACTGTATAGGTAAAACTTGTGAACTGCTTAAGCTGCTAAAAGAGTGTAGTATAACTTATCCGAACAGACAAACGAACAACGGATACATGCTTTTATTAAAATACAGAACCGTGAAGGTGGCCGGTGTACGAGGCAAAAACTTTAAAACTATGCATAGGTAGGTCGCCTTAACTACTCCTTAAGGGCCAAAATTCCCTGATCTGCTTTACTGCAAAACAAAAGCAATTTCTATTCAGTTTATTAGTAGCCCTTATATTTGAATAAGGTCTGTATACGTCTCTTGTGTAATCTTGATATTTTCTTTACGCGAAGTATTAAGTCCACGTTTACCTTGTTCAGCCTTGGTTTATTTTCACACGTCGATGCCCACAGCCTGAGGCAATATTAACCTCATTTCGGAAATGTTTTTTTTTGTGTTCTAGACTTAGGAGTATTGTTCAAGTTTTTCTTCCGTTACTCTGTGGATTTTCTAGATCTTCAAACTCAAGGACTCCAATTTCCCAATCACTTTGGTAATCAGTTTTATCGTCTTCTTCATATCCTTTGTTCAATGTTTATCAATGATTGAGTCAGCGTGCTGTTGAACCGGATGCTGCTAAATCTCGAATTCAGGTTGTTGTTTTAGATTCAGATCAGATTTTTTTCCTTCTAACTTCCCGTAACGACGCACAAAGATTTAGAAATTCAGAAAGAAAAAAGCTTTATGTGCTTCCCGAGATATGTGCTACGGATATGTCGCACTGCTAATTTCCTAATTCTTAGTAGAGAAACCTAATTACACTGTTTGCCAGACCTAGGAATCCCACAACGGAGGACCTAAGGACCCCTATGCACAGTACTCGCGCTTGCGACCATGAGGGGCTTACGGCCAACGGGGCTTATGGTTTATCGTCAGAAAATCTATGTAAACACACGATAAACTTACGGTTTCAGTTCGGTACAGTTCTAATATGGAACTGCAACGCTGAAGTAATTCGGAAATATAGTCCTTGCAAAAAAAAAAATCGTTAACTAGTTGATTCATGAGATGGCCGTGTGTGATTCATGAGACTTTGCCCGACCATTTTCGTACAAATCTTCAATCTCTATTTTACACCGTTTGGGTTGAATTGAAAAATCCTAATGAGCTTCTATGTTAAAGTGTCAATGATAAGCCAATTTCGTGTTTTAGCTTCAGTATTTTCGGCTGTGCGTTACCATCAAATAGCCTGTCACTTTTTATAAATGTTCTAGCTCTCCCCGCGTGGTTTTATCTGCAGTTTTCTTTACTTTTTCGCTTCCGTAGATCGTTGCGTGATGTTATATAGCATTCCCTGATGAATGGCCTACCTATCAAACAAAAAGGTGTTTTGTTTGAATCCGAGTAGTAGTAGTTCCTGCCCCCTAGACAAGTAGCATTGTAGAATAGATAGCGAAACGAAAACGATTGTCAAATGTATGGAGATGTCAAATTGTTTAGCAAAAGCTTATGTCAATTCCATACAATTGACAATCTATTCGTTTTCGTTTTCTATTCTACAATGCCACTTGACTAGGCCCTCAGAAATTACCGCGTTCAACAAACGAAAACAAAACAAACGAACTCTTCAGCTTTATAGTACTAGCATAAATAGTAATTTGTGTATGAGTGCAAAATAATAATCTATCTAATTCCATGATTATTTCACAAACATATAGTTTGCACTACCATAGAGTTTAATATGATTGTAATTCTATTAAAACCACAACCGTACGCACTGAATACATCACACACATACACACATAATTAATTGAATTATTCAGATAATGAAATCAATTAAATCAAAGCTAATTGAATGTTGCGAACGTGTTACATTGCAATTTGGAAATTAACAGCACAGCATCCGAAATTTGTGTTTAGATTAGCGATAGTGTTCAGTATTTAATGACATTGTAGATGGTATTGTGGTTAATGACTCTGACTGCTAAGCCGGAGGTCGTGGGTTTGATTCCCACCCAGAACACACTTTGTGTAATGAGCATGATTGTTTGTACTGTGTCTGGGTATAATTTATCAAAAATATGCATGTATTTAAAATTATTTTACTATGTATATCAGTTGTCTAGTTCCCAAAGTACAAGCTCTGCTTAGTTTGGGATATTTATTTATTTTACTTATATATTAAGTTCTTAAAAATTGTAGATTCAATGTGAATTGATTTATTCTGACAGAACTAAACCCTATCCTATCTACTAATATTATATTATAAAGACTAATGTGTGTTTGTACCAGTCGGATAACAATTACTATTATTGTCAATGATAGTTTGATTCGTAAAGGCTACAGAAGGTTTGCTTTTATGATTTTCTTGTTTGTTTGTAAGAGGTAATCTCTGGTCCGAATTGAAAAAAGTGTGTTAGATAGTCCATTTATCGAGGAAGGTGGCTATATGACATCACGCACCGACCTACAAAGAGCGGAGCAGTTACCAAAAACGCGGCTGAAGCCGCGTGGGACAGCAAGTAACTATAAACATGACGTATGATCCAACAAAGGCAATAACCAATGATGTAACTAAACGCGTAAAAACCCTGGAGATCTTTATATATATAATTCTGCTGTACGTGTGTATGTCATTGAACTCCTCCTAAACGGCTTAACCGATTTTTTCTGTATGCGTTTGAGTGGCGCCCTGGATGGTTTATATTCACAAATCAGCCCGGCAGATGGCGCTGATTGCATGAAAAAGCATGTGATCTCGGAAACGGCCCTAACGATTTCGTAGAAATTTGATATGTGGGGGTTTTCGGGGACGAGAAATCGATCTAGCTCAGTCTTATGTCTGGGGAAGCGCATGTTTTCGAGTTTTCTCTTTCGCAATATTTCACGCGTAATATGGGCGCTAATTAGGCTATATTTATTGTAATCTTATATCTACCTGTGCGAAGCTGGGACGGGTCGCTAGTAGCCATATAAAATTCAACACAAAACTCGTTACATTAAAGCAGAATTTTCCTACAATCACAAAATTAACTCAACACAAAATTATTCTACAGACACACTACCAATTTTCATATTACCAACTCGAAAAAGATCTTGCCCCAGCGTGTTTTTAATGAAAAAGGACATTCATGCTGGCTACATGAAAAACCGTTTTAAATTACTTCTCCCAGTGGGTCAAATAAACGAGAAATGCAACTGCAGTCCGAACAGACATTGTGGTTACGTTGCAGTCAAAACTTTTAACCAGTCAATAGTAATTCTGACTAGCAATTTTAATCAATAGTGGTTTAAGGG